>OX596240.1:41425916-42058416 GCA_951394345.1 Salicornia ramosissima
CAAGATCTTTGATTGTGAAAGAGGAATCAAGAGCTTGTTTAACTTCTTTATTTTGAGAGATATATGAACCAGTAATTAAAATGTCATCCACATAAACAATAAGAACAAGAAAAGCTTTATAAAAAAAATCTAGTAAATAGGGAATAATCTTGCTTTGATTGTTGAAAACCAATTTTGATAAGAAACGTCTTGAGCTCCTTATTCCATTGCCTAGGAGCTTGTTTAAGCCCATATAGAGACTTTTCTAGTTTGCAGACCTGGCCTGGCTGAGCTCTGATACCATGTTAAATTTGATAGAATATTAGTAATGGGCCTGGGCAACCCAATATGGAATTGGAGAGTTACGTCACTTACAAGCCTTAGGAGGTTCCATCCTAAAACTAATTGGTGATAGGAGGAGTAACTCTTAGACTTATAAGTTTGTTTAGTCTCTCTTGATCTTCCGATAAGGCAATTAGAAACAATCTTCTTAGGGGCTGGACATCCTGTCGAGGCAAACCCTTTCCAGTTGCTTGATAAAATCCAGTTTAGAAGAGACCCACAACCTGGGCTCTGATATCATGTAGAGAGTAGAGAAACTAACTTTGATATTAAAGTAAGAAATGTATATTAGATGATGAACAAAATACCTTATTGCACAAGTATATGCAGAGAGAGAACTAAAAGAGGACTAAACAACTAACTACTAAAGACAACAATATAACTAACTTTCACTAACTTAACTAATAATCCCAATAGTTTTCCTTTTCTAATGTCACATTTTCCATCTTAAAGAATATTGTTTTCCATCCATTTCCAAAACAAACAAACAAAAATGAAAAGATGGAGGAAAATCATTTTCTGGAAAAATATTTTCCGTTAAAACAAATGGACCCTAAGTCGTGAAATTACGGCATTGACTCAGATTTTCAGGCCACTTAAAATCACGTGACAGTCACGTGTTGCATTAAATGAGTTGTTTTTGCTGCAACTTTGGTGATTGCCCTCAATTTGAAATTAACTTATCCTAACTACACTCAGCCTAGCTTAATTCTTTCCCCTTATTAGGGTAATTTAAGTTATTTCCAAATGGAGGGAAATCACCAAATTTGCAACAAATTAATAATAAAAAAAAAACCCTCATTTATCGCATCGCGTGATTTTAAATATCCTGAAAATAAGAGTCAATGCCATAATTTGACTTTAAGTAGTGGTCAACAAGCTTTTTCCTAACTTAGGTAGTATTGTCATAGACTTTCTAAACGACGTAGTTTCTCTCAAAAACGTGTTTAAGCTAGCAGGTGCTTATGGGTAAAATTTCCTAACTTTTTATATGCAATTATAACTTCTTATATAAATATACTAGCCTTTTATGCACGCTTTGCTTATGGGTAAAATTTCCTTACTTTTTATATGCATGTATAACTTCTTATATAAATATACTAGCCTTCTATGCACGCTTTGCGTGCGATGATCTTTTAAATGTATCTTTCAATTTGTATAAACAAACAAAAAAAAGGTTGTTTCAGTTGCTTTGTTTGTTTGAAAATTTATTTATTTTTTTAAAAAAAAATCAACACTAATTCACATAATCATAATAAACTTTTTTCTTTCCATCAGCCCATCCCACAACAATGAATAAAAAACAAAATGATGTTTTTATTATATTCTATAGACTATCAAATTTCTACGATAATTGACAGGTAAATTTTTTATGTGACAAACTATATCAATATGGATATCAATTTATAGAGAATTCAAAAATATGAATTTTGGTTTTTTTTTTTTTTTTTTTTTTACAAATTTTATATTTTGTAATCTTTTCATTTTAAAAAGTTGAAAAATTATAATAACTTTCCATAATAGGTTAAAGTGATGCAAATTAAATTTTTGGAAAATATTGAGGGGCAACAATGACTTTTCCAGGGGGGACACCATAGCTCCCCCCTTGGCTTATATAATAGATATATATATATATATATATATATGGTTGAGTTTCGGTGAGAAATGTGAAAAAAGATGAATACATCAACTATGACCTAGAGGTACATTGATAAACAACTATACGTACATTAAAAATATACTATAAATACATTGATTAAAAATACATTGATTTTATGCCAGAGATACATTGACTCCAAACAATGGAAGGAGTAAGGAGTGAAAATCAAATTTAGATCAGAAAAATAGTATATTTATAATTTGTTCACATCAATGGCCCCTTTTGAAGGCAATTCAATGGGGATGAGTCACTGTCGTGACGTAGATAGATCAATAATCGAGCATGTTGAAGGCATTCATATTTATCACACATGCTTTTGATACCAATAAAAAATCCAGATATTTAAAAATCGAGGCATTCATACTTATATTTCTAATGAGACATTACCAAGAATATGACAATGTCTCATTAGAAATATTAGTCTTTAAATATTCTTGGCCCCATAGCAAAAAAATAATAATATTCTTGGCCACTTTAGATTATAATTTCTGGTTTCGCCCATGAATAAAATAGGTAAAAAAGCAACATGCATATCGTGCTGTAATATTTTAGCAAGTCTAGCTATTTTTAATGCACAAAATTTCTTAACACACAGACAAAAATAAAATTATTGCATATTCATTTGAAATTGATGTTATTGGATGTTTCTTCTATAGTCGTCGAAAAAACAATCACTAAAGTCAAAATTATTTAGTTAGTAATTAGATTTGACTTTTTTAAAAAATAAATAAATACTGTATATTGTTTTAATGTAACATTAATTCATTTTTAATTTTATTGGATTTATCTAAATTAATTTAGGATTTTTGATTTAATTTTTAAAATAACAAAATCTAAAATTAATTTCGGTGAATCCAAAAATATTAAAAATGAATTAATATTACAAAAAAAATAAATAAAATTATGTATATTTTTATTTACAATAAAAGTCAAATCTAATTATCAAAATTAACTTAATTAACATAAAAAATCAACGGTTTAGATTATTTTGACTTTGATGGTCGTTTTTTCAACGACTATAGAAGAATTTTCAATGTTATTGGCGACAATTTATTATCTTAATAATCGAGCAAGATGAAAGCATTCATATCTATCAGATCACACATGGTTTACAAGTTGCATTAATTGCATATACACTTGCATGTTATATAGCTTCAAAATTATATATATATATATATATATATATATATATATGTATATATATATATATATATATAGGAATAGGATCCTGTGAGAAAGGGTACCTTAGGTGAGAAAGCTTTTATATATGAGAAAAGATCTTGATCGTTCGTGTAATATGATCTAATGGCCCAGATTTTTTATTTTATTTTTATAAAAAATAGTCATGTATTTTGACTTAGCCATGTATTTAGGGTATAAACCATAAATTGAGGGTATAAAAAAATGTATCTTTCTAAAAACTTAATCATAATGAAAAAACAACACGCATAAACTAAAATTAAGGGAATAACATTAAAGGAGAGAGAAAAGGGAGAAGGAATGGGTGAAAGACTGAAAGAAGACCGTTCGTCTGTCGCGCACTCGCGGACTCGCCCGTCGGCTGTCTTCCACTCTCCCGTGCTCCGCCGAGTCGCCGGTCGTCGCCGCAAGCCAAGAAGCTTCGAGTTCGAACCATTCGAGGCGTTCGAAGTCTTCGACTGTTCGAACTTCGAACTTCGTCACTTCGAACCACCACTCGTCCACTCCACCAGTCCACCACCCTTCTTGGCTTCCTCCGAGTGTCCAACCTCCGTGCTCCGTGGACCGACGACCGTGGGCAGGCTGTGGCAGTAGAATCTAGATCTATAACAAGGTAAACCTTAAAACCCTAGTTTTCACTTTTCAAATATTCAATTTAATTCTGTTAATTTTGGCTGAAAATATGTTCATGATTCTGTTAATGTTGGCTGAAAATATGTTCATGATTCTGTTAATGTTTGCTGAAAATACGTTCATAATTTTGTTAATTAGTTTGTGTTAATTTAGGGAAGTATATGTAAATTTTTGTTTCTTTTGGCTTTGTATTGATATCTCCAATACTTTCTATTTTCTAATCCGATTTATTAGTGTTATGAGTAATATAATTTCAATCAGTTTGTGCTTTCTTCCCCTTTTTGAACAGGTACTGAGGTTTTGCCATTATAGGTAATGGAATTATAGTTCGAAAATTTTGCAGTACGTTTTTTGCAGTTCGAAATCTTTCGAAAATCATAGTTCGAAATCTTTAGAAAATTTTGCAGTTCGTTTTTTATATTTTTTAAAAAATAAAAATGCTCTAATTTTAGAACAAGGTACTGAGGTTTTGCCATTATAGGTAATGGAATTATAAAATGCTCTAATTTTAGAGATGAGGAATCTGTGTTTGTGGTTATATGATAATTTGGGAATTTTAATCGATGTTGAGTTCATTACTTTATTGAAATTCTTATTCAGTTATTGGTGTTTGGACTCTGAATGCAGCTATTCTGCTCTTTGTTAAGAGGCCTGCATCACTTCATGTTTTAACTATTCTTTGTTGCATCACTGAGTGCAATTGCCTTCAAACTTCACTTGTTTTCTATTTTTATTTTTTATATATGCTTTAATGTTCAAGGTGAGAAGTTTTGTTGGTTAGGCTTACTTTATGAATCAATGCATTTACCCTGTGCCTTTTCTTATCAATATCCATCTTCTATTTGCACAAATTAAAATAAAGATTCATGTAATATGCTTTTCAACATATTTTGTGTGTTTTCTGGGGTATTATAAGTGAATTTTGCTAACATATTTTGTGTGTAAACTGGGTTGTTTATTTGCAATTCATGTTTGTATTTTTGAAGTTTTATCTACATTAGAATTTTAGAATTTAGAGCTATGTTCTAAATTTTATACGCGATGTTCTGAATTTTGTAAGTAAAGTTCTAAATTTTATATCATCAATTAATGATTGAATGTTAAGTTATAATCATTGATTATTGACTTGATTGATGTTAGTGGGACGTAACTAACAATTTTTTTTAAAACTTGCATAGATTACATTCAATATGTTATTCAGTGTATGTTGTATGTTCTTAATACTTTTTATGTTCTATAGAGATTTGTTTTAAGTTGTCTGGTTTTTATAATAGGTTAATGATTCATTTAAATATGGAAATGGAAAGCATGGTTTCAAGTAATCAACACCAAAATCCAGTAACAGTTGATCCAGGTTATTAATATTTTAAATGATTGCATAGGTTCTAGATTTCAAGGTTAGTGCTTTTATTGTGTGTCGTGCATGTTATGTTCTCAGTGTTAGTTGATGCAAATCAGACTTTTCCTGATCAAGTAACTTTATTAGATAATTCAGGTTAGACACGCTATTTCATAATGAAAATGTTGTTGTTTATAGTTCTGTGTTTTTGATAATTTGGATCTTGTTTCATTTGATCAATGTCTGTAGCGTTAATTGATGCAACCCAGTGTGGTACCCCCGAACAACTATCTTTATCAAGTGATCCAGGTTATAATAAATTAATCTTTCTTAATGATTAAATTTTAAAAACATAGGGTTTTATATTTTTTACTTTATAAGTTTAGTAGTATGAATTTTGTTTCATTTGTTATATGTTTTCAGAGTCGATTGATGCAAATCAATGTTTTTCTTCTGAACAAGTACCTTTGTGTAGTCTTGGAGGAACAAATGAGTGGATTCCATGTTGTTCTGTTGATTTGAAACCGTATATTGGTATGCAATTTGGTACTCTTATGGAAGGATTTGAGTTTTATAAATCATATGCAAGTGCTTGTGGCTTTAATGTTAGGAAATCTACCACTATTAGGGTTAAGGGAGGACTAGTGGCTTGTAAATATTTATTATGTAATAAAGCTGGTTATCGTGAGAAACGTAAGACAATAGATGTTGATAAGGTGATGGATAATGAAAGTGAGAATCCCGGTGCTAAATCTATAATTACTAATAGAAGGAGGTTAGTTACTCGTGTTGGTTGTAAGGCTTTATTGGTCTTAAAACATTTAAAGACGGGTTATTATGTTGTTACTCATTTTCATGAAGGCCACACCCATCGCCTTTATACTCCAGATAATAGAAAATTTCAAAAAGATAGTAGAAAAATGACAATTTTGCATAAGAAAATGATAGTTGATAATTCAAAGGTGAATATTGGTCCGGTCAAAACATTTAGGCTTATGAAGGAATATGTCGGTGGATATGATAATGTCGGTGCTTCTAAGCAAGACTTTAAAAACTTTCATAGGGACTTAAAGGCTTATATTGAAGGATCTGATGCTCAGATGTTCATAGACAACTTTAGGATGAAACGTTTGTTGTGGAGTGCGTATTTCTATGCGTTTGAGGTGGATGATGATGATTGTCTTTCTAGGGCTTTTTGGGCGGATCCAATTTGTAGAAAAAATTATAGTATTTTTGGTGATATGCTTTCATTTGATACAACATACCAATTCAACAAATACAACATGATTTTTGGTCCCTTCACTGGAGTTGATCACCATAAGAGATGTGTTACTTTTGCTGGTTCTTTTATTGCTCATGAAGATGTAAGTTCCTTTGAGTGGGTGTTTAATACATTTTTAAAGGCAATGGGGGCAAGGAGCCTATTTGTTTAATTACTGATCAGGATCCAGCAATGAGTATTGCAATTAAGAATGTGTGCCATCAGACTGAACATAGATATTGTATGTGGCATATAACGAAGAATATACCCGATAAGGTTGGGCGTGCAATAACTAAAGATATTTTAGGGATTTGTTTATGGGAGGCATCATGAGGACTACTTCTAGATCAGAAAGTGAGAATAATTTTTTTTCAGCTTTTACCAATCCCCATGTTACTCTTGTGGAGTTTTATATGCGTTATGAGGCAGCAATGGATGCACAAAGACACTCACAATCAGAATTTGACAATGACTCTAATAACAAACATCCTGTGTTGAAGACACCGTTATTGCTTGAAAAGAATGCTTCACATGTGTATACAATTACTATGTTTTATGACTTTCAGTATGAGGTTGAACTTGCATGTTTTTGTTGTGGGGTTGATGGGTTTAAAAGAGTAAATGAGTTGGAATATGTCACTGTGAAAGAGGGGTCTCGTAGACGGACATATGATGTTGTGTTTAATTATAATAACAAAGATACTCATTGCTCTTGCAAGATGTATCTCAGGGAAGGTCTTCCTTGCCGGCATATGATTTTTGTTTGGAAAGGGAAGATGTTGGAAAACATTCCTGAAAAATATGTGAATAAAAGGTGGACTATTATGGCCATGAAGCCACCATCATTTGACTTAATCATCGAACCGAACATAGTTGAACATTGTGCTAAGCAGGTTGACAAGAAAAAGATTTTAAATGAGTTATGGTCTGAGATTTACACTTGTGTTAGTCTAGCCGAAGACAATGAAGATGATTTGGTTAGTCTATTAGATAAGATGAAATCATTGAGTTTGGATTTACATTCTAAAAAAGATGGAAATGTTAATCAATTTAAGAAAACACAAGACATAGAGTTGCTTATTGGGTCAAGTGCTCCATGCGAAACCACTATCAAACCTCCCAAGATTTCAAAAAATAAGGGTAGTGGTGAACACGGTTCAAATAATGCCATAAGTAGTGCACAAAGGTTGAAGAGTGATAAAGAGAAAGCAATGGAGAAGCAAAAAAAAAAAGGAAAAGGATGTGTAAGGGTTGTGGAGAACTTTGTCATCATGATATCCGAAATTGCCCGCATAAGATTAAGTGAACATGGTAATTTTTTGTAATTATTTTTTGTTTTTATATTATAGTTGTTCTAAATTGTTACTAATATGTTCTTAATTTATTTAAATATGTTCCGAATTTTTATTGAATTATCAATTTTTTCCTTCAGGTGTCAATAGATGATTTCAAGGATAATGAAGACATAGTTGTGTTTTCAAAATTATATTTTTTTTATATAGGTGAAATTCTTATACTTGAATTTTTTTTATTTGTGCATTCATTATTTATATAAGTCTAAAATTTTATAAGGCATGACTCCATTTCGTATTTGTGTAGATGGGTTTGCTGCTCTAACTTACTACATTAGTGTGTTCTTGCTCCTACTTACTGTTGGATGGTGCTGCTGCTATTGAACTGTTGGTGCTGCTGCTATTGAGCTGTTGGTGCTGCTATTGAGCTGTTGGATGCTCCATTTCGTATTATTGTTTGGATTGTGGTTTGAACTTGTACTTTGTTTTGGAAGTTGATTTTTGCTTTAGATTTGGTGAGGTGGATGCACATGATGAGCTCCTCTCACAAACCCTTCTTAGAAGGTGGGGTAAGGGGCATTTGTTCCACCGCCATTTGGTTATGTTGTTTATTGTACATTCATCCTTAATTTTTTTTCATTGACATGTTTGTACTTAAATTCTTTTACTTTAGTTATGAATTAAATTTTTTAAAGTAACATGCAAATTAAGTGTATATCTAACGCATGTTCAAAGTTTCATGAGTCAATTGTAAGTGTCAATTTTTCATTGGATATGAAGTTATGTATACATATGTTCTGAACTTCATAAGTAATGCTGTAATTTTAATGTTCTGAAAATACAAATTTTGTATTTTATGTAAAAAAATTTTTTAAGCCATGCTTTAAATATTTATACACCATTTTAAAATCTATATGAGTCATGTTCTAAATTTTATAAACCATGTTCAAATTTTAAAAAAACTATGTTCTAAACTTTGTAGTTCATTTACTAATTTCTACACAAGTGACACCAATGCTATTACAATAATAAACTGAAGTCCTAAAAAGAAAGAAAGATACTGACACATTTCTTGAAACATTCAAACTTCTTTTTTACTAATCTAATTTCGTATTTGGTTAGTTGGATTTTACTCTTATTTTCGGTAGCCATGTTATTAACTTCATAAGTTACACTCTAATTTTAATTAGCCATGTTATAAACTTTATAAGCAATACACTAAATTGTGTATGTTTTGTAAGATATGTTATAAATTTTTATAATACATGTTCTAATTTTTATAAGTCATGTTATAAACTTAGTTTTTTCTTAATTTTTCAAACATTGTTCTAGATTTATAATCAATGTTCACATTATTATGAACTATGCTCTAAATTAAGCTATATAAACCAGGTTCTAAATTTAAAAAACCATGTTCTAAATTTTTATTAGATATGTTCTAAAGTTTATAAATCTTGTTCTAAATTTAATATAACCTTGTTCTAAATTTTAAAAACAATGTTATAAATACACAATTTGTGTTCACATTTTGGTAAACCTGTTATAGATTATATAAGCCATGTTCTAAACTATGTAAGCCATATTCTAATTTCTTAAGAAGTTCCCAAAATAACTTGCAACAATAAATTGAGGTCATAAAAGAAAGAGAGGTACTGACACATTTCTTAAAACATTCAAACTTATTTTTATTAATCTAACGTTTGAAAATACGACGTTTTTGTCTTATAGCCTATCAAATAACTATGTTCTAAATTAAACTACATAAGCCCTGTTCTAAATTTTATAGACCATGTTTTAAATTTTTATAAGCCTTTCTTATTTTTATTAACCATGTTCTACATTATATAAGCCATGTTCTAAACTATATAAGCCATGTTCTAAACTATATAAGTCATGTTCTAATTACTTTAAAAGTGCCCAAAATAACTTGCAACAATAAATTGAGGTCATAAAAGAAAGAGAGGTACTGACACATTTCTTAAAACATTCAAACTTATTTTTTATTAATCTAACGTTCGAAAATACGACGTTTTTGTCTTATAGCCTATCAAATAACAATGTAAAAAAAAATTCAAATCAAACATAATCTCGATTTTGGTATTTACAAACAACATAAAATCTAATTTGCTATGAACTATTTCTTGTGATGTGCTGCCCATTTTCTTGATTGTGCATTCATGATATGGTGTTGCTTGTTTTCTTTGTGCGCCATTATCTTTCCACAAAATTCCACTCTCAATTTCTTCATTTGCTCAACCTGAAATCGCACAATGAGTACATATTAGTACAACAAATCAAACTGCATAAGGTATATATATTGTTAAATAAAATTTACAAATAACATACATTGTTGCATTGTAAACCAATGTCCCAATATTTGTCTGTCTCCCCATTATATGTTTCCATGTGTTTGAGTAAGTAGATACCACAATCATCATTATTATCATTGCTCCTAGCTCCACTTCATCTTCAATGTTTTCGTTTTGTAATTACACACTTGCTCAACGACATCATTATTATTCTTTGCGTAGAAAATTGCAAAGGCCTTTATCTAAATCATACATGAATATATTAGCATGGGGGATTTGAAACATTAGGTTTTAATATGTATATATAAGCATTACTAGCTTACCAAACTTCTAGGGTAACCCTTGTATTTTTGGCGAAACGTAATCTTATTGTCTAACAAACTACTATCAATCAAATCAAGTGCTCCCGTTATGAAGTTGATGCATAATATATAGTAGTTTCCAGAATTCACAACCGGGAAAAAAACCTGATAATATAAATAAATAATGATCAAATTTTGTAATGTCACATAATAGTGGAGTGAACTTAGGATTATATTACTTACCAAATCAAACTTTTCCAAGCTATTAACTTCGGCATGTTTCATTTCATCGTTCATTTTGTTAAACATAGCTTGTTGTCTCTCCTCTAACGACAATCTTTCTTCAAAGTGTGTATCGTTGCATAAGAAATCCTACAATAATTATCATATATGTTAGTATGATAGAACCATATTTGGAAACACATTACCCAAAATTGTTTGAATAGTTTTTTATTGCTCAAAGAAACCATTAATGTGTAAAGTATATAATTTAGTTAATAAAAGAAAAAGGTAGGCAATCACATACAATTGGTTTTGTGGTGAAGAAAAATCTATTTATAGATTGTAGGGATCTCCTTTTGTTTTCTACATTTAATAGAAACGCCCAAGCATCAATGATGTTGTCTAAAACATGGTTGCTTCCTGCAAGACTCCACATGTCGTTTCTATATATAACATTTAGGCCGTCGTCGTATAGTAGCTCCCTTCGGCATAATAGACAAAGAAATAAGAATAATAGGGTATTATTAATTACATTATATGAAAAGATATGTGTATATAATTTACCTATGTAAACCGCCGACAAATGCATATTCCGCCATTCTTTTTTGTTGAGCGTCGACTTTCTTGAACAAGATGTCATTCGTTGCCATGAATGGAGAACGTAGGTATAATGGCAAATTTTCTATGATTCTCTTTGGCCTTCCTTGTTCCTCAGGCTTATCTTCCAATCTAAAATTCAATATGATATTGAGTTAGTATATTTAGTAATATTACACTTAGTCCGCATGATAAAAGTCAATAAATGTTAAAAAATTACCCATGTACTCCATCATCATCGCTTAATGAGTTGTTGCTATACAATTCCACCATAGTTGCAGCTTCCTTAGAACCGAGAGGTGTTTTTTCAAAATCATTGGCCTTAGATTTTGTATGTCGCACATCAGGAGGTGTTTGGCTAACTAATTCAAAGCTTGGGGGAGTTATATCATCCACAACATTCTTCTTATAAGTGGTATCGTTAACTTTGGTTGATTTTTCAAAGTTACGTGGTGTTATCTTACCCGTAGCAATCTTCTTACCATTGCATCTTTCCCAAGCTACTCTCATCACGTTGTCTAATTCTTTTATGAAAGATGGCTCATCAAATACATGTTGATCTTGGCTAAGAACAGATGGGTTGTTTTGTGCTTCTGCTCCATTTATTGTAGTGTATTTGTACCAAATGCTTTGAATAAGGTTACTAAATTGTTCACTTGTTTATTGTTCATGAAACATTTCCTTTGCTGTCCCTATCATTGAGTACAAATCATGGATGTTCTTTGCTAGTGTCTTGGCCAAAGAACCAAACTTATTGATAAACTCCTGCGTTACATTATTAAATTTTAAGTAATAGTAAGCATAAGAAGGGGGACAAATGAGTTAATATATGTGAAATTAATATAATCCATGTTGAATATTTTTATAAGTCATGTTCTAAATTTGCAATGATATGTTTCTTTTGTTTCTAATCTATGTTCAGTATTTTTCAAACATTGTTCTACAATTTATAAGTTATGTTCTAAACTGGTTGCCTTTTGTTCTAAATTTTAAGTAATATGTTCTATCTTGTAAGAGTTTATGTCCTAAATAATATGTTTTACGTTAGAAGAGGGACGCTGTTAATTTGAATACACGGTAAAAAGTCATATTCTAAAGTTTAGAATCATTGTGCTATATTATGGAAATCATGTTCTAAAGTTTAGAAATTAAGTTCTACAATTCCTAAGTCTTGTACCAAATTATATAAAATGTGAAGTTAATGTTTACCATCATATCATTTTCTGACTTGAAGCAACTTTCATCCGTAGCTTGCTCTTCAACATTATTTATTATTTCCTTTTCTTGTACTCTACCAAGCACAACACCTTTTCCGAATCCCCTTTTTTGTTCCACCTTCATCTGTTCCCGTATCATATCTTTTTTCCAAATAGAGATAAGTGGTAATTGTCTTGGACGTTCTACCTTTGATCGTTGTAAACGATCAAAATAGCAAATCTATTTAAAAGATAAAATGTTGTTAGTTGCTTGTTAACAATTAATAAATTGAGTCAATAAATAGTGTAGTCTTACCATTAGAAAAGGGAGTGGTCCAGTGAAGAATGCGGAACCATCTTGCCATTCAACAGTTGATGTTATCAAATTTCTATAAGAAAATTCGCACCAATTCAAATATTTGATTCTACTTGTATCCATGGAACTATATAAGAACTTATAATTCAAACATGTGTTTGCAGTTGATCGTATGCAACAGTTGACAGCACAAATTAGGAAATGTAAGATGAAATTGTCACAAACAGGTTCCTTCTTTAACCTTTCAATTTCTGCAATCACCAATCCATTTGATGGACTTCCACTTTTTACTCCAAACAATTGTCTCCACCTCTTTAGGAATTCTTTCCAACTATCATCTGCTTCTTGTAATGGCTCTTCTATTATTTGTCCACCTAGAGGTAGACCATACACAAGATGTATGTCTAGTGGAGTTATTTCTATTTCTTGGTTTTTATCCATGATTAAAGAAACTCTACCGGGATCAAAGCTCCTGACTAATTCATCTGAGAAGTTGGATTTGTGAATATCCAAATCTAACTCTAATAAGCCTCCAAACCCAATCTCTCTTATTGCTTTCACATGAGTTTCCGGCATATTTCCAACAACTTTCATGAATTGCTTTGGAGTAATTCTTTGATTAAGTGGCCTTGCATTCATTTGCACAAATTTATCATCAATGACCTCCACAACTTCATCCGAATCATTTTCATCAATCTTCCTTTTCCTCTTTTTATTTTTATTTTTATTTTCTTGTTGTTTGTCAATTACAACATCTTTCGGTGTTGGTTCAGCATTGTCTTTATTTTTTCCACGAATTTGATCTCTATCAAAAAAGAAATTAAGTGAATAATATCCTCAAATATTTTTGGTAACAAAAATTATTGTCATTACAAAACCTTAAAAACACTAAAGCTAAAACATAACAAACAAGAAGTTGGCCAAAACAATAACTTTTACAAACAAAAACCTTTTAGGCAACACACATACGCTATATTCTAAAAATGAAGCCACTACATTGTACTAATATAGATATATCCTAAATTATGTAACACATGTTCTGAATTATATAAGTTGTGTTCTAAAGTCCCATAGTCCATTTTCCAAAATATGGTCTACATTATAGAGGACATGTTCTAAATAATTCAAGCCACGATCTAAATTACCAAAGATATGTTAAAAAAATAAAGAAATAACGCATAGTATTACAAGTCAGTAAACCAACTATTAGTGCCCTAAACCATTGCATAAATCTCACGATCACGAAAATGTGGGTTAATAAACATACTTGTCTAAATCTGAAGTTTGGCATTCTTCATTTATTTCATCTAGTATCTCTTGAGGAACAATTGGAGTTGTCTTTACATTAGGTCCTTGCTCATTATTTTGCTCCCTGTTTTCATATCCACCAGAATTAATATAGACAAGAACAATTTAAAAATGCATTGCAAAATCAAGCACAATGCTTACTACATTTCAAACATATCATATCACACAAATTACGAATTTAGCTATGAGCATATTCCATCAAGTATAGCGCACAACATAGTTATTAATATTCTACATTAATTAAAGTTTCGAAACATTTCTCATAACTTTGACAGATTATATATTTCCAAATACTTATATTGACGAAGGATACAAGACTTGCAATGGCTCGATTGAAACAATTTGGGAATATGCTCTTGCACTGCACCATATAAAGTTCCATAAAGTTACTTCAATTATCTTATTGTTCCAAATAATATTATCAATGTTCTTAATTTTATGTTTCATGTTCGATATTTAAAAGCCTTTTTTTAATACATATTCTAATTTTTTATAAGACATGTTCTAAATTTAATTTTTTATTAATTTTTATAAGAGATGTTCTAATTTTTAGTATGCTTGATTTTATAAGACATGTTCTAATTTTTATAAGACATGTTCTAAACTTATTTTTTCTTAATTTTTTCAACATTGTTCTAGATTTATAATCCATGTCCACATTATTATGAACTATGATCTAAATTAAATTATATAAGCCATGTTCTAAATTTTATAAACCATGTTTAAAATTTTTATTAGCCATGTTCTATAGTTTATAAATCTTGTTCTTAATTTAATATAACCTTGTTCTAAATTTTAAAAACAATGTTATAAATACACAATTCATATTCACCTTGAACATTAAAGCATATATAAAAAATAAAAATAAAAAACACGTGAAGTTTGAAGGCAATTGCACTCAGTGATGCAACAAAGAATAGTTAAAACATGAAGTGATGCAGGCCTCTTAACAAAGAGCAGAATAGCTGCATTCAGAGTCCAAACACCAATAACTGAATAAGAATTTCAATAAAGTAATGAACTCAACATCGATTAAAATTCCCAAATTATCATATAACCACAAACACAGATTCCTCATCTCTAAAATTAGAGCATTTTATAATTCCATTACCTATAATGGCAAAACCTCAGTACCTTGTTCTAAAATTAGAGCATTTTTATTTTTTAAAAAATATAAAAAACGAACTGCAAAATTTTCTAAAGATTTCGAACTATGATTTTCGAAAGATTTCGAACTATGATTTTCGAACTGCAAAAAACGTACTGCAAAATTTTCGAACTATAATTCCATTACCTATAATGGCAAAACCTCAGTACCTGTTCAAAAAGGGAAGAAAGCACAAACTGATTGAAATTATATTACTCATAACACTAATAAATCGGATTAGAAAATAGAAAGTATTGGAGATATCAATACAAAGCCAAAAGAAACAAAAATTTACATATACTTCCCTAAATTAACACAAACTAATTAACAAAATTATGAACGTATTTTCAGCAAACATTAACAGAATCATGAACATATTTTCAGCCAACATTAACAGAATCATGAACATATTTTCAGCCAAAATTAACAGAATTAAATTGAATATTTGAAAAGTGAAAACTAGGGTTTTAAGGTTTACCTTGTTATAGATCTAGATTCTACTGCCACAGCCTGCCCACGGTCGTCGGTCCACGGAGCACGGAGGTTGGACACTCGGAGGAAGCCAAGAAGGGTGGTGGACTGGTGGAGTGGACGAGTGGTGGTTCGAAGTGACGAAGTTCGAAGTTCGAACAGTCGAAGACTTCGAACGCCTCGAATGGTTCGAACTCGAAGCTTCTTGGCTTGCGGCGACGACCGGCGACTCGACGGAGCACGGGAGAGTGGAAGACAGCCGACGGGCGAGTTCGCGAGTGCCAAAAAAAAATTTCGAACTATGATTTGCGACTGCAAAATTTTCTAACATACGAACTGCCAAAAAAAAATCGCACAACAAATTTTTAAAGATTTCGAACTATGATTTTTCTGAAATTTCGAACTGTGATTTTTCAGAAATTTCGAACTGCAAATTTTATACAAATTTCGAACTGTAATTTTTCTGGAAAAACCAAAAAAATTCGAAATGCAAAATTAAAGAAAAAAATCAAACTGCAAATGCCCAAGAAATATCAAACAGCCCAGAAATTTCGAAATTCTAATTGCAATTTTCATACCTTGTTCGAAAAGAATGCATACTCACAAATTTCTTGTTGATGTATCTTCAACTGCGTTTTTTTAAGAAGATGAAGCCTTTTTTTTTTTTGGGAAAAGCCCTATGCAGAACGGTAATACTGAGAGAGAGAGGGAGAAGTTATGGAGGAGAGAGAAATTTAAGGGTCAAATGTCCTATTTTGTATTTTTCTCCAAATAATTAGGCTTTACTTTGCAATACAAAATACAGTATAATTTTTTTTTAAAAATACAAATAAATCTGAACCATTAGATTAAGTTATAGCAACGGCTCAGATCTTTTCTCATATACAAAAGCTTTCTCACCTAAGGAGACTTTCTCACAGGATCCTGACCCTATATATATATATATATATATATATATATATATATATAAGGTCAGGATCATGTGGGAAGGTCTCTTTAGTTGAGAAAGGTTGTTTATATGAGAATATATGTAGAGCGTCGATTCAGTGAGATCTAATGGTTAGGATTTAATAGACTAATTTTTTTAATTAAAAAAATTACGTAACTAACCCTTATTTGTTAGGGGATATATAAAAAAAAAATTATTATTTTTATCAAACAAAAATTAAATTTTTTTTATCAAAAAAATTAAAATTTATTTTTTTATAAAAAAAAAAACTTAAATTTATGTTTTATCTTTTTTTTGAGAAGAAATTTATGTTTTATCAAAAAAAACAACTAAAATTTGGAATGTGTTAAACCGTTATCCTCTCATATAGTTAATTAGTCATATAGAATTTAGAACATATCATATAAAATTTAGAACATATCATATAAAATTTAGAATATGGTTAATAAAATTTAGAACATTAAATAAATTATTTTGTTTTTGATTTTTTACGGGTTCCATAGATCAACCTCAATACAAAATATTAAGAATATTTTGATATAATATTCAATTGTTCAGGTATAATATTTCATCTACTTAAATAAAACAAATAATAAACAAATATTTTAATATTTCATCTACTTAAAATAAAACAAATAATAAACTACATTGAAATATGACTTTTTAATATTTTTAATATTTTAAGCACACATACACATTAGAATATGATGACTTTGTAACATGGTTTTTTAAATTTAGAACATGATGTATAAAAATTAGAACAAAGCTTATAAAATTAAGAACATGGCGTAAAAATTTTAGAACATGACTCATAAAATTTTGAACTTACTAAGATGTACTTCCGAACAAAAAAAATAAAGTAGAATTTTAGATTAAAAAAACTAGATTTATTTATAAAAAAATAGATTTTTTTTTAAAAATATAAAAAATCAGGAAAAAAAACTTTGCAAAACTTTTTAAAAAAGAAAAACAGTTTTTTTTAATAAAAAAATAAATAAAAAGGCAGATTTTTTATAAAAAAAAATAAATATATGATTTTTAAAAAAAGCGTAACAATTTTTTATTTAAAAAAAAACAGATTTTTTAAACAAAAAATTAGAAATATACTAATAAAATTAAATTACCAATTTGCCCTTACTAAAAAAAATAAAGATCAAACATCAACCCTTATATATATATATATATATATATATATATATATATATATATATATATATATAGGAATAGGATGGTATGAGAAAGGGTGCTTTAGGTGAGAAAGATTTTTATGTGAAAAAACATCGGCACCGCTGACTATTTTAGATCTAAGGGTTGATGTTTGATCTTTATTTTTTTTAATAATGGCAAATTGGTAATCTAATTTGATTTATATATTTTTAATTTTTTGTTAAAAAAACCTTTTTTAAAAAAAAATTGTTACGCTTTTTTTAAAAATCATATACGAAGTATTTATTTATTTTTTTTAAAAAAAAATCTGCTTTTTTATAAATTTTTTTTTAAAAAAAATCTGTTTTTTTTTTTAAAAAAATTGTTATGTTTTTTTCCTGATTTATTATTTTTATAAAAAATCTATTTTTTATATATAAATCTAGTTTGTTTTTAATCTAAAATTCTACTTCATTTTTTTTTCGGAAGTACATCTTAATATGTTCAAAATTTTATGAGTCATGTTCTAAAAATGTTACTCCATGTTCATAATTTTATAAGCTTTGTTCTAATTTTTATACACCATGTTCTAAATTTAAAAAACCATGTTACAAAGTCATCACATTCTAATGTGTATGTGTGCTTAAAATATTAAAAATATTAAAAAGCCATATTTTAAAGTAGTTTATTGTTTGTTTTATTTTAAGTGGATGAAATATTAAAAAATTTATACATCATGTTCTAAATTTTATAAGATATTTTCAAAATTGTATACAATAAGTTTGAAATTGAATAAACTTATTTTTTAAAAAATAAATAAAATGCTGCAATTATAATACAATTATTGACCTTTAATATACCTGAACAATTGAATATTATTTCAAAATATTCTTAATATTTTGTATTGAGGTTGATCTATGGAACCCGTAAAAAAAAACAAAATAACTTATTTAATGTTCTAAATTTTATTAGCCATATTCTAAATTTTATATGATATGTTCTAAATTTTATATGACATGTTCTAAATTTTATATGACTAATTGGCTATATGAGAGGATAACGGTTTAACAAATTTCCAAATTTTAGTTGTTTTTTTGATAAAACATAAATTTAAGTTTTTTTGATAAAAAATAAATTTTAATTTTTTTTGGATAAAAAAATAATTTGTTTTATTTATCCCCTAACAAATAGGGGTTAGTTACATAAGTTTTTTTAATTAAAAAAAAAATCAGTCCATTAAATCCTAACCATTAGATCTCACTGAATCGACGCTCTAGATATACTATCACATAAACAGCCTTTCTCACCTAAAGAGGTTTTCTCACATGATCCTGACCCTATATATATATATACTAAAAAAAGATACATTGTTTTGTTATCTTAATTTCATTTGTCCTTGTCTTTTCTGTATAAATTAATAGATTTCACCGAGTGCACCACCTTTGCCTCAAATTTTGAATTTTCGTTTGAATAAATTCTTCTATTAGTCTTTTTTTTTTTTTTTTTTTTTTTGTTGTTTGTTTGTTCAATAAGTAATTAAGAGAATAGATCAGAGCAATTAAATAATTTTAAAAAAAATTAAATTGAATTGATCATTATATGGATTAGAATCCTATACCCTAACTTTTAAAAGTCTCCACGGACCTCATAATCAGGGTCGTGTCGTAGAATTCGAGGCCTTGTTCAAATCTTTAAAATGGGCCCCTTAATCAGATTTTTTTTAATGATATTCTAATTTTATTTCAAATTAAAGGAATATCATATAACAAATATTTTTTTCAAAAACGCAGTGTCATAGTAGAAACAACTTTGAAATTAAATTTAAAAAAATAGAAATTAAATTTAAAAAAAACAACTTTAGTTGAGAAAATGAAATAAGACATAAATACATAATAAATTAATAATCATTCAAAGGGAAAATTGGGAAAGGAAAGAAGCATTAAAAATAGGCGTAAATTGAAGGAGGTTTGATTGGAAATTAAATTGTGAGGTGGAAAGAGAAAAGGTACAACTATACTGCAAAAAGAACAGATTGGAAAATTGATTTGCTTTTTAAAAATAAAATAAAAAATTCGACATCCATTGTTAAATTGGGCCCTTTAAATTAGGGGGCCCTATACTGTAGGTCTTCTTGTACTTGCCCAAGCACGGCCCTGCCTATAATTGTATAAAGTCAGTAAAGATAAATAATTTAAGGTAACATGCATATATATATATATATAGTACGTGCTGCAATATTTCGGGAAGTCTATTTCTAATGCACGAAATTGCTTAACACACACACAAAAAAATATTATTGCATGTTCATTTGAAATTGATGTTATTGGCTTAATTATTATATTGCATGTGTTAATTAACGCCGTACAATCTACAAAAATGGCATGCAATGCAATAATATTTTTACTAATTTGGAAGCTGCAGAACATCTTAATACTGCTTCGTATATATGAACCAAAAATAAATATGCAAAAGGTTTTCTAAGCGGAACCTAAAATAAATCTAAAAGAGCATACATGGCCTTATGGATGATTTGAACAAGTTCTGACACCTTTTATGTTAAAGTTCATCTCAACTAAAAACTTAAGTTGATTGTTGATGCTCAAGAATATTGAAAATTCTAGTGTAGTCTTATGACTACCGACTACCTTAGTGTATGGTTAGAATTGTACGATTTTTGATTTATTTTTAATTTCTAAATCTAATTAAAAATATTTATAAAAATACTTTAATTAGATTATTTATTTTAGAAAGATAGTTTTTTGATTTTTCCTAAAATCAGTATTTTTTCATTCTTAAAATATCTAAAATAAAAAATTTAATTAAAGTATTTTAAAAAGGATTTTAAATTAGATTTAAGAATTAAAAATAAATCAAAAATCGTGCGATCCTAGCCATCCACTATGGTAGTCGGTAGTCCTAAGACTACACTAGAATCATCCTAAGAATATATCAAACACAACACTAATTAATTTCACTTAGAAGAGAAATGAAGGAGAGTTTCGAACTCGTAACCTACTTTTACATCTACGTTGTCTCTGATACCATATTAAAGGACCATCGATCTCAACTAAAAGTTTAAGCTACGCTGGTAGTTAAGGCCCAGAGATATGTTATATACTCTATAATTATATGAATGAATTGAAACATCTACACTGCGACAAAATCAAAGATGATGATCATAGCCATTAATGTCACTTTTCATGATGTTATATGTTTCCATGCATTGATTGCAAGGGATAAATATCTTAAATAATGGCCATCACAGAACATATATATCCATGTAGGTCACTTATGAGAAGCAATACGCATCCATTTTGTAATTTAAGCTTATGATATGCTTTTTATACAAGAATCTTTCTTATACTACTAAAAGATTTGCCATTAAAAAATACCTATTTCCTTCCCAAAGTCTACAATTTCCCTCCTTACCACTTCCTTCATCAAACTTCTTCTTCTTCTTCTTCTTCTTCTTCTTCTTCTTCTTCTTAATTAATGCGCGAAAATTGAGGTGAATAGGAAACGGAAATCGGGGCTAATCGAATAGTGCTTTTTTGCAAATTTTGACCTCAAATTTGATCTATAAGGATTAAAATGACCCGTAAAACCTTAGGAGGACAATTTTTTGAACACATAAATTAATGCGCAAATCGAGGCAAATCGGGAATGCAAATCGGATCGTTATTTGCAAACTTCGATCTCAAATTTATGTACTCTTTCAAGAAACTATTTTAGATCTAAAATTTTACAATTGATTTGATAAGAAAATTGCAAAATGCTGCAATCGGAAGAACGGAAGATGCATCGGTATCACGATGGTAGAGGAGGGAGCTTCAATCTTTTTTTAAAGAACAAAACTTAAGAATTCACCTCTCTTTATCTCTCTCCTTAACAACTTAAAATTGTTCTATGATCTATACAAGAATAAAGTGAATTCAACTTTTATTTTTTATTTTTTTATCATGAGCTCAACTTATTCCTTTTTTAATTTATTTTTCTTAATTTCTTTCTGACTTTAGAAGCAATAATATGGTCCCAAAAAAATTGTATAGTATCTTATAGTATACTATATATTGCTGTAGGGTATTAGTGACTAACTTACTTAGATCTAATTACATTAAGACAAGTATATCAAGTGTTCGTTGCAAGAAAAATATCTTACAAGTTTTTTTTTAAAGAACAGGACTTAAAAATTTGCACAAAATACATTATTTTGAAATTTATTTAACCTCTCATAAAACTTAATAAAATTAAACTACCCTCAATTAATGCCCAAAAACCTCAATACGAGATCAAACGGACCTATTTAAAAAACTTATTATTATTAATTAAGCTTCTTACGATGATATATTATAACACTTTTACACATTCTGACATTTTCTGATATCCATATCATGTAACTTACATGTTCACATTTTTTTTATATGAAAGAAATTGCGCACTTCCATTATCATTACATTTGCTCTCAAATATTAGATTATAGAAAAATTAAACCGTGCATCTCACGGGTATTAAATTATCTAGTTATATACTATTAAGTTACAAGAAAAAAAATAAATAGTAGATTAATACATGAAATGGAGATGAGTTAATAGTGTTTTATGACAAGAGATCCAGTGACTTAAAAATGAAATTCGACACTAATGTGGTGCTCAATAGTGATTACTAGATCGTTGGAAAATTATTGAAGTCTAATTTCGAATAAAATTAGAATCGCATTAATTCATTTACTATGTCAAAGTTAAGTATTCAAATTAGTAGACAAAAAATGTGGATTATATTCCGGTCCACCGGTCCAACTGGTTCCGGTCCGGTCCGGTGCACACCATTATATGTATATACACCCGCCTATATATTTTCAATATTTGCTATTGTGGTTTTCCTGATATTTTTTGTGGACTTAAAAACAACATTTTATTATATTAATTATCATCGCAATGAAATATCTAAAGTTTGTCTAATAATCCATGAACAAGTTAGGGCAAATGTCACTTCGATCTACTGTTTAAAAATACACTTGAAAATGCTCGTATAATCAACTAAACTCAGGTATATATAGGGTGCTTATCGAGCGAGTCAATCTCGAGCTGGGGGTTGCTCGACTCGTGCTCGTTAGGTTTCGAGTTGAGCTCGAGTCGATAACGAGTGTATTCATTTGTTATAAAGAAAATCAATGAACTCTGTTTTCTTCAAATAAATTATTTATTCTTAAAGTGTATTCATTTGTTATACTAAGTGTCAAACAAAATTTTCTTTTATTTATGATGCTTTATCCTCCCGTGTGGTTATGGGAGCGGGCAGTAAGCATCATCGGCGGTTGAAGAAACCGCTAGCCGAACTAGTGAGGGGGCCCCATTTTTAGCATCTGATTCAATTCCTGAAAAGATAAATTTCTCTGTGTTTTCTATCGTTTGCTAAACATTAAATTATTTTTAATGATTTCACATAAAAAATTATTGATTAACTTGTAAAAGTATCGAGTTTCGAGCTAATTCGAGCGAGCACGATCCATATCGAGTCGAGCTTTGACCTCAGCTCAATTAGCACCCACGTATATATACACACATTCTCCCCCACATTTATAACTATAATACTCCATTTAATTCACCATTATGGATTCTTTAACTTACTTTTCCTTATTATTAGTACCACAAAAAAAGAAGCTCCATAATAATATTCATCATATAATTCCAAATTCATCATCACCCCAAAAGATAGTCACGGCCGTGTACTCCAATAATACTCAAACCACCCCCTATTCTAAACCACCATCACTAGTATCAAAATTGTTGAATAAAATGGACGCAACCATCAACAACTACATTGACCCACCCAAAAACCCGTCACTCGATCCGAATTTTGTCCTCTCGGGTAACTACGCTCCAGTAGAGGAGCTCCCACCAACCGAATGTGAAATCGAACACGGCGTATTACCGCCGTGCCTTAACGGGGCTTACATTCGGAACGGGCCAAACCCGCAATTCAGCCCCCGTGGGCCGTACCATCTTTTTGACGGGGATGGTATGCTCCATAGCATTCGGATCTCAAACGGCACGGCCGTACTTTGTAGTCGTTACGTAAAGACGTACAAGTACACAATTGAGAATGAAGCTGGATATAACGTGCTTCCTAATTTGTTCTCAGGGTTTAGTAGTTCACTTGTTGGATCTATAGCTCGTGGCTTGCTAGCTACTGCTAGGGTTATTGCAGGAGAATTCAACACGTCGAATGGGTTCGGTTTAGCTAACACTAGCTTAGCCTTGTTTGGAAACAAGCTTTACGCCTTGTGCGAATCAGACCTTCCTTATGAGGTAATAATATTGTTGAACTTACTCGATAATTCTAGTATGGTCTTATCACTACAGACTATCAAAATCAAGGGGTGAGATTTGAAAATTTCTAGTGTAGTCTTTTGACTATCGACTAACGTAATTAATGGTTAAGATTGCACAATTTTTTATTTTTTTAATTGTTAAATTAATTTAATTAAAAACATTTTTAAAAAATAATTTAATTTAGATTTCTTATTTTAGGAAAATAATTTCAGAGAATGTGGGTGCAATTAAAGAATTGAGGAGAGAAAATATGGGACAATTAAAAATCGAACTAGTAAAGGCATTTATTAGGGAAATACAAAATTGTTGCATTTATTTTGATATAACTCAAAATGGAAATTGTTGCATTTTTTTTGGAACGGAGTAAGTACATTTTTAATTTTCGGCAATTATTTTTTGTGTTTTTGGAAAAAAAAATTATAAAAAATACCTTTTTTATCTTCATTTCCGAAAATAAAAATATATATTTAAAGCTAAGCAATAAAAAAATTAATTTAGATTTGTAATTAAAAATAATTCAAAAAATAAGCAATAATCTCAACCCTCAGTTGTAGTAGTCTATAATTATAAGATCACGGTAGAATTTCCATAACTAAAAATATAGGAAGAGAAAATAGGGAGCAAAATGAACATTTGATTAAATTACTGCATTCTCATTTTCATTAAAAAAAAACTGATTACAAGTATACATATATAGCAAAAGCCATGCAAATGCAACACCAAAATGTTGGAGTATGATCCCACATAATTGATCTCCATAAAAAAACCCACTAATTTTTACTAATTAAATTAGTAGGTAGTAGGTAGTGTTTGGATATGTGGAATTCATTTCACATTGATGAGTTCAATTTTTGAAATTGAAATGTTACAATTCACATGACAATTATTTGTTTGGGTTGTTTTTAGAATTTGAAATAACATGATTTTGTTAAGTATTTGAAATACAAAACAGTACAATTGCTTTTTAAGCATTTGGGTTGGGAATTGGGCCAAATCTAATTCCATAATTTTTTACTTGCCAAACATAGAACTTGGTTCAAATCCATCATTTCAAATCAAATACTTGTATCCAAACATAGCAAAATTGAAACATCATTCCTTAAAATTGTTAGTAAACTAACAATTTGAAGCATATATATTTTCTAACAGGTGAAACTAGATCCAAATGCGGATATCCAAACGGTGTGTCGAACCGATTTCGACGGGAAGCTTCTTGTGAGGATGACTGCTCACCCTAAGGTCGATTCCTCGACCGGAGGCGAGGCCTTTGCGTATCGTTACGACATGGTGCCACCATTTTTGACCTATTTTCGATTCGACCGGGAAGGAAACAAGCAAGAAGATGTACCAATCTTGTCCTTAAAGAGACCTCCATTTCTTCATGATTTTGCCATCACAAAAAAATATTCGATTTTCGCCGATATTCAAATTGAGATGGGCCTTGTGAAAATGATGGTAAAGAGTTCATCTCTTGTAGGGTTTGAGCCTACAAAGGTGTCAAGAATAGGAATCATTCCGAGGTATGCGAAGGACGATACGGGCATGAGATGGTATGATGTGCCAGGATTAAATATGTTACATGCAATTAATGCATGGGACGAGGTTGACCAGTATGGAAATGAGATTGTTGTTTTATTAGCTCCTAATATAATGAATGCACAACACATGGTTGAAAGAATGCACCTTACTTATTCATTAGTTGAGATGATTAAAATTAATCTTTGCACGGGGGTAGTCACTAGGAAGCCCGTGTCGGCTAGAAACCTTGATTTAGGAGTTATTAATCCTAGGTATTTGGGTAAGAAGAACAAGTATGTTTATGCTGCCGTTGGAGATCCCACGCCGAAGGTGACCGGAGTTGTGAAACTTGACGTGTCTATGACCGGAGAATGCGCGGTGGCGGGTCGGGTTTTCGGGCCAAATTGCTATGGAGGGGAGCCATACTTTGTAGCATTATATCAAGATGATGATGATGATGATGTAAAGGATGATGATGAGGATGAAGGGTACCTTGTGTCATTTGTTCATGATGAGAATAAAAATGAATCAAGGTTTTTAGTCATGGATGCCAAATCTCCTAACCTTGATATTGTTGCCTCTGTCAAGTTGCCTCAACGTGTGCCCTATGGTTTTCATGGATTGTTTGTAAGGGAAAAGGATCTTAATTCTTGATTACTTTAGCAATAAATAAATAAATAAATATACATCAAGTAAATGTAACTAATTCAATTGTGGAGTATATTCTCGTTAATTCTTTTATTTCCACTCGGAAAACTGGAAGGAAAATGATATATATATATATATATATATATATATATATATATATATATAATTTTAGCTAGTTAGTTAAACATTTACTAATTGATAATTTCATATGTATTCTCAAATTTTGTTTTTAAATTATAAAAATGAGCTGATGAGTTACTTCAATTCATCCATGCATTCTCTTATGTTGTTCACATTTGAAATCAACAATGAATTAACTCAATTAAGACACATTACTTGAGTGTGAACACATCTCGGAATAATATAGATTCTTTGGAAGTCGAATAGTCTGTTGTCCCGTATTGTCCCACCCCTTTAAGGGTCCAAATCTTATATTCCAGTTTGTGTGCAGTGTACCATATGCTACTTATTCACATTGGTTAAGAATAACGTTTTCTAAATAATAAATTGATAACTAGGGGCTCTTGTTTTAAAAGTAATCAATAAAAATAATAAGTTGCACACAAAGTGGGACAAAGAATTCAGACAGCCCCTCTAATCGGATCATTTTATAAATGAACTCTCCCAAAGTGTCCCAATATGTCTCTCACCCCCTCGAATAGGGTCATTTTATAATTATTATTCATTTAACTTAGTCCTTATTTCAAATAAAATTAAATTCTCATTATTTATTTTTGGTCCCTCAAATTCTTTCTCTCTCCTCTCAACTCATTCTTCTACGTTTTGTTGCATATTATTTTTCATGACCTTCTTTCTTTTTTGGTCCGTTTTCTAAGGCGTAAAACATTTTCAACGTAAAATGGTTTTTCATGAAAATTATTTAACAACGGAAAATCCATTTTCAAAATAGTTTTCCGTTGTATAGTTGAATGGAAAATAATTTTCCATTGTAATCTTCGTGAGTAATGATAAATTTTTCGTAGGAGATAGAAAGTTACTGGATTATGTGGTTGGTGAGGAGATAAAAAATATGTAGATGAGGAGAGAGATTGTGTTGCTTGTGAGGTCATGAGAATAGAGAATGAAAAGCAGTTTTCCTTTGATTTTGGGAGGAAAACGTTTTCAACTATTATAAAATGAGGAAAATAGTTATCAGAAAAAATATTTTACCCCCTACCAAACGGACCTGAATTCATGCCCAAGTTTCCTCTCCTTGGGACTTCAAAAATGGTTTAAATTCTCTCATGAATCATTGAAAACTTCCGAAATGACATATTCGAGTCCAATTATTAGGTTAATAATTGATTTTCCTGTGATGATAAATTGACAACATAGCAAAATAACAAGAAATTAACTACCCCACCCCAGGAAAATACAAATGTGCACAAAAATTTGAAAGTTGTTATGTATGACCACGAACTCTACAAGGGGTGATATTTCCTCCATCCCAAAATAAATGATACATTTACTTTTTCACATTACATAAGACACATATTTAAAAATTAATATCTTTAGTTGCGTATAATAAAAAAATTATAAAAATTATATATTTAGAAAGTACATATTGAAACGAATCAGACAAGATAACACATGACTATGTTTTTCTTTATAGCTATAGAACGAAAGATAGTAAAAGTTACAAAATAAATATTGTCAAAAGTTAAAATTTATCATTTAATTTGGGACGGAGGGTTATTTTTATATTTCAACGTTTTTTAAAAAATGGTAAAGTGAACACAATTGGAAACTTTCCAAATGCGTCAATCTTTTAATTATTCTGTACTCCGTACTTCTTTGGCAAGCGACCATTTTTGGACCAATTGCTACAGAAGCTCCGTGAAATATGTTAAAAATGAATCCTTTAAACAAAGTTAGAAAAAACAGAAAATCCCAACACACTAATTACAACTCAAACACCATTGACAATACGTAAAAAAAAAAAAAAGGCTAAATTTTTATTAACTAAAAAAGTTAGTTAAGTCACCTTTATATATGTTCAACAATAAATCTTCCAAGTTCATCGCATGCAAATGTCTCATATTAAAAGATTAAATATTAGAGTTCATGAATAATATATAGGTATATATATGATGGTTACACCTTATTATAATACCAATTGATTTTATAATGGAACCCCATCAAACTTGAGTATTGTTAGACTCTCTATCTGTTGCAGGTGCAACCCAGACCCGTATTTAACACCGCTCAAACATCTCTTTATCCTCGAACCTCTAACACACAAACCCTTACTACAATATTTTGAAACCCATTGTTGTCCGAGCTGAGGTTCTGTTCTGCCGCCCACGTTGCACGGAAAAGCACTAGTCCTGACTATCTAAAAGAGTTTTTAAGGGCTTGTTTACTTCAGCTTAAATTCAGTTCAGTTTAGTTCAGTTCAGTTCAGCTCAATTCAGTTCAGTTCAACTCTCAATTTCCTTCTCTTATAAAATATTACATTCAGCTGTATTTAGTTCAGTTCAGTTCAGTTCAATTCAGTTCAGTTCAGTTCAGCTATATTCAGCTAAAGTAAACGAGCTCTAAGTCAAATTTGAAAACTTGTAGGACAGCAAAAGGTTCTATCTTGATATGACATAATTTGTGCCTAACTCAGGTACTCAACATTAGAGTAATGATAAACTAATACTACTTCCTATATGTATCATTAGAGTAATGATAAACTAATACTACTTCCTATATATGCTTTTATGTATTGTTTTATCCTTCCCCTTCTTCCCCTCTTATTGTATTATGTCGCTCTAAAAAGTTATTAAATCTAAGATGACAAGTTGACAAATGGATCTAATGTATCCCACAAATTTAAGAAATAAAATCTATCTAATGAAATTAATTGCCACCATATATAATGTATTCTCCTGTTTACATTATAGTATTTTACAATAATATAATGGATTCCTTGGATTAGCACTGTAGGAAACATATGTTATTGCTATTTGATTACCTACTTCATCTCACACCTAAAGGTTAAATGGATCATTTTTTCTATGGCACATGTTTTGTCTAGAGCATTGTTCTAATTTGCCTCAATGATTTTGGATTTTGAATCAATCGTTGGATTCTATACTATACCTATAGGTTATCTATTTTTCTACATGGTCTATTTCTATATAGTCAAAACTTGAGCGTAAGAAGTGAGTAAACATAGAGAGTGCATATATGATGACGTGCATCAAATGGTCTTAAAAGAGATCGACTGTTTCTGTGGCTCCAACAAAGGAAACTTCCACAATAGCTTGGTACTAAGTATCCTAAAGAGAAGTTCAAAATAGAAAACGATGTCCAACAGATGTTCTAGTTGCACATACATATAGCTAGCCAAGCAACACACGAAATACATTGGAGACCATAATAAGGAGTTAAGACAAAATGGTGTGTTCATTTGTGCAAAGGCACATTAGGCATCACAGGTAGTGTGAGGGGTTGCATGCTCCGGGTCAATGCTATCAGTTTCAACCTTGATGTTTTCAGCCAGTTCCTTCGCCTCAGCTCGAACGCCTAGTGTAACTTCAACTTGGTGCACTATCTGATAACTTGGTTTAGTATATGTTTTTCCTCCTTATTTTCTATGGTTTTATTGTGCTAACCGTGCTCTTAGGAGCCGTTTTGCCGCTAATAAGTCCGTTTGGAGTGTTTTGTGTCTTTTCCATGTTTTTGACAGGTTTTTGATAGAAGATGCTCTAAATGGGACAAAAACCATCAAAGTACACCAATCTAGGCAAAGGAGAAGCACTATGATGTCACGGTGAGTGTTGGAGAGGTTCTGATGGCAATTAGTGAAGAATTGGCTTGCAATTGTTCGATTCGGTTCGAATGATTTTGACCACCTCTCACTCTTTTGGACATAACTAGAGCTATGAATATCTGATTTAAGCGATTCAATCGGCTTTGGAAACTAGATTCAAAGAGCTTTCCAACAGTAGGTTATAAGCTCAATTCCGACTTCAAACGAAGGAGTTATGGGCGTTCGAAGTCAGGGCATGAGATCAGACCCCCAGCATGTACCCCGGTACCGGGGTTTGTGCAAGCTTTACCGGGGTTCATGCACCCCGACCGGGGTACATGTACCCCGTACCGGGGTGGTTGCTGCCCCTTCTTCTCTCCTTTGCTTTGAAGCCAGAGTTCCCCCAGCATCGGCCCCGGACCGGGGTACATGTACCCCGGATCGGGGTCTCTGCACAGCTTTTCACTCGACATTTTCCAAAAATAGCGAACCTGATTCCAGCGACAACCCCGGTACCGGGGTGCATGTACCTTGTACCGGGGCTGGTGTTCGAGACTCCGTTTAAGCCCAGTTTGCCTATAAATACCTATTTGAATCCCTTGTAACTCCTTATGCTTTCTTTAGGTTTTTTCTGTTTTATAGGGTTTAAAAATTAGAACTTTCTCTTGTAAACAGAATTTATTTTATTTCCAATTCAATTAATCAAGTATTCAATTCAAGATCTTCCTTCCTTTAATTCTGGTATTGTTTTTCTCTCTTTATTTTATTTATGCTTTTGATCATGATAATGTTTATTGCTTTGATTCTTTTAAATATGTGTGAGTAGTTTTTTTTAGATCTAGGGTTTGGAAAACTTATGTTTGATTGATTTAAATTAATTGAATCTTTTGTTCTTTAATTCATGACTAGTTTTAATTTCCTAAAATCTATTTTGAACATATAAATTTGAGTAATAATCTAGTCGGTAGCCGAAAGGTGAAAACTTCATTAAGACTTAAGATTTTAGGCAGATTTATTTAATAAATTGCGAGATCCTGTTATGTAAATCTGTAGATCTAATAAATTGCGAAAGTCTGTTAGATCTTGGTTAGAATTTGTTAATGAATTATTGAACATTGGAATTTAATTAGTTTATGATTTCATTCATAAAACCCTAAACCCTAGAATTTCCTTCATTCAGTTAATTCTTATAAAAATTCAATCTTTATTTTCTGTTCTTTAGTTATTAGTTATTTAGGATAATTCAATCATAAAGGCCCTTTATATAGTTCATACTTTTTAGTAATAAAAGAATTAATTTGCTTCTCTGTGGATTTCGACCCTACTTATCACTGCTACATTAGTATTGATATATAGGTTATTTTTGACGGGTTGCGACGCCCTGTCACTATCCATTTTAAAACATAGCTAGTTGTTAACTCTGAACTCGGAGCTATTTGAAGCAGCATCTGCTTGTTTTCGACAGCAGCTGTAACGACCCGACTCGCTTAAATCGGTGCGGAAGAAACCGACGAGTCAAGTAGTTAGAAACTACAACTCAAATACCTAAGAAATTAAAACTAATTCCTCAAATATTATTATTAAACCACAAAAGTACAAATACCCACAAGTTTGTACATAACTAATCCAAAAGTGAAACTAAAAATACTAAAATATGAATAACTCTAACCACATGTCAGAGTCAAAACATAACATATAGAAGTCCTTACAATAGTCAAAAACTATCTAAAAACAACTGAAACAGAAAAATACAATAAAACAACAGTAAACGTCGCTCGCCCAACCCAAAGCTAAGCAAGAGTATCATCGTCAGAAATACCTGAAAATATACAACAGTCCACCATCAGTGGCGAGTAACATAACTGACTCACCCTAATGGGAATACACATGTACATAGTACAAATCAAATAAACAACATCAGATCAATAAATCAAAGTGCAAGATCAACTCAAACGTGAACTCGACTCAAGTCATCCTATTCAACTATCTTTGGCGCAATCATTCAAATTCTAGACCGGACTGTGCTCGTACGGACGCATCTTACGCATCCGAACTTTCTACTATGCTCGGATTTGAGAATCTTACTCCCAAACCCCATGAAACCAATCTTACTGGAAATCCATGTCCCGTGAAACCAATCTTACTGGAAATTCACCAAGATCACATAGTATGACTCCAACTATCCCAATACCGCGGATGGAATAGGGGCAACGTCTTAACCCGAATACAATGAATCTTACTCAAAGTATCAGGCGTCTAAAAATGAAATCAAGCTAATCATTAATTAATTCTTTAGTTATTTTTAATCATATTATTCGTTTTATATCCCAACATAACTAAGTTAAGTACAAGAATTGCCTCTAGCCTTGATTCTCGAAATTAACTAGTTAAATCATCGAAGTTATTCTCAAGAACTGCCTCTAGCCTTAATCTTGAGTCTAACCAATCATAAATCATCATTCTATAATCATTCTTTAATCATATTAGACACTTTCTTCAACTTTCTTTATCATTTAAACCTCTTCCTTTAATTTTCAAGATTCAACCAAGAACTCGTAAAGATTCATCAAGAACTCATAAAGAACTCAAAGAACTCATAAAGAACTCATAAAGAACTCATTCAAGATTCAAGATCTTCAATCAAGAACTCAATCAAGATTCAAGAACTCAACCAAGAACTCATCCAATCATACATACCACACGCATATCATCATCATCTTTTCGAAATTTACCAACTTTTACTCATCCAAAATTCATCAAACTTTAACATAATATTCATGATCATAAAACAACATATAATCAATCATAATATCATGAAAAATCATCATCAAAAACACCATACAACACATAAAAATCAGATTTAGAAATCATACATGAAATCATAGATATTCATCAACAATCAACCCAAACATGCATTTAATCTATACTATAAACATAGTATACCAAAAAGGTTGAGAAAGTATGTTACCTTATTGAAGATTACACACTAAAACAACACAAAAGTTGCTGCCTGGAACAAAGTACACACGGCCCAAGCGAACACGAACACGACACCACCACCACGCACCACACGGCTGCCTCACGAACTGCACGGCTGCCACGGACTGTACCAGTCGAACCACCACGGCTGCACACGGTCCTCTGCACGGTTCACCACTCGAACCACCACCCTTGCTTGGTCTTCAACACGGCACCCACACGGATACAACCCAAAACCCAACCCGGACTAGAGATCTTGAATAAAACAAATGGGTTTAGATTGTGTTTAGGATACTTAAAGATCAATAGACTTTGAATCTTTAAGTTCAAGGTTAGAATTGATGATGAACAATTGATGGCTTGTTCATCAAAAATGGCGTGTAAGTGGAAGAGCAAATGGGGTGAGTTTTTGTGTTTGAAATGGATGGCAAAAGCATTAGATGGCAAAGTGGGCAAAAATGAACAAAAGCCTTACTAACTCCCCTATATATAGAGTTAGTTAAGGTGTGAACACAAGGCAAGTGGCAAGCCTTGCCATGCCACAAGAGAACCGGCCAAAGAGAGGTAATGGGCCTAAAAATGGGCTCTCGTACTCAATTGGGCTAATTAACATAATCTACATGACTAATCATGCAATAATCGATTTAGCCCAAAATATTAAATAATTAATTAGAAGAATTAAATAATAAAAATTCTAATTAATTAAATAATAATTAACATAAATAATAACAACTAAAAATAAACATTTCGAATTAAATCGAAATTATTCACATAAAATAAAATAAATATTTCAAAAAAAAAATAAATTTGAACTAACACAGAAATACACATAATTACACATAATTATCGGCAAAAATACCAATAAAATCTGGGTCATTACAGCAGCGATGGTGGCATTCAAGTCAGATGGATCCTCCTACAAACCCCGAAATTGTTAGAATAGAATTAGTGCTTATGATTTAAAAGTAAAATGTAAAGGAAGGTAACCAGTACGTTGTTCTTTTCTTTTTCAATTTCTTCCGGTGGTGCACCAAGTATTTTCTCCGCCTCTTTTCCGAACGCTGCGACCTTTATCGACCCTTCTCCTCCATCAGTAACATAGAATTGAAATGACATCCTGCGTGAGAAAAGGGAAAAAAAATAATAAATATGGCTGTAATGTCAACGCTATTCTATTATAACTCAAAATAACGATGTTCATACAACGATGTTCATACCTCGGGACAGTGATAGGCTGCTTAGCTGTGCAGTATCTACATTTGAAGGTCGTGTTTGCTGGGAGATAAGCTCGGCGACCACACTTACTACACCCATTGTAGCAGAATATATCCTTAGAGTAGACACATGGTGCAAATACATTAATCCAAAAGGTCTCTTCTTGCCAAACAGTACTTGGCTGCAAATAGATGTTAACATATAATACATTGATCAATTATCTGTGCAGTGGAGTATGTAAAAAGCATCTTGTAAAGAAGGAAACAATGTTTTATGACCTTTCGTTTCTCCATATCAGCAACAGAAGTTATAAGGCGTGCGGAGCTCGAACCTTTCAGCACACTTGATTTTGTCACCCAGCTATGGATAATTGTTGAGTTTTCTTCAAGCCTTGTATATATATCAAATAAAAAAAGGAAATAAAAAGAAAATTGTATGAGGCAGGATATATACTGAAGAAGCAGTATTTGCAAAATAAGAAAATCATACTTTAAAGTAGTTAATTAGAGTATATAATTTTATTGTAAAATAGTTAGATTAAAGTGTTAAAGTATATACCAATTGCGCATGATGTCTGGCACCGGTCCTGTAGGGTTGGTAACAAACTGAGTAGACATTGTTGTCTTCAGGGAAACTCCTGCAGTAATGATTATATATAACGTGAAGATGAACATAGACGGTGTATTGTAAATGTTAGTGTAATTACAAACCTCGGAAGGTAGCTTTCTGAACAACAACAAATCCAACCACAGATAGGCCTTGTGCTGGTGAAGGAATATGCTCATCAACATCTGTTGCGAACTTATTCCAAGCAGATAGAGTAATAGGACGCTGAACACTGGTAATAGCGGAAAGCATTAGTAAAGTAAAAGAAGCAAAACAGGTAACTTTATTTCTATAAAGGTAGTAGCGAAAGTGCGTAGAGTGTGTAGTATTTAACAAATTACCTGTTGTCTACAACAGTCAAGTGCCGAACTTGGCCTTCGCCAACAGATTTGATGTCATCTATAGCAAGAACAATTGCAGCAATATCTGTCGCACTAAAGATGTCAATGACCAGTCATAGAGGCACCTAATGTTAATATAAAAAAATGGAAATAGTCCAAACTTACCAAAGATGTCGCTTGAACTATCATGTGGTCGCAAGACAGACGATAACCTGGTGTAACGTGGCTGATCAGTACAATGCATAGTATTGAGAGGCGAGATCTTAACGCGTGAATTGAAATTCATTTGATATTCTCCAATAGCAGCTTTGAGGTTTTTTGGAACAGGTTGTATGGTAGCACCACTCAGCTCGTACTCCCCGTCTCGTTGCAAAGCCTCCTCATAGCTCTCAATTTCATCATTAAACAAAGTTGCATGCATTTTAGTTCCCTACGATTTTTTTTTTTACCAGTCAAAATGTAATTGGTTATAGATTTTGGTAACTGATTTGAGAACAATTAAGAATGGAAATAATTCATTCTAGTATTTACCTCTTCATCTTGGAAAACAAGCTTTTGAAAGCGAGCTTTTGTAGGAGATTCTGTTGATTTCTTTGTAGGTGATTTATGAAGCACGGTGACTGTCACCTTGTAGTCCTTGGTCTTGTCAGTCAGATTTCGCAAGGGAACGTATGGTGGCTTCATATTTGACTGGGGGAATAGAATATGGTAACAATTGTCAGTAGTATACTTGGTAGCTGATATGGTAACAGGTTAACCTAGCATGATAACAGATAGATCTTAACAATCTTAGTACACTTGATTACATACAAAAAATCTTTCATAGACTAAAAAAAAAAAAGAAAAAAGAATGCAACATTTCAATCTTTTATTTATTTATTACATACAAAAAATCTTTCATAGACTAAAAAATAGTAGAGTTTTTTTCTTTGATTGATTGTATTGGTTTTAGACTTGAAACATAACATATAAACACTACTTAATTGAATTTATGCACTTTAAAGTTAGGTTTAAGCTCAACAAAAAATGCAAGAATCTGTCACTTCAATGTTTTTTAAATAAATAAATATGGTTAACATTGCAAAATTCATTTTAAAAAAAATGCTTTAGAACAAAAAAAAAAAAGGAATGCAACTGTTCAATCTTATATTTGTTTATTATATACAAAAAATCTTCTATAGACAAAAAAACAGAGTTTTTTTTTTCTTTGACTGATTGTATTGGTTTCAGACTTCAAACTAACAATCAAATAAAGTAGAAATTTGAGAAGTTGATTTCTATATATATGTTCTCAAAAATCTGTAAGAATATTATTATATTATAAGTAACTTAATAGTAAAAAGTAGAAATAAGTCATGAAACAACTAATAGTAATATCAGAATGCAGTAAGAAAGAGATATATCTTCAAAATATCTTTAAACACATTTAAACACATAATATCAGAATGCATTATCTTTAAAAATGCAGCAAACAAAAAAAGGGCAAAAAACTCTTTCAACTTGTACAGGCAAAATGCAGTAAAGGAAAAAAACATGAAAATGCAGCATTTATGAAGAAAAGGATGAAAATACAACATTTATGAAGAAGGATGAAGATGCAGTTGATATAAAAAAAATTTGGAGAACTAACCTTGTTTGAGCAGTAGATAGTGAGTCTTGATGCCTCTTGCACAAATAAAAAAAGAAAAGGAAAACTTATGAAGGCATTAGCAGAGGGATGAAGCAGATTATAATGTTTTGTTAGGCACAGATTAATGTGTTCACAAAATAAAATAAAAAAAATCAGATATTTTTTTGGTTAAGATGAACTTACCTTAGAACAGATTAATGTGTCTTCTTGATGGAGAAATTCGTAGTATGTCTTGTTGCCTTCTGTATAAATGAAATAAGGAAGGGAAATAATGTTGTCTTCTGCATAAATAAAATAGGTATGCATTCTTTAGTTTGTCTTATCTCTGGAAAAAGGACAATATTTTTGGACAAAAAAGGACAACATTAAAGGAGGAAATATTTTGGCAGGATATTTGTTTCTCCATGTCTTTGTCTTCTACCATGTATGAAGGTATGATTTTTTTTTTTTTTTTTTTTTTGTTTCTTGCCTTCTGCCATGTTATTCTACAAAACAGCAAATAGGCACTCATGTAATTAGTAGCATTATGTACATGTAATTAGTAGCAGAATAGAACTTGGACCAATCATGTAATTAATGGCATCACATACAAAGTGCTTATTATAAATATAAAAAAAAAGAACTTGGCCAGCCCTTTTTTGTATGCTATGTATTAATTTAAAGACATTCAATAAACAGGATGCTTAGTATGATGGTTAATTTCTTGCCTCTATTTTTTTATATTTATCATATTCTTCTTCCTATATGTTGTATAATTGCCCTATTCCTTTGTAGAACAAAAGCTTGTAAGTTCCTTTTTACTTTTTATATGCTACTCACTGATTATGTTATAAGAGTAAGCTAAGAGTATAATAAATATTAACATACATTGAAAAAAAAAAATTAAATTATGATTAGTATGATAACTTAGTGCGACAATGAAGGTTAAATAGGTGCTGGAGATAACTAATTGGTACTAATATAAAAAAAAATACTTTAGAGTGAAATTGTATAGCTATAACTAATTGCGACAATTGGACTCAAACAAGTACCTACTTTAGATGTAGGTACATTGTATAGCCATAAATCTTATTGTTGTCGAACAACGCTTTTCTTTCAATATAAAAGTTTTGAAGAAAACTTGATTGTGATCACAATGCATACAAAGAGATAGTGGAAGTTCTGAAGCAAAGATGAAAACTTGATTACATGAGAAGATTTGCAACCTCTCTTATATATCCATGACAAGCTCTTACAAAAAATGTAAAAATCTTTTGATAATCCTATGCATTAAGATTAGCTAACCTACTTTAGATATCCCTTAAGTAGCAAAATAGCAAAGCTTGCATGGAAGATTTGCAAGCGTCATCTGTATAAATAATACAAGAAATAGTTAGAAAGGTATTGTGTAGCACAAATATATGCTTAAAAACAGAACAAATTTGAAATAATTGTATACCTTTTCATCATTGATAGAAAGGTAGGAGTAGTTAGGATTTGCAGCCCGACAAATTTGTAAAGGTAAGGCTATATGATTTCGGCATACTTTAAAACGTCAAACGAAACAATATTTAGAGCAGAGCCAACAACTCTTCTGTCAGTATCCGATCCACATACCACCTTGACTTTTGTAGATATCCGAGCTCGTGAAAGAGCCACATAAAGCTGGCCATGGGAGAAACATGGTTGACGAAGGTATATTCCAACAGCATCCAAGGTCTGCCCTTGTGCCTTGTTAATTGTCATTGCAAAGCAAAGTTTTATTGGGAATTGCTTACGCTCAAACTTGACAGGGAACTGCAACGAAGAGGATGGTTGAAGCTTGATTCTAGGTAACAATACCCTGAGGCCTTTATGATACCCAGCTGCAATTTCACATTCGATGAGATTACGGTAAAATCTTTTACACGTCAACCGTGTACCATTACACAATCCAGAAGAAGGATCCATATTACGAAGTAGAATAACTGGGCAATCACACTTTAAGATAAGCTCATGTGGACTCATACCACCTGGGCACAAAGTATTTAAAAACTCTGTCGGGTAGATGTTGCAGTGGTCATCTATAACTGTATCAAAGCTCCTATATGTGACATAATCACTCTGAAAATGATTGATAAATATTGTGTTGAGTCGATCAGCATCATCATTTTTAGGTGTCAAAATTGCCCTATTTGTGAACTCTGTTGTTGGAGAAGAGTAATCATGTAATGATGGAAATATGAATGTTGATAACTCGGTAATTGCATCAAGCTCTTCTTCAAACTCTGATAAAATCTAATTTGGTATTTGTATATATTCAGATTCATTGTCTTGTAACCTTCCATCACCTAATGAAAGTAAGAAATTTGCATAACATGGATCTGCCCTTGCACGCATATTCTGAGTTAAATGTAATTTGGTGAACTGTGGCCACAATGGTGAACAAACTAAACTTGACAGCACAGCTTCTCTTTGTCCTTAGTGAGGGACAACAGGCAGAACTTGTCTGAAGTCACCACCAAATACTACGATTTTACCACCGAATGGTAAATTTTCTGAGCATAAATCCCGTAAGAGCAAGTCCAATGAATGTATGCTAAGCTTGTTGGCCATTGATGCTTCATCCCAAATTATAAGTTCAGTTTTTCGAAGCAAAGAAGCAAGATTACCTTTTTTAGGTACATCACATGTAAGCGAAGCAGACAGATCAATGGGTAGTTTGAACCTCGAATGAGCTGTTCTACCGTTTGGCAAAGTAGCAGCAGCTATGCCTGACGACGCTGTTGGTAAAACAATTTTGTTAAGTTGGCGGACTCTTGCGTAGAGAGCACAATAGAGGTATGTTTTACCTGTTCCTCCGGGTCCGTCAATGAAAAAAACACCAAGTTGTTGCCTTTTAACATGGTGAATTATTTTTGTATAAGCCACTTTCTGTTCAGCATTTAAGGACTTGCATGCATGGATGTATTCCTTGGGAATTGGAGCATCTATTACATCTTGTATATCCCTTATGATCTTTACACCATGGAAATGCTCTTCTTGCAAGTGATCAAGGCCAAAGCTGTGAAGTGTTTTACCCATACCTTCCAGATATCGAGCAACATCACTAACTGTAGACCGTTTGATTCTAGTACATAGCCCTCGAAACTGATGCCTGTAATCTTCTGACAAAGAGCGATAGTATTTTTCCCATAACTGAGCTGGGTTTGGTGGCTATGAAAAAATAAGACACATTGCAAATAATCGACGAAGAGCATGTGGCATATGTGTTTCAACAGCCTCATCAAGGCATTGCTCAACAGCATTTCCATCTTCGACAAGACCTCGGTGAATTGCCGCCTCTTGAAAAGTTAGACAGGTGTGCTCACCAACTGTAAGTGTAATGACCCGACTTTTCTAGGCTGTCGATTTACGGAGGAAATCGACATTTGGATCATTACTATCATAAAACTTAACAATAATAATATAAATAAAGTCTAAAATTCCTTTTATTGCTTAAAAGCTGAAATAATAATCCCAAAAGTCTCTAAACAAATACTTAAATTACATAATGAAAAGAAGTCTTTCCCAACAGGCTGGGAACAGCTAACTAATGAATAAAAGAAATAACTCCAAATAACTACGGTTATTCTAATCAACTCTAAAACACACATCCCGAGCCATCGCAAACCCAATCTAAACCTCAGCATCGTCACCTGAAATGGGGGGGGGTCCACCGTCAGTGGCGAGTAACTAGGCTGTCCCGCTTAAATGAGGGACCGTTATCCATATAATAGCATAGAATCAAAAGAGGAAAACGTACAAAAATACATGCGTAATACGTACAAAAATACATACGAAATACGTACAAAAATACATACGAAATATGCACAAAAATACGTAGAAAAATACGTATAAAAATACATACGAAATACGTACAAAGATACGTAGAAAAATACGTATAAAAATACATACGAAATACGTACAATGTATGTACAAAAATACGTATACAATACCTGCAAAATACGGTTAGAAAATACATACAAAATACGTATACAATACAGATACAAATACGTACAACATACATACACAGTATTACATAAATAAAATACAGACTTACCAGAAGTACGCAGCGGAAGACTTAATATTACCAAATCATTGCATATATACACGAAAATACACATCAGCACATATCCCTTCCCGTGAAATACTTATTTACCATATTTTACCCTTAAACCCATCTTTTAACCTTCTTATCGGACCGGTCATATCGCTCGTAGTGGATCCCGTGTGCACCACAACTTTCCTAAAACATGCCGGGGTGAACTCGTGTATTCAGCCCGTAGTGGATCCCGTGTGCACCACTAAGCCTAAGCTATGGCCATAACTCCTAAATAGCAGCTCGTGTACTACTACTTAGACGACTACATATTTTAAGACCCAGAACTGCCCGGGTGAACTCGTGTATTCATCCCATGGGGCAGTGGCATCAACTTAACCCGATCTGATGACTCGTGTATCATCAAAAAGGGCGTCCTTAAGTATTTTGTCTTTTCTAAGGCCATCGTGAGACCTCTAATTAACACGTCATATCATATAACATATCATATCTTATCATGTCTTAACATATCTTATCATGATCTTATCATATCTTATTCATATTGTTACTTTATATTATAACTTATCCTTTTTATTCCTTAAATCATATTAATTCCTAAAATTACTTCCTAATAATATTATAAGTCAAAAATTAAACAAAGATTGATCAAATCACATAAGGACTACACGGCATTTTATTAACAACAATAATAATTAAATAAATTCATATAACAGTCATATAACAATTATTTAAATTATCCGAATTAACAAATAAACATATAGTTCAATAATAATCATAAAAAAAAATTACACAAAACAAGATAAAAACTCCACCTTTCACAATTAAGACCACTCGACATTTTGTGTAAATAATACCAAATAAATTCAATCTTCAAATATTAATTAAATCAAATTAAATAATTAATTAAAATAACAACTAACAACAATAATTACCTAAAAACAAGATAAAAATACTATTCTTTATTCATCAAGCCACTCGACAACTTTGATATGAACAACCAAAATCATTCTTTAATTTAGTAAAATACAATAATTATCAATTAATCATAAAAACATAATATAACAATTTAAATTACACTATTTTACGCAGTCTGATTTTAAAGAATTAAATTAAGATCAACCATTTAAAGGTCTCGAATAATCTGGAAATTTTAATGGAAGTTAAATATGGGTTCAAGGTTTAACGTGCATAAATTTCGTCCAAAAATAACGCCATTTACTATTTTTAAGAGATTTTATAACTAACAAATCAGATTAGACTGTAATCAGTTTCCGATTTTTCTGCCATAGCAAACGAACTTTAAAAATTACGAAAATTTAACACAAGCTGCAGTAAAACACTATTACTGACTTCCACCTAAAATTTCGTAGCCATCCGAATTGATTAAGTATCTTAATAAATTCGTAAACCAAATCTGGACAGTTTTACCGGTTTGAAAGATTAAATTATTATAAGCAAAAAAAGGACGAATTTTGCCACGAAATAAATCATGATTAATAATGAAACAATAAAGAAACTCCCACGAAAAATTCATCAAGAAATAATAAGATTTGATTAAGAAATAAATTCATACAAATAATTATTAAACAATTAAAGATTTCAAGAAACTACATAGAATGATCAAGAAAATTTCATAATAATTCATCACATGGTTCGAAATTCTTAACCTTAACATGATACTAATTCCTTTAATTTTCCTAACCGTTTTCATAATTTATTCCTAATTAACTATATAGAAAACTTAACCAGATTCAAGAGGGTTAGTCTAGTTACCTGAATCGAGTAAGAAAAAATAAAATAATTCTCCCTTTGAAGCTTGATATCACACGGCTACTTTGAGGAGAAAAAGTTTTCTTTGAGAAATTTTTAAGTATAAAAAGATTTGTAAAAAAAAAAAATATAAGTTTAGGGTTAATTCCCTATTTATAATATAAGAAAACCAAAAATAAAATAAAAGAAAAAAAATAAAACAAATTAGAGGGGAGGGCTGTGAGATTAGAGAAAAAATAGGGGGTGGAGAGAATTTATGGGAACTTAGGATAATTAGTTAGGGTTAGCTATTTAGGGTTTACTAATTCAAAATTTAATTAACTAAAAATATTATTAAGTAAATAAATAATAAAAATTACTAACCAAAATAAATTAAAAGAAAAATAAACCCTAAATATCCAACAAGAGGGTCGGCCATATTGGAAGGGAAATCGGGTCATGGGCCCAATTTCGAGATAAGATAATGGAATAAGAATTAAAACAGTCCAAATATTCGGGCCTTTTGGACTTAGAGTGTTAAAATAAAATTAATAACCGCGAAATTTTCTGGCCCTAAATTTCGGGTTATTACAGTAAGCAAGTCAGAAAAGGATTTAGGAGAATAGACGGCACTAAGAAGAAGACGTAAATAGAAACGCTCTCCTTCTGATGGACCAACAAATGCTAGTCTTCCAATCATTTGCTTTTGCTTCCGATCCTTCTATTGCCGAGTTTGTGTATCCCATGTGAAATATTGTGGGAAATCTGCATAGAGATATTTATGATTTTCTCCTCTTGAAGCATTCATGTTGAAAAATTCTGTTAGTGGAGTTCTACATCGGCGTGCATCATTAACTATAGAAGGTAATTGCTCATTTGGGAAGAAGTGAACTGGCTGCATATCTGGCAGGTGCACTTGAAGTGTAGTTACTGGTGGATGCATCTCATATAAGTCAAAGCCGAAGATTCTCCATGCGGCTTCTGGTGCTGATACCCATCTGCCTGATTGAAATTGCTGAATTTCATCAACAACTCCGTCGTCATCTGTGCTTGAAATATTGAAAGATATCCTGTCATGACCTTTATATACATACTTGTATAGGTATTTAACAGCTTGCACAGTAGAACAGACCTCAACATTGAGGTGACAGTCAAAGAAAGCTAGCAAATAAGGGTTATATGGAATAACCCATTGATTATCTAAGCTTTCACCTCGAGCACGTATCGAATCACCAGTGTTACGTCGTCTGTACAAAGGATAACCATTTTCATTGTTTGTTGTGTAATCCATAAACTCTTTTGGATATCCATATTTACAGACTTTTTTCCCTTGCTTGTCCTTCATACAAGGACAGTCTTGATGACCAATCCCGCAAGGCCCATGCATCATATGCCGTAGAACAACCTTACGTAAATGAGGTTGGTCAGTCGGGGATATCTCAGCACAGAAAAACTTATCGAAGTCATCAACATTTCTTATCTTATGTTCAGGTTTCAAAATACATAATATGTGTGCGTGTGGAAGCCCTCGTTTCTGAAACTCAATGACATAGACAAAGCTGCAATTTCACCCATTACTTTGTCTTGCATCAACATTTTCTTTAATGTTATTAGCTTAGCGCGAAAGACACGACTGATTAGATCAGGACGGTCTTGGGGTTGTTCTCCTTTTCGAAGTTGCTGCTTTATTTCTGCCCAGTTCGGATTGCACGTCATAGTTATGAATAGATCGGGTTTCCCGTACTTTTGCACAAGTCTCATAGCATTTAGATACCGCTTGCGCATGTCGCGTGGTCCTCCAATAAAGGATGGCGGCAGTATCATACGCCGTCCAACTTCGGCACCTGAGCACTCTCCACTCTGTACCGTATCTAACAACCCTTGGTATAGATCTGCTCGAATTGTAGACTGGTTTCTTCGAAGAAAATCAAGACGTGTATTCTCAAGCTTCACATACATGTCTACTAAAAACTGCTGCAATAACCTGCCTGTCCTCAACAGGTGATTTCCTGGTCGGATCTAGAATTGGTACGCATAATATTCTCGGCATGAAACATATTTCTCTGTCTTTCCTCCTCCTTGTTCCGCCACTGCATTAACCATATAATTATTGATCTGCATCATTCTTAGGTACTTAATCTCCTTTATAAAGTTTTTATTAATGCTTTCTTTTGTCGAAGCTATACCTTTGATTTGAAGTGCATATTTGATTTTTTCTTAGTATTCTTGTCTCTACGTTAATTTAAACCATCGACCTATGTATGATATTTTTCATGATAATTATATGTTTCAATTATTTTCATGATAATTATATGTTTCAATTATAAGATAATACACTCACCAGTTTTTTGCTCCTCTATATTTTCACGCACCTTATCCAAGTAAAAGCCTCGATCTTAGAATGAATTGATTTTGATTGCTTGTATCCATGCTTAATAATTAATGCTACAATTATCAACTGATCATAGCTTCCTTTAACTGTCTTAAAAGTTGTATTTTTTTTTCTGGTAATCATAAGAAGAATTCCTATACGGCGCAGTATATACAAACATACAAAAACATAAAGCCAAAAAAGTAAAAGGAAAAGAAGAGTTTTTTTTTTTTTCAAAGTGCTTAGTCAGATTAACTGATAATGCCAAATTTAATCCTACATGTATAGATGCAAAAGAGAGTTGATGGTGATATAAAAACAGGTAATGTCTCCAAAAAATTGCAGCATATGATATAAATGTAAACAATCAATAACAACATAAATTCAGTTAATATTAGTAAATAAAAAGGCATACCTATATGCTCATATTCTAACAGACCGGTTGCATCAACTGCTGCAAGAACAGGGTTACGAACGCCTGTACAGAATAAATTATCACCACGGGATTTCCGTATTCCTTGGTGCCAACCACTATCGCCGTACGGGAACAACAATGGATACTGCATCGGATCATAACACCCATAGTAATGCATAATCCGATGTGTTTCCTTTTCTTTACCAGTGACAACAATGTAGGGACTTGAAGACTCAAAATCATAGGAACTATCGGGCCAAATGACAACAACTTCATCAGCTGTTGGAGCGTTGTACGTACGCTGATCAAGTGTACTACTCTTATTGATAGCAATCGTTGTCGTCTCATCAATGACCTTTTCACGAAGTGACTTGAAAAATGTTACGTAAGGATTTTTTTCCATAACACGCATAATTGCTGCAATTACATCAGGACGCAAGCCGTCAAAACAGCTTGCACTGTTTTCACGCTCGTGTGCAGCATCATAAAAATACATTTGGAGATATTTCGACTGCCCATCCTCAGGAGAAAGGGGAGGGATATAATGGTACAGCTGACCGTGTAAAGAGAATACAAATATTCCTTTCTTCTTAATGCACTCAACTTTCCCTCCTAAAGAAGAAAACGCGAATAGATTGTTGTATAAGTGCGCATACGTGCGGAAGTGATGTAACGACCTGACTCGCTTAAATCGGCGCGGAAGAAACCGACGAGTCAAGTAGTTATAAAACTAAAACTCAACACTTAGAAAATAAACTAATACCTCAAAATATTATTATTAAACCATAAGTGTACAATAACCCACAATCTTGTACAACAACTAAATCCAAAAGTCAAATGTACCAAACGAAAAGTAAAGTGCAACTCTAACCATATGCTAGAGTCTTATACAACATATGTAATACCATAAGTCGGAAACAACATCTATAGAATCTAAAACTATGAAACAACTGTAATAAACAACAACAAAGTACACAAAGCGTCGCTCGCCCAACCCCAAAGCTAAGCAAGAGCATCATCGTCAGATGTACCTGAAAAAAAACACAACATAATCCACCATCAGTGGCGAGTAACATAACTGACTCACCCTAACGGGAATACACAAGCACATAGCATTAATCAAATAACATCACACGTAAACCCTCGAAGACACGAGACAACCTCAAGCTCGTAAGCCAAACTCGACTCAAACACCCGACACCATCATTCGGCATCATCACACGACATCATCGTACGACATCACTATCCCAATTCTAACTCAGGTGCAATCATTCTAGTTCTAGACCGGACTAAGCTCGTACGGAAGCATCTTACGCAACCGAACTTCTACTATGTCAGGACCGGGCATAAGCCATACACCCAAACCCCACGAACCCATTCCATACTTGGAAATTCGTGTCCCTAATCCCCAAATCATTCTGAGCGTACTAGGAATAACATAGTGAGACTCCAAAACTATTCCGATACCGCGGACGGAATAGGGGCAACGTCTTAACCCAAAAACTAAGCATAAGCCATACACATAGTCAAGGGCGTCTAGAAAAGAAGTCAAGCTAACCATCATACCATTACTATCTTTTCATCATATCATCATAATTAATTAAAGACAAGAATAAGCCATACTCTTGAATTTAACAACTAAATCATCGAAGTTAACCCAAGAATTGCCTATAGCCATACTCTTGAGACTAACCAAACATCATATCATCATTCTTTACTCAATCTTTAATAATCAACTCATCCCAAATCTTTAACTTTCATGACTCTTTCTACCACTTTCTTTAACTTTCAAGAACTCTAAAGAACTCATTATACCTTAACAAGAACTCTAAAGAACTCAATCAAGAACCTCAAAGAACTCATCTATTACTCAAAGAACTCATCAAGAAACTATTCAAGATTCAAGAACTTCAAACAAGAACTCAATCAAGATTCAAGAACTCATACAATTCAAACTACACGCATGAAACATCATCATCAACCACACGGCATTCTTCACGATTTTAATCAAAATTCAACAAATTCAAACCCAATCACCATGATTTCCAAAATATCATAAATCAATCTTAAAATATGAAAATCCACCATTAAAACACCATTAAAATACTTCAAAATCAGATTTAAAGAATTAACTTCAAAACCATGAACAATCATTATCAAATCAACCAAACATGCATTTAATCAAAGCTATAAACATAGTATTACCAATTAAGTTGAGTTAGTATGTTACCTTTTTGAAGATTACACACAAATTCAACACACAAATGCAGTCCAAGAACTCGACACACACGAGCACTACACACGGCCTGCACACGGCTTTGCACCACCACTCGAACACGAACACACACACGAGTGCACCACCAACACGGCCTGCTGCACGGCTCACTTGCACGAACCTGGCTCAACACGGCCTGCACCACCACCACGAGCACAGCAACACGGCCCAACCACGAACCACCACTGCACTCTCACGGCCCTCACACGAACACCACACGAACACAACCCAAACGAACCCGAAACAATAATTCTTGTTTGAAATAAATGAGTTTAGGCTTGTGTTTGATCACTTAAAGATTAATTGAGGTTGAATCTTTAAGTTTTGGGCTAAGGAAGATGATGAACAATTGATGGGCTCAACAGTTCAAAAATGGCGTGAAAATGGAGTGTGAGAGAGAGTTTAAATGCTTAGCAATTGATGGCAAAGTTTAGAATGGCAAAATGAGCTTAAGCCTTACTAACTCCCATATAAATAGAGTTAGCTAAGGTGTGAACACAAGGCAAGTGGCAAGCCACACCTTGCTTGGGAAAACCGGCCCTCATAAGGCTCATGGGCCATGCTTGGGCTCTAAATGGGCTCTCGTGATCCATTGGGCCAATTATTGAATTTTACATGAAAAATCATGCAATAATCGATTTAGCCCAAAAATTATATTAAATAATTAATTAGAAAATTAAATAATAAAAATTCTAATTAATTAAATAATAATTGAAATAAATAATAAAAACTAAGAAATAAACATTTCGATTAAATCGAAATTATTCACATAAAATTAAAATAAATAGTTCAAAAATTAATTTGAACTAGCAAATAAACACACATAAATACACATAAGTATACACATAAATACCGGCAAAAATACCGACAAAATCTGGGTCATTACAAGTGAAGTGCATCCTCATCTTGTGAGTCAAACAACCGCACCAATTCTTGAGGATATGGGTTTGATGCTAGTTTAACTCCACCTTCCTGACAACAAAAGAAGGGTGGTTCAAATTGGAACTTCGTTGCACCACATTGTGCACATGTAGTTGGTGGATCAAGGAGACCAGGAGCTGTTGGAATTGAATTTGGATTCAATGCACGGCACAAATCTGCACATACATATGTAAACCATCTAGTTAATATTTACATTTATATAAGTAATTCTTGAGCGATTAAAAATGAGTAAGTAAAAAATGTTTGAAAATTTTAATTTTAAATGCAAGGGTTTTGATTTTTTCTTTTTCCCATTTTTACGATCTTGGGTTTTTAGTTCTTTTCCCCACTTTCTTCTGTTTTCACGATCTACGGTTTTTAGGTTTTTTGATTTTATTTTACCCTATTAATTTGATAATTAAATGATTTTTGGGGTTTAGCTATAATTTTGTTTTTGGTTCAATTTTATTCACTTTCTTTAAGTTCTTAAAATATTTCACTTTTCTAAGTGAGATTCTTGAGTGGAAAAAGGATGAGGATGAATGAGGTCAATGAATAGAGTGTAAAAAAATGGAGACAGTTTCACCATAACAGCAAAAACATGGAAGAGGAGTATTGTTAATGCATGGAATGAAAGACTGGGAGTGAGAAATGACAAATCTTATGTGGCAAAGGAGATAGTTAATATTTACATTTATATAAGGATTCAAAATTCGAGACAAAAAAAATAAGGATGCACACACCTTGTTTATGCTTTCGTTTTTTACGCTGGCGTTGCATAATAGCACTATTTGGCTGACATGAGTGTGAACTTCGGTGTAGTTGTCCATCGGTATCCGCATCATGCATCGCATCATAATTAAGAGCAGCATGTATTGAAGAACTGCCTTCCAATTCATGCTGGACAGTGGCAGTAATATCACTACAAGAAGTTCCTGGTGTGGTTGCAGATTCAGGACCATGACGCCCCTGGTAAGGACGTTTTTTGGAGCAAGGGTTCATAAGGCCTGTTTACATCATTAAAAAATAAAAAACCAAAACAGAAACAACCTTAACATTTGCTACTGATAGTAAGTATGACACCTGATATGAAAAAAAAATTGTGCAAGCAGCATGCAAAAGCAACCGAATAAAGAAATATATTATAAGGACAAATGATAATACTACATTTAATATATATATATATATATATATATATATATATATATATATATATATTAAGATAGAGTTACAAAATACGACCATAAAAACCACGTCTGATATTTAGTGATTACAAAGACCGATGGCTAATTCTTAAAGATGAGCCGAAACCCAACTGATTAGTACAAAATGGGGAAGGGGGGGTACAAACCGGTGGATACACCTAATAGATAAACTAATGGCCATCTATTATCTAATAGGAAAAAGACAAAAAACAGCGTGCTTCGAAACCTAAACAACAAATTAGACTAATTATGGATCATGCGATTCAGAAGCTAACGCGTCCAAAGTAGCAGCAACCATGGAATGTGGAACAGTAGCTTCAATTGATGTCTTTGCAGTGGCCCTTGCTTTTTTAGGAGGTGGTGGAGGGCCATCAGGGGTAGATACAGCGAAATGCTTCCCACAAGGTGTAAATTGGTCTTGCTCAATGATGTTTGGAGTAGGAGACATCTGTTCCTGAAAACCATAAACACTATCCTTGCGTGCAATGTACAGTTCCCTTGTCTCTTTAAGCGCAAACTCTTCGCTTAGTATAAGAGATGAGTTTATGTCCTCCACAACAACTCCACAGTATGCTACTAACATTGAAATTGCCTTTTAAGCCAACACTTGTTTAGCATCATTAATACTTGATGCTCGATCGCCAATAACGCAGTGTGTTCCAAGTGTTGCACCAAGGTCTTCAATAGTGAACCAGGCCTGAAAAGCTTCATCTCCGTAGCGTATGCATTCAATAGGAGTGACATGCACCTCAACAACAACTGTTATTGTTCGAAGGAGCTGCATGTAATCAAGCTGTACGCAATTCTGAACTGAACTGTGACTGCTATCACCCATCTGGACATTGAGAGGCGGCGCAACAGTTCCCATTTCAATAGAATCAAGCTCAACACATTTTAAAGCATATAACCGCCGACATTCTCTTAGCCTAACAACCCTTTCAAAGTTGACGTCATGTATGCAAACATTGCTGTTTCTAACGAAAAACAGAATTGCCTTCTTCGCAGCATCTTCACATGACTGAGTAAATGTACCAAGCGAATTGCCATCAAAGACATACGACAAAAGTCTTGTTTTTGACGACACCGTTACATACGCCTTACAATTAGTTGAATGTATAGCAGCGTAAACCGGAAGATCAAATCCAAGAACATTGGCGGTCTTTTCAAGTAAATCAATGTAAGACACAGTAATTGTCATCCGTTCCATTATAATAATCTGTAAGTTAAGATTAGCCGTAAGGTCTTGTAAGATAACAACCGATTTTGATGTATAAATGTTTATGGTTACATTGAAAGAATGCATTGATTAAATTTTAGTTTGATTATGTAACTATGGATAATGAAAATTGTGTAGATAAGACACCAACAAAACTCAAATTGCTAATAGGTGACTTTAATGCTACCCTTTCTCCCCTAGACAGATTTCAAGAAAAAAAAGGGTATATTTGTTGCTTGCTTGTTGTTGTCCATGCAGAAAAATGGAAAAAAAAGGTGATTAGGTAAGAAAAAATACCAATTTACCATCAATAAGAGGATATATGCACTGTAATAAATTAGGAAAAAGATTTTTTAAAAGGGTAGGAACATTGAAAGTTGGGTTCTATAGAGGATAAGGTTCCAAAGAAAAGAAATAGAAGGAAAATCAAAACAAATAAAACAACAAAGGCATAGTAACCACTGTAACAAACAGTTTGCAAGAAATAGAACAATGAAAGAAAATCAATTTAACTATTGTAAACAACACCAGATCAAAAGGAAGGAACCAGAAAATGTACAACATAAAAGCAGTCTATATATAGATCCAAAACAACACATATTTGATAAGTTATAAGTGCAACCCCTAACTTACTTAAGGAGCAATCTTTTTTCTAAATGCCAAGAATAAGAGTCCAAACCAAATGATACAAATCACAGCTAATAACTGAACCAACTTGTAGCTAATGAATAATGCATCAAAGATTTTATTTTTTCATATTCTAAGGACAACAGATTGCATAAGATGTCTACTAAAGTTAAGAAAAAACCCAGCAACTACAGCTAATGAATGAATCCACTTGTAGCTAATGAATAATGCATCAAAGAACACTCACAAAAGCACAACCAGCTACACCATAATAGATTATAAAGCTAAGAAAAAACCAGCAGAACAAGGGCACACCTGAGTTTTGATAGAATGAAATACTGCAGTAGAAAATGTCCAGGCTGAACAGCAACTCTGAGAATGAACAATATATGTAAGGCAAGAAATATGTAGATATAATATATCCTAATCCTAAGAAAAATGTAGAGCATATCTGAAAAAAAAATCTGGAAAAAAAAAAACAACAACAAAGGAGTACATGAAAGAATGCCACTAACAGTAGTGGTGCAAAGAAGCAGACTGCACACATGCCAAAAAAAAAAAAAAAGAGCAATGCCTGCATTTTTATTTAATGCCAAAAAGGGAACAAGACAAATACTAAGGCAGCATATTACCCTCACACACCATGTCATTGGAAATAAGTACATTCAAAACAATTTTTGTGGTCCCCTAATGCAGCATATTCATTATACTTAACCCCAAAACCTTGAAAATTACCAATTAACTATTATGAATAAATCTCAAACAAAACACCAACAAAGCTAATTCAAAAGTAAAAAAATCTAGTAAATAATTTTACTAATTTACTTCACAGGACACCTGAGTATAGAATCAATATTTATATAACCAAAACACCAAAAAAGCTGAACTACTAAATCTCAATAAGCATGAAAACTAATCACCAAATAAATTCAAATAAATTGCTAAATGAAAAAAAAATTATACCAACAACAAACTCCAAATAAATTCAAAACAAAGCTCAATTACTATATTCAATATAAAGCTCAATCAATTTCGAAAGCTTTGAAGCTCAATCAATTTGAAATTACAAAGCTTTGGTCTAATTTCTAAATTAAATTGTAAATAAAACAATAATTACCAAATTCAAGAGTATTAAAACCGAATAAATTAAATTAAATCTCAAACAAAACACCCAAAAAGCTGATTTCATGAAAACTAATTACGAAATAAAGCTCAATTACTATATTCAATATAAAGCTCAATCAATTTCGAAAGCTTTGAAGCTCAATCAATTTGAAATTACAAAGCTTTGGTCTAATTTCTAAATTAAATTGTAAATAAAACAATAATTACCAAATTCAAGAGTATTAAAACCGAATAAATTAAATTAAATCTCAAACAAAACACCCAAAAAGCTGATTTCATGAAAACTAATTACCAAATAAATTCAAATAAATTGCCAAAGGAAAAAAAAGGTTATACCAACAACAAACTCCCAATAAATTCATAACAAAGCTCAATTACTATATTCAATAAGCATGATAAAATCAACAGAGTTGAATTACAAACCTGATTATCTCATCCATAATCAAATTCTAGGTGTTGTTGCTGCCATGAATTGCTCGAACAGGGTAATGGAAGCACCGAATTGAAAAGCCCATAGAAGATCATGTATCGAACCTAAGCTCCAAATGCAGGGAGATGAGGCAAAGGAGTCTAAGATCCAAACTACATGCTACTGCTTCGATGGCCTTTACATGCATACATGCACAAATATGAAGCAGGGGATGCATAAACTACACGCCATTGCTTCCATGAACTTTACAAGCATACATGCACAACGGAAAAGGAAGGGATTCACTTGCAGGGGATGAATTGCTAGAGCAGGGAATGAATTGCTGGAGCAGGGGAGATGAATTAAAACGAAGATGTAAGTGAAACCAATGAGTAATTAAGAATCGAAATGGAGATAAATCGCTGGCATCAAACAGAGACAAATCGCTCAAATCGCTGCCATCAATTTCTCGAGCAGGGGCCATGGAGTAAAGTGGGGGCCATGGAGTTCTGCAGTAAGCAGGGGCCATGGAGTAAGCAGGGGCCATGGAGTTCTGCAGCAAGGAGTGAAATGAGGATGGGGATGAATGAGATGAATGAGTAAAGTGGAAAAATAAAGATGGTGTCACCATAGCAGCAGGACATGAAGGAGGAAGTTGGAGCTTGCATGAAATGAAAGATAAGTATTGTTCATGAATTAAATGGGGGTGGGAGGTGGAAAACATTAACGCGGCAGAAAGAGCGTGGCTCACAATCGCTACAAATCACATGTGAAAGTAAAAAGCAAAGTGTGGCTTTTATATTATAGAAACAAACCCTAGCTTCTTAACAACATCAGCTAGCAAACACCCCACGCAATAGCCACACACCTTCGATTCCATCTTCGAGCAGCCTTCCTGATTCTCCATTGATGAGCAACGAAGTAAGCAAAGTGAGAAAGATGAGAGATGCATGGATGTGCTCAAACCAACAAATTAAACTAATGAAAATGGGGGCGTTCGAATTTGCGATTTAAAAAAAAAGTTTAAATGATGGAAATCAAATAAATAAAAAAAATTGGATGCAAGGTGTTAAAGACTAAAAAGAAATGGCAGCCTACTACTTGAAATTTGCAACTAAAAAGATGAGTGGTTTGTTTGTTGTTGCTATACTATGCGTCTCTGCTAAACTCCAATGGAGTTATGTGCTTTTGCTTAATTATTTCAATTTATATGCTCTTTATTTATTTATTTATGTTTTTTTTTTTTTTTTTACAATGGGCTAAGGTAGAGATTAAACAGAAGCATCCACCAATTTATATGCTATTTCAGTCTTTCGAACTGGGCCTTTTTCAAACAGAGAGAAACTGTTGGAAAATGAATTGCGGATCATCGGATCGATCCGATATTCGATCCGCCATTTTTGGATTTTTCGGATCGGATTTGGATCGTGATTTAGCTGATCTGAATTTTTCGAATATCCGACATTTCGGATCGGATCGATCCGAATGAACATCCCTACTTATCTCTATTATATAAGCCAAGGGGGAGTCATGGTGTCCCCACTCGAATTGTCTAAACTACCCTTTTAAAATTTCCTAAATATTCAAACTAAATAATATTAAATAAAAAGAAAAGTTTTGTATTTTTTAAAATGAAAATATTACAAAATATATAATTCAAAAAAATAAAATACAAACATCAAAATTCATATTTTTGAATTCTCTACAATAAAACACTCATATTGGTATAATTTTTCATGCAAATATTTTCTTTTTCATTGGTATAAAATCTCTATTTAATGGTGTTTCCAGTTCTTTACACCTGAAAGTTTAAAATAACCATCTTCCCTTACTTATGAAATAGAGATAAATAGAAATTAAATTCAAGCAATCAATAACAAATAAGGGATTATCAATCAAAGAGAAAATAGTTATTTATTCCTCATAAAATATATCAATTTTTAATCTTTTTAAATTGAAATATCACAAAATTAATAATTCACAAAAATAAGTAAAAAGCAACAAAATTATTATGTTTTAATTCTCTACAAATGGACATCCATACATATGTAGTTTTTCACATTAAATTTTTAACTTTTAATTATAGTGAAATTTTGATCAGAGATAATATAGTTGATGAAATCAAATTTTATTCAATTAAACAATCATAATCTTATTTTCAACAAACTCATAAATAATGTATACAAAGATTTATATAAGATGTTCATACATTGAAGCACGCATAGCGTGCACATAAGGATAGTATGTATGGAATGAAAGAGAGCCAAAATTACAAAATAAACGGTGACAAAATTTAAAATGTACTGTATCATTTAATTTGGGACGGGGACTAATGAATTATAAGCAAATGAGATAAAAATATTTTACAGTTGGCAGAAGCTAGATGGGTTGCGTGTCACTACGTACCAATATTTTAACCTATTTTTTTTACTTTTTTTTTTCCTAAGAATTTGACAAAGAAAAAAAAAATCCCATGACATAAAAATCACCATAGAAAATTTCTTCAGACGTTAAACCAAATAAGATTTAGTGTAGAAATTATAAACAATGATTATGACGTGAACCATCTTTTATGTTTTGTCTCCCTTTGTTCCAAATTTATTTTCTCATTAAAACTTTTGACGTTTATTTAGAAGCAAATAACATTTTCAAATTTTTGTTATCATTTAACCAACGTTGTCTTGGTCTAATGGTGCCAGGGGCTAGAAACATTAGCAGAATAGCAGCTTATAACAAATTTAATGTTATCACTAACATTTGAAATAGCATTTAATGTTCACTAACAATACTATCATTTAATGTTTGTATGTATATATATGTATTTTTCAAAAGTTGCTTATGACAAATAATGTGAACACGCGTTAGAGCGAATGCACCTGGGTAAAATAAGAAACATTAATTTTATAATATACACATGGATCGGCCACAGGCTTTTACTCCTGAATGACTTTTTGTTTATTACTCCCTATATTCTAGTTTATTTTTTACTATTTAACGTGTACACTTGAATTAAGAAAAATTAAATTTGTAGATAAGCTATTCTTTCAATTGAGAATATATGAGATTTAAATTTACTCCTGAATGACAATGCAAGTAATAATATGAGAAAAGATCAGAGTGGGTTATATATGACATTTAATTGCAATTTGAATACTGAAATTGAACGAAGAGATAAGAATGACAAGTGGTAAACTGAGTGGATGACAATAAAGTATGAAAAGAAAAATAAAGCAAACGTAAAGATTAAAGGAAGATTAGAAACTAATATTCGCATCTTTCACACTATATTTATTCAACTAATAATCCTACCTTTTATAAATTAAGGAATGATCCCACCTTTTTATAGCATATCCATTTATTTGACCTTTTTATAATACTGATCTGGTTTAAGGTTAAATTTAGAGGTCTGTTGAGCTTAACACACCAAATAATCCAGCCTCACACAAGGACTTATCACAAGTTTCTAAGTCCAATCGGCCTCCAAAACTAAATTTAAAAGGGTGATATAAGTGATATTATTACTTAATTTATGAAAGGTTGGATTATTAGTTGAATAGGTGTGAAAGATGAGATCATGATATTATTAGTTTCCAATCTTCCAAGATTAAAAGGAGACATTAAAAATAGAAACCTAAAGAATAAATGGAACTGATGGAGTAATAATAATCATTAATCTTGCATATTAAGATCTTTGTCCCTTACAAACAACCCATGAAAACCGTAAGGCACACGTTTGGGTAATTTCACAGACACAATTACATCAAGGTTAGGTGACTTAGCATCTAAGACTATAAATTTTGATTTGTTAGTGTTTTCATTATGAACATACAATACAAGGTATCCATCATCTTCATCTGCATTCGGATCATCCGGATTAATTGCCACAAAAAAAGGCTCACCTCCATAACATCCTTCACCAAACACTCTAGTTGCCACTACACATTCATTTTCTTTTGACAAGTCTAGTTTCACAACTCCCATTATCTTAGGAAATGGGGCTCCAATTGCCGCATAAACATACTTGTTCCTTTTTCCAACATATTTAGGATTAATAACACCGAAATCAAGATTTCTTATTGACAACGGCTTTCTAGTGACCACCCCGGTCTTGAGATCGATCCTTATCCTCTCTACTAATGCATAACCCAGGTGCATTCGCTCTAACGCGTGTTCAGCAGATATTATGTTAGGAGCAACCATCACAATTGCGTCTTCATTTCCATCTTCGTCTACCTCATCCCATGCATTTATGACGTGCAATACATTGAATCCTGGCATGTTAAACCATCTTATATCCTTCTCGTCATTTGCGTACCTGTTGAAAATTTTAAGATAATATAAAATTAAAAGTGCATACTTGCTGTGGAAAGCAAAAGTAACCGATTCACTCTACGTACTTCTTGCATTAAAACGATTACATCAGATCAGCCCTAGCTTTAAATAGCAAAGTCATGCAACATACTTCTTAGGGCCTGTTTACGTTTACTGAATACAGTTGAACTAAACTGAACCGAATTGAATTATCCTGAGCTGAACTGAATAGAAATGAATTAAATACAACTAAAAGTAATATTTTATAAGAGAAGGATCGGAAATAATTGAGAGCTGAACTGAATTAAATTGAATTAAAGTTGAAGTAAACAAACCCTTAATTAGCTAAAAATAAGGAGTGGTATGCCATTAGGGCCAGATTGAGAGAGGTTATGTGGGGTCGTCCATTAAACCCATATGAATCTAAAAAAAAATACGTATAAAATTTAGAATTTTTTTAAATTTTTGTCTCTTAAATTTGTTCATTTGAGCTCAATAGAATTCATAAAACACATTTTGACACTATATATTAATTCTAAATATGCTACTGTATACCATTTAAACTTTTCACCAACAAATTAAAACTTAACTCACATCACTATTTTTTTTTATGGTGATAAGAGAGCTACAAGGGCAGAGATGAGAATCCATCTCAGGTTCTCCTGGAACAAGCTCTTACCACTTGAGCTATCCTTCAGTCTCACACCTACTATTGTTAACATAAACTTAAAAATGCTCTAAAAATGTAGACAACTAACTAAATGTAATAACTTTGAATGAGTAAGCCAACAATAATACCTTGAAATTACACCAAGTCTCGAAACCTTTTTAGGATGAAACCCGACAATTAGTCCACCTTTAATGAGCGTTTCTGGAAGGTTAAACATAAATTGAACATCAGGGAAGATTGCATACTTGTTAGTAATGGCGAAATCATGAGTAAAAGAAGGACTTGACATTGAGAAAATGGGAACATCTTCATGTTTGTTTCCATTACAATCGAATCGAAAATAGGTGAGATATGGACGCGCCAAGTCGTAACGAATGGCAAATGTCTCTCCTGTGGTCGGATCAACCTTAGGGTGAGCAGTCATTCTCATTAGAAGCTTTCCATTAAAATCATTTCGGCCTATAGTTTCAATGTTGCCATTTTGAGCCAATTTTACCTCATATGGCAAGTCGGATTCACCTAATGCATATAGCTTATTGCCAAACAAGGCTATACTAGTGTTGGCTAACCCCATACCATTACTCATTGGGTTGAATTTCCTGGTAATAAGCCTAGAGATAAACAACGAGCATCGAGCTAGGAACCCAATAAGGCCACTAAATCCTGAAAAGAAATTGGGGAGGATACTATAGCCTGTTTTGTGCTCGATATTATACTTGTATGTCTTTACATAACGACTACAAAAAGTGGCCTTGCCATTAGAAATGCGAATGCTATGGAGCATACCATCGCCGTCAAAGAGATGGTATGGTCCTTGGGGAATGAATTGGGGGTTGGGGCCGTTACGAATGTAGGCCCCGTTAAGGCAAGAGGGAAAGGCACCATACTCTATTTCGCATTCTAATGGAGGGAGCTCCTCCACCGGAGCAAAGTTATCCGATAGGACGGTGTTTGGATCAATTGATGATCCTATGGGAGGAGGATCAATGACCTTGTTGATAACGTCTTCTATTGTATTCAAGAATTTTGTTGTAAGTGAGTGTTTGTGGGGTGGTGGTGGTTGTTTTTGTGTTGAACTTGTGTTTTGTTGTAATGGGTTATTTTTAGGATGACTAGTTTTGGCCACATATGATGATTTTTGAAATTTGGTGCTTGGGATTATGGGAAATTTGGGTAGTATCATTGGTTTAGGTGTTGGAAGTATGGTTGTTGGGGGCTTGTCTTTTGTATCTTTTGAAGAAATGTAAATTATTCTATGGAGTGATGATGAATAATGTTGAATAAGAGTGGTAGAGATCTTTGTTTGTAGATTTTTTGTTGGATGGAAAGAAGAAGATAGGGGATCCATTTTGGAGAATAATAATAATAGTTTAGAATAATGCTTTAGGATGAAACATGTTCCATTTCCATGCATGGGTAGTGAAGTAACTATATATATATTCTTCTAAGCTTTATAATGCAACGATTTTGATTGAACATTTCCCCTCTTTTTTTCACTATGCATTTGACTCATATATTGTCTCTATTTTACAAGAAAGGGGGGTTGGTGCCGCCCTTTGCATGTGGTCGGTTTGAATTCTCATGTCCCCTGCCCCGTTGTAAACATGTACCAGACTTTGTTGAGGATGAAATCATAGTCCAGTGATTAGGGCTTCAGAATTCCAGACACGAGGTCTTGGGTTCGATTCTCACCGCACGCATTTGCGAGGATTCCTTACTATCTCCCTTACAGATGCATATGTTGGCTAAAATTAGACCGTGTGATCTGCAGTAGGACCCGGTTCCAAGGCCTACTATCCCACACATTATCCTTAAAAAAAAATGTACCGGGCTTTATAACTCATTTGCCCCCAAAAAAAATATTTCTATTATACTCCTTTTTATATTCATTATAAAAATATATACCCACTATTTACTTTGCTATTTTTTTTTAATAATAAAAAAAAAAACCTACAAAGTATTAATTTGGTAATCTTGAACCATATTTATAATTTATGTGAGAAATAGAGGGATGCTAAAATTAATTTTTGGTGCTAAAATCACCCCTCTTTTTCGGGTCACATGATTTTTTTTTTTTTTCGTTGTTCACATTAGTACAATTTGCAAGGCACAGAAATGCATGAAAGCGAAACACGCCGACGTCATCAGCATGATTATTGCATGACACGATTTTATAATGTTCTAAGACCAACCGGCCAAAGTAACCAAGATAAAGGAAATTAAAGTATTGATTGCATATACGAAGTAATTGCCAACATTTTCTTGACAAGATTCAATAGCCCCAAATATAAAAACAGCCTTTTTTTTTTTAATACTTCCTCGGTTTCAAAAAAAACGCAACAGTCAAATTTTTGCACTATTCACGTTGTATACTTTGACCAAGTTTTGAGCTTTACACATAATAAAAAATATAGTCAAGTGGAATCTTGTTAGATTCGTCTCGTTAAATACTATATTAATATCAAATTTTTATATTTTTTAATTATTCATAATTATAGATATTAATGGTCAAAGTTTTGTCTCGACATGTGTGAAATGTTGAATGTTGCGTTTTTTTTTGGAACGGAGGAAGTATAAAAGAACAAATATAATTAAACTAGGGATTTCCTAAGAGTTACAGCCATATCGTGAGCAGTTTGAACTGTTTGAAGATTGACTTCAGTACAAAAAATAGAGGAGAACTTATCACAGAGAGTTACTAAGTTAGTAATAGAATGGTTGTTTTCTATAGGGCAATTGTGACGATTAAGCAAGCTATATATTCAGGTTGATTTAACAGCCCCTAGTTGACGGCCATAATAGGATGTAAAAATGGATCAGACGTTAGGTAACAGGTCGGTCAAGAACATATATACTATGAGTCATTCGACACCGGTCGGTTTTATTCAGTATCCGGTCGAATGTGGTATTTTTCGTGGCGACTATTGGCCGCTTTCAGTTTGGAACTGATCGGTCTTGTTATTGTCGGAACCAAGTCACATTCAATTGGTCTCAATTGGTTTTTTGCAAGTCGTAATCAGTATAAAGGTATGATTATTGATCGGTCAAAATCGATATGTAGGTCATCCGATACTAGTCAGTCTTATCCAGTATCCGATCGAATTAGGTATCTTCGTGGCAACTGTCGGTCAGTTTCAATTGATCGGTATTGACCGGTCCTATACTCCTATTATTGTAGGAACCAAGTCACATTCGATTGATCTAAATTGATTTTTTGTAAGTCGTAATCAGTATACATGTATGATTGATCGGTCAAAATCGGTGTGTAGGTCATAATTGGTCCACTATTAGAAAATTTATATGTTATTTACGACGGGAATTCATGTCGCAAAAATGTGATCCCGTCGTAAAAAATGGAGGACGCAAATGATTTTTCTCGTCGTAAAAATATGACCCCGTCGTAGAAAAGGGGGGGTCGTAAATGATTTTTCCTGTCGCAATCCCATCGCAAATGACTCATTTCTAATAAAGTTTGGGTTAGGTATTAGGTAACTTTTAATGACGGGCTCAAAAACTATCACAAAAGATCTACATTTGCGACGGGATTTAATTAAGCCCGTCACTAATGTGTACCCGTCGTTAATGGACCAATTTTTTATAGTGGTCGATCATGATCAATATGTAGGTCGCGGTGGTGATGGATAATAATGATGGTGTATGATGACGATGGATTGTGATGGATGATCATGATGGTGGCAATGATGATGATGAATTGTGATGACAATGTTGATGGATGGTAATGCATGATGATGTCTACCATGATGTATTGTGGCGGCATGGATATTGATTACAATGAATGGTGAAGAGGACAATGATAGACAATGATGAAGGGACGATGATGGATAGTGATTGATGATGATGATGATGATGGTTGATGATGGCCATCATGATGGATGTTAATTGATGATGATGATATCAATGATGTGATGATGGATGATGAATGAATGATGGATGATGATGAATGGCAATGGTAATATACAGTGACATAAAATAAAACATGCCCTTAAACAATGGAACTCCCGTAAATACGGTAATATCCAACATAAATTACATACTAACCACGACAAATTAATCTCGGTAGAATCTCAATTTCAGATATCTCCTAAAAATATTCCTATACACCAACACATGAAACGCCTAATTAACCAACGTCAGCGCTTACTCTCCTTTGGGAAAAAACTATGGGGCACCTTTGCCCGCAAACAATGGCTGACACATGCTGATCAAAACACCCATTTTTTTCAATCACTTATGAAAAAACGAAAAAGAAAGTCTCAAATTTTCGAATTTTGATTGATGATAACTAATGGGTTACAACCTGATGAAATATCAACACTTTTCTACAATGACTATATGACCCATTTTAGATCTGCACACTCGACCCCCCGTTCTTTTGCGCTTCCTTCGATTCCACAACTAGTCTCGGCACAAGATAACTGCAACCTTATCAGCACTATTACATACATTGGAGGAAATAAAAGAAGCTTTTTTTTTTACATGGACCCTTACAAAGCTCCAGGTTCATATGGTTTTGGCCCAACATTCTTTCAGACTTATTGGACTATTATTTCTCCTGAAACTACTAAAGCAATACAAGGTTTTTTCCATAACGGAATTCTTCTGAAACAACTGACCCACACTATATTAACCCTAATTCCTAATAATGGTAATCCTACCCGCACTTCTCACTATCGTCCCATCCCTAATTCCTAATAATGGTAATCCTACCCGCACTTCTCACTATCGCCCCATCAGTTTATGCAACACAATCTACAAAGCTATTTCTAAAATTCTAGCTACCCGTCTGCGACCTATTCTTCGTAACATCATTGGACCTTTCCAAAATGCTTTCGCACCCGACCATGCAATTCACGATAACATTCTCTTAGTTCATGAAACTTTAAATTTATTTAATAAATCAAAGAAAAAAAACCGGGTGGTTATATTAGCCCTTAAACTAGACATCGAAAAAGCTTATGACCAGATTTTATGGGATTTTCTATGGGCAACTCTACACGCTTTTGGTTTCTGTGACCAATTCATCCATTGGATCCAGACCTGCATTTGCTCTGTAGCCTACTTCCCCTGCTATTAACAACAACACTTCCAACCTAATTTTCCCTTCCCATGGTATACGTCAAGGCGACCCTCTATCTCCCGCTCTCTTTATCATTTGTATGGAAGTCCTGACTCGAAAAATTATTTCCAAGGTAGGATCCCCAAAGTCTGGACTCGGATTAAGAATCTCCTCATCAGGTCCCCATATCCCTTGTCTTTTATTTGCTGACGACAACCTTCTCTTTTGTAAAGCTACCACCACTTCCTGTACTAAGTTAAAAGCTATCCCCGACTCTTTTTCCAATCTATCAGGTCAACTAATTAACTTCCACAAATCTGCGCTCGTTTTTCCTAAACTAGTACCAACCCAACGCAAACAACGACTTGCTGGCTTTTTTAATATGACACCTAAATCTTTCCTAGGCTGTTATTTAGGAGTTTTCTTCACATCCAACTCATTCTCGAAAAGAAATTTTTCAGCATCTTATTCAACAGGCTGACTCCCGTTTAAACAACTGGTCCACAAAATAACTTTCCAAAACAGGGAAAAGTGTCCTTATCCAAAGCAACCTAGAAGCAATTCCCTCCTACACCATGATTATAGTTAGAATTCCTCAGACTGTTTGTCACTCATTGGACACCATTAACCGTAATTTCTTCTTGTAGAGCACCAAAGATAAACAGGGTATCCCCCTTATCTCCTAGGACATAATTTGTACGCCTAAATCTCATGGTGCAATTGGCCTTCGTAAAACTGCAGCTACCAACTCCGCCTTTCTTTGTAAACTAGGTTGGAAAATTTTAACAAATAACCCTAGTCTATGGGCCCAATATGTTACTGCGAAATACCTCTCCAATTCTTATTTTATAAATTAACATCCCTGCCCAATAGACTTCCGAATTCGGGAACAAATCCTTCGAACTCGAACAATTCTTCAGAAAGGAATATGTTGGAAAATTAGAAACGGTTCGAGTGTGTCGTTTTGGTTCGATAAATGGGTCTTTCAATCCAGTCTAGTAGACAAACTAATGCTATCTTCAAACAATATCCCGAATCCTAGCCTTACTGTTAAAGACTGTATAGAATTATCCCTTGTTATCTAGCATACTTCCATTAGATATAGTACACTATATAGTAGGCATCCCTCTTCCTTCTCAGATCAACCTCTACCTGATGAACTATGCTGGGGCCTCTCCTCCTCAGACTCCTTCACTATCAAATCTGCCACCTGACTTGCCCATGACCTCAACCCACAAACTCCCAAATGGGAGTACAGGTGGAGATGGGACATCAACATCCCACCTAAATTAAAGATTTTTTTATGGCAAACACTGCACGATAGTCTTCCCCCCCTCACACCCTGTGTTGCCGTAATCTCCCAATTCCCCCTACTTGTTCCCTTTGCTCACATCATGACGAATCCATAGATCATCTTTCACTACAATAAAAAGCCTATATTGCTACGGACATTAGCTACGGAATATTTTTCCGTAGCTAATTTTGCTACGGATTGTGTTTTATTCCATAGCTACTAAAATCAGCTACGGAATTTATTTTTCCGTAGCTAAATTAGGTACGTATTTTATAATTCCGTAGCTAATTTATAAAATACGTAGCTAATTTTCGTTTTATTGTTGGGCTTCTTTCTCAATGGCCTGGGTACTTATCCAATTTCCCTCATTATGCTCGTATTTAGCATAGCTTAGGGTTCTGTTTTACTCACATTTTCTCAAACTCATCCCCATAAACCTCCTCATCTTCACAGCCGTCACATACCCTTATCCTTCATTACTTCTCATCTTCTACTAATTTTTTCAACTTTGTTTGCCTTTAAGGCTCCATTTTTGTTTTGAAGGAAAACAATTTTCAATGGAAAACTTGTGAAGGGAAATAAAAATGGAGTAGAAATGAAGGAAGGATGAGAGGAATGAAGAAGGGAGAAGTAAGGAGTGAGAGGGAAAATATGGCATTCATTCACTACAAAAGGAAAATAGTTTTCATTTTCTACTATCACATTTTTCATCTTAAGGGAAATTAAAGAGACCCTAAATCTCTTTTTATTTGTTGGAATTTCTTTCTTTTTCTGCTCGACTTTCTTTTTTTTTTTTTTCCGTTCAAAGTTTTGGTTGGATATTATATTGCTACTGCCTTGTCCAACGCCAGTGACGATGCTATCGTTTGTTCACCGTCGATGTGGCTTCCGTTTCTCACCACCACCTTCACTGCTTCTTTGTCCGTCAAACAGGTGAGCTTTATTTTATAAACCCTAAATTTATATGTTTCAAGTTAATTACGGATCGCTTTCATTGTCATCTTCTCATCTCATCTCTATACTCTATTTTCCCTAGATCTGAAATTGACATCAATGGAGAAGGTGAGTTACATATCATTTTTGGCTCTAAATCTATTGAACCTCTCCTAATCTTCTTATTCCTCTTGAATATCTCATCATCTAGCCGGTTGTCGTTGAACTGCTGAATAATGTGATTTAGGACCTGTTTTGGGGTCTTTTTTCTTCGATTTAATGTGCTTGAAATTTGGATTTCAATGGTTGATTGAATTTAAGGTTCGATGTTTCTCACTCATCTCTTTCTTTTTGGTTATCAGGTTGAAAATTGTTTAAGTAAAAAATAAGATGATGGAGGAATTCAACTATATATTGCAGTAAAGATGAATGATGGATGAAGATTCTTAAGTTTCACATCTAGAATATTACTCCCTCTGTTCCCATTTGTTTGTCCTGTTTTCTGAAACGGAATTCCTAAATGTTTGTACTTTTTAGAATTTTTTCTATTTTTACCTCCAATATCATTCACCTCTTGTATAGTAAAATGAACCATATTTATTGCTTTTCAACCATTACATTATATAAAAGGTTAACCATTATCTAAAATACATATATTAAAACACATTGAAACTTGTTTTACACAATGATTATATGAAAATTTTCCATTGAAATGTGAAATTATTTTCATATATTAAATACATATTTCAATTTTCTATGTAATATTTTCATATAATAAATAAATAAAATATATTTTTTTCACTTTTTAATGAATTTTTTTTAATATATTAAATGTAAATTTCAACTTTTAATGCATTTGTTAATTCTTATGCATTGCCCTTAGGGCAATGAATAGCAAAACCCATAAAAAAAATCAATAACTCTTTTTTCAAGTAAGAATCATACCATATTAATTACTTCTCTTAATTAAAGATTCTTTTTTCTTAATTCCATCCCCGATTCCAAATAGGACAAACAAATGGGAACAGAGGGAGTAATATTTTTTTTTTTATAGAAAATTTATTTATATTTAGCAACAAAGATATAATTAGTTTAATTATGTTGTAAATTTTGTGTAAGAATTTCAACATGTTGTTTATTTTTCCTTCAAGGAGTATTTATTTTTTCATGTAAATCTTGAATGTAATTAATATCGAGATGAGTGGAATAAGATTAGTTCTTTTTATGAAATTGTGCAATTATGATTTGTGAGTCCAAAGTAGCTAATAAATTGGTTCATCCAATACAATTAGTATATTTTTTTTATATACGCTAGTAAAAATTTTATACTTAAATTATACTTAAAATTATCTACGAATGAAATTTCGATAGTTAATATTAGCTACGGAATTGAGATTTTTCCGTAGCTAACTAAATTAGCAACACCGATTTTAACTACCACATGTTTTTCGTAGCAAATTCCGTAGCTAGTTTGTTTTGCTACGCAATTTAAGGGATTAGCTACGAAATCATTCCGTAGCTAATAAGCTTTTTCTTGTAGTGTTTTCTTATCTTGCCCTATTATCTCCCTCTTTTGGTTATCCCCCCTTATAATTGATTGGGTCTGTCCACTTCCTTTCTCTATCAGTATTCCCCACCTCTTCACCCCTCTCCATAGCACAGACAATACAACCATCCCCAAAATATCTATTGCATTTGGAGCATTTGGAAATCACGCAATGATTCTGTTTTTAATAAAATTTCGTTCTCCATCCCCACCACATTCTACCGAGCTCTTAAATCCCATCTTGAATTGATTTGCCCGCCTCATCCATTGCACCTACCTTCCCCTCCCCCACGTTTTCTTCATGTTTCATGGTGCCCCTGAAAATCAACTTTGACGGCTCGTCCAACACAACTTCCACTGCTGCAGGTGTCGTTCTTCATGACAGCTCCGGTGCCTGTCTTGCGGCAAGGACCTACAATCTAGGTCACAACTCCTCCATGATAGCTGAAGCTTTGGCTCTACGCAACCGCCTCATACTAGCTCTGAACTATGGTTTCAAAAATATTCAGATTGAAGGTGACAACTTATTAGTTATTCAGATTCTTCAGGGCATTTCAAATTGTCCTTGGAAAATTCAACACGTAATGAAGGATGTTCAACACATTCTCCTGCAGTTCAACTCCAAATCTGCTAGGCATGTCTACCGAGAGACAAATCGTACTGCTGATTATCTAGCTTCCTTAGGTCTCTGGGCTCCATTTCATGAAGATGTTGATCCTTTTTTGGACTCCAAATTTTCTTATTTCTTATATTTAGATAGATTAGGATTCAGTCTTGTGAGAAGACAATCCTAATTCCTATTTACCTTTACAATTAAAAAAATAGTAATATAATTTATTTTTTTTATGCAATACTAAATAAAAATTGCATAATAATTAATTTTTAATTTAATTAATTTATACAAAGTATAAAATTTTAATAGTTTTTGGCATGTAAATGGGTTAGTTTAAAACAGGTCGGTCCAAAACAGGTTCAGTATAATACGAGTTCGGTAAAAAATAATTGGTCTAAAACATGTTTTTACAATGTCGAATACAAATTCGATTTGAAAGATGTTTGGTACTGTTCAGATTCGGTATGATAAAAAAAGATCGAAAACGGGCCTGGGTTTAAAATAGGTTCCCGGTTGGATTCGATATGTATAAACAAGTCAGAAATGGTTTGTATACATTCAGATTTTGTAATGGTTGGTATTTTGTGACGACCCGACTCGCTTAAATCGGCGCGGAAGAAACCGACGAGTCGAATAGTCATAACTAACAACTCAAATACTTAAAAACTAAAACAAAACCTCAAATTATTATTATTAAACCCAAAAGTACAAATACCCACAAGCTTGTACAATACTAAACCAAAAGTCAAACTATCAAATCTAATATACGAAACTCCAAACACATGTCAGAGTCCAAAACAAATGTATACAAGTCACTACTATAGTCTAATACTATCCAAAATCAATAAACAATGAAAATACAATCATATCAAAATATCGGCGCTCGCCCAACCCAAAACTAAGCAAGAGCCTCATCATTAGAATTACCTGAAAAATAAACAACAGTCCACCATCAGTAGCGAGTAACATAACTGACTCACCCTAATGGGAATACACATGAACATAGCACAAATCAAATATCCAAATCAAAACAACGAATATGCAACAATCATCCAATAATAAACTCGACTTAACCAACTTATCCAAACTTATCTTTGGCGTAATCATTCGTAGACTAGACCGGACTATGCACGTACGAACGTATCTTACGCATTCGAACTTTCTACTATGTTAGGAAATGAGAATCTTACTCCCAAGTCCCGTGAAACCAATCTTACTGGAAATTCACATCCGAAGACAACATAGTAAGACCACCAACTATCCCAATACCGCGGATAGGATAGGGGCAACGTCTTAACCCAAAAACATAGAATCTTACTCTAAGTTTTAGGCGTCTAGTTACGAAATCAAGCTAATCTTTAACAAATCTTTGATTCTTTAACATCTTTTATCATAACTTAATTAATTTCAAGAATTGCCTTTGCGCCTTTATTCCCGAAAATAATCAATTAAAACACGAAGTTATTCTCAAGATTGCCTTTACGCTTTAATCTTGAGTCTAACCAACACTATACCACTTTATTTAAACCATTCTTTAACTTTCTTGAACATTATCTTTAACTTTCTTTAAATCAATACTACTTTCTTTAACTTCCAAGACTCAACCAAGAACTTATCAAGACTCATCAAAAACTTAACAAGAACTTAAAGAACTCAACCAAGATTCATAAAGAACTCATCCAAGATTCAAGAACTTCAATCAAGAACTCAATCAAGATTCAAGAACTTCAACCAAGAACTCATCCAAGAAACTCAAATCACACGCATACCTCAACATACAACCATAAAATTACCAACTTACTATCATCAAAAATATTCATCAAACTTTAACATGATCAACATGAACTTAAGAACAACATAATCAATCACAAAATTGACATTTTCAATCACCAAAATCATCATGAAACAACATAAAAATCAGATTTACATTCATCCTCAAAAACATGATCAAAACTTCATTTAAAACCAATCATATTCATTTAACCTATACTATGAAACATAGTATGCCAATCAAGTTGAGAAAGTATGTTACCTTATTGAAGATATACACACAAAATCAACACACACTCGCTGCCCAGAACGAGACACACACGGCCCTAACAACACGGACCACCACGCACGGCACGACCTTGGCACGAACACCACCACGAACCACACGAACACCACGGTTGCCCAGCACGGCTGCCTATCACGAACCACACGAGCACCACCGTCCCTTGCACGGTCCACACGACCCTTGCACGGCACCACACGACCACCACTCGAACACCCACACGAACAAGACCCAAAACCAAACCCGAACTATAGATCTTGAATGAAATAATTGGGTTTAGATTGTGTTTTGGTACTTAAAGATCAATAGAGGTTGAATCTTTAAGTTTGGGATTAGATAGAATGATGAACAATTGGTGATGATCAATAGCCAAAAATGGCGTGGGGTTTGGGAGCAAATGAGAGGGAGTTTTGTGTTTGAACTTTTGATGGCAAGTGCATAAAATGGCAAGGATGGCAAAAATGAGCAAAAGCCTTACTAACTCCTCTATATATAGAGTTAATTAAGGTGTGAACATGAGGCAAGTGGCAAAATTTGCCACCAAATACTAGGGCCAGCCGGCCAAGCAAGAGAAAAGGGCCAAATTTGGGCTTTCGTGATCAATTGGGCTAATTTACAAAAACCGCATGATTAAACATGCTTAAATCGATTTAGCCCAAAATATTAAATAATTAATTAGAAAATTAAATAATAAAATTCTAATTAATTAAATAATAATTAAAATAAATAATAATAACTGCAAATAAAATAATTCGAATTAAATCGAAATTATTCACATAAAATAAAATAAATAGTTCAAAAATAAATTTGAACTATACATAACATCACATAAATACACATAAGTCATGACAGAAATATCATGAAAATCAGGGTCGTTACAATTTGGTCACTTATATATTCGGTAAAAACAAATTTAGTATCAGTCAATATCGGTTGGTCAAACAGGTTTCTGACCACATTTACACCCCTAGCCATAACCATTGAATAAATTGCCAACATTTATAAGACTGTTAGGGCTTTATTACATCAAATAACATTTACTATTATATACATTGCCAACATTTTCTTGGCAATGTATTAGTGGTGCCCAAATTAACCCAATAATCCAACCCAATAATAGCAGGTTGGGTTAAGATTTTCAAACTGTTTAGCTAAATTGATTGACCCAACACAACCCGTTTAATTTATAAGGTTGGGTCAGGTAAAAAACTCAACCTGATTATAACCTGCCTAATTAATAGTCATGTTTAGTTTAAGTTGAGTTGATGTACGTACTAATAACCTAAAATATCACTCTCATTTTTTTTTGTGTTATAGTTACGTTGTTTTACCCTATTTTGTATGAAGTAGTTGGTTGTGATGTATTAAAATTTAATATTTTTATCTTGAACATTATAACCCTAAAAAAGTTGTTAGTTATCGATGACCAACACGATATGTATTAATTATGAAAGTATGGCTTGTAATCTATAAGACCATATATATATTATATTGTATTTTTTTTTTTTCTGCCTAACTACACAATAGTACAAGGAAGTATCCCTTTAATGATTTGATATTGGTTATAAAGTGACAATATATACTACTGAACAGGTTATTGGGCCAACCCTTTTATTATAAAGTTGAGTTAGATTGAGAATTACAAATTTACAACCCTTTTAACTAAAATGGGTTGAGTTTGGTTATATATATATTGATTTAATAAGACATCAAATTCAAAATTAGACATAATAAACCAGAATTTAAAGATGAGTATATTACAATTAATAATGAAATAATTAATATATTTAGTCATAAAATTAACGCAAAAAAGACATATATTATCCTAGATTCCTAGTATGATTCATAAAAAAGTTAAATACATGTATGACTCATGAAGATAGTTAAAAGTTATCATATTTAAATAGTACTTGGTATATATGATGTTTTTATTAAATATATATATGCTCTATGTATGTATAGTATGACTCAAGTTATACTTAGTAGTTATTATGGTTCAAATGAAATTTTTTCCCAGAGCCCAAATCCACGCCCCCCCCCCCCCCCCCACCTCCCTACAAATTAGGATACTCTTCATTTCTTTCCCTCCATTTCCTATCCTAAGATTTTGACACCTCATTTAGCATTAAAATATATAATTTAAAAATCCTCTACATTTCTCTCCTCATACAACCTCAATCATTGATTTAGGAAATGGACCATCCATTTCTTATAGGATATTTACTCCCTCCCCACCCCCCTAAATTTTTTTTCTTACTTTCCCTCGAATTTCAAAATATATGCTTCTTTCTTATTGTTTGAGAGTCTCATTGTACGTGGGTGCCACATACAAGCGTTGTATGTGTATCACCACTCTAATTCACAAGTCATTTTAACATCAATTCATCATATTCATATGATTGTATAAAATTATAAATTACGTAATTTGTTTCAGTGTATTTTCATTTTCGATTCAGTTAAAAATCAGTTTCGATTTCAATTATTGTTCATATTAAATTCATTTCAGTTCAGTTTCAAAACCGTTCATATCATATCATTTTCACTTTTGATTTATTTCAGTTTTAGTTATATCATATTTCGATTCAGTTCAGTTTCAGCTCTGTAATATTCAGATTAAATTAGTTCCAGGTCATTATCAATTTCAGTTAGTTTTAGTTATCCTCTTTTCAGTTCAGTTTCAATTCAGTTAATTTCAGACACTCGATTTTCAGTTCAGTTAATTTCAGACACTCAATTTTCATTCCAGTTTAAGTTTAGTTATTTTCAGATATTGAGCAGTTAATTTCAATTTCAATTGGTTTCAGAATTGACATAGTTCAGTTTAGTTCGATAATTTGGTTCAGTTGACATTCAGTTTCAGTTAACTTCAGATCGACCCAAAGTAGTTCAATTTTGGTTGATTCAATTCAATTAAATCAGTTTTAAACCAACCATAAGTCTCAACACTTAACCACGACGTATTTCTTTAACAAATTTGATATAAACACACATTTTTAGATAGCGTTTGCACGTATACAATAATTGACTTTTTTTTTTTAGAAACGTACCATCATTGACTTTTTGTTTTTAATGTTCCATGATAGCCACCCCCTCCAACCCCTTAAAAATATAATTAAGGTTGTATTATCTTAAACAAACAAGTTTTGATTCATATAAGTTCATATAAATTCAAGTTAGTAGTTAATTAATTCGAATAAGTTAAAATCAGGTCTAATTAAATCTTTTGAAGGTTTAGTCTTGTCCAATAAGATCCAATTGTTTCTTAAAATCGGGTCTAATCAGGTTTAATCAAGTCAATAAGTTTCGATTCGGCCTCGATCATAAATTTAAATCTAATAAGTTGAAATGAAATCATCTACCTATATACAATCATAATAGCGTACTTGCGTATAGTACAATAATCACAAAATTATATTAATCAATAAATAGTCAACTTCTGATAATTTCTTAGTAAACGGTTCTTTAATTAAGTAATTTTTTATATAAAATTCCATTCATAATTCCTTTAAATTAAAATCCATCCACCATATATACATCCAAGTGTGCACAATATAATTCATATAGCAACTAATTAAATTACCCTTATATATATACTAATTAATTTTATCAATTAAGAAAGAGCAAAATGAGTGATACACAAACACAAGAATGCAACAATAATAATGTTGATGAGCAAGCTGAGCTCCTTAAAGGGCAAGCCATGGTCTACAACCACCTTTTCGCATACGCCGAAACCCTAACCCTAAGATCAGCTGTTGAGCTCCGCATAGCCGATATCATACACTCTCATGGCGGACCAATGAGCTTATCCCAAATCGCCTCGAAAATCGATGCACCCTCATCACCTCATGTAGGGTGGCTTGAGCGTGTGATGAGGTTGCTAGTCCGCAAGCAAATCTTCACCCTTGATTACAATAAATCACCACCATCAAAATCATATGATGAAGATGATGATGATGATGATGATGTCAATGATAATGATGATGATGATGATGATGAGATTTTGTATGGTCTAACCACAACATCAAAGTGGTTGTTACATGATCAAGAACAAAGCCTTGCTCCTGTGTTCCTCACCTTATGTGATCATTCCTTGATGAAGCCGTGGTTCGAAATCAGCGGTTCGATCAAGGATGGTGAGAGTGCCTTTGTGAAGGTTCATGGGGAGACAATATTTGATAAGTTATCAAATGATGTTGAATTTAGAAACATGTTTAATGGTGGAATGTCAACTCTTTCTAAACCTATGATAGAGGTTGTCATTAATGGGTATAAAGAGGGGTTTAATGAATTAGAAGGTACAAGTATTATTGATGTTGGTGGGGGTAATGGTAAGTTGATGAAGGCAATTGTTGAGGCATACCCTCATATTAAGGGGATTAATTTTGATAAACCTAATGTTGTTGAAAATGCTCTTGAATGCCCTAGTGTCACCCATGTTGGAGGTGATATGTTTCAGGAGGTTCCTTCTGCTCATAATATTATTATGAAGGTAAGTTGATTTTATATAAAAGTTAGACATCAAATTTTGATCATATTAATCATTTACCTTTCTAATATATAGATTGATAAATAATTGATTTTATAAAGTTTTACCTTTTAATATTTTTTTTTTATACCCCACTTGTTGAGTCCATCATCTTTTAATTGAGTGACCTGGTACATAATTGGCCTTTTAGATTGTTTCTATAATTCACGATTTGCACAAGATGAGCCAAAAATAGTATATAACCGACCATAATTCGCTTTTTCTGGATCTCAATTCACAACCACTTTAGAGAACTTGTAACACTAGCTTTTAACTTTTGATTCATATTTAAGATTAGCAAAAAACCAATAATACATGCATATGTTTCTTGATTTTTCTCCAAATATTAAATTTGAACGTTTTGGAACGTCGGGCTATATATTAGTATTGTTATTATCTAATAATTTGATATCATATACAAGTACACATCGTCATTATCATCATCATTGTTGTTTGTTATTGTTACCAATATTATCAACGTTGTAATCATCATGTACGTTGTATATATATTGATATCTTATACATTAATATCAAACGTCAAGCTTTAACTAACTATATACTTGTGATTTAGTATTGTAATCTTATGGGGCACTTTAAAAAGTCAACTCCCGTTATTATTGATATTTAGGGCCTATTTACTTCAGTTTAAATTCAGTGCAGTGCAGTTCAATTCAGTTCAGCTCAGCTCTCAATTTCCTTCTCTTATAAAATATTACTTCAGCTGTATTTAGTTTAGTTCAGTTCAGTTCAGGATAATTCAGTTCAGTTCAGTTCAGTTGTATTCAGTTAAAGTAATCATACCCTTATCGTCCAGCCATGCTGTGTATGGGCTAAAAACTTGTTTTTAATGACAATATCTAATGACTCTTTTATTTTTCATATGTAGTCTGTTTTACATAACTGGACAGATGAAAATTGCATAAAGGCCCTAGCAAATTGTCAAAAGGCACTACTGAATAAAGAGAAAGGAAGGGTGATAATTGTGGACATAGTCCTTAATCCTTTTGGAAAAGGAATGTTTGATGATGCAACTTCAGCCCTTGATCTTATGATGATGATAAATAATTCAGCTGGCAAAGACAGGTCTAAGAATGACTGGAAAAAACTGCTGAAAAAAGCCGGTTTCACTCGTATCAACTTCATCCCACTTCAAACTATAATGTCATTTTCAGTTATTGAGGCCTTTGTTTAATTAATTCGATTACCACATATTAAACTATTGTACCAAACGTCCTATATATACTCCTATTCCAATTCCAATAATAAGTCAACGAATCAATGAATGCAAGGTGTGCCACGTATAAGTTTTATTTCAGTTTGAAAAGTTTGTTAGTTATATACTATCTCTGTGTTTTTTTTGGATAAAATAGAGAGAAAAATATCAAATTGTTGCATTTAAAAAAAACGAAGGTAGTAATATATATTTTACTTTTATTCTACTTTGTAAACTATATTCTTATATATTACTTGTAAAATTAATATTGCACTTATTGCCTTCTTCCAGTGTTGTTCTTGTTTTCCTTTATTTGTTTCTTCATTCCCTTCTGTCCAATTCCTTGTATTCGAACAACTTAAAAGTTAGGGGTGTGTAAATAATATTAGTTCATATGTTTTTTTAAAAAATTGAAACATATTTTTCCCAATTTTTTCATATAAAATTTTAGAAAAATTTGTTAAAAATCACCTTATAAAATAACTTTTTTTCAAAAACCACCTTTAAAATTTTTTTTAGAAGCCACCTTATTTAAAATTTTTTTTTTTTGTAAAGAACCACCTTTAGCCTAATTTTGGTATTTAAATCGAACCTCCCTCCGCCATTTTGGATAATCCCCTTCGTACCTCCCTAAGCCTTCTCCGTCACTTTTCCTCCCCTAAACCACCACGCCAAACATAATCCAAAATCGAAACCCGAAATTCATCCGAAGGTGATTCCTCGCAAAAAAATTCCAAAAAAGATGCTTCTTACAAAAAAAATAAATTAAAAGGTGGTTTTTGATAAAAAAAAAATATTGGGTTTTTTTTTAAGTTATGCCCATGAGTTTTTCACGTTTCTAAGTTGTGCCCATGTTTTTTCATACTTCTAAGCTATACCCTCAACTTAGGTTTTTTAATTAACAATCCACTCTGTTAACTCAATGTTAATGGATCCGTTAAAAGGAGTTGCATTTCGTGGGAAACAATTTCCCCTCTACAATTCTAGGGTTTTGAACTGATTTCCACCCTTTATAATTAATGTCTTTTCCTAAAATAAATGTTGCATTGCCCTGTATACTCCTTTTACACATTCTTATTTTTGGCAAAAATTATGAATTACATTGATTGTATGTAGATAAAAAAAGACAAAACAATTTAATAAATACAAAATGGTGATTAATGATTTAAAATAAAAATAAAAACAATTAAGAACCCATAGACGCGCTAGTCCTAATGAATTAGTCAGAATCTAAAATTTTTAGACCCAATAATCTTGGTCTGGTATCAGTCTTTATAAAATAAATGGGTTGGGTTTGGATTTAGTGGACCGGACCCAGACCCATTGCATTCCTACACACGAATGAATTAGATCTTTAGATGGTGGTCATCCATATGTACTTGAATCTAAGCGAGAGCTAATGGCGGAAACAACGTCAAATTCCACCAACTCTGACAACGATGGCTACTCAGCTTCAGCAACCCTTATCCATTTCCCCCACCCAATCCCACTTCTCCGCCGGCCCATGCCCACGGACCCAACCGACAACCCGAACATGGGCCCATACGTGCTAGCATTCCCCAGCCCACAATCTTTCTTCACTTCCCGCAAACAATGCCAATCGAAGCTACTAGAACAGTGCGAATCAGGAATGCGAATTGGGTGCTCAATAACCGCATCCAATAAGTGCAAACCTCCATGGTGGAAAACCCTCTTTGGTAAAATCGATTTCAAAGAGAGAAGCGACTGCGAAGAGAGAGAAATGAGTGCATGTCTTCAAGGCTCTGCGGAGAAATGCGCTAATTTTGCTAATGAGAAGTGTGTCGGCCCGTTTGGGTGGGCCCGGGTTGATTGTAGAAAGACAAAGTTGAGGAATAAGGAGGTGGGTATGTTGATTTCATGGGTTTCTGGTTTGGGTTTTTTAAATGGTAATTTGGGGTTTCAAATGTTGATTTGTAATCAATTGGGATTATTACTTTCTGAGTTGAATTTTACCTATGAGGTGAATTATGTTAGGGGATGTGAGTTGTTGGGAGATGATTATCAACCCAATTGATCATAAAAGGTTTGATTTTATTCTTGTTTTCAATTGAATTTGATCTTAACTGGGTTGTTGCTATGCTGCTGATTTTGTGTATTATGTGAGTGGTTAGGAGATGATATTCAACCAAATTTGATTAAAAATCTTTGATCTTATTCATTTGGAATAATGTTGGGTCATTTAATTTGATTTTACTTTGGAGGTTGCGGCTGCTGATGTTGTTGTAACTTGTAAGATTACCAAAATTGAATGTTGGGATTCAATTGATGAAGTTGAATGATTATTTGAAATTTTAGATTTTCATGTGTAACAGACTCTCATTTTGGCATTTTATAATATTTTGTTGGGTGCTTTGTAAATTTGCAGCCTGTGCTATTGAACTGTTTGCACACCTTCATCGACTCCTCTGCACAAATGTACGATGATGACAAAATTTTATATCTCCAAGATGAAGCGTAAAAGAAACAGAACATTAAAAAAAATTGTGTTAGCAAGAAACCAATTGTTCTCCAATCTACAATGGTAACTTATTTACAATGGTCATGAAAGACATTGCTTTGCAGCACTATATCTTCTTTATAAATGTACAACAACAACCTGAATTCATACATTCTTCCCCTTTGCTTGCCCCCATCAAAGCTCAAAAGTAACATGAATATATGCGCTTCCAATTTCCATCACCCTCGCTGGCAATAGAAATAACGACTACTTTTGAGTACAGATTATTTCTGCTACTAACTCTAACTTTAACCTAATTTAGTTGCAACGTTTATTCGAACAGGAAACAACACATTAGTTGCAACAAATGTTTCTTCCTTTAAAATATAATCATTTTTTTCCCAATCACATGCTTTTATCTTTCTTTCCGTACACATTGCAAACTCAACACAAATTTTGCCCATCAGTCTATACACCTTTTTGTTGCAATGAATTTGGGGCAGAGGTAGTAAAAAAAAATTGAGGCTGATGGGTTATCAGAATATGAAATGTGCTGCACAATTTGGCTGATGCATAATCACCATATGAAATATACTGAACAAATCAAAGGAAATTGATGCACCATTACCACAAGAAATGTACTGAAGGTGATTGATGCACCATCACCAAAAATCTCCACAAGAGCAACTTCCTTGATGAAAATGGTGAAATCTACTGGCATCTCTAACGACAATTTCCCTGTCATAGAATTTTGTCACTAACTTGATGAATTCATGACAATCCCCACATACACGAAGGTTCTTCGTCACTCGAATAGGGGATCCTTTCGTAGATTCAAGCAGTGCATATGATATTGCCAGCCTCTCACTATGACCATAAAGCATCTTGGTTTTCTCCTCCTCATCAACATTATGCAAAACATACTTAGTTTGAGCTTTGTAACCTCCTTTTTTCTCTAACAACTCAATGATTTCACTTAATTTTTCATATATTTGATCACTTTGAGGGTGAGTCTTGTCTCTCACCATGAATGTATGGACCTTATCTTTAATCTCTATCCAACTGCAAGCCGGATTTTTCTTCAATCCTCGTTCCTTCATTCTCCCTCGTACTGCCTCAACATCCTCCCACCTTCCAGTCGCGGCAAAAACATTCGAAACAAGTACATAATTTCCGGGATTTCCGGGTTCTGAACACAACAACTTCCCTGCAGCAATATCTCCCAATTCCTTATTGGAGTGAACATGGCAAGCCCCAAGAAGAGCAGACCAGACAACAGCATTAGGTTCAACAGGCATGGTTTTTACAAACTCATATGCTTCTTTTACACGATTTGCTCGGCCAAGTAGGTCAACCACACATGCATAATGTTCAGCCCATGGCTCTAAGTTGTATTCATGCTTCATAATTTCCATATATCTTTTACCTTCATCAATCATCCCTGAGTGGCTACATGCATAAAGAAGTGCCAAGAATGTAACATGATCAGGCCGTATCTGTTCCATCTCCATCTTGTTAAACAACTCGGTTGCTTCCTTGCCACGGCCATGCATTCCACTCGCATGAATCATACAAGTCCATAGAACTGTATCTTTATCTTTAACAAGGTTAAAGACTTTAAACGAGTTTTCCAGCGTTCCACATCGTGCATACATATCAACAAGAGAACTAGCAACAGAGCCCTCAATGAAAAAACCTTGCTTGATTAAGAATCCATGGATTTCTTTCCCTGTCTTTAAGGCAGATAGACTAGCTGATGCTGAAAATATGCTGACTAATGCCACAGAATCTGGTTCTAATATGTCTTCTTTCATCATTCGGAAAAGGATAAGAGCTTCATTTGCAAGCCCCGAGTCAACATAAGCTGATATCATGCTAGTCCAAGACACAACATCTTTGTTTTCAATCAGCTGAAATACCCGAGAAGCCAATTCTACATTGTTGCATTCTCCATATGCATCTACAAGCGTGTTTTCCAGAACTAAATCAGAAAGTCCGTTTCTCAAAATATAACAATGCGTCTCTTTTACTTGTTTAAGTTGTCTCAATGAAGTACAAGCAAGTAGAACACTCCCGATCATCATGGCATCAATTTCTAATCCTTCAGCCAGTACTTCTCGGAACACATCCAAGGCTTTAAAATGGCAATTGTTTTGAGCAAAACCTGCGATAACTGTCGTCCATGAAATAACATCTCTGCTTATCATGCTTTCAAAAACACTCTCCATATACTTTACATGAAAACATTTGGAATACATATCTATTAAGGAGTTTGCAACTTGAATGTCAGTATCTAATCCATTTTTAACAGCAAAAGCATGAGCTTCCATTCCATTCATCAAGTTCTTTAACTTTCCAGAAGCTCCAAGAATACTTATTAAAGATACTTGGTCAGGTCTCTGCCCCGCTGCAAGCGTTTCGTGAAAAAACTGAAGAGCCTTGCCATATAGACCATTTTGCACAAAACCAGAGAGCATAGAATTCCAAGATATGCTATCCTTTTCAGTCATTTTTTCAAAGATTGCAACTGCTTCTCTCATACTACCACACCTTGTATACATAACAAGTAAAGCATTGGCCACATAAAGATGCAAATCATCATTCGACTTCAATACTGAGGCATGAATCTCTTTCCCTAGTATCTTGAATGATTCTTCACATGCTTGTAGTGCACAAACATAAGTATAACTATTCATGCTAACACCAGCCTTCTGCATTTCTCTAAAAAGCGATAGCGCCTCGACAGGGTTCCCGCTTGCAGAGTATGCTGAAATGATTGAATTCCACAACACAACATCATCTCTTTTTTGAATTCTGTCAAATAACTGCCTTCCACTTACAGTATCCTCACACTTAGCATACATACTCACAAGAGCATTCACAACAAAACCATTGGAATCACACCCACATTTAAGGACATAGCCATGAATTTCAGCCCCTAATCTCATTTCTTTAATCAAGCCACAAGCTTTAAGAATAAGAGGGAAAGTAAAAGCATCAAACTTCACCCCAAGAAACCGCATTTTAGCATATAACTCAAGCGATTCCCATGGCTGTCCATTTGAAACATAAGCACCAATCATAGCATTCCAAGAAAAAATACTTCTGTCGGGCATTTCGTCGAACAGCTTCTGTGCATCCCAGAGCGCCCCACATTTCCCATACAAAAAGACTAGCTTAGTTCTCAAAAACACTGAATTACCATGGACATTTGATGTCATAATATGAGCATGAATCTGTTTACCTTCCCTCAAAGCCCTCTTCTCAGCACAGAGCTCAAGAACTGATGAATATGCTTCATCAGGTGATAAATGAGCTGCATTTTGGTGAGATAAGTAATTTGTGAGTGACTGAAAAGCTTCTTTCAATTTACCCTGTTTGCAAATTTCTTTTAATGATGGTGGATTAATGGATTTTGTCTCAAATTTGGGGGTTTTTTGGGGGAATTTGAAATGGGTAATCTTTAGCATGGAGTAGTTTGGCAAGATTGTGAAAGAGGAGCTTAATTGAGTGGGCTGTAGTGAAGAAGCCATAAAAAATACTTCAATCAGTATTAATGTGAAATTTTCAAAGACTAAAATATTGGAATTCTATTCCTCAAATTGGATTGAATTCATTTTTTTGTAGCAAAAGTGAAAAGGGAAGATTGAGACTTCCGTCGATTGTTGCACATTACGAATTACTGCACCAGAATTCTGTAAAATCGGTTAAGGATCAGGTTTAGTCATAGTAGACGCAAGTTTTATTGCATCAGGTCAATGATTTGAGGTGATTTAGATTGGATTCAGATATTTTTAGGTTCGGTTCACTGGTAGTATTGCTTTGTCCAATCCAATCTTAGATTCGGATGCGGCCATTTTCGGTCAAATTAAATTTAGGTTTAGATCAATCCATTTCAATTTTAAAGCACATTATATTCTGGTCTATTCATACTCTTAAGAATTTTTGGATGTAATTAGTATTCAAGGCTCGTTTACATTAGATGAACTGAACTGAACTTAATAGAGATGAACGGAACTGAATTGAACTTAACTGAACAGAACTGAACTGAATAAAAGTGTATTAATTGAACTAAATAGAGATGAACTGAACTGAATATAGATTAACTTAACTGAACTGAACTGAACTGAATATAATCTGAAGTAAACAAGCCCTTAATCTATTTATTAACTTCGGATTGGATGATATTGAAGTTAGATAAATTATGATTTGGTATTTACAAATTATAAACTTATAATACATCCTCTGTTTCCAACATTTGAATTTCTTAGATCATTTTAGTTACAATATTTAACCATTATTAAAAAGAATAAATTAAATTCAACTATTGTAACCTATTTACTTTTACACCAATCAAATTTTTTTTTATTTGGCAAAACCAATCAATTAATTGTGTGATTGAAAATTAATCAATTATTGAACCCTTATTTAATTGGAACCAAATTATATCATTGTGAGTACAGTGATGTCTTGCTTATTTACAAAATGGGTTTGAAGTATCAATAATTAGGAGCAATTATATAGCGGAATTATTGTAAGTGTTGTTGAAAATGTTATAAATTTATTTTAAATTGGGTTATATAAGATATTTAACGAGTTATTATCACATTGACAAATTCGTAACTATTCTGATTGGACGCAAGTTTGGTTCGGAAGCCAAATTATTGGTAATTATCTCGGTGCAAGTTAACTTCAGGATGGACACAAATCTAATTTATGTACAAAATAATCAGATAAAACCAGTTTGCCTAAGCATCAACTTAGTTAGAAATTAGTTGCAGGTTGCATAACCCTTGTATAATCATCAGGTTGGATGCAAGCCGATTTCAAGAGTGAGGTTTTACATATCTGGTATAATTTCACAACCCGGCCTACACCATTAAAGTCAATGATGGAAGGTAAAATGAAGCAGTGGGCCGCCCTTAACCAGCTAAACCTTGTAAATTTGCTAATTGAGTTACAATCTACATAAACCAACAATTATTGTAGGTTATTTTGGATTAAAAACTTAATGTGAGTTATTTTCACAAGTGCTACACTTAGCGTGAGTTATTCACAAAAGATCCTTAAAATTATTGAACTTATTAGACCTATTTGTATGGAGTTAAACTTGATTTTGAGAAACAATTCAACATTATTAGACCTAACTAAGCTTAGCTTGATTAAAATTTATTAAGCTTATTAGACCTATTTCTAATTATTAGAACAAAACTTGATTTTGAACGCGAGTAGAATGTGCATTATTCTTTTTAATTTACTAGACCTAAACTTTTTGAAGTTATTTGAGCTAATTTGACGTAATAGAAGCTTATTGAACTTATTGTACCTTATGTTTAGGAAAAGAATTTCTCATTTTTCAACAATAAAAACTAACTTTAGGAAAAATCAGAAAATATTTTCCTAAAATAAAAAATCCAATTAGAGTATATTAGAAAAAAAATTCAATTACATTTAGGAATTAAAAATAAATAAAAAATCGTGCAATCTCAACCATCCACTACGGTAGTCGACAGTCTACACAAGAATTTTCACAAAAATACTCGGTCGATTAATCGATTATGCCTTGTAAGTCCTAACCTATTGGCTTTAATGGATTACCACATCATTTGGTTCTTACATTTGCTTCGATCATTTACTATTCGCATGCATACTATCCGTCTTATTTAATTAGTAATGGTTATTTTAAATTACCACTATATTCTCACCAAACTCAAACTACATACACATCTCTTTGTTTCTCAATCTCATTATTGGGCATAAAGTGTTCTCAATTCGATTAATTCATTTCAGAGTGTCATTTTGTGAAGAAATGGCGTAAACCTCGGGGAACAATCCGACAATCACTATGGAGCACACTGGTAGCATCGATTTTTGTTCTCAAGTTAGTAAAACTTTTGCCATAACATATAAACCACAAAGTCATCTTTGTTTTTTTTTTTTCATCTTACTTAGAGCTTGTTTGGTTCACCATAGAAATTTAATTCCAATAGGCAGTCATACTTCACGAGAAATAAAATCGCTTGTCCATTTCCCAAGCTAAGCTAGGAAATAGCTATGTGTGTTTGGGACAATATGAGTATTTGTATTTGAAACAGAACTTTGCATTCACCAAGATGAAGGTAGTTTAATAATTTTCGACATTTTATGAGAATTTCAATTTTCCTTGAAATTTTTTATTTCTTATGCTTTTAGATTACCTACACTAAGAGGTCGCTTGATCTACAACTTTTAAAACAAGTAGTGATTTAAGTTTCCCATTTTCAAATCCAAAAAACATTAAAAAGTGTGACATTTAAGTCTTTCAGTAAAAAAAAAAAAAAGAATTAGTATTCTGGCTCAAGCATTATTCAAGTTTTACTTTTTTTTTTTTTGGCACCATAGATCTTTTTTTTTAACTCTTGTAAGATTTGAAAAAAAAAAAAAAGAACAAGTAATTTTTAAAACAAAATGAAGGTTACAAAATATTTGAATGACACATAACATTATTCAAATGCCTTTTAAAACCATCCACGAAAGGAACTTGAGATGATAATAAACACATTGCACCACCTTACAAGAGGTCAATTTTTTTTATTTTTTTTATTTTTTTTTAGTAGAAGAGGTCAAATTTTTAAATCTTACTAAAATCAATAATTTTTTTGTTCGTTAGAACTTTGTATTGACGTGGCAATCGGATCATTCTTTGAGAGGGAATACCTTTTAACTATATATATATAGATATTATGTTGGTCACAGGTTTATACTACATATGATATTTGTATATATTCCAAAAATATTTTCATCTAAAAAAAGCTTTAATCCTTATCAAACGTGCTAGGACGCTCATGAGCAAAACTCTTGTTTCTATTTTCCCAATATCTCCATTTTTTCTAATTTAACATTTTTTTGATAAATTAAGAGAAATATTATTGCACCAAAACACAACATACATCCAAAGTTCATCCTTAAGTAAGCATCCCTTCTAAGAAATCACCCCTAGAAAACGAGAACTAACACAATAAAAATCTTTGGATGAAAGATTTTATCCCCAAAAATCATGAGGAAACTAAATTTATCAGGATTTTGTTTAAAATAAAGAGCTATTAATACGGACCAAAGTAGAAGTATTCAAGACTGGAAGTGTAGCAGTCGACATAGCATAAGATAGAGCTTTCATGCTACTCTGAATTAGAACACTCTTACATGCTTTGGAATGTCATTGCGCCGACCATAAGTTGAGCTTGGAGTCAGATTTCCTGACAATACGGGCAAAATTAGATCTTTAACAGTAGAGGATTAAAAAAAACTCCCAAATACCGATCTAAAATTAAAATGTTTGGGTGTCATTAAAAATACTAGCTAAATGTCGCTTATGTGTCTTGGCCACTTTTTTGGGAAAAAAATCAATGGGAGATTTTTCAAAATTAATAAGTTGACTTGAAAGGGTGATGAACTCATTTAGAATTTCTTTAGTTCATTGATAGCTAGAATTAGTGCAACCACACCAAACCGCAAACCAATTTGTTTTTAGCGGTTGGTTTGGTTTTGTTTGTGGTCTGAAAAATACGGTTTGGTTTATGAAAATATCAAACCGCAATTTTGCGGTTTGGTCTTGCAAACCAAACCAAACCGCAAATCACAATTACATAAAGTTTCTTATTTTGATCGTAAAACTTGATTATTATACTTCATATATTTTTAAAAAACCATTTAATTGAATTTTTTGTTGATTTAGGACTTGTTTGTACTATTATTTTCGTATCGTAATGTAATCTAATATGGTTAGACTAAGAATTTATTTTAAAAACCTACTTGAAGATTTATCAAGAAAAAAATAAATTATTGTTGTTAAACCACAATCCACACCGCACCAAACCGCAATTTTACAATTGGTGCGGTGCTGTTTGATGAAATTTGTGGTGCGTTGCAGTTTGAAAATTTTCCAAACCGCAAAATTACGGTGTGATTTGAAGCTTAAATCGCACCAAACCACACCGCACTCACCTCTAGCTAGAATGGGTAGCTTTGCTGAAAAGCTAGAAGAGTATCATCAGCAACAACAAGGCAGAGAATAATTGAGGGCGAGTGAGCTACATTATTAACACCAATAGTGATGAATCAAGGACTGTTGATCCAACTTATAGGCCATAATAACTTCCATACAGATAATGAATAAGACTGGAGAAAAAGGGTCCTCTTGACAGATGCCCCTGGGGAATTGAACAAAATATTACTTCCTCCGTAACATAAAACTTTCAATAATTAGTTTTGCACGCATTTTGAGGAAGCGATATAAGGGTATAAATGAAGGAATTAGACAATATAATTTTAATATTAGGAACTTATAATCACATTCTTGCTTGTATTAAAACCATTTTTACTAATTCCTTCATTTACACCCTTAAATCGCTTCCTAAAAATGCGTGCAAAATCAATTGTTGAAAGTTTTTTGTTACGGAGGGAGTAGAAGTTTGAGCATTAACCGATGGAGAAAAGGAAACAGTAGAGACGACACAATTTAATTAACCACGGATCCAGGATACCCATTTCTGAAAAAAGCCAAAACTATAAAGGGCTACACGCAAAGGAAGTCTCACTCAAGCCGGTCATAAGCGTTGTCCATATCTAATTATTTAAGAGCGCGCAACTAGAGCTGTCAGTTTGGTTAGGAACTGTTGGTTTAACTGTTAACCTAACTGAACTGAACTTAACTTAACTGAAATAAAATGAACCAAGAATCAAACGACTGGTAACTGAAATTCCAACTGAAACAAAATGAACTGAACTTAGCTGAACTGAAACTGAACTGATTGATGAACTGAAATCAACTAAACTGAAAAAGTTGATTATATAAAACTGTTTTTAACTGATCATAACTGAACTGAAATTAACTATAAATTGTTTGGTTTTGTTAGTTTATTATTTAATTTAATTGTTGATCAACTGAACCGAAATGACTTATAAATTGTTTGGTTTGTAGTTAACTAAACTGTTATTAACTGTTGATCAATTGAACCAAAATTACTTGATATTGTTATAATTTAAAGTTAATTGAATTGTTAATTTGTTAGACTTCCTCCATAAATGAATTTTTGTAACAACTATATTTTTAACAATATTCACAATTTTCACATTGAGTCTTTGATCGTAATTTGTCACTTGTACATACAGAAGAAATATAGTCATGTGGGATCCCATTAGATTCGTCTTAACATGTAGTTTTTATTATTTAATGATTATAATTTTTTTAAATACATAATTAGATATATTAAGTTTCAAAATTTTCCCTCGGCATACATGAAAGGTCCTTTGTTGCAAGAGTTCATAATCCATGTACTTTAAATTTAATGCTCAAGATGTGTTAATATTATTGTAATAATAATTATTATAAAAAAATAAAGTTTATACAAAATCCTATGATCTACAAGAAGTTAGTAAATCCATAAGTTAGTGGGGATTAAATAGTTTGTTAAATATAATGATTAGATTTATAAATCTTATTATTGTTCTCGTAATAATATATATATTTACTACTATTGTTGGTGTTATGTTATTCATATCAATCACTATCATCATCGTTATCATCACTCATCAGTACGTATCATTATTAATTCATTGTTGTTGTTATTGCTGATTGCTACCAATATTGTTATCATCGTTGTTGTTGTCAAATCATTATCATCCATTATCACTTTGATCGTTATCATAAGCTCATCATCCATGACATATGTCATATTGGTCATCAACATTTATCATTGTCATCATCGTCATTAATGTCATCATCAACTTCCATCATATATCAACATCCATCATCATTCATATATATACATCTTCACACATGATCATTATCATCACCCATTATCATCTATCTCCATCCATCATTAATGCGACAATGTCATCATCACATATCATCATCACCATCCATCACATATCAACATATTATTATCATCGGTGTTGTCGTCAATTCATCATCATCCATCATCACTTTAATCATTATCATAAGCTCATAACCATTTTTATTATTATTATTATTATTATTATTATTATTATTATTATTATTATTATTATTATTATTATTATTATTATTATTATTATCATAAACTCATAATCCATCACCATCATCCATGTCATCGCCATCATCATCATCCATGACATATGTCATATTGTTCATCAACATTTATCATCGTCATCATCATCATCATCCATCACCCATTCATATACATCATCACACATGATCATTATCATCACTCATTATTGTTCTTGTTATTGATATTGTTACTACTATTATTGTCATTATATTATTCCTATATATCAATCATTATCATCACCGTTATCATCATCAATTCATTGTTGTTGTTGCTGCTAATTGCTATCATTATTGTTATGATCGTTATTATCGCCAATTCAATATCACCCATCATCATCTTGACCGTCATTTACATTCAATATTAATACTTGATATACGCTTACACATTTACACCTAAATTAGTATAAGGATAAAGAACTTTTTGTGGGTATATCCCATCATTTGTTACCATTTTATGAGGATATCCTCAATATTTTTTTTTTTTTTGTGATGATATACCAAGATAAATTTAATGATTGTAATGAGATACCAAAATCTATTTTCAGGTAAGAAAGTCAACATTCCTGCAGTTTTTTTGTTAGGATATACCAAAATAAATTATTGTAAGGATATACCAAGATAAATTTAATGATTGTAAGGAGATACCAAAAAAGTCAACTTTTTTGATCGAAAAATGGACCAAAATATAGAGTTCTTTATTTAAATTCAAGTTGTAATGGGGATTTGGGTTTGAGTGAACTCAAGAGAGAAAGAGTGACTTAGAGTTAAGCTAAGTCAGAGAGAAGAGAAAAAGATTGAGAGAGACGATCAATTGAGGGATTGATCGTAAAGGGGAGATCAGGTTCACGGAGGAACTTGATAGAGTAGATACTAAAATCCATTTTTTGATGAAAAAAGTTGACCTTTTTGGTATCTCTTTACAATCATTAAATTTATTCTAGTATATCCTCGCAAAAAAAAATTATTGAGGGATAAAAATGGCAACAAATGATGGGATGTCCCCATAAAAAGTTCAAGGATAAATTGATCTAAATATAAATCGATACATAAGAAATAACATTAACATGTACCTTAACTAAATAAACAAATAAATTAAACCATTGTAAGATAAAATACTTCAACGATTAAACCGAGTACAATGATCGCTCACATTATTTGGGGAATAACACAAGAAAACTCGGATAAACCCAGTAATACTCGATATCTATCTTAATCAGAACCGTTAAAGATGTCCTTATAAAACTGAAATTGGTCAGTGTTTATGAACGAAAATCTCAACTTCCAGCACTGTTGTGTCTCCATTTCTTTGATTTCAACTCATTCATTCGTTCTACTTTTGTAGTTGACATACACCAAAGCAAAGACATTAGATATTATTATTATTGGTAAGTAAGTACTCTAGATTGAATATATTAAATGTAATGCAAGAAGAAAACGAAGGTAAAAAAACGAGAGAGAAGGTAGTAGTCCCACATCGAAAAAGAAGTTAATCTGAGAGAATTTGGTAGTTAAATTTAAGCGGGTTTGTGAAAAGGATTTGTGTGCAAGAGGAATTCGTCCCACATCGGAAAACTATTCCAGTAGCATATACGTGATGAGGTGTAAGTAAAAGTTTAAATACACTGCCTTAAACTAATGAGTAGAGGTGTGTAATTTTGACACGATTTGCTAACTTGACATAAATTTGACCTGTTATTAATGGGTTTGGATCGATGATGTTAACTTGTTTAAATTAAATAGGTTGACACAACACATTAAATAAAAATGGGTTGGCACGACACATTAAATAAACGGGTTGGATTAGAGTCAGGGAAGTTCAACTCATTTAATCAAACGGGTTAATCCGACCCGATATGATTTTACCTGATTTTCATCTTTAACGTGAAAAATTACATAATCTGCCCACGACCCGAACTCGACACGAAATAAATGCCTAAATGGGTTTGGGTCAATGATTTCGACACGTTTAATATAAACGGGTTGACACAATTCGTAAACGGGTCAGGTTAAGGTTGAGGGGTGTGAACCCGTTTAATTAAATGACACGAAACGAACTAGACATGACACGTTTTCCATGGGAAATGATTTTGGCACTCCTCCCCTTCTCACATAAATAGTTAGGGAGGGAGTGCCAAAATCGATTTTGGCACCCAAAATCAATTTTGGTTTTGCACCTCTACTAATGAGTAAGGAAAACAAAGCGGGCGGTGAGAATCGGCCGCAACGGAGTAATAATTTGAGTTGTGGAGGGGGAATAGGCTAGCCAGGTTGAGATGGTGCTTACTTTGCAGACCTTACTTGTGAAGGGCGGAAGGCCTCCCAAACCCACCCAATTCTAGTTTAAAAATATAATCATTTAAAATCAACTGATAATAATTAAAATCGTACGGATAGAACTGTATTTATCCATAACGTAAACTGAATACAATCGGAACCGATGTATCAACCCACACTGAACTAACATCAATTGAAATTGTACGGGTAAAACCGAAAACCAACCTTAACATAAACCGAATACAATCGGAACTCTTATGTCAATCGTTCATAATGAACTGACAATAACTGAAATCGTATGGGTAAAACCATAACTGAACTGATTTGAACAAAAAATAAAAATAACTGAACTGATTTGGAACTGAAACTGAAAAGTTAAAACTGCATTGGTTAATTTGAAAAAAATTAACTGAAGTCAACTGAACTGAAGTCAACCAAACCATTTGGGTCCAACCATAACTGAACTGATTAACTGAACTGACACCTCTACGCGCAACACAACCTTTAGGATTCTTGAATTTGGTGAAAATATTTAAGATTTCATGAAACATTAAGGTATTATCCTGAATTGCCCTCGCAGGCTCAAAAACATTCTGAAAAGGTCCAATGATCTTATTTAGAAAATACATTAACTACAATGCAATTTTTGTAATGCCTTTCTAAGTGGTAGTAACAAAAACTTATTGGCCCATTTCGAATGGGTTATGTAATGCTACTAATGGATTAAATGGATTCAATGTACATGCAAACGTGCAATTATTGTTGGCTTTATAATCACCACTCATCAGTGTTCAGTCTCCAGTTCTCCACTCTCCGGCCAGTAGTATACTTTTGACTTCTGCACCTTCAATAGTTGAATCTGGGGCAGTTTTGACGAGCAATTTAGTATTTTATATTGCACGCATTAATTAAAGTTGTCCTACGACGAGGGTGTATCCAAAAATAAATAATCGAAGTGTATATTATTTTTATAAACTACCTCTGTTTTATTTTATGTGCAACCATTGAATATTTTATAACTTACAAATAATACTTAATTATTGCACATAATTTGAAACGGAGGTAGTATTAAGGAAAATTGAAACCAAGCTACTGCAAAGTCTATATATAAATTATAATCTTAATTTTAATGTTTTAAGTTTCTTTCATTGGATTAATTTCTCAAATCATGCGCGTATGTAACATATTCTATATTGATAAAAAAAAATAGTACAACGAACACAGATTATGAAGTGAACCTTATATATAGAATACAATATTTGATAGAGTATATAACATATTTTTGAGCCTCAATTATCAGCTCTGATACCATGTCAAATTAACATCTCAACCAAAAGATTAAGCTGATGATAGTTGAGATTTAATAATATGTTCTATACATTATTAGTGTTGCACATTAGTACTAAACATTTTTAAGCATATACATAAATAAATAGATAATGATAAATTTGTTGATTTTAGCTGAAATTTTAAATCTTAAATCTTTTGATAATGCCCTACTCACCACAATTACTAAGAATAGAGTAGTTAGTTTTTTTTTTTTTTTTCCTTTTAAAATAATACATTTTTTTACTTATTATGCTGGTTTTTGTAGTTATTAATTATTCTATACAAATTAAATATTATAATAATAAATTTAGACGTAAATTTATTTCAATTTTAGATAGCCTCAATTATCTACTATTTTTCTTTATTTTTTTAAAATTCTTTTCTATTTATTAATTTAGTAATTTGTTTTATATGGTGTGTGTATATATAGATATGGAAAATTTGAAAGTGCACAACCACCAAGGGCCCCATTATGTCACATAGATATGCCTATAAATACATGCATGCTACACACTAGTTTTCTCATCCAAACACAATAAATTACTATAAACTTTCACATACCAAAACAATACATCTCCAAATACAAATTAGCTTTTTTTTTAGCCACTGAAAATGGCCTACTCCAAGGCTGTATTGCTTGCTCTACTCTTTGCTCTAACTCTTGTCATTTCTTCTCAAGTTTCAGCTCGTGAGCTTGCTGAACAGACTCGTATATTTCTTACTCTTTTCATTTGTTATTATTAATATTGTATGCTTCTATGCGCTAATTCATTGGTTTATCAATATAGTTTAACTACTAGCAATTTTAGCTAAAAAAAAAAGTAAATCCGTTGCCACGTTTGTCAAATTAAATACGTTAATTTGTATTCCTTCAATCACCGAGCCACATTTGTTTTTTCATAAATCTGAAGACATAATTATAAATATTAATATCTTTAAGGAAAATTCAGACGAATAACATCAACTATTAGAGGTATTCTAATACTTATCTCAACTATCAATTATCACACTATAATTCAAACTGTAGGGTTGTTTTATAATATCATTCCATACTAACTTTTGACCGGCTCTAACTTCCTTTATATAAATGGAGGAAGAAATATTCAAATACAATAAATAGGGGAAAGAAGAAGCTAAGATACCATTTACTTTTTGAATTTATAACCGGTTGCAATAAGTTAATAGATCCAATGGACTAATATTGGAAAACCTTCAATAGTTGAGATTATTCATATAAATTTTTCATATCTTTAATTATCTATATAGAAAAAATTATGAAGATTACATATTTAGTTGTAGAGTTTGAGATGAATCTGTTGGAAATTAATTTAGAGCATGAGAGTTATATGTTACGTTTGTTAGGGAATGGTGAAATAAACTTACGTATGATGTTCCCATATAAGGCATAAGACAGTATGGAATCGCGACTCGTGACTATTGGGCACTGCTCGCGGAAAAGGGACAAAAAGTGGAAAACGAGACAGAAGCAAGTCGCGACCCGCGAGCCAAGCTCGCGACTCGCGAGCCAAGCTCGCGACTCGCGAACAGGGGGTTGCGACTCGCGACCCTAGCTCGTGACTCGCGAGACGCTTATGTCTCGTGCAGTTGTTTTTCTGCGTGTTGTTTCCAAACGTTGTGTTTGTGTAACTTCGACGGTTATGCCTGTAGGGATAGTATCACTTCTGTGATATTAGAAGGTATATTATGAGAATAAAAAGATAACTTCTCATAACTTTAAGCAATTTACAATCATCTTCTACTTTCTCTCTACACCAAACACACATTTTGACATTGTTTCTCTGAGCAAGAACTTTGTTGTGATTAATTCTTCATTGTATTTCAAAGACAGATCTGAGGATCCCTTGCTCCATTGATAAGGGTCGGAAATTGTCTTTAGAAAAGCATCTTTGTGCCTTGAAGGTTTATTTTCTGTTTTTCCATTCTTGTGTTCATCCCTTTTATTTCTAACAGAATCAAACATGATATCACAAGACTATATTTTTTCTTAACTATATAAAATTAAAGATGGTAAAAATAATTACATTGTAAATAGTACCAAAACTCGATATGCATCATTTATTTTGGTATAGAGGGGGTATGTTTACTGTTAGGGCAAATGATTTTGACACTCCAATTTTTATTTTGACACTCTTATTTATGAGAGCTCGTATCTTTATACTGTACTAAAATAGTGAGGTAACAAAATAGAACACGGAATGCCAAAATCAGTTCCCGTTGTTTAGGTGTTCATCAATTACATTATTTTGAATTGCAGAGTCTGAGGAAGAATCCAAGTATGGACACGGAGGATACGGTCATGGTGGCTATGGACATGGCGGGCACGGTGGTCACTACCCACCTAAGGAAGAGGTGACTACGGATCAGATGAATGAAGCCGTTGAACCACAAGGCTACGGCCATGGTGGTTATGGTCACGGCGGCTATGGCCATGGTGGTTATGGTCACGGCGGCTATGGCCATGGTGGTTATGGCCACGGTGGATACGGCCATGGTGGTCATGGACACTACCAACCAAAGGAGACAATGACTACCGAGGAACAAAACTAAGCTACTTTTAATAATTAGTAAATGATTTCAAATAATAATGTGTTGTGGTTCTTTCTACATGAGTATATTACTACGTTACCTTTGTGTTTTAGAAAAAGAGGGCATTAATGATGGGGAATGTTACTTTTTATGTAATGATTCTCTGATCTATATATGCTGTTTATGTACTCGTAAGCTAAACTTGAGGATATAAATGCAATGTGAGAATTTAAGGACTCATTTCAAATGTTATGTTTATATATATATATATATATATATATATAGTCAGGATCTCTTAAAAACCTATGTTAAGTTGAAAACTAAAAAGTTTTAGTTATGACCATTAGATGTAGATCAAGGGTTGTGAGTAATTTTCGGGTAAAAAACACTAACCACCCAAAGTTACCATTTTTTTTAAAAAAAAAGTTTCGGTCCGGTTTTTATAAAAACTACTTGATTGAACCAGTTCATTCACGCTAATTTCACATATTTGACGCAAATTTCAAGCAACAATTTAGGTTTTTGTGCATTTTTTTTAATAAAGTTTGATTTTTTTAATGTGTAGTTCTTCATATTTGATTTTGTATGTACCCTTGTATCTTTGCATGTACCCCTTTATTATTTACATGCACCCCTTAATTTGATATGTTTTTGTGCATTTTTTTTTATAAAGTTCGATTTTTTTTAGTGTAGTTCTTCGTGTTTGATTTTGTATGTACCCTTGTATATCTGCATGTACCCCTTAATTTAGTATGTTTTTGTGCATTTTTTTTATAAAGTTCGAATTTTTTTTAAAGTGCAATTATTCGTGTTTGATTTTGTATGTACCCTTGTATCTTTGCATGTACCCCTTTATTATTAATATGTACCCTCTTATTTTAGTATGTTTCTATGCATTTTTTTTGGAAAGTTCGAATTATTTTTAAGTGCAGTTTTTCGTGTTTGATTTTGTATGTGCCCTTGTATCTTTGCATGTACCCCTTTATTATTAACATGTACCCCTTAATTTAGTATGTTTTTGTGCATTTTTTTGTAAAGTTCGAATTTTTTTTAAGTGCAGTTCTTCGTGTTTGATTTTGTATGTACCCTATCATTGCATGTACCCCTTTATTATTAACATGTACCCCCTTAATTTAGTATGTAAGATTAGAATTAATCTGGAAATTAATATGGACCTCCTTAAATTAACATGTACCCCTATAATATTAACATGTATGCCTTAATTGTACTACCTCCATTTTTTTTAAAGTTTACTCAGTTTGACTTTGTTACTATTCACAAAGTCTACTTTGACTATCGTTTGTGCTTTATACATAAGATAAAACATAGTCATGTGGGGTCTCGTTGGATTCGTTTCAACATGTAGTTTTTTAATATCTAGGTTTTATAATTTTTACAAACACATAATTAAAGATATTAATCTTCAAAGTTTTGCATCGGCAAGTGTGAAAAGTGAAGTGAGTAAATTATAAAAAAAAAACAGATTTTTTTTCTCTGGTTTTTTGTAAAATTAAATCGACGGTTATGATGAGCTAGAAAAAAAAATTAATGGCCGGGATATTTAGTTTTTAGGTTTTTAACTTCTTATAAGGTTTTTACATAATCCTATTCCTATATATATATATATATATATATATATATATATATTAGCTCTTTATCGCAATACTCACTACATAAGTATGCGATACGAACTTGTGTGCAAAAAATAGATTCAAAGAGAGAGATATGGTGAAAAATGAATAATTGATTGTGCCACAACAGAAGTAAAGTAAAAAAAATTGAAAAAACAAAACTACACATGGGTTACTTTTTTTACTAAATATTATATATATATATATATATATAAAATATTGGTTGCAAGTATTGTGTTACAACCTAAAATAGAAAAAGTTATGAGTATTACGATATCGATGTAGTAGATTTTTTTAATAGTAAAAAGGGATACCGGATCCACATAAGACTCCTATATATTCGTAAATAATTTTGGCAAGTGGGGTGGTGTTGTGGTGAGGATCGAACCCAGATCATCACCCCCAGAGTTTCCTTATTCCTTGCTCTACCATGGAGCTAAGGGATCATCCTCATGTTCATATATATATATATATATATACGTACTAGCATAGCACCCGTGCGATGCACGGCTTAGAAATCTTAATATTAACTGTGTAATTAAATAGTAATGTAAAAATTTACATAATTCACTAATTATGTGAAATATTTCAATTTTTATATAATTCACTTAATACGTGATTTAAAATCTTAGACAGTGCCATATTATCAATAATATAGTTCGTTGAAAATTAAAATCTTATTTTATCATTAGAACCGGACATACAAGCTAGAAAGTAAGTGTGAGCTCATTCACGTTCAATTTTTAGAAATGCGAAAAAAACCACGTTCAATTTTTTTAAAGGTATTTTCTACCAAATTGTCGTAATATTAAAAACAAAACTTCATATACTCTTTATATATTTCATGAAAGTCAATAGTAGTTCGTTCATACCCGTGATTATATAAGTAGATTGTCTTAAATAAGACCGACTATTACATATTTTCATAAAATGTGGAAATTAAAAAAATTCTTATCAACTGCCTGCTCTGTCCTACTCTTGTAGTTTTCCACCAGTCACTCTATTCTTATAGAAATTTATCGTGACTTTTGACATATAATTATTATAAAGCAAATATATTCTTTTATTTCACCTTACTTTTTTAAGTGTCAAACTTTTTAATCTTCATCTTTAATTTATTACCAATCTCCCACGAAAAACACAGTCTGCCCCCATTTATAAGTGGGTAGTTCGTAAATTGCTAACTCACATTTTCAATCACATATACGGTTTTAAGATTTTAAGTATTCATGGTTATGATCTAATGTAAGTGCTCGTGCTATGATATAGTATACAATTCATACAAAACGATGATCGTAATAAAATTTTAAAAGATTAATGATTTTTGTAGTAATATTTTGATTGAAATCCAATTCAATAATTGCTATGCTTAATATAATTTAAAAAATCAAGATCAATGATAAATAAGAAATAAAATATTATTAACTTTTTTTCTTCAAATTATTGTAATATATGGATATGAATTTAAACAAAAAAAAAATTGTGCAAAAAGTCAACGAAATCAACAACAAAAACTATCATGCTAGGTGGTACATTAAATTTAATATTAAATACTTAAATTTAAGGTAACATGAATAATTTTACGGGTAACTTTAAGAAAATTTAGATAAAAATTTAACCCGTCATGAGTCATCAAACGTTTGTCATTAATTTTAAATGATGATCAACGATAATAAAATTACTTTTATATACATTATGAGTGTTTTTTTTAATGAAATATATCTATTATTAAACATGAAAATTTCATACCTTAAAAATAATAAACAATAGGTTTAAGGTTGTGATTTTGCATCTAAATGCTTCTCTTTTAGTTTCTTTTTATATATAGATTAATTATGTCATACAATTATTCTAAATACACATATGCATGCATCTAGTAATAATATAGATTCAATTTTATGGATTTATCAGACAATCTTTTTTCGTTTATTTTTTCATAAAATTATATTCTTACATATACACTCAAAATTGAAACATACAAAATAATTATTTTAAGCTAAAACTTGTTTTATCACAATTGTTAAGGGAAAATATAAATAAAATGTACAATGTTTATTGATTTTCTAATTAAATTAAAATCCTAAGAAAAATTAATAAGTTAGTATGTAGATCATTCGAATAATATATATAAAAAAATTGTGTAATACATGTTAAAATAATAAACCAATTATCATATTTTATTGCCCTTTAAAAAGTAGGAGAAATTTTATTATGAGAATATATATATATATATATATATATATATATATGCCATAAATGTATAATCGAAAGTAAATTTTGATTATAAGAGCTTGTAGAAAATGAATATATGAATAAAACTAAATTACTTATAATTAAATAATTAAGATACACGTAACTATCTCGGTGCAAGTTAACTTCAGGTTGTGCACAAATCTAGTTTATGTACAAAATAATAAGATAAAAGCAGTTTGCCTAAACATCAACTTAGTTAGCAATTAGTTACAGGTTACATAACCCTTGGATAATCATTAGGCTGGATGCAAGTCGATTTCAAGAGGTTTTACATGTCGCGTATAATTTTATAGCCCTACACCAGATTGTCATCTTTTTAAAAAAAAAATTTAAAACATTGTTTAAAGTTAATGTTTTTACTTACTTTATCCATAAGATGAGATAATTACTAGCATTCTCTTGATACATATGTGGATACCTTCTAATTTGTAATTTACTAGAGTTACTACACCCAATTAGGCAATTATTAATTTATTATACCATAGTGACACATGCATAATATGAGTATGGTACATATAGGGCACATCCGTAAATTAAAAATAAAACTAGCCTAATTTTTTTTTTTAAAAAAAACGATTCTATCTAGTAGTACCCTATTTTTTTTTTTTTTTTTTTTTTTTATCTGAGGTCACTTTTAACCATTCAAATTGGTCCAATAACAACGGGCACACATTAATGACGGGCCTAAATTTCGTCGCAAATGTAGATCTTTTGCGATGGTTTTTTAGCCTGTTGCTAAAATTTACCAAATACCTAACCCAAACCCTATTAGAAATTGGTTCATTTACGACGGGAAAAATCATTTGCGACCCCCCTTTTGCGACGGGGTCATATTTTTACGACTGGAAAAATCATTTGTGACCCCCCTTTCTACGATGGGATCACATTTTTGCGTCGAGAATTCCCATCGTAAATAGCATCTTTTTCTAGTAATGATAAGTATAAGATTAAAACTATATCATGTATTGTGTTACACAAATCTAAAGATAACATTTGGTCAGGCTGCTATCGTCCTGAGCTTAGAAAGGCCCAAAATATTGAGAAATTCATCGTTAAAAAAGCTCCAATCCGTTTGTAACTGATGATGGCTCCTCTGATAAAGACCTTCTTGATGACTTGAATTGGTTCATAACCCACCCCTAAATACCTCCAAACCTCTAGAAATGGGTGAAGGCTCAAAAAAGGCAACAACTAATCCAACTAATTATTGGGTGGTTTATTCCCTTGATATGAGGTAGGTGAATGTAGTTTTGTTGAATATAATATTAATGACATAGCCACATATGATATGGTACGTATTAATGGTATAATATATAGTTTTCGGGCAAAATAATGGTATAATACGTATTAATGGTATAATATAATCTTATATGAAAACAAAACAAAACAAAACAAAAAAAATCACATAAGGCTTATGCATGTATCATTGCTCCTTGTTAACCTACGAGAGGAAACTTCACTGCAATATCACTAGAAAAAACTCACACAACGAGGACAACTTATCATGATTAAAGAGGGCAATATGAGTATTGTTTTACTTAATGATGCCTATAAGGGCAATTATTTTTGCACTAATTGATATTAACAATGAAGATAATATGATTATTTTGCCCCCTTAGACTTTTGAAACTTTGCCCTATTTGACAATAAATAAAGTGTTTTAAATCAAGGAAAGCAAAATGTATTGTCTTTATTGATGATCAATGAAAACAATTTTGTTTGCCCTTTTTGAATTGAATCAAAGAGGGCAAAACATCTAAAATTGCTTTGAAACCTAATACAACGGGGCTACAAGGGCAACATGAGGGCAATACTAAAATTGTCATTATAACCTAAGAAGACAAATTTTGTATCAAATAGGGCAATTTTAATTGTCCTTGTTGAACACATTTTTTGTAGTGTATTGTATAAGACTACATTAAGTCATTAATAGTGGATTATATTCTAACTATTGGCTAAAGTTCAACTTAAGTTTTTGAATTGATGAATTTATTAAACCTACTTAGTCATGATTAAAATTATTGAACTTATTGGACCTATTTAATTTGTCACTACAAAATAAAATAATTTAGCAACAAAATTTGCAACAGAATAATAATTCCGTCATAAATTTGAGACGAATTTTAGAAAAATCATCTTAAAACTAAATTTGAGACGGAATAGCGAATTTTTCGTCTCAAAAAATCAAAAAATTGGCAACACTTACTATGGAGATGGATGGAGAAAATCCATCCCAATAGTGATTTTGAGACGGATTTTACCCATCCGTCTCCGTAAAAGGCGTCGCAAACTTTTTGAGACGAAAAATTCACTAATCCATCTTAAATTTGCTCAAATTTGAGATGGATTTCTTTCATTTTGAGACAAATATTCTAAATCTGTCTCAAATTTGCGATGGAATAATTACAATTCCGTTGCAAATACTAGCTAAATTAAATGTCACTTATGTGTCATGGCCACTTTTTTGGGAAAAAATCAATGGAAGATTTTTCAAAATTAATAACCTGACTAGAAACGGTTATGAACTTATTTAGAATTTCTTTAATTCGTTGATAGCTGGAATTAAGGCTGAGGGGAGTGCGGTTTAAATCGCACCAAACCGTAAACCAAATTATTTTTAACGGTTTGGTTTGTGGTTTGAAAAATACAGTTTGGTTTATAAAATTATCAAACCGCAAACCGCAATTATATAAAGTTTCTTATTTTGATCGTGAAACTTGATTATTATACTTCATATATTTTGAAAATTATCATTTAATTGATTTTTTTTTTTTGATTTAGGACTTGTTTGTTCTATTATTTTCTTGTAGTAACATAATCTAATATAGTTAATTAAACTAAGAATTTATTTAAAAAACCTATTTGAAGACTTACAAAAAAAAGCTAACTGTTGTTAAACCGCAATTCGCACAGCACCAAACCGTAAACTGCACCAAACTGCACCGCACTCGCCTCTAGCTAGAATGGGTAGCTTTGCTGGAAAGAAGACTATCATTAGCAACAAGAAGACAAGGAACAATTGGGGCAGAGTGAGCTACATTAACATCAATCGGATAGCGGTGAATCAAGCACTATTGATCCAACTTATAAGCCATAACTTCCATGCAGATAATGAATAAGACTGGAGAAAAAGGGTCCTCTTGACAGATGCCCCGTGTGGGGAACAAAGTATTAGAAGTTTGAGCATTAAACGACAGAGAAAAGGAAACAGAAGAGACGACACAAGCTAAGCACGGATCCAGGATACCCATTTCTGAGAAAAGCCAAAACTATGAAGGGCCATGTACGCAAAGGAAGTCTCACTCAAGCCGGTAATAAGCTTTGTCAATATCTAATTTAAGAGCAACACAACCTTTAGGATTCTTAGCTTGAATTTGGTGAACATAATTAAGATTTCATGAAATAGTAAGATATTATCCTGAATTGTCCTCGCATGGTCAAAACATTCTGAAAAAGGTCCAATGATCTTATTTAGAAAATACATTAAATACAATTTTTGCAATGCCTTTCTAAAAGGTATTAGAAAAACTTATTGGCCCGTTTCGAATGGGTTATGTAATGCTACTAAAGGATTAATTGGATTCAGTGTACATGCAAACATGCAATTATTGTTGGCTTTATCATCACCACTCATCAATGTTCAGTCTCCAGTTCTCCACTCTCCAGTAGTATACTTTTGACTTCTGCAGTTTCATTAGTTGAATCTCGGGCAGTTTTGACGAGTAATTTATTATTTTATATTGCACGCATTAATTTAAGTTGTCCTACGAGGATGTATTAAAAAAAAATTGAAGTGTATATTATTTTTATATATTAAGGAAAATTGGAACCTAGCTAGTGCAAGTCTATATATGAATTATAATCCTAATTAATCCTAATGTTTTTTCTTTCTTGGATTAATTTCTCAAATAATGTGCGTGCCTATATATATGTGCGATATTGATTTTAAATAAAATATATAGTAAAACGAACATGGGTTGTGGTGTTTTTGGGTGTGACTTGTATTATCAAGTCATGCATTTGGGTTACGGAGTAGTTCGATGAAGAAAGACGAAGTTTTGAATTGTTGAAGCAATGAGGTCACGCACCCGGGCAGGTATGGGGAGCCCCGGGCGGGGGAGCAGTGCCCCGGGCGGGTTTCAAGGGAGGACTTCATTTGAGATGGCCTCGCACCCGGGCGGGTCTCTGCTGACCCGAGCCGGTCTCGGGCTCGTCTGGAGTGTTGGTTTGGCCACGCACCCAGGCGGGTTTCAGGTGACCCGGGCGGGTCCTGGGCTTTAGATTTTAGTTCACTCGTAAACCCGGGCGGGTTTCTTCATACCCGCCCGGGTCCGTTCAATTTTCTAGGGTTTTGTTCGTTTATTTGTCGAATAACTTTGTAATTAGTATAAATAGGACTTTAGGGTTTTGTTTCTATTTATGCTAATTGTTTCAAGCCACATATTTGAGAGGAAAAACATATTGAGAGTTTTAGTGAGTGAATTCTTGGGAGAATTACCAGTCTCTCAATTGTATTCCGTTTGTTTGATTTCCATAGCGAAACATTTTCGTACCGGCCAGGAGGACGTAGCTATCACATCGATAGTGAACCTCGTTAAATCTTTGTGTGGTTTTAGTGTTTTTCATTGTTTGTTATTATAGTTTGTCTGTTTTCGGGCTTCCGTTACAACAAACTTGGTATCAGAGCAGGATTTAGGATCCGGGGAGATGAACACTACTAACACGAAGATTGAGAAATTTACGGGTAGGAATAGCTTCGCGCTATGGCAGATCAAGATGCAAGGTATTTGGAAACCTTTGATTGTAAAAGAAAAGGATTTGATTGAAAAGGGCTTGAGTGCAACAAAATTTGAGGCGATGGAGGAGATGTCTCACTCCACCATATTACTGAGTTTGGCAGATGATGTGATCACAGAAATTTCGGATGAGGTATTGGCATCAAGTTTGTGGTCAAAGTTGGAGAGTCTTTATATGACAAAGACTCTCACCAACAAGTTGTTAAAACAACGTTTGTATTCTCTGCAAATGCAGTCAGGTACGCCTTTATGGGATCATATAGACAAACTTAATACTATTTTACTTGATTTACGTAATATAGATGTTAAGATTGAAGATGAGGATGCTGTTTTGATTTTGTTAGTTTCTTTGCCTGTTTCGTTTGAGAATTTTGTTGAGCCATTTATGGTGGGAAAAGAAACTTTAACTTTAGAAGAAGTAAAGTCAGCACTTTTTACTAGAGAGTTGCGCCATAAGGTGGTAACAAATAATGACAATAGTTTTGATTCTGGGGCTGGATTGGTAGTTAGTTCCTCTGGAGCTAATAATTTGAACTCTAAGAAAAAGAAAAATTCTAAGAGTAATAATAGTAAGCCTAAGAATATTTGTCACTACTGTAAAGAACCTGGTCATTGGAAGGATAAATGTCCTAAAAATCCCAGGAATAATTCTAATGCTAATGTTGCACAGCAAAGTTCTGATTCTGATTCGGAGGAAGACATGGCCTTAATTGTGAGTGAAGGTAGTCAGTCTACGGATCGTTGGGTGTTAGATTCAGGATGTTCTTTTCATATGTGTCCTAGTCAAGAATGGTTTTCTACCTATGAATCTGTTGATTGTGGTGAAGTTATTATGGGTAATGATGCTGCATGTAAAGTGGTGGGTAGAGGTACTGTTAGAATTAAGACAGTTGAAGGAAAGATACGTACTTTGTTGGATGTTAGACACGTTCCGAAACTAAAGAAAAATTTGATCTCTCTTGGTACTCTTGACAAGCAGGGATTTACTTTTCGGGGTTCAGATGGAGAATTGTTTGTTTTGAAAGGTTCGAAGATAGTGCTGAAAGGTACTAAGTTGGGGACCATCTCGGGTTGAAGGTATTGGGGGATATCGATATTTTGTTACCTTTATTGATGATTTCTCCAGGTACACATGGCTTTATGTTTTGAAGCAGAAAGGAGAGGCTTTTAACACCTTCAAGCATTGGAAGTTGTTAGTTGAAAATCAGACTGGCAAAAAGGTAAAACATCTTCGAACGGATAATGGTCTTGAGTTTGTTTGTGATGAGTTCAATGCTCTTTGCAGAGATGAAGGAATTTTTAGACATCGTACCGTTAGGAAAACACCACAGCAGAATGGTGTTGCAGAGAGGTTGAATAAGACTTTGCTTGAGAGAGCTAGGTGTATGCTCTTTGATGCAGGTTTGACTAGATGGTATTGGCCGGAAGCCGTGAAAACGGCTTGCTATTTGTTGAATCGTGCTCCTCATACAGGTATTGACTGTAAAATACCTTGTGAAGAGTGGTCCGGAAGAAGTACTGATTATTCTTTGTTGCGAGTTTTCGGGTGTGTTGTTTATTATCATGTGAATGATGGTAAGCTAGAACCGAGAGCCAGAAAGGGTTGTTTTATGGGATATGGAGATGGTTTCAGGGATATAGAATTTGGTCCCCATCAGAAAGTCGCATCATAACTAGTAGAGATGTAACTTTTGATAAAAATATTATGTTTGTGTCTATTAATAAAAATGTAGGCAACAAAGATGATAACGTTGTTTGTGATGATGAGTTTGAAATAGAACCTTTGTCTATTGCTAAGGATGGTATGCAGATTCAGGTGGAGCAGAGTCCGGCGACAACTAATCAGTTGGCAGATGAGCCTGTTATTGATGAAACAGGTGACTCTGAGATTGATCACACTGCGGAGGATGGTTCTAAACGATTGAGAAAGAGACCTCAGAGACTAATTGAGGAGATTGAAGGACGTCATGTTCCGGGTCAGAATTGTTGTGTAAAGGAGTTGGTAGCATATGCTTTGCATGTTGCAGATGATATTGAGACACCTGAGCCAATTTGTTACAAAGAAGCAGTTGCTAGTGCCGAGTCAGATAGATGGTTGGTTGTTATGAATGAAGAGATGGAGTCTCTTCACAAAAACAAAACATGGGAACTTGTGCAATTACCAAAGGGTCGTAGGTTAATTGGGTGTAAATTGGTTTTCAAGAGAAAAGAGGGTACTTCTGAAGGGGATCCAATTCGATACAAAGCTCGGTTGGTTGCTAAGGGGTTTAGACAGCAGGAAGGAGTGGATTAAAATGAGATATTCTCATCGGTGGTTCGACATACTTCTATTCGGGTGCTTCTAGCAATAGTGGCACATTTTGATCTAGAACTTGAGCAAATGGATGTAAAAACAACGTTTTTACATAGGGAGCTAGAGGAAGATATCTATATGGGTCAGCTTGAGGGGTTCATTGTCTCTGGGAAGGAAACTTATGCATGTCACTTGAAGAAGTCCTTATATGGACTTAAGCAATCGCCTAGGCAGTGGTACAAGCGGTTTGACACTTTGATAGTGGAGCATGGCTACAACAGAATTCTCTATGATTGCCGTGTTTATCACAGTAAGGTGGAGAATGGATCTTCTTATATTTATTTATTATTATATTTTGATGACATGCTTATTGCAACTAAGGAAATGTCGGATGTGCGCAAGTTGAAAGAGCTTCTGAGTTCTGAATTTGACATGAAAGACTTAGGAGCAGCTCGCAAGATTTTGGGGATGGAAATCTATAGAGATCGTGCCAAGAAGAAGTTGTTTCTTTCACAAAAGGGTTATATTCAGCGTATTCTTGACATGTTTGGTATGAAAAATGCTAAATCTATAGATACCCCTATTGCTTCTAATGTTCGTCTTTCTATGTATACTCCTCAGTCTAATGAAGAGAAGGAGTACATGTCTAGTGTTCCATATGCTAGTGTAGTTGGAAGTTTGATGTATGCAATGGTTTGTACTAGACCTGATATTGCACATGCTGTTAGTGTGGTTAGTAGGTTTATGTCTCAACCTAAGAAGGAGCATTGACAGTGTGTGAAGCGAATCTTTCGCTATTTGGTTGGAACGGCGGATGTTGGTCTCATTTATGGCAATGAGACACAATGTTTAGTGTCTGGGTATTGTGATTCTGATTATACAGGTGATGTTGATACCAGAAGGTTTGTGGCGGGTTATGTCTACACTCTTGGAGGTTTAGTGATTAGTTGGAAAGCCACTTTGCAATCTGCAATTACGTTGTCTACAAAGGAAGCTGAGTATATGGCGTTAACCATTGCTGCAAAAGAGGGTATTTGGTTGCGGGGTCTTGTTAGTGATTTGGGTATTCATCATGATCGTGCTACGGTTTATTGTGATAGTTTGAGTGTGATTTGTCTTGCTAAAGATCAGGTTCATCATGATAGAACTAAACATATTGATGTGCGTTATCATATCCTTAGGAATGAGAAGCGTGTTGAGGTGAAGAAGATTAGTACTGCTGATAATCCAGCCGATATGTTCACCAAGCCAGTTCCAGTTCGCAAGTTCAAACATTGTTTGGACTTGTTGAATGTTGATAGCCACGTTTGAGACCCTCGTGGGTCGTGCCTCAAGGTGGAGGCAATCCTCGCCCCGGGATTAGGAGGGCGTTTGTGCTGGTTGGTTTGTTAGTGTTTGTTTTGGTCTTAGCATGTATTGGTGAATACAAGTCAAGGTGGAGATTTGTGGTGTTTTTGGGTGTGACTTGTATTACCAAGTCATGCATTTGGGTTATGGAGTAGTTCGATGAAGAAAGACGAAGTTTGGAAGTGTTGAAGCAATGAGGTCGCGCACCCAGGCAGGTATGGGGAGCCCCGGGCGGGTTTGTTGACGAGTAATGTGAAGACACCACGGCCCCGGGTGGGGGAGCAGTGCCCCGGGCGGGTTTCAAGGGAGGACTTCATTTGAGATGGCCTCGCACCCGAGCGGGTCTCTGCTGACCCGAGCGGGTCTCGGGCTCGTCTGGAGTGCTGGTTTGGCCACGCACCCGGGCGGGTTTCAGGTGACCTGGGCGGGTCCTGGGCTTTAGATTTTAGTTCACTCGTAAACCCGGGCGGGTTTCTTCATACCCACCCGGGTCCGTTCAATTTTCTAGGGTTTTGTTCGTCTATTTGTCAAATAACTTTGTAATTAGTATAAATAGGACTTTAGGGTTTTGTTTCTATTTATGCTAATTGTTTCAAGCCACATATTTGAGAGGAAAAACATATTGAGAGTTTTAGTGAGTTAATTCTTGGGAGAATTACCAGTCTCTCGATTGTATTCCGTTTGTTTGATTTCCATAGTGAAACATTTTCGTACCGGCCAGGAGGACGTAGTTATCACATCGATAGTGAACCTCGTTAAATCTTTGTGAGGTTTTAGTGTTTTTCATTGTTTGTTATTGTAGTTTCTCTGTTTGGGCTTACGTTACAACACAGGTTGTGAAGAGGTATATATATATATATATATATATATATATATATATATATATATATATATATATATAGGTTTGATAGAATATATAACATATTATTGAGCCTCAATTATCAGCTCTGACGATACCATGTCAAATTACCATTTCAACCAAAAACTTAAGCTGATAGTTGAGACTCAATAATAATATGTTATATACTTTTTTAGTATTGCGCATTAGTATTACACATTTTTAAGCATATACATAAATAAATAATGATAGATTTGTTGATTTTAGCTGAATTTTTAAATCTTAAATCTTTTGATAATATCCTATTCACCACAATTACTAAGAATATATATATATAACAATTACTAAGAATATATATATAGGTTTTATAGAATATATAACATATTATTGAGCCTCAATTATCAGCTCTGACGATACCATGTCAAATTACCATTTCAACCAAAAACTTAAGCTGATAGTTGAGACTCAATAATAATATGTTATATACTTTTTTAGTATTGCACATTAGTAGTACACATTTTTAAGCATATACATAAATAAATAATGATAGATTTGTTGATTTTAGCTGAATTTTTAAATCTTAAATCTTTTGATAATATCCTATTCACCACAATTACTAAGAATAGAGTAGTTAGTTTTTTTTTTTCCTTTTAAAATATTTTTTTTACTTATTATGCTGGTTTTTGTAGTTATTAATTATTCTATTTATTAAATTAGTATTTTTATATGGTGTTTGTTAGGGGTACGTGGGAGAAATCGGATACCCGGAAACCAAATATCCGGGTTTTCGGATCAAATATTTTCTGATCCGGATATCCGGATTTTCAGATATCAAAAAATTCGGATTCGAAAATCGGATATCCGGATCAAGTTTTATAATTTTTTTTATTTTTATTTTTTATTTAGCATTACATGTATCAAATACCGGGTAATCAATTGACACATGTATAATATAATAAGAAAACATGCAACAGAGATTAATCAAAGAAAATATTTTCAGAATTATATATTAGAGTTAGTAAATATTATTATTTAGTGTGACTAATTAATAGTTGCATTACATCTCTACTATAAATAACTCTAACTAACTAATCATATTACACTATTACTTAGCTCACAGTATCAACTAACAATGTCTATATATAGGAGTATGTTGTCCATCAAGCAACCTGGACATTAGTTTTTATTTTTAAAATAAAATTATTATTTTTAAAATAAAATCTGGATACTGAATAATCCGGTTTTTAAAAATTGTGATTAGATATCTACTTTTTTCGGAAAAAAAAAAAAAAAAAATGAATACCGAATTAGAAACGAATATGGATCTTTATGCCCACCACTAGTGTGTTTATATATCACTATGGAAACTGTTAACCTAACGTGAACTGAACTGAATGGATCGAACTGAAATGAACCAATAATCAAATGATTGATAACTGAAAGTCCAACTGAAACAAAATGAACTGCCCTCAACTGAACTGAAACTGAACTGAATCATGAACTGAAATTAACTGAACTGAAAAGGTTGACTACATAAAACTGTTTTTAACTGACCATAACCGAATCATAACTGAACTGAGATTAACTGTAACCTATATGGTTTTGTTAGTTAATTGAACTGTTTTTAACTGTTGATCAACTGAACCGAAATGATTTATAAAATGTTTGATTTTGTTAGTTAACAAAACTGCAATTAACTATTGATCAATTAAACCAAAATGACTTATAAATAGTTTTAAGTTGTTGCTTAATTGAACCAAACTGAGCAAAAAAAAAAAAAAACAAAAAAAAAAAACTGTTTTAAACCGTTGGTTAACTGAAAATCACTCTACACTAAACTGAAATTAGGCAAAATCTATTTATATCAAATTAAACTATCTTTAATCAAATTGTTCTTTTCACAAAACGATTATTTATAATATATTATTGAATAAAATTGTTCTTTTCATATATTGATTATTCAAATCAATTTAATTTAGCATATTAATAATTTAAATTTAATTGATGTTTTCAACCATACAAATTTCAAAAGAGTTATGACGTGCACCTCAACTTAACTAACCCATTGTGACGCAAAACAATTCAACGGCTAAAACGAATACGATCGGCTCATATTATTTGGAGAAACAAACGTGAGAAAACTCGGGTAAAACCCATTAATACTCAATATCTAACTCAAACAAAACCGTTACAGATTTCCTTGCAAAACTGAAAATAACCATAATGTAACTGAATATAATCATTTATAATAGACTGATAATAACTGAAATCGTATGGATATAAATGTATTTTTCCATATCATTAATTCAATACATCTAGAACCGATATATCAACCGTTCACACTGAACTAACAACAATTGAAATAACATGGGTAAAACTGAAGAACAACCATAATGTAAACTAAATACAATGGGAATTGTTATATCAATCGTTCACAATGAACTGATAACAACTAACATCGTATGGGTAAAACCAAAGATTAACCGTAATGTAAACTGAATACAATCGGAACTGTTATATCAATCGTTCACAATGAACTGACAACAACTGATATCGTATGGGTAAAACTGAAGACCAATCGTAACGTAACTGATTTGAACTGAAAATAAAAATAATTGCACTGGGTTGGAACTGAAACTGATAAAGTTAAAACCGAATTGGTTATTTTGGGAAAGATTAACTGAAGTCAACTGAACTGAAGTCAACTGAACCATTTGGGTCCAACCATAACTGAACTGATTAACTGAACTGACACCCCTACCAAGGGGCCCATTATCTCACATAGATATGCCTATAAATACATGCATGCTACACAATAGTTTTCTCATCCAAACACAATATATATAATTACTATAAACTAAAACTTTCACCTACCAAAACAATACATCTCCAAATACAAAGTAGCTTTCTTTTGAGCCATATAAAATGGCCTACTCCAAGGCTGTACTGCTTGCTCTACTCTTTGCTCTAACTCTTGTCATTTCTTCACAAGTTTCAGCTCGTGAGCTTGCTGAACAGACTCATATGTTTCTTACTCTTTTCATTTGTTATTATTAATATCATATGCTTCTACGCACTAATTCATTGGTTTATCAATATAGTCTAAAAACTAGCTAGCAATTTTAGCTTAAATTTTTTTTAAAAAATCCGTTACCACGTTTGTCAAATTAAATAAGTTAATTTGTATTCCTTCAATTACCGCGCCCCATTTATTTTTTCATATATCTAGAGAAATAATTATAAATATTAATATCTTTAAGGAAAATTTGTACGAATAATTTCAATTATTAGAGGTCTTTCAATATTAATCTCAACTATCGATTATTATACTACAATCCAAACTTTGGGGGTTGCTTTATAATTTTAGTCCATACTAATTTAAGACCGGTTTTGATTTCTTTCGTAGAAATGGAGGTAGAAATATTCAAATATAATAAGTAGGGGAAAGAAGAAGATAACATTTCCTTTTTGAATTTGTAACCGGTTACAATAGGTTAACAAAGCCAATGAATTAATATTGAAAGACCTTCAATAATCAAGATTATTCGTATGTATGAGTGTTTCCTATCTTTAATTATCTATAAAAAAAATTATAAAGATTATATATTTAGTTGTACAGTACCAAAGTTGAGATGCATCATTTATTTTGGTATAGAGGGAGGGTATGATTTTTGTTAGAGGAAATGATTTTGACACTCTTGTTTGTGAGAGCCCATATCTCTATACTATATTAACATAGTGGAGTAATAAAATTAAAAAATGGAATGCCAAAATCGGTTCCCGTTCTTTATTAACTGTTCATCAATTACATTATTTTGAATTGCAGAGTCTGAGGAAGAATCAAAGTATGGAGACTATGGACATGAATACCCACATGGTGGTCCCTATGGACACGTAGGATACGGTCATGGTGGTCCCTATGGACACGGAGGATACGGTCATGGTGGATATGGACATGGCGGACACGGCGGTCACTACCCACCTAAGGAAGAGGTGACTGCGGATCAGATGAATGAAGCCGTTGAACCACAAGGCTACGGCCATGGTGGTTATGGTCATGGTGGTTATGGCCACGGTGGCTATGGGCACGGTGGATATGGCCATGGTGGTTATGGTCACGGCGGCTATGGCCATGGTGGTTATGGCCACGGTGGATACGGCCATGGTGGTCATGGACACTACCAACCAAAGGAGACAATGACTACCGAGGAACAAAACTAAGCTACTTTTAATAATTAGTAAATGATTTCAAATAATAATGTGTTGTGGTTCTTTCTACATGAGTATATTACTACGTTACCTTTGTGTTTTAGAAAAAGAGGGCATTAATGATGGGAAATGTTACTCTTTAGAAAAAGAGGACTCATTTCAAATGTTATGTTTATATATAAAAATACACATAGGGTTACTTTTTTACTAAATATATTAAAAAAAATATTTGTTGCAAGTATTGTGTTACAACCTAAAATATTAAAAGTTGCGAGTATTACGATACCAAGATATTAGTTTTTTTTTTTTGTTTTTAGTAAAAAGGGATATTAGATCAACATAAGAATCATATATATTCGTAAATAATTTTCGCAGGTGGGGTGTGGTTGTGGTGAGGATCGAACCCAAGTCATCACCCCGGAGTTCCCTTATCCCTTGCTCTACCATGAAGCTAAGGGAACATGCATCCTCATGTTTGTATATATATATATATACTAGCATAGAACATGTGCGATGCACGACTTGTGTGAAATAGTAATGTAAAAATTTACATAATTCACTAATTATGTGAAATATTTCATTTTTTATATAAAATACATGATTTAAAATCTTAGACAGTACGATAATATCAATAACATAGTTGGAAATTAAAATGTTATTTTATCACTAGAACCGGACGTACAAGAAAGTAAGTGTGGGTTCATTCACGTTCAAATTTTAGAAATGCGAAAAAAACCACGTTCAATTTTTTTTTATTTTAAAAAAGGTATTTTCTAACAAATTTTTATAATATTAAAAAAAAATTCTTATACCCTTTATATATTTCATGAAAGTCAATAGTCGTTCGTTTCTACCCGTGATTATATAAGATAGATTGTTTTAAATAAGACCGACTATTACATATTTTCATAAAATGTAGAAATTAAAAAAATTCTTATCAACTGCCTACTCTGTCATACTCTTGTAGTTTTCCACCATTCACTCTATTCTTATAGAAATTCATCGTGAATTTTGATATATAATTATTATAAAGCAAATACATTCTTTTATTTCACCTTACTTTTTTAAGTGTCAAACTTTTAAATCTTCATCTTTAATTTATTACCAATCTCCCACGAAAAACACAGTCTGCCCCCATTTATAAGTGGGTAGTCCGTAACTTGCTAACTCACATTTTCAATCACATAAAAACTTTTAAGATTTTAAATATTAATGGTTATGATATAATGTAAGTGCTCGTGCTATTATATAGTATACAATTTATACAAAACGATGATCGTAACAAAATTTTAAAAGATTAATGATATTGTTTTAGTAATATTTTGATTGAAATCCAATTCAATAATAGTTATGCTTAATATAATTTTAAAAATCAAGATCAATGATAAATACAAAATAAAAGATTATTAAATTTTTTTCCTTCAAATTATTGTTATATGTGGATAGGAATGTTATAAAAAAAAATTGTGCAAAAAGTTAACAAAATCAACAATAAAAATTATCGTGCTTGGTGGTACATTAAATTTAATATAAAATTGTTAAATTTAAGGTAACATGAATAATTTTTGGGGTAACTTTAAAAAATTTAGAAAAAATTTAACGCCATGATAGTCATTAAGATTTTGTCATTAATTTTTAAATGATGATCAACAATAATAAAATTACTTTTATATACATTATGAGTGTTTTTTAATGAAATATATTTATTATTAAACATGAAAATTTCATAGCTTAAAAAATAATAAACAATAGGTTTTAGGTTGTAATTTTGCTTCTAAATGCTTCTCTTTTAGTTTCTTTTTATATATAGATTAATTATGCCATACAATTATTCTTAATACAATGCATCTAGTAATAATATACATTCAATTTTATAAATTTATCAGACGATTTTTTCTCATTTATTTTTTCATAAAATTATATTCTTACATACAAATAAAAATTTATAATACACTCAAAATTTAAACATACAAAATCTATACTTTAAGCTAAAATTTGTTTTATCACAATTGTTAAGGGAAAATATAATTAAAATTTACAATAATGTTTATTGATTTTCCAATTAAAGTAAAATCCTAAGAAAAATCAATAAGTTAATATGTAGATCATTCGAATTATATAAAATAAAAAAAAATTGTGTAATGCATGTCAAAATAATAAACCAATAATCATACTTATTGCCCTTAAAAAAGTAGTGGAAATTTTATTATGAGAATATATATATATATATATATATATATATATATATATATATATATATATATATATATATATATATATATATATGCAATAATAAATGTATAACTGAAAGTAAATTTTTATTATAAGAACATGTAGCAAAGGAATATATGATCAAAACTAAATCACTTATAATTAAATAATTAAGATACATATATTATTTATAGAAATTAAATCACATAATAGTTCTAAAGGTAGAAAATATGTTAAGATAGAATATAAAAATTACTTTCTAAAGGTAGAAAAGTTTTTAATGAGAGATTGACATGTGGCACTATGATATTTTAGTTGCTTCTCTTTTAGTATATATATTGATGATTGATTGATTGATGATTAGTCATACTCATAGAATATATATATATATATATATATATATATATATATATATATATATATATATAATATAATATACACACGTTATGCAATATATAACTCGACTTGTAAATATATCATTAATAACTTAGAATAAATATATAGAATTCTGTTATAATAGAATATATAACTTTTAGTCAAAATAAAATATATAACCTTGACTTATAATACAATTCATAGCTTTTAGTCAAAATAAAATATAGAACTTTTACTCAGAATAAATCACATATACCCTTTTGCATCTCAACTCAGGCAATAATCTTAATAAACCCATAGCTCAAGCACTGCTAAATACATATCATGCATTGACCATCCAGGTTCGATTTAACACTTGCAATAATGACTACTAAATTCAATATTCTCTCGTAATAAATCCACGTCTTAAGTGTCTGTTCAGGTACCCAAAATATAATACCCTTTTTTTCCAAATGCAAACCCACATTCATATAATACCCATGAAAGCTCATAACTCAAACGCTACTCATAACATACTCAATCTTTGAGTAAACTCAACACAAAAACAGAATGTATATCGATCTAGTAGACAGGTAATCGAGGTGGCCGAACGCGGTTGTCGGCAACCAAGTACCCAAGGCAACTCCACATTTGATAGAATTTGCTTGTTTCATCTAACACTAGTACAAAAATTGCATTTTGCTGCGCTTTATGTGCTGCGGTTGTTAAGGATTTTTCTAACAACTGTAACAAATAAGTAGATGACAAGCCAAAATAATAGTGGGATGCATTTGCTGCGGTTGTTACTTAACCTTAACCACAACAACTAAGCTAAGTGTATTAAAAGTTAATTTAAGTATTTGAATTCATATGTGAGGTCAATCCTATTCTTGAATGTATTTATGATCTTAAAAGCCAGATAATGTTAATGGCTCAAGATATGGTAGTTTAGATTCTAGTTTGCATTATAGTAAGTCGGGATTGCTGAAGGATCATGTTCGAATGGTTAAAAGAAAGGATTCGATTCGATGTGAGATTGCTCTGTTCCAATTAAGGCATCGTTAATCGTTATCATTTGAGAAATGTTTCTTTGTTTTATTTGAATTTTTAAAAGTTGTATTTGATTTTAGTTAATGTTTAATAGAGTGTAAATATGTTATTTATTTATTATTTATGTAATTACCTTATTAGCCTTAGGGTTTAAGCAATTGTGTATATATATCTTTCTAATCATGAATAACAGGCTACGGATTACTTTCTACATGGTATCAGGCCAATTTCCTTTCTTCTCTTTGAGTCAGCCGCCACAAAATACCAAAGAAGACATTCAAAACAAATATAATAAAAATATCATTTTTATTGATTTTAATCATCTTTTTCCTTCTTCTTCTTCTTTACGCACCTGCATCTTCTTCTTTCTTGACTTTTTTTTCTTTAATCATTTTCTTCTTGGTCTTCATTAATGGCAGACAAAATAAATCCAGCCACCACCGTCACTAATATAAAACTTGCAATCCCCCTCGTCCTCGACTAAGATGGCACCAATTACACTAATTGGGCCACGCTTTTTCGTTTGCACTGTCGAGCAAACATGGTGATTGATCACATTGATCCACCGCCTGCATCATCTACCACCACCACGACATCAACTACCAACACGGCGACTGCATCATCCGACCCTTCATGGCAGCGACTCGACGACATTGTCCGACAATGGATATACGCCACCATTCATCCGGACTTGCTTAACACCATTATCACTCCGGATGATAGTGCTCAAGTGGCGTGGACTCGTATCAAGAATCTTTTTGAAGATAATAAAACCGCACGAGCATGTCAATTGGATGCCCAATTCACCACCATTCATCTAAGCCAATTTCCCAGTGTTAAGGAGTATTGTACTCGTATTAAAGTCTTGGCCGATAAACTACGTAATCTTGATCAACCGGTGACGGATGCTCAGATGGTTCTTCGTCTTCTCCGTGGCTTACCCGATGAATATCGAGCTTTTAAATCATCTATACAACACAAGAAGCCATTACCCACCTTTGATGAAGCACGGTCCATGCTAGAATTTGAAGAAGCCTCACATGGAGATAATAACTCCTCTGAGGAGGCAGCTCTTATCCATCACGTTAATGCTCCCCAACAAGCTGAAGCCTCTCATAATGGAGTCAATAATCAACAGCCTCGTCATGGTCGTGGACGTGGCGGCGGCAACAACAACAACAACCGTCATGGTCATGGACGTGGCGGCGGCAACCGCAATCATAACCGCAATGATGGTCATGGTCGTGGGTCTTGACCAATCAACAGCAGCAGCAACCATTTGCCTCATCTCCGCCGTCGTGGTGTTACCCACCGTGGGCTATGTGGGGTCCTCAGCAATGGGCCACACCACCGTGTCCGTTCCCCACCTCTGGTTGGCAATGGCGGCCTCCTCGTCCTCAATCCACTCAGGCTGGAATCCTCGGAGTACGCCCATCAAAGTCATACTTCACAACCACTTCTCCTACGGTTGGTGACACTCCTACTGATATTAACCAGGCGATGCACACTCTCTCCATGTATCCTCCCGATGAGCAATTCTATATGGACACCGGTGCAACATCTCATATGACTAATTCCCAAGGTAATCTTTCATCTTATTTTCAATTGAGCAATAATAAAAATAATGCCATAATTTTTGGAAATGGTAGCATAATTCCTATTCATGGTTTTGTTTCTGCATCCATTAATTCAACCAATCCCTCCCTACATTTAAATAATGTCCTACATGCCCCTAAACTCATTAAAAATCTAATCTCTGTTCGAAAATTCACTAATGATAACAAAGTGTCTGTCGAATTTGATCCTTTTGGGTTTTCTGTGAAGGATTTGCAGACGGGGAGAAGTCTCATGAGATGTGAAAGTTCAGGGGATGTTTATCCATTCACTACCAATCATCAGGATACTACTCCATCATGTCCAACCGCTCTTTCAGTGTGTTCTTCTAGTTTGTGGCATTCTTGCCTAGGTCACACAGGGGATGCTATTCTTAGTTCTTTACGAAATAATAATTTCATTTCTTGTAATAAAACTCGCACTACTATTTGTCATTCTTGTCCTTTGGGAAAGTTAGTTAAAACTCCCTTTTATGACTCTCTTTCTACTACTACTATGCCATTTGACATTGTTCATAGTGATTTATGGACATCTCCTGTCGTAAGTAGTCATGGTCATCGCTATTATGTTTTATTCCTTGATGATTATAGCAATTTTCTTTGGACTTTCCCTATATCTTGCAAGTCTCAAGTACGTACTATTTTTCTGACTTTTCGGCAATATATTCGTACTCAGTTTGATCGAGAAATCAAAGCCTTTCAATGTGACAATGGTAGGGAATATAATAACTCGTCGTTTCATAAATTCTGTAAAACTTATGGCATGACGTTTCTTTTTTTCTTGTCCATATACTTCTCTCAAAATGGGAAAGCTGAACGCAAAATTCAAACAATTAATAATCTTGCTCGTATAATGCTTGCTCATGCTTCTCTTCCCCACAATTTTTGGCATTACGCCTTAGAAACAGCTATATATCTTTTAAATATATTACCTTCCAAACTCTTAGGGTACTATTCTCCCACTCAAATTCTTTACCAAAAAAATCCATCTTATACTCATCTATGAGTCTTTGGTTGTCTGTGTTTCCCTTTATTCCCTTCCAATTCCATACAGAAACTTCAATCTAGATCTACTTCTTGTGTTTTCTTAGGCTATCCCCCTAATCATCGAGGGTATCGGTGCTAGGATATTTCTAACCGTAAGATCATTATTGCCAAGCATGTCCGGTTTGATGAAACCACTTTCCCCTTCTATACACTTCATAACCCGACTCTTGATTCATATAATTTTATGGATTATACGGACTCTCCTCTCCGTCTGCATTTACTTAATGACATTGCGCATTCCCCTAGACAAACATCTCCCAATGCTGACCGCATTAGTTCTCCCCCTCCTCCTACACCTACGAACCAACACCCTTCTACACCACCAACTCGCATGACTACCCGGAGTCAACACGGTATCTATAAGCCTAATCCCAAATACCAAGATCACGCTTTGAGTACCACCTCTTCTATTTCTCCCATACCTAAAAACCCCTTGGATGCACTCAAAGACATGAATTGGAAAAATGCTATGCAGGATGAATTTAATGCTCTAATTGACAATAAGACTTGGGATTTGGTTCCTTTTACCGACTAATTATACACCGACCTCCTTTTACCGACTAATTATACACCGACCTCCTTTTACCGACCGGCGACGGTCAGTAAAGTGAGGCACCGACCGTTAACGATCGGTAAATGGTGGTCGGCCGAGGACTAGTTTTTTGTTGTGCTTGCCCCCCTAATGTTAATGTCATTCGATCATTGTGGATTTTTCGACATAAAACGAAGTCTGATGGATCGTTTGAGCGATATAAAGCTCGTCTTGTAGGTGATGGAAGGTCTCAAAGGGAAGGTATTGATTGTGATGAAACCTTTAGTCCAGTTGTAAAGCCTGCTACAATACGAATCGTTCTTAGCCTTGCTTTGTCAAAATCATGGTCTATTCATCAATTGGATGTCAAAAATGCTTTCTTGCATGGTAATTTGAATGAAACTGTCTATATGTATCAGCCTTTGGGGTTTAAGGACCCGCAACGGCCTAATCATGTTTGTCTCTTGCACAAGTCACTTTATGGTTTGAAACAAGCACCCAGGGCTTAGTATCAGCGTTTTGCTGATTTTGTGGCTACTATAGGCTTTTCTCATAGTCAGTCTGACAATTCTTTATTCATTTACCGTCAAGGACCTGATACAGCGTACCTCTTGCTCTATGTTGATGATATTATTCTCACATCTTCATCATATTCTCTTCGACAATCCATTATCATGCGTTTACACTCTGAGTTTGCTATGAAGGACTTAGGTCCGTTAAGCTACTTTCTTGGTATTGGTGTTTCACGTACTGAACATGGTTTGTTTTTGTCCCAAAAGAAGTATGCCGGTGAAATTCTTGATAGAGCTGGCATGTCAGATTGCAAGCCTTGTCCCACTCCGATTGACACCAAGGGCAAGATGAGTGTTAATTCTGGGGTTCAGTATGCCAATCCTACATTATATCAACGTCTCGCTGGTGCTTTACAATATCTCACGTTCACTAGACTCGACATTACTTATGCTGTTCAGCAGGTCTGCTTATATATGCATGATCCTAAAGAGGAACACATGGTTGCATTGAAGCGCATCCTACGATATGTTAAAGGTACTCTTCATTTTGGTATGCATCTTTACAAATCCCCTGTTAATATTCTATTTTCCTACACAGATGCAGATTGGGGTGGATGTCCTGACACTCACCGTAGTACATCCGGCTATTGTGTTTTCCTTGGTGACAACTTAGTTTCTTGGTCATCCAAACGACAACCTACATTGTCCAAATCTAGTGCCGAAGCTGAGTACATGGGTGTTGCTAATGTTGTTTCTAAATCATGTTGGCTTCGTAATTTGTTGCTTGAGCTTCATCATCCTATATCAAAAGCAACATTGGTTTATTGTGATAATGTTAGTGCAATTTACATGAGTAGTAACCCCGTTCAACATCAACGCACTAAACATATTGAGATGGATATTCATTTTGTCCGTGAAAAAGTTCAACGTGGCGAAGTACGTGTTCTTCATGTTCCGTCCAAGTATCAAATAGCTGACATTTTCACCAAAGGTCTTCCGCGCGTCCTGTTTGATGAATTTCGAGACAGTCTAAGCGTACGCCCTCCTCCCGCTTTGACTGCGGGGGTGTAATAGAGTGTAAATATGTTATTTATTTATTATTTATGTAATTACCTTATTAGCCTTAGGGTTTAAGCAATTGTGTATATATATCTTTCTAATCATGAATAACAGGCTACGGATTACTTTCTACAATGTTGATTTAGTTCATTTTATTTTGGATGTATGTATAATTTTTTGATGTATGCTTGGAATTTTAAAAAGTTGAATAAAATTATATGCTTGATTTTATTAAATCCTTGTTTTATCCATATTAAAAAATGAATAAAATTGGAACCAATTTGGTTTCAATTTTATTCATTTTTAAAAAAAATTTAGGAGACCTATTTGCTGCAGTTATAGCTTATAACCGCTGCAAATAACACACTATTTGTTGCAGTTATAGTTTATTACTGCTACAAATAACATCCTATTTGTTGCGGTTATAGCTTATAACCGCAGCAAATGAAAAAGCTACTTTTTGCTGCTCCCTTAATGTGTTGCGGTTGATAACCGCAGCAAAAGGCCCTGTTTTAACCGCAATGAATGATGTTTTTTCCACTAGTGTATAATCACGTTTGACGAGAATAAACTTTGATCAGGTTGTTAAATTTTATGTTTTTAAAAAAGATAAAATTAAATCTAGATACACCCCACATCACTATGTTTTTTTTTTTTGTTATATGTAAATTACAAACAATGATTAATGCATGTTTTGTAAATAGGAAAATGCTAAAAAGTCTTAAGAGTTATTTTTCAGGTGCCAAAAGTAAAAATATAATACACCTAATGCATCTGATGGCATCCATTTCAAAATCAATAATACTCAATTAGAAAATATATTAAATTATTATTTACAGACCTACGGATTGTATTTCTAACATTACCCTGTAAATTAAATAATGAAAAAAAGTAAAATTAAATTTAAAAAAAAAAAAAAACAGAGCCAGTAGTATACTATTAGGTTAATTGGCTAATCATCTCATCTTTTTACGTACCCTCATGCAATTCTGTGTCCAAAAGAACAAAAGATTAGATATCCTAACATTGTATAATTATATATTATAAAACCTACAATGAAGACAATTCAACAACCATACGATTTTTTCCATAAAATGCTCTACCCCAACTACCCTCTCCTCCTCTATGCAGCTATGCTACCTAACCAAAGAGAGATAAGGTATAGAAGACTATCTCTTATCTTTTCAACAACGAACAAAAGAAGGGTATAGAAGACTATCTCTTTTCTTTAAAAAAAAAGTGAAATTATTATTGGTGACGAGTTTTTTTAACTTTATCATTGTTGATTCTGTAATTTTAAGAATTATATAAACGACCCAATGTTATGCATCAATAATTGTTAAAAGTGACATTAGTAATGGTGTTAAGTCATATTTTGATGTTGGAATCCTATTTTAAAGTAAAAATATATATATTTCAACTCAAACTAAAATATAATTTGACATTAAAACTCTATTATAAAGTAAAAAAAAAATGGCTTAAAAAAATTAAATAAAGCCAATATGACAATAGTAACAGTAGAACCTCTGCTTGTTACACCCAATAACATTACCTCTTGAGAAATCCAAAAACAAATAAAAAAAGGGTTTTACTTTGAGTTGAAACTTTTTTACTTTAAAATCGGGCTCTACTGCCAAAATTTGACATATCACCATTACTAATGTCACTTTTGACAATTGATGCATAATTGTGAAATTCTTAGAAACATAGGGTCACCAATAATAAAGTTTTAAAACATTAAAAAAATTCACAAAAAAAAAGTACAGAAGACTATATATTAAAAAAAAAATCCCTTTTTATTTTTGTGGTTAAAATTGTTTATTTATTTTAGGGAAAAAAATGTCTGCTTCAATTACCTACTATGAGCGACTAATGGTAGGGGTGAGCATACAAATCCGTATCCGATTTCCGATTGGGTATACGATTTTAACCTGAAAAGGTGGATATTCGATCTAGTTTTAATAATCGGACCGGGTATCTGATTTCAAAAACCAGATATCGAGTCAGATCCGGGTCACAATTTTTAAAAACGTGGTTACCCGATATCCAGTTTTATTTTATTTTTTTAAAAAAATTATATAAAAAACACGAGGTTGTTTTTAATGGTTACTAGGGATTGTTAATTTGTTATAGTATTTTCGTTGATGAGAATTTGTAGAAAATCAGCATTTGGAATCTAGGATCACATAAAAGAAGATAAGTAATACGTTATAGGAAAAATAAACTAGGCCAAGGCCGATACTTGTGTACATAATGTCAATTGGGTATTTGTAATATTTTCCCTTCCCTAGATTATATATATTGTAATTTATGACATCAATAATTTAGTTTATGCTCTTTCTACCCCCTTTAAAATTGAGACATCGATATCGCATTTTAGTAGTCTTGCATGACAAATTATAGGCTTGAAGCCTTGTAATCTTTTAAGTTTTATAATGGATATTGGATTGCATCACTTGCAAGTGATTCTATCATATTTGGAATCAGATTGAAGTAGCTAATTACTTAAATTTCATCATTAATTGATTTGCTAAATTAAAAAAGCAAAAAATAAAAACAATATATTAAATCATGATGGAGATCTATTCACCTTCCGAGTTAGGAGCAATTAAAACACTTGCAAAACCTCAATCCAAAGTTCGATATGATCCGAATAGTAAAATGATCAAAATTAGGTCCGAATATGAAATGGTATGTAATCTAATCCAAAATTGTTCAAAATTAAATTGCTCCGAAATGGTCCACTCCAAATTTGATCCGAACGATCGATCGATTGTTAGGTTTAATGAACATATCGCAATTTATGGTGATGTATGAGGTGATTATATTTTTTTTCTTGGTGAAAGCTTTATTCATTTGTAAAATTTATATCAAATACCTTGTATGTACACTAATGTTTATATTTGTTAGTTTAATATTCACTTTTTTCATTTAATATATACAATATGGAAAAAATAAATGAGCAATCTAAAATAATTTTACAAGCGTAAATACATATTAATACAGGGTGCACATAGTTCTTTGTATACCTTAGGGCTTATTTAGTTCAGCTTAAATTCAGTTCAGTTCAGCTCAGCTCAGTTAAGCTCAGTTTCCTTCTCTTATAAAATATTACATTCAGTTGTATTTAGTTCAGTTATATATTCAGCAAAAGTAAACGAGCAACTCCCAAGTAACCCAAGTAATAATGAAGTTCCTCTTCTTTTGATATGATGAGTTAATGATGTATATTTGTTCTGTATTGTAAAAAAGATTGGAACAGAATAGAATAAGGCCAATAAGCACGCATCATCTTCGTAAGAAGTAAATAAAACAGTTTTCCATTTTATGCAGATACATTATACATCACATCTATAATCTATCATGTAGAACTAACCGCATCACATTATTTTATTTGAAATTTGTTTACTAATAACAAGTAATTATTAATTAAAAGTAGCTTAGTGTTGTTCCTCGGTAGTTTTTGTCTCCTTTGGTGGGTAGTGTCCATGACCACCATGCCCATAACCTCCATGGCCGTGACCACCGTGACCATAGCCGCCATGGCCGTAACCACCGTGACCATAGCCGCCATGGCCGTAACCACCGTGGCCGTGGCCGTAACCACCATGACCATAGCCTTGTGGTTGGACGGCTTCGTTCTCATCAGTTGATGGGTAGTGACCGTGACCGCCGTGTCCATAGTGACCACCGTGTCCATAGTGCCCTCCATGGCCGTGTCCATAGTGACCACCGTGTCCGTAGTGCCCATACTTTGATTCTTCCAAGGACTCTGCAATTCAAAATTATGCAAATTAAATTGCTTTATTTTATTTTATTAGTACCATTAATTAATTCAAAACTTATTATCCAGAATAATATGCATGCATGTTTCCATTCACCACCAATCAATATATATAATGTATTCTACTCAAATCTACACAATATGCCCTTCAATACGCAAGCCTGAGGTACGAGTCTTAGACTACTCACGAAGTACTATAGTTCAATAAATTCATCCTAGCTATTCAAATTTTAGAATACATTATCACATATTAACAAATTAAATTAAAACGAAGCTACATAAATTAGGAAAAAATTAATGGATTTATATTCAATCTATAATTATCAACCGCTAATATTGCATTTTTTATTGTGTGTGCTTAATTTGAATGTGTTAAATAAGTATTCAAAAGAGCATATGTGGAGGATTCACAAAATTTTGTGCGTGAGATCTTATATATTAGCAAAAATTGAAAAGGAATAATCCCACGCACTTTGAGATTTCTTACTTTTTGTTTATTTCAAAATCATCTCACTTTTCCATCTGATCTTCTCAAAATGGTACTTAGTCATTAATAACCGGTTACTATATAATTTTTTATCAATATCACTTAAAGAGAGAGACAATTTTATGTTTGTAAAAATGCTTATAAACGAACTTTTATTGATAAACAAGAATAAATCAATAGTAAAAAAAAGAACATACCAGTCTTTTCAGCAAGCTGACGAGCTGAGACTTGGGAGGAAATGGCAAGTGTCACAGCAAAGATAAGAGCAAGGATTATAGCCTTGGAGTAGCCCATTTTCAAGCTAAGTGGCTCACAAGAAATAAAGCTAAGTTTTAGTTGGAGATTATATTTATTTTCTTAATTGGTGAAAGCAGTAATTGTGTTTGGATGAGAAAACTAGTGTTTAGCATGCAAGTATTTATAGGCATATCTATGTGAGGTAATGACATAATGGGGCCCTGAGTAGTTGTGTATTTTGAAAATTTTCCAAAGCTAGTAATGCATCGTCATAATTGTAAATTGTATAATTAAGAGTGCATGTATATATGAGAGGACAATGAAAACTTTGACTATCGATGATCACTCCCGACTTGTTTTATTCACAACCATTAATATTTGGCAATTCATCCCCTCCATATTAGCTGCAACATACGGTGCTTCACTGGCGCGTATTTTTTAGACTAGATTTAAACATACATACGAGCAGATTATTTAGAAAATTAATTTTAGCACCGATTACTTATAGTTTCACCCTACCTGTGTTAGAGAGCTTATATATTTTAGGCGCCCTTGCCTAGGTTAGGACTTGATTTCTTAGGTGCCCCTACCTAAGGCAGGAGCTGATTTTTTGTGCGCCCTACACAGTTTTATGATGATATATATTTACTTTTGGGACGTTGGCCGCAATTAAATACATATTTTATTGGAAGTTGGAACCAAATTACATCATTGTGTGTGTTGTCTTGCTGATTAATAAATTAGGTCTGAAGTGTTAACAATTAGGAGCAACTATATATTAGTTATAAGTTTTGTCGATCGTTATTGATTTGTTTTAATTGAATCAGGTTATTTTGGATATTTTACTGATAATTTTTTAGTGGGTTGACTATAAGTACTAGCGTCAAATGTGTTATATATAGACATATTTTATATCAAGTTATATCGGATATTTAGGGGATTACTATCAGGTTCGGTTCTATTCATGTCAGATACAAGTTCATTTTGGATGACAAATTATCACTTTCAAATAGATGCGAATTAATTTCAAGTGATTATATGTTGTGAAAATGCCTAGAAAAGGGGAAACTAGGGAGGATTTAGGGAAAAAACTTTTAATACCCACCGGGTAGACTACCTACCACTAATAAAGTACGTGTTATGGTTAATATTGATAGTGAAATTCAACTCATAAGATTAATAATATTTAAATGTCTTTATTAGTAGTGGGTTAGTGTCTCCATTATTTAGTGCTCAGAAGCTACATACAATTATGTTATGATTTTTTACCAAAAAATTATGTTATGATTCAGAATATATATGGCATGTCTCAATAATGTAATGAAGCTTGCCAAAATAGTGGGGGATGTGGGTAAAGGCAATGCAGGAGAAATTATTAAATGCATTTGAGAAGAATTAAACCTGGAGGTTATTGGAGCTTCCAGTTGCATGAAAAATAAATGAATGCAAATGTGTATACAAAGTGAAACACTGAGTAGAAGTGGTTGCTGCCTGCTGGTGATTTCAGCACCCCAAAAATTAATTTTTGCACCCCATACCCGTGTTAATACTAAAAATGTGGGGTGCAGATCGATCGAAAATCAATTTTTGGGAGGCGGAAATCAGTTTTCAGTAGAAGATAGTATTGAAAGGCTAAAATCAAGATTGGTAGCTAGAGGAGATAAGCAATTAGAAGGGAAATATTACCATGCCCAACTTGACTAATCGAGAAGAGATATGTGGCATTCTTACCCCTGGTATCTTTCTTTCTTATGGCTCTTAGTTGAACCAGCGCCTTTTGTTGTAATATAGTTTCACCCTTAACACTACAAAAAATTGGCGAATTAATGACGGATATACATATATTAATGACTGGCTTAAATTATATCGCAAATGTATATGTTTTATGATAGTTTTTGAGTCCGTCATTAAAATTCACCTAGTATATAACCCAAAGTCTATTAAAAATTAACTCATTTACGACGGAAAAAAACATTTACGACCCCTTTCTAAGGCGGGGTCACAATTTTAAAACGGAAAAAATTAATTTACGAACCTCTGATCTTTAATTCTCTAAGACAGGGTTACATATTCTTGACGGGAATTCCCATCATAAATAGCATTTTTTGTGGCGGTGTAAAGGCTGCAACTTTCTTATAGATAATTTTGAATTTAGAAAGTACGAGTAATTAATTTTGAATAAAGTTGTTGAGTGAAGTTGATGATTTAATGTAATTTAGAAGGTAATTTTACTTGATACTTCTAGATAATTTAGTTACATGATTATTCTACTAATTTCATGATATATGTAGATTAATCTCTAATAATTATTCATTAGAATAACTCCATTATTGGATAGATTAATCCCATTTGTCTTAAGAATTGTGTAGCTGCTCTACATGTTGTAGCTATCACATTTGTTTATAAACCTAAACTCATCCATGAAAGTAGTTTAGTAAACCCGACCCTATATATTGCTTAGAGCAATCTCATTTGTCATAGTCATGATTTTGAAAGACGAATAGAGGATGTACAATAATTATTAAAAAAAATTACTTTTATAATTTTATATCTTTGAATTTAGTCTGGTACGTTAGACAATATTGATCTATAAAGAGCGCAAATTATTGCGTGGACTTAGGGTCACCTACTTTTTTTCGGCCTTGAGCCAATACGACGTTGTTTCTGCACTTTTTTATATATAAAAAATCGCTATAAAAGCCAATAAATACCTAGCTTTCTCTCTGCTCCTCAGGGGCGGACCCAATAAGGAACAACCGGGTACAACTTTACCCCTATTTAAAAATAAAAATAAAACAAGTTCGAAAAATAAAAAAATTGAAAAAATAAATTACCGTCCGCCAAACGGGCGGTAATTTATATTTGGCAATCGGTAATTTTTTTTTTCTTCTAATCTAGATCCTTCCACTCTAGATTATACTAATCTAGAATTTTTTAGAATGTTCTACCACCTACATTAGCCTACCTCTTGTAGTATTATAAATACCTTTCTTTGCTTCCCTTGTAATATGAGCAAAAACACACATATACATGCATGCACATAGAGATAATATCAATTATATCATCTCTTTTTAGAGATCATCTCATTCATGAGACTGTCGGCTCCTTTGGGAGAATCCTAGCTCTCTATGAGAATTTGATCCAATATTCTAGGAGAGTCATACCATATTCTCTTACCCTTCGGGGTTATACTCTCATACACTTTTTCATATATTGGATATATTAATGCTCGTTGTTTGTGGGTTTTTTCACCTCTTTTGAGGTTTTTCCCACGTTATATTATGTGTTATTATTCTACTTTTCTTGTCCATCTTTTATCCATTTTCTCAATTTATTTATTTTGCCTCCGCTCGCGCTCTAATTTTCCCAACAAAAATGAGTGCTTTAATTTAGAGATGGACTGATTGAGCAAAATGTAATTGGCCAAGTTTGTTTAACTGGCTAGTAGTTGTTTGGGTGCGTGCTTTCTAAGCGGGGAGCCCTCCTAGAGGGGTTGTCACTAATTAGCTTCCCTTTAGGTTGTAATTAATGAGTTTTTGATGCAATTCTACTCTTGCTTACTTACCAAAAAAAGAGCGTGAGAAGTTAATTAAGAAATGAAGCTTATAGTTTAAGTACAACACTCATCCATTAAAGATGAAGAATTAAGGTTACTAGTTAGGGGTAAAAGAAAATGAATTTTGTGCTTTAAGAAAATGAATATTACAATTTAGAAAATGAATATTTACCAAATTGAGCACTTAAGTGAAGAGTAGTTGTTGAGGCATTTTTTGGTACACCTAACAATGGGCCGAGAGCAATTTCCGCTTCCACACGATCAAGCACCGTTCCTGCACAAAGAACACGTATGAGCTACCCCCCGGAGGTGTTCCGGGGGAGGCCACTCCGACGCTCAAGTCAGTACAGTGTGGGAGAAATAATTTGAGAGAAAATGTAAGAGAGAGAAAGTGTTTTGTAGTGTTTACTTTACTCTTTTTGTCATTGGATATTTCATCCCTCTCCTTGTTGCATAGAGATGGGTATTTATAATACCTTTGGACTGACTTGGTACCCCTGGTTGGTTGGGCTGGACCTGGTCAGCTGGACCTGGTCAACTGGGCTGGTCCTGGTCAGCTGGGCTGGACCAGGTCTATAGTGGAGCGTGGACCCTGTGGGGCCAGGTTATATGTACTGGGCTTATCTCAAATGTGGGTCTGGTTGTAACAACCCGACTCGCTTAAATCGGCGCGGAAGAAACCAACGAGTCGGATAGTTATAAACTACAACTCAAAACTTAAGAAATTAAACTAATTCCTCGAAAATATTATTAATCAACCAAAAACGTACAAATACCCACAAGTTTGTACATAACTAGTCCCAAAGGTCAAACTAAAAATACTAAACATACGAGTAAACTCCAACTACATGTCAGAGTTATAAACAACGTAAAAGAGTCCATACAATACTCCAAAACTATCTAAAAACAACAGTAAACAGTAAATACAACAGATAACAGTAATAACAACGTCGCTCGCCCAACCCAAAGCTAAGCAAGAGTATCATCATCAGAAATACCTGAAAAATATACAACAGTCCACCATCAGTGGCGAGTAACATAACTGACTCACCCTAATGGGAATACACATGTACATAGCACAAATCAAATAATCAATATCAATAATCAAAGTACGAGAACAACCCAAAACGTGAACTCGACTCAAACCAACCTAATCAACTATCTTTGGCGCGATCAATCATATTCTAGACCGGACTGTGCTCGTACGAACGCATCTTACGCGTTCGAACTTTCTACTATGCTCGGATTTGAGAATCTTACTCCCAAACCCCATGAAACCAATCTTACTGGAAATCCATGTCCCGTGAAACCAATCTTACTGGAAATTCACAAAGATCACATAGTATGACTCCAACTATCCCAATACCGCGGATGGAATAGGGGCAACGTCTTAACCCAAATACATTGAATCTTACTCAAAGTATCAGGCGTCTAAAAATGAAATCAAGCTAATTAATTAATTAAATCTTTTAATCAACTTAATCATATTATCATCATTATTACCCAACATAACTAAATTAAGTTCAAGAATTGCCTCTAGCCTTGATTCTCGAATTTAACTAGTTAAATTATCGAAGTTATTCTCAAGAACTGCCTCTAGCCTTAATCTTGAGTCTAACCAATCATATTCAATAATCATTCTTTAATCATATTAGACACTTTCTTTAACTTTCTTTATCATTTAAACCATTTTCATTAACTTTCAAGATTCAACCAAGAACTCATAAAGACTCATAAAGAACCCAAAGAACTCATAAAGAACTCATAAAGAACTCATTCAAGATTCAAGATCTTCAACCAAGAACTCAATCAAGATTCAAGATCTTCAACCAAGAACTCATCCAAACTCAAATCATCACACGCACAATCACATGATCATACGAAAATTACCACTTAAACTTATCCAAAATTCATCAAACTTTGACATAATAATCATGATCATAAAACAACATATATTCAATTATAAAATCATCAAAACCATCATCAAAATATCATGAAAACCATATCAAAATCAGATTAGAAACAATACACTAAATCATGAATAAACTTCCTCAAATAACCCATACATGCATTTAATCTATACTATAAACATAGTATACCAAAAAGGTTGAGAAAGCATGTTACCTTATTGAAGATAACACACAAAATCAATACAAAAAGCTGCTGCCCGGAACACCAAATACACGGCCCAAGCAACACGGACACGGCACCACCACCACGAGCACCTCACGGCAACCTCACGGGCACAACCACCACCGCACGGTCTTCACCCAGTCACGGCACCACTGCACGGCTGCACCACTGCCCGGCCACGGCTTCACACACGGCACACCACCACGAACCCACGCACGAACACGACCAAACCCAACCCGAACCAACGATCTTGATTGAAATGATTGTGTTTAAGATTGTGTTTGAACACCTAAAGATCAATGAACTTTGAATCTTTAAGTTTTGGGCTAAGAAAAATGATGAACAATTGATGGCTTCAATTGCTCATAAATGGCGTGAGGCACTAGGCAAGAGAGGGAGTTTTTTTTGTGCTTTGAATTGATGGCAAGTGCATAAAATGGCAAGGATGACAAAAATGAGCAAAAGCCTTACTAACTCCCCTATATATAGAGTTAGTTAAGGTGTGAACACAAGGCAAGTGGCAAGCCTTGCCATGCCACATGAGAACCGGCCAAAGAGAGGTAATGGGCCTAAAAATGGGCTCTCGTGCTCAATTGGGCTAATTTGCGAAAACCGCATAATTAATCATGCATAAATCAATTTAGCCCAAAATATTAAATAACTAATTAGAAAATTAATCAAAAATTCTAATTAATTAAATAATAAATAACATAAATAATAAAAACTGAAAAACAAGTATTTCGAATTAAATCAAAATTATTCACATAAAATAAAATAAATAGTTCAAAAATAAATTTGAACTAACACAACAACACACATAAATACACATAATTATCGGCAAAAATACCAATAAAATCTGGGTCATTACACTGGTCCTGGAGTGGGCCTTCCTGTAGTTGTGGTCCTCTTGTTGGATTGGGACTTAGTTGGGCTTAAGTAATCGTGGGCTGGCCCAATAGTAGTGGGTGTATTTTCCCCCATCAATTTGCCCCCCAAGTCCATAAAAATTATGAAGGAATCTTTATCGATTTATGTGATGGGCTAGCCACGTATGAAGCGTCTCCGGGCCACATCTAACCAATTGACTTGTGATTTTGATTTTGGCTCCTGGCGCTTATCATTTGAGCAGAAGAAGTATTTTTCTTTTGTGACTTTTAGCTTTTCCATTTTGGTTGAGTATATAGTCATGATCAGACCAGTCATGCCATGGTAAGTTTTGGCCAGAGGTAGTCTGATTAGGACCACGTCTTTATCTTTTTCTTATGCATGTTTCGACAGCTGAAGATGTAGAGGCGATGGGCTTTCACAAGCTGGGGTTAATAAGTGAGCCCCTTTGAAGTGTACCCCTTGAACCTTTAGCAGTGCTGAAGTATACTACTCTGGAGAATGACCGAAGTTCCATTCATTGCCACATTACTTCTAATACTGGGGTGTTGCTTGTTAAGGATGCATCTGACCTGTCCACGGTTTCTGATGGGGATGCTAGGGCCAGCACAAGCAGGGAGCTTCCCCCAGGCCCAGGGCTGACATTGTAGGATCCTCTTCTATTGCTACTAGATTACTACCAGGGCCTGGTCGGAGATCGAGTAGGAGGAGTGCTGGTTTGTCTCCAGAGGAGTATGATAAGGAGTTTTATAGAAGTGTGATACTTCGTCTTGCCTATGACGAGGATTTTTATAGAAGTGTAATACTTACTTCCTTTTTGATGACGTAAATATGCTTGTGTATGAGCAGGGGGTCAAAGAAGCACATGGACTGCCATGGAGCAGATGACCAGGCCAGGCCAGCCATGGAGGATGATCAGAGTGCTCTTGAGAACCAGGATAGCAGGGGTCCACCCCTGCCTAGGAAGTTTGGTGATCACCTGGTAACCTGGGGAGTGCCTCTTCCTGTTCTAGCACATCTGGTCATACTTTTGGTTGACCTGTTCTGGAGCGTGGTGGTGGTGTCCTCTTGTGCCTTTTCAGCTCATTTTTGCTTTTCTTTAAATTGTTTTGAACACTTGTAAGAACAATTAATTTTTTGGCCTCTACTTGGGCATTTCTGAGCCAGGTGGTCGTTGATCCTTGACGAACATTTCACTTTGCAATTCCTTTAACACTCATTATTACCATCCACCAGGGGGTGGATGTGTTTTATCCTACTTTTGAATATTTGGCTAACACTTGATTTTTATGAATGTGTGGTTTTTGCATGAACTTGTCTCTGCAAATATTTATATGTGCTATATATATGTTTTGTATACTCTCTGCCCCCTGGTTGGAAGGTGACAAAGTGACCTTCTGACCAGATATGGGTCACAAGACTTTCTAACAGGTGACTGAGTAAGTTGATTTGCTTTGCAAATTCTTTATACTTACTTTGCAAGTGTGCCTGCTTTGCAAGCTCTTTACACTTGCCTGCCCAGGACCAGGGCATTTTTCTTCTTTTTAAGGCATGCATTTTTATATGACCAGGGCCAAATAAACACATGGACTGGTCAGGGTATATGGGCAGGTGTGCCTTTGGCCTTTCGCACGTGTCCACCCAAAACCATGTCGTTTTGATGCATGTGCTTTTGTATGACCAAAGGTCAAAGAAGCACATGGACTGGCCAGGGTATATGGGCAGGTGTGCCTTTGGCCTTTCGCACCTGTCCACCCAAAATCAGATCGTTTGATGCATGCAGTTTTGTATGACCTTAGGCCAAATTAGTGCATGGACTGGCCAGGGTATATGGGCAGGTGTGCCTTTGGCCTTTCGCACCTGTTCACCCAAAACCAGATCGTTTGATGCATGCACTTTTGTATGACCTTAGGCTAAATAAGTGCATGGATTGGCTATGGTATATGGGCAGGTGTGCCTTTGGCCTTTCGCACCTGTCCACTCAAAACCAGATCGTTTGATGCATGCACTTTTGTATGACTTTGAGTCAAAGAAGTGCATGGGCTGGGTAGGGTATATGGGCAGGTATGCCTTTGGCCTTTCGCACCTGTCCACCCAAAACCAGATCGTTTGATGCATGCACTTTTGTATGACTTTGAGTCAAAGAAGTGCATGGACTGGGTAGGGTATATGGGCAGGTGTGCCTTTGGCCTTTCGCACCTGTCCACCCAAAACCAGATCGTTTGATGCATGCACTTTTGTATGACTTTGAGACAAAGAAGTGCATGGGCTGGGTAGGGTATATGGGCAGGTATGCCTTTGGCCTTTCGCACCTGTCCACCCAAAACCAGATCGTTTGATGCATGCACTTTTGTATGACTTTGAGTCAAAGAAGTACATGGACTGGGCTAGGAATGGGACCAGAACTTTTGATGCATGCATTCTTGGCCTTAGGCCAATGAATACATGGACTGGGCTAGGAATGTAACCAGGTGTGCTTGCTGAGCAAGCCTTTTTCACCTGCCTCACCAGACCAGGACTTTTTGATGCATGCACCTGTGTATGACCTTAGGGCAAATAAGTGCATGGACTGGGCTAGGAATGAGGCCAGGTGTGCTTGCTAAGAAAACCTTTTTCACCTGCCCCCACTAGACCAGGACTTTTTAATTTGAGGGCATACTCTTTTAGATGCCCCTCTGGAGAAATCAAGACCACGCATGCCCCAAAATCCTACTGGTACAGGTCTGGCCAGTGTGGAAATTGTTGTGAGGTGGTCCTTCGTAAAGTTGTACGTGATCATTTAGGTCCACGGTATTATCGTATTTGATGTGACCTGGTATCTTCACCTTTTGAGAAGCTTTAGTGAGGATGGAATTGAAGAATGGAAAGGCGACCTGGTAGGCATCCTGACCCCTGGTCTGGGTGGTCTTCCTGCCCTGTGGCTTGGGGAAGGACCAGCTATCCTGGGTAGGAGAGGTACCTGACCAGGCCTGTTCTCTTCAGCTTCCCCCCTGACACGTGAGTAAGATGGAGCATGATGAGGACGTGGTAGTGTGGTTGAACTGACAAGCCATGTAGTGGTAATTGTCTCTTATGACCAGGCGTGCGCTGCTTGGACGATGCGCTTATGAAGTAGACTAGGTGCTTGATGGCATCCATATGATTCTGGGAATTCGCATCAGTATCAAGCTAGACCCACCTTCTAGGAAGGGTTGCCTAGTTGACTCTTCATTTGCGCGTGTATCCTACCACCATCAATCATGTGGCAATGATCGTTGTGCTTTAGTAACCAAATTTATTTGAGGAGCTCTCTGATCGTCGACAGGGTAGTCTCGACTGATAACGATGGTGCTCGTCGACCGTTGTTCTGTGGACCGACCAGGGTGTTGCAGACTAACCAGGATGTGGCCAACGGACCAGGATGATACTGACCGACCAGGGCAGTGCCGGACGACCAGGCTGGTGTCAACTGACCAGGGTGGTTGCTGAAATACCAGGGTGGTTTTGACCGACCAGGGTGGTTTTGATCGACCAGGGTGTTTTTGACCGACCAGGGTGGTACTGCACAATCAAGGTGGTTTTGACCGACCAGGGTGTTTTTGACCGACCAGGGTGGTACTGCACAATCAAGGTGGTTTTGACCGACCAGGGTGCTATTGACCGACCAGGGTGGTGTTAGGCGACCAAGGTAGTGTTGACCGACCGAGGTATTGCGGGCCGACAAGGATGGACTTGATCAGCTGGGCAGGTCTTTTTATAGCGTGAGAGTGAGTCACATTCACCTGAGCATTTTATTAAACACTTAGTGTGCTACCATTACACTTAGCTATCATATGACCATTATACTTTAGATCTAGCTTTTTGTATATGAGAGGTATAAATTAATGGTAAATCAATAATAAAATTCTCCAAATAAACCAATTTATGCTCAACTAATTAAGAGAAATTATGGACTTGTACAAATAATTAAGAGGTAGTAAAAGAACTTATCTTTTTGATTTGGAGTATGTCCTCTATGTCTTCTCTTTTGAGGATGAAGAAGTTGTCACTTGAGGATGAGCTTTGTTGGGTGGTAGAGTCTCCATAATGAGCAATCTTCAACTTTCTTTGAGCATTTTGAAGTGCCATATCATCATTGCTGATGATTAGCTTGTCATCATAGTTGGTTGAATTATTTGATCTACCCCATTGTTGTTGCTACTGTTAATTACACCCCTTTCTCTGACCCCCCCCCCCTTTTTTTTTTAAAAAAAGAAGACTTCCAGAAAGTGGTTTTCAATGACTTCCAGTAGGTTCACATGTACTCTTTCATAGCAAGCCAAGACAAAATTGATAGTATTTTGTCCACCTATGGGGATGATGGTACAGACATGGTTGAATGTGTTAGCATGCATCTACACAAATGCTCTTCTCACTTTTTGATTTTGAAGCAATTTGTAGATCTAGGTGAATAACTCAGTTTGGTATTAAATTTGCTAGTAGTAGAGTGAGTGTCTCTACTCCTTCTACGGTTAGACCGTCCAACACGTTTGCTTTGACAGTCGTCGGAGTTGTCACGGGGTGACATGATCGACGGTACTTGAGGTGGAAGAAAAACCGTAGTGGCGCCTCGACCCTCCTTCTAGCGCCAAATTGTTGAGGCATTTTTTAGTACACCTAACAATGGATCGAGAGCAATTTCCGCTTCCACACGATCAAGCACCATTCCTGCACAAAGAACACATGTGAGCTACCCCTCGGAGGTGTTCCGGGGGAGGCCACTCCAACGCTCAAGTCAGTACAGTGTGGGAGAAATAATTTGAGAGAGAATGTAAGAGAGAGAAAGTGTTTTGTAGTGTTTACTTTACTCCTTTTGTCATTGGATATTCCATCCCTCTCCTTGTTGCATAGAGATGAGTATTTATAACCTTTGGACTGACTTGGTACCCCTGGTTGGTTGGGCTGGACCTGGTCTGCTGGGCTGGACCTGGTTAGCTGGACCTGGTCAACTGGGTTGGTCCTGGTCATTGGATATTCCATCCCTCTCCTTTTTGCAGAGAGATGGGTATTTATAATACCTTTAGACTGACTTGGTACCCCTGGTTAGTTGGGCTGGACCTGGTCTGCTGGGCTGGACCTGGTCAGCTGGGCTGGACCAGGTCTATAGTGGAGCGTGGACCATGTGGGGCCAGGTTATATGTACTGGGCTTATCTCACATGTGGGTCTGGTCCTGGAGTGGGCTTTCCTGTGGTTGTGGTCCTCTTGTTGGATTGGGACTTAGTTGGGCTTAAGTAATCGTGGGCTGGCTCAATAGTAGTGGGTGTATTTTTCCCCATCAGTAGTCAAGTTTGCTAAGGTTAAAGAGAAATGTATATTGTGTTTTAAAGAATTGGTATGTCCTATTGTGATGCCAAATTAAAAACATGCATGAAAATTGCTTTAAAAACATCATGTTGTTGCGTTGTTTGATTTTTTGCATCCATTTTCTTTATTTTTGCTTAATTTGCAGCGAATTACAAGTTTATACTTCTTTTACAAAGAAATGTTGACGATCTTGGGTGGGAAATGCAGGTTTTTTCAACGAAAATGTGAAGATTTTTTATGAGTGTAGTTTTTGGAGAGAATTTGAAAAGTTTGGAGGAGAGAATTTGACTGAGGTTTTTTTTTTTTACCATCTTCCCATAATCACCGTCCATTTTATAAGAATTGTACACCTTCAGCTCTGTCTTGAAAAAATTGCTCCATTAGATTTTTGGGTAAGATTTAAGGTGAGACCCACTTTATGTATTGGATCTACTACGCATTCGGATGCACATAGAGTTAATTGTATCCACCAAAGGTATTTTATTGCTCATTTAACATAATTTTCGTCATTTTAAAAGAAGCAATAAAATTTATAAAATAAGCAAAAATACCTTTAGATACACCTATTTTAAAACGGAAGAAAATAAAACTTTGAAGTTTTTTTTAAGGACGGAGGAGTATAGAGAGAGTGCAATATATCTTGGGGCACATTCTCGAAGGGCCACATTAATTAATACATACAATGACAAAAAAAATTACTACTCCGTAGTTGGCAATTTGGCATTGCTTCCTCCTGTGTGATTCAACAAGTGAAGTTGCACAAAGTCAAAAGCATACTACTGCCGACATTAACAGCAATAATTGGACGTATATATCCAGTTATCCACTTCATTTTTTTTATGGAATAATTATCGAGTACGTTGTATGTATATTTGTCCATTTCAGCTACTAATTAATTGGTGTAATAATAACTTCAGCTACTAACGAATAACTAATAGGATAAGGTCTTAACCTAGCTAGGGGTTAACGCTTTATAATCCAAACACGAGATCATGGGTTCAATTCTTCTTTGGATTGGATTTGGCTCAAGTGGGAAAGTACTTCCTTCTTCTCTTTGCGGGGATCAAACCTTATCCACAGCGATATGCTGTGGTGTTCGGTTCTCATTCCCTTTGCTGCTAAAAATTCAATGGTTTGATTAGTTGCTAAAACTCGAAGGGTTAGTTTACTAAAAGCAATTTTTCACACACACATACTTGTAACTACTTCATTACAATTCATATTTCTCTCTCATTATATCCTGCACCATGTTTTCTCTCTATGCTATAACAACTTTATCATTATAGATAGACATAAAGCGATGATCTAGCTCCATAATAGAATTTAATACAAAGAATTTCTTATTTTGTTTTGTAGATTTCTTTATCTTTTGATTTAGATATATTGTATTAATTTCAATAATTTTATCTTATTTCCATAATATGATTATAACGTACTACCTCCGTTTTTTTAGTTTACTCAGTTTGACTTTGGCACTATTCACAAGTATACTTTGACTATCGTTTGTGATTTATACATAAGAAAAAACATAGTCATGTAGGGTCTCGTTGTTGGTTTCGTTTCAACATGTAGTTTCTTAATACCTAGTTTTTAAAATTTATACAAACACACAATTAAAGATATTAATATTCAAAGTTTTGCCTTGGCAAGTATGAAAAGTGAAGCGAGTAAATTAAAAAAAAAAACCGGAGGGAATATATTCATTACTAATATAACTTTTCTTTTTAGTTTTTATATTCAATTTTATGCTCTTTTTAGTTTATTGTCCATATTTTGATTATCATTATTTTAACAATTTATCCCCTTTTAATTCATCTTTCTTTCTACATGTTTTTACAAATCAATTATACCAATAACATATATAATTAAGCATCAATTAGACATAGAAAACTAACCCAAAGTTTTAAGTTTGAACAACGACCAATATTTTATCAAAAACATAATTCATATAAAAACCCGAAAATTCATAAAAGCTAATTATTACCAAATTAAGAAATCTATACTTCTATACAATTATTTACTTACTACCTAAATAATAACTGAAAGCACACATGTCAACTTCACATTAAAAGGATTCTCTTCTTTTTTATTGTCATTTTATTAAAATCAACTAGAGTGAACCAGTGTTAATGCAACGAGTATATTTAAATTAATATTTTTAGTCTTAAATCGATCAGCAAATATAAAATTTCATTCATCTAGTGTTTTATTGTCATACGTTTAACAATTTTTTTTATTAATACATACAGTTAAAAAAGTCCAATTAGTTGTGGTGATTTATAATTATCATGTTTGTTTAATCTTCTTTTATGAATTTTATTTTTTTTTAATTATTATAGGTTAAGAAAGTTATGTTTATTCCTTTTTTTTTTCCGTGTGCCTATAGGATTTTTTTGATACACAAATTATTTTTTGGGGTTACAAAGGGTTATTTTGGACTTTGGAGTTACAATGGGGTTACAAAGTTTGTAAGTGAAGTTAGAAGGTATTTTTTTGGGGTTACAAAGTGGTGAAGTGGGGTTACAAAGTGTTTTTTTGGAGTTACAAAGTGTTTTTCGGGTTACGAAGTATTTTTTGGGGTTACAAGTGTGTTTAAGTGGGGTTACAAAATTTTTTTGGGGTTACAAAGTGTTTTTTGGGTTACAAATTGTTTGACTAATTTTACAAAGTGGGGTTACAAAGTATTTTTTGGGTTTAGAAATTATATAAGTGGGGTTACAAATTGTTTAAGTGGGTTACAAAGTGTTAAAATGGGGTTTCAAAGTGTTTAAGTAGGGTTACAAAGTCTTTGTAACCCCTTACAAAAATTAACTTTGTAACCCCTTTATTTGTCACTGTGTCGCACCATTACTAAATAGTGCAACCAGCTGCACCAAAAACGCGCTGTTTTTTGAGGCATGTGTTTTTGTAGGTTAGGTAGTTATGTTTGGAATTTTTTTGTTTTGGTCGTTATAGGTAACGCACATTAATGTGAGGCCTCCATTACGGGTTTGGAGGCTAGGCGTCACAATAAAATAGTCTCTTAAATTATAATATAGATAAGCTAATACCAAAACTAATATTCCTAAATTTTTGCATTAATAATATTTTTTTAATATTTGAATAAATTATTTAAGTTTATTTTTGAATAATTTTTTTTTTAGGTATGCCAAGTATGAGTCGAGTCAACAACTACTATACTTCTAAAGTAATATCCAGGAGGGACACATGTCACATTCTCTTTGAAACATTTCCCTCGAGAACCTTTTTCTTTTAAAAAATTTCGTCTTTTAATTTACAATTTCAACAAATTACTATTACCATAAAAATTTTTTTGAAACAAACTTGAAAAATTTGAAAAAAAAATACTGTATATTGTATGAATTTGAATATATGCATCTAATTATGCTGTAAATTTTATTTCATGGATTAGCTTTTCAAATGAACCTTTTATAAAAAAAAAATTACGAAAAAATGCAATAATATTAAAAAATTAATATATTTTTGTGATATTCGTAAATTATTAAAACTCACTATTTTATTCTGGGATATTTTTATAAAACCACATATATTATAGTTTTTTTATATTAAAAAATATCTATAATAGATTTAAACTAAATTTTGTAGTTTGCAATTTTTTAAAACTAAGTAAGACTTATAGTGCTTATTTACAGTTATATATGATGGAATGATGGCTATATATATATATATGGAGAAAAGGTAAACATTTAAAACATCAAAATTTCTTCCTCTCGAAGAGAAATCCTGATTTATCTAAAGTTAAGAAATAAGAGAACTTAGCATCCAAAAAAGGATCAATATCGATGTGCGTGGGGGTCCAATGCCCGAGGAACGCAATATAATCTGCAGAATTATTGACTTTCCTAAAGATGTGAGCAGAAGATTGGGTCATAAATTAAAGTCTTGGAGGATTGAGCGAATATCATTCATCCATAAGCAGTTGGATTTTCCAAGGGCATCTGAATTTATCTGGCAAAACATAAATAACTGTTAAATTATCACCTTCACTAAAATTGGTGTTCAGGTTATATATAGCCTTACCTTGTAATGTCAAATTTCAACTTAAATAAATTAAAAAAACAAAGGTATCATTATGTTGATTGACTTTTCATCCCATCTTTTGACCCTCATGCAATTCTGTGCTCTAAAGGACAAAAGATTAGATTATTTAGATATCACCTATTTTGTTATATATATATAAATATTAAATCCTCTAATAAAAACAATTCAACAACCATAAATTTTTAATTTGTATTATTTTTGGCATCATATGCTTACTTAAAAAGTTGACAAAGACTTACCTTTCTCAAACGTTTTTTTTTTTTCATAAAATGCTTTATCCCAAACGACCCTAGCTAGCTCTCCTCCTTTCCCCCATGCTACCTAACGGATACGATAGATCGGATTTTGTAGACTTTCTTAACCCAAATTGAGATAAGGTATAGAAGACTAGCTATCACAAAAGTCCCATGTTAGCTATTTTACTTTAGTGGTCAAAATTATCTATTTTAGTTAATTACCAAACAAAAAAAAAAAAAAATGTGTATCGGAACCATAAGCAAAAAATGATTAGTTGAAGCAAGATAAAACATATGTATTATAAGTTTATAAGAAAGAATAAATAAAAAAAGGATAAATATATGACGTTAGCTAACATATTTACAGAATCGTAGTTTTAGATAAAATTATTTAGGTACCAAATAAAATGAGAAAAAAAAATATAAAGCTACACCAATAAGTTATTTAAATTGAAAAAAATATTTTGCACATCGTAAATAATTAATGACTATGAACATTGTACTTCATAAACAAATATTTGCAATAAATGAACATTTTATATCTCACTAATATAATAACCTTCTGCTGCAACTATTTGTTTACAAATGAAATATATATTTAATTTAAGAAAATATGTAAAAAAATGCAAACAAAATTCAAATAGGTGAGGCCCCACAAAAGAGGGTCCAAAGCCATCACTCATGCTGTTGCACCCCTTATTGAGCCATGTCTACTTGCTCTCCCATTTGTAGGCAATGCTATCTTAATTATTCCATGAGAAAAACCTGTGAAAGGAGTGCAATTGACCAAACCATATAATATATATATATATATATATATATATATATATATATATATATATATATATATATATAGGGGAATGATTGGCTAAAAACCAAAAGATGATTGAAAACCAGACAGAAAATGGTTTAAAGGGGTACATTAGCAGTCACAGGGGGTACATTAGATGTTTAAAGGGGTACAAATGGTTTTTAGAGAAAATTACTAATATTTACAAAGATTGTCATTAGTAATCACACGTGTACCCCTTTAAGTGTCTAATGTACGGGTTTTAGTTGAAAACGTTTTTAGTTGATCCTTTTCCTATATATATATGTCTTATATATATATATATATATATATATATATATATATATATATATATATATATGGCAAGTGTGATATTGCTACAATGGATATATATATTCACCTTGTAACCGCAAGGTCACGTGTTTGAACCTCACTAATTCAAGTGCTTGGATTTAAGAGATTTCATACAATATAGCTAATATTAGCACCAAATTTAAAATTTCGAAACACAAAAATATATATCCTAGAAAAATTAGAGATACAAGAATATTAGTAAGACAAGGAGGGGGAAAACCTTTTGAAATACTAGCATACTAGGTTAGCACCCGTACAATGCATGGTTTAAAAAAATAATTGATAAAAAGTTTTTCAATAATAAAGTCTATGTTATGCAAGTAAACTATGATAGTAAGGAAAAAATAATAGTTTTTATTACGTTGAACTATAGATGTGAAGATATATAATACGATGTTGCCATCACAATTATATTTACGATTTTTAGATGTGTCATGATTTTTATTCTTATGTTACTGTTTCACATGAATGATATTCTTGGTTAGAATATAATAAAGGAATGTAAATTTTTAATCAAGTATATATAATGAAGAAATACAAATTTTTAATTAAGCATGAATATTATGGAGTAATAATGATTATATTTTAATCCTTACAAATTATTCAATATTTTTGGAAAAATTAATTGAGTTGTAAATATTTAAATTTTTACTTATTCAACCTCTTTGGAAAATAGTTATTATTTAATTTTAATACATATAGGGAGAGTTTTTTTGTTTTTTTTTAAAAAAAATCAAATGAAAACTTTGAGATTTTTTTAATACGAAGCTAATATGTGGCAGATGATGATGTCAGTGACTTTTATTTTAGTAATCATATAAAATTTAATTTTAATAAATATAGAGAGAGTTTTTAAAAAGAAAAAAAAAGTCAAATGAAAGTTTGGAGGAAATTTTTTTAATGAGAAGATGACATGTGCCAAATAATGATGTCAGCGGCTTTTTTTTAATAGTAGTTACAGATTTTCTAATATGTATGTTTTTTATCTGAGAAATTCTTTCAAAGTTTATTAACAAATCTTTTTATTTTTTTTTTTGAAAGTCAGGGGTAGTGCCTCCACCCACCTATTCAAGTGTATGTCGGTACCGCACTCTGAAAAGAATATATTTTTTAATATATGCATGGTGCATGAGTTGGTGATCATGTGTTTTAGAAAATTTTATATATTGACTACAGACTACAAGTTATTTATAAATTGCAACAAATATTGTCTATGTTTTAAGCAAATGTATCAAATACTCTTTTATAAAAAAAAAATGTTAATTTTTCAATATTTTATTATCAATATAATAATAATTATTATTATAATAAAATAATACGGAGTAGGTTAGAATCAACGTACATAATTGAGTTTCACTACATAACATTAAAAAAAAAAAGTATATCTGTGTAGAATTTTCCAAAGTAAATGCAAACTGTACTGTTGCCTCTGTTGGCGCTTCTAGTTGCTAAGACTCTCAACCACTGATCCAAGTCAAATAAACTTGAATTATTGCACAGTCTGTTTTAATTTCCATGCAGGAAATTAAATCCACTATTAATTCAATTCATGATGTGTAAGTGTCTAACGAAAACGATTTAACGTTAGCCCATGAAAGCATAAATTCAACTAAATTAAATTATCAGATTAATCACGCCCTCGGCCCTCCTCATTTATGCATCCGTCATCCAATTATAATTAAGTATAGATGTATCATGCATTTCATTCTTGTGGGGACACAACCTAATAATTAATGGCAGTTATTAGTAAACTACGGCTCTGTATACTATCTTTGGTTCAATTTATTTGTAACGATTTGATTTAAAATAGATAGCAAAAATATCAGATCGTTGTAGTAAAAAAATTGGCTCTATATACTATCTCGGGTCCAATTTATTTGTAACGATTTGATTTAAAATAGATAGGAAGAATGTCAAATCGTTGTAGTAAATAAATTGGATAGGAGGAAGTATATGTTTTTGTGTTTTCTTTTTAAAAAATGTCAATGATATTGTATGTGATTAACAAGTATTGTTGGGGTAAGATGAGAAAATTTCACTAGATGATCGCAATAATAAATATTTGAATCTAAATCTCATGTTTGCAAGTTGCAACTCTTGATGTGTTATAGGTAAAAAAAAATTAATAAAGCCTCCATATATCGCTATTTTATAGTGTTCCGGGCCCACCCAGGTGGTCAAATCCGTATTAGTGGGCCCAAATCCTAGGCCCAGTTCTGGTGGGGCTAGGTACATATCAGATATTCTATGGCGAATACAGAGTTGCCACGTGTCAATCATCTTGGTAAAGCTTTGACCAGGTTTCCATGGGCCCGACCCATACGCCAGCCTAACCGGCCCTGCAAGAACCCTAACCAGGGATCTAATGCCTATATAAGGATCAGTCCTACCATTCTACAGGTACGCAATTCACAGTCCACAAACTTACAAAATACTCTGAATCCTTATTTCCGATACCTGACTTAAGCATCGGAGGGGCGTTCCCGGGTTCCACCCCCGGGTTAGCAATCTCTAACTGTTTTGCAGGTCACAGCATTAACCGAGGATCATCCAGAGTACACGTCATACACCAAAAGATTGTTGACTATTCACGAGAAGTTCCAGACCAGGAATAGATTGGCGCCGTCTGTGGGGAAAAGAACAAAAGACATGGCTAACACCAGAGCAAAGACGACTCGATCCAATCAGCCAGAAGAAAATCCCCGTGAATCGCCTAACCGGCGAGACGCACATGTCACTGACGACAATTCGTCCAATAGGGCGAGTGACCGTCGCCGTCGCGAAGAACATATGGTCTCACGTAAGGACTTCGAAGACATCATGATAGCGATGAACAACAAGTTCCAAAAGAGCTTACAGGAGCTGAGAGATAGCATTCCCACTATGATTGGGCAACAAAGGCCTCCATCTCAGGCCATAGGTCCATCTAGGGGCCCCAACCCTAGCCGGGACACAGGGGTGCATTCACAGAGAGGCTCTCAGCCTGGGGACGCTCGAGGAATCGTCAATTCTAGACGCGATGACGCTCGAAATATCATCGAGTCGCGTCGGGCGCGAACGGCCTCAAATGTCAGGGAGGTCACAAGGCAGGAGACTCGAGGCCAGCCAATGAGATCACCAGAGAGATCTCACCATACTACTACTAGGAATCAAAGATCAGCTGCCGTCCCAAACCTAGGGGAAGACGTACGTCGTTCCCCAGTGGCTGTCCCTAACCGGGATGACAACAGAAGACGCTCTCCAGTGGTCGAGCCAGGGCCACCAACAGGGGAAGTCATCTTTCAAACTCCATTCAGCCAAAGGCTTCTGTACACCACTGACACAAGGAAAGTAAAAGCTCCCACCATCGAGCCCTTCTCTGGGGCGACTGATCCCGCCGAACATATGGCTGCCTACAAAGCCCAAATGGCAGTGCAGACAAGATGTGAGGCAAGCTGGTGTAGGTATTTCCCTACCACTCTCAAGGGCCTGGCCCTCACCTGGTTTACCGATCTCCCATCCGGGTCGGTCATTAGTTTTGCAACATTGGAGGCAATGTTCCTTAGCCACTTCGTGGCTAGAAAGAAACAGCGTCAGACAAGCATTCATCTCATGGCTTGTTAGCAGGGGGAACATGAGCTCTTGGGAGATTATCTCAAGCGTTTCAACGCTGAACTACTGCAAATACCTAATGTGGAAGACTCAGTAGCTTATGCTGCGTTCATGTCAGGACTAAAGAGGGGCAAATTCAAGTTCTCCTTGCTGGAAAACGAAGTGTCCTCATACACCGACGCGATGGACAGTGCTCGAAAGTACGTCCAGGCCTCGGATATCAATAACCCCGTCGAAAAGTCCGACAAAAAGAAAGACAATAAGAGGAAGGAGTCTCAACGAGGTGGTCCTAGCCGGACATCCACTTCTTAGAAAGACACTCGGGATGGGGGAGAAGACCCCAGGTTCAATGTTTACAGGCGGGAGATATTCTTGGACATCAAAGGCCGAGAAATCTTTCCAAAGCCCACCCCTGTTCGCACATCGGTCAACAGAAGGAATCCCAAACTCTGGTGTGAATACCACCACGATTGCGGACATACCACGAAAGACTACAGGGAGTTGAAAAAGGCGCTTGATAAGCTGGCGGATCAAGGCAAGCTCAACCCTTATCCGTCAAAAGAGAATGGGGATAAGAAGCAGAAACGCAGTACCAGCAACGAGACTGATGGTCTGATCAATGTCATCGCTGGAGGATACTCAATAGAAGCACCATCAAACAAAGCACTGAAGCGGGATCTCAGGAACTCAACTTTTAAGATTGCTAAAGGAACCATCGAACCACCCCCATCAGGTCCGACGATGGTATTCAATGCATCTCCTCTTCGACCTACCTGCTTCCCTCACAACGACCCCGTCGTGGTCGAGGTAAAAGTAGCAAACTCTAGGGTCAAGAGGGTACTCGTGGACAGTGGGAGTTCAACTGATGTAATGACATTAGAATGCCTACGACAATTGAAGTACGGCGAAACTGATCTAACCTCGTTGGAAAAACCTTTGTTTGGCTTTGGGGGTTGACCCGTTTTCCCCTTGGGGATCATTAAGCTTCCTGTTCGACTCGGAAAAAAGGAGGAAGGACACAACTTAACGGTCACATTCATTGTCGTAGACATTAAACTCCCCTACAACATCATCCTAAGAAGACCTTTGTTGAACAAAATAAAGGCTGCCATCTCTACGTACCAGCTCTTATTGGAGTATGAGACAGACAAAGGGGAAGTTGGAAAGTTGTATGGTGATCAGCGAACAGCTAAGCAATGCTATATCAATAGCGTCAAGACTACCTCACCACAGATCGAGGTAGGGGATAAGAGAAAGGAGCCGGTCGAGTCTTTTGAGGCTGTGTTTCTAGCTGAGGATGCCAAACATTACGCTCGACCAAGACCCATCGAGGGTCACGAAGAGGTCCTCATCGATGACAACCCTGAGCACACAGTCAAAATTGGCATTGACATGGATCCCACCCTCAGGGAGTCAATCACTCAGCTACTCAGAGAATTTCGAGATGTCTTTGCCTTCGATGTTTCGGAAATGCCAGGCATTGATCCTTCGGTTATGTGTCACGAGCTCAACATTCGTGAAGGATTCAAAGGCGTAAAGCAAAAGTTGCGAAGACAGAGTGAGGAAAGAAACAAGGCAGCTGCAGCTGAGGTAAAAAAGCTGCTAGAACATGGGTTTATCAAGGAGTGCCAATACTCTGATTGGCTGGCCAACGTTGTTTTGGTCAAAAAGCCTAACGGTACATGGAGAATGTGTATAGATTTTACTGATCTGAACAAGGCCTGCCCCAAAGACGACTACCCTCTCCCAAAGATAGATAGTTTGGTTGATTCTACTGCCGGACATGCAATGTTCAGCTTCATGGATGCCAATGCTGGCTACCATCAGATACCAATGGCTGAAAAAGAGCAGGCACATACTGCTTTTATCACCAACCAGGGGGTCTACTGCTATCGAGTAATGCCTTTTGGACTCAAGAACGCTGGAGCTACCTATCAAAAGCTAGTGAACACAATCTTTGCCGAGCAGATTGGTCACAATGTCGAGGTTTATGTTGATGACATGATAATCAAAAGCAAACAAGAAAATGATCATCCCAAGGATGTAAGCGAGACACTATCAACACTGAGGAAGTTTGGTATGAAGCTCAACCCCAAGAAGTGTGTTTTTGGGGTTAAGGGGGGCAAGTGTCTTGGTTTTTTGGTCGATGAGAGGGGCATTGAGGCAAACCCTGATAAAATTCAAGCCGTCATCAACATGCAATCTCCAAGGACGGTTAAGGAGGTACAACGACTAACAGGGTGCATGGCTGCCTTGGGCCGTTTCTTATCGCGATCAGCAGACAAGAGCCTTGCCTTCTTTCAGGTGTTGAAGCGACCCACATTCATGTGGGGCGAGGAAGCTGAAAAGGCATTCACCCAGTTAAAGGAGTACCTTGCCGGTATCCCAAAGCTCGTTTCACCTTTACCAGGGGAGACATTGTATATCTACTTAGCCATATCTGAATATGCTTTAAGTGCAGTGCTAGTAGCTGAGAGAGATAAGCAGCAACACTCGGTTTACTTCATCAGTCATGGTTTTCGGGGGGCAGAATCTAGATATACAGAGGCTGAGAAGATGATCTTCGCCTTAGTCATGGCTAGTTGAAAATTGAGGCCATATTTTCAAGCTCACCCAATTAAGGTCCTAACCGGGCAACCAATAAGGAAGATCATCGAGGGAAAGAATCATTCAAACCGCATAACTGAATGGGCAAACCAACTGTCTGGCTTTGGGTTAGAATATGAACCCCGTCGAGCCATTAAAGCTCAAGCATTGGCTGACTTTATAGTGGAATGCACCAACAGGCCAAACTCTTCTAATCCAGATAGTTCTAAGGTCTGGGAGTTGTCTACTGATGGATCTTCTACTCAGAGTGGAGGAGGAGCAGGAATCTTGATCAAGATTGATAATGGGGATCGACTAGAATATGCCATTAAGTTCAGCTTTGTGGCATCGAACAACGAGGCAGAATACGAGGCTCTGATCTTAGGAATTCAAATGTGCCTCACTGCTGGGGCAAGGCATGTTAAAGCCTAGGCTGACTCACAGTTGGTCGTGGGACAATTCAAAGGAGAATTTGAGGCAAAGGAAGATAGCATGAAGATGTACCTCCAAAAACTGAGGACCCTCGCTGGGAAATTAGAGTCTTTTGACATTGAACATGTCCCTCGATCTGGAAATCAACAGGCTGATGCTTTGTCGAGGTTGGCAAGCTCTGCAGAAGGAGAGGAGCCACGAGTCATTCAGTGGCAGTTCTTGAAAGAACCCAGTATCAACGAATCTGAAGTCAACACTCTGGCTCGAGGTGAAACATGGAAGGATGTTATCATCCACTATCTGAAACATGGGGCTCTACCCATGGATGACAAGGAAGCTGAAGAAATTAAAAGGAAGTCCAAATGGTTCACATTGCATGATGGAGAGCTTTACAAGCTGTCTTACACACATCCTGTAACGACCCTGATTTTATGGTATTTCTACCATAAGTTTATGTGTATTTACGTGATGCTATGTATAGTTCAAATTTATTTTTTTTGAACTATTTATTTTATTTTATGTGAATAATTATTTAATTCGAATTATTTTATTTGCAGTTATTATTATTTAATTAATTAGAATTTTATTATTTAATTTTCTAATTAATTATTTAATATTTTGGGCTAAAACGGATTTGGCATGTTTAGTCATGCGGTTTTTGTAAATTAGCCCAATCGATCACGAAAGCCCAAATTTTGGCCCATTTCCTTGCTTGGCCGGCCCCCTTGTATTTGATGGCAAGGATTTGCCACTTGCCTCATGTTCACACCCTAACTAACTCTATATATAGAGGAGTTAGTAAGGCTTGATGATCCTTTTGCTCACTTGCCCATTTAAACACACTTACCATCTCTTGCCATCAAAAGATCAAAACACAAAACTCCCTCCATTGCCATCATTCCACACGCCATTTTGGTTATGAACAACCCATCAATTGTTCATCATCAATTCTAACCTTAAAATTAAAGATTCAAAGTCTAATGATCTTTAAGTATCAAAACACAATCTAAATCTTTTAGTTTACATTCAAGATCGTTAGTTCGGGTTTGGGTTGATCGTGTTCGTGTTGTGTGGGTGTTCGAGTGGTGACCGTGTGGGTACCGTGTTGAAGCCGTGCACGAGTGGTGGTTCGAGTGGTGAACCGTGCAGTGGGTGCCGTGTGAAGCAGTGGTGCTCGTGTGGTTCGTGATAGGCAGCCGTGTTGGGCAGCCGTGGTGCTCGTGTGTTCGTGGTGGTGTTCGTGCCAAGGCCGTGCCGTGCGTGGTGGTCCGTGTTGCTAGGGCCGTGTGTGTCTCGTTCCGGGCAGTGAGTTTGTGTTGATTTTGTGTGTGTATCTTCAATAAGGTAACATGCTTTCTCAACTTAATTGGTGTACTATGATTCATAGTATGAATTAAATGCTTAAGACTAGTTTATGTTGAAGTTTGATCATGTTTTCATGTATGATTACGAATCTGATTTTTATGTGGTTTAATGATGATTTTGATGATTGAATATGTTTTTATGTTGGATTATGTTGGTATTAAGTTCATGTTGATTATGTTAAAGTTTGATGAATTTTGGATGATAGTAAGTTGGTAATTTCATGGTTATATTTTGATTCATGCGTGTGGTTTATGTAAGTTGGGTAAGTTCTTGATTGAAGTTCTTGAATCTTGATTAAGTTCTTGGTTGAAGATCTTGAATCTTAGATGAGTTCTTTATGAATCTTGGTTGAGTTCTTTAAGTTCTTGATGAGTTCTTGATGAGTCTTGATAAGTTCTTGATTAAGTCTTTTAAGTTAAAGAAAGTAAAGAAAGTTAAAGAAAGGGTTAAAGAAAGTGATAAGATGTTGATAAGATGTTTGGTTTACGCGTTATTTTCTTAAGTCAAGGCGTAAGATGCAACTTAAGAAGTAACTAAGTGAGTAAACTTCGGATTAAAGTTAAAGAATGTAAGATTTAGCTTGATTTCGTATCTAGACGCCTAATCTTAGAGTAAGATTCTAAGGCTTGGGTTAAGACGTTGCCCCTATCCTGACCGCGGTATTGGGATAGTGATTACCGCTATGTCGTCTTTTGACATGGATTTCCAGTAAGATTGGTTTCATGGGGTTGGGAGTAAGATTCTCAATCCTGGCATAGTTGGAAAGTTCGATCGCGTAAGAGGCGTTCGTACGAGCGTAGTCCGGTCTAGTTTATGAATGATTGCGCCAAAGATAAGTTTGGATAAGTTAGTTGAGTCGAGTCTGTATATTGGAGTGATTTTCATGATTTGATGTTTGATTTGGATATTTGATTTGTGCTATGTTCTTGTGTATTCCCATTAGGGTGAGTCAGTTATGTTACTCGCCACTGACGGTGGACTGTTGTTTACTTTTCAGGTAATTCTGACGATGAGGTTCTTGGTTAGCTTTGGGTTGGGGGAGCGCCGTTATTCTGATTTAGTTGTATTTTCGCTATTTTGTGACTTTGGATAGAATAGATTTGTAGTAGGGATTTGTATACATTTGTTTTAGACTCTGACATGTGGTTGGAGTTACTTTTATTAAGTATTGATAGTTTGACTTTTGGTTTAGTATTGTACAAACTTGTGGGTATTTGTACTTTTGGGTTATAATAATAATATCTTGAGGTTTTGTTTTAATTTTTAAGTATTTGAGTTGTTAGTTATGACTATTCGACTTGTCGGTTTCTTCCGCACCGATTTAAGCGAGTCGGGTCGTCACACATCCCCTCCTGAAATGTGTGACCCTCGAAGAAGGAGACTATATTCTGAAGGAAATTCATGAGGGATGTTGTAGCAATAATCAAGGGGCAAGAACAATCGCGGGCAAGGCCCTTCGAGCTGGGTATTATTGTCCTACACTCAAGGAGGATGCCATCGAGCTTGTAAAGAAGTGCGTGCAATGCCAAACTCATGCTGCCATCCCTAGACAGCCTTCTAGTACTCTAACAACAGTTCAGGCAGTCCTACCCTTTGATAGGTGGGGAATGGACCTACTTGGGCCCTTTCCCCCAGCTGTGGGGCAAAAGAAATTTCTTATTGTTGGGATCGACTACTTCACCAAATGGGTCGAGGCTGAACCCCTATCGAGGATCTCTGATAAGCATATACAAGAGTTCATTTGGAAGAATATCATCACCAGATTTGGCATTCCAAGAATGTTAATTTCAGATAATGGCAGGCAATTTGAGAGTGGCCCTACAAAGGCATATTGTGCTCAGTTTGACATACAAACAAGGTTCACATCTGTGGCAAGGCCTCAATCAAATGGACAAGCTGAAGCATCCAACAAGGTCATACTTCAAGGCATAAAAAAGAAGATAGAAGCAGTCAAGGGATCTTGGGTAGATGAGCTTCCAGGAATCTTCTGGTCAACTAGAACCAAGGTCAAGGAGGCAACTGGGCATACTCCATTCTCACTTGTTTATGGAAGTGAAGCTATATTACCTGTCGAGGTAGGAATACCCTCGCCAAGAATCACCTTCTATGACTACAATCAAAACGAGGAAGAAAAAGCTGTCAACCTGGACCTATTGCCAGAAACAAGGGGAAATGCATTGCTCAAATCCATTGCCTACAAGCAAAAGATGACAAGGTACTTCAATCGCAAAGTGTCACCTCGAACGATAACAATTGGAGACTGGGTACTGAGGAAGGTCGAGGCTACTGGAAAGACTGCTCTTCGAGGTAAATTGGGTCCCAACTGGGAAGGACCCTATCGAGTCAAAGACATGGTAAGGCCAGCAACTTACAGACTTGTGAATCAAGAAGGAAAGCCCTTGCCTCGACCATGGCATGCTGATCATCTGAAGAAGTTTTGTGCTTAGTTTTCATCCCTACTGGGTTAGTTAGGTTTTAATAAAGCCCCTAACAGGGCATTGTTATGGTTGAGCTTTTGTGTTTTTACCAGCCCTTACCGGGTCAAATTATTAAGTTTGGATATTTTTGTTTCAATAAAGCCCTAACATGGTCAAATTTTTTACTTACTTTTAAAGCCCTAACAGGGTCAAGTTTAGTGTTTATTATCATTCTTTGCAGTATGAGATAAATGCCCTAACAGGGTCGAGTTCTACTAACTTATAGAAACCCTAACAGGGTCGAGTTCAAAGTTGATTACTTGTCCTTTGCATAATAACATAAAGCCCTTACCAGGCCAAGTTTTATCATTATTTCTTATTTTGCTTATAGACATGAGCATATATGATTGAGCAATAAAATTAATGAAAGCAGTAAATGAAAGCAATAAATGAGGCAAAGATAGTAAAAAAAAGGTTGTTTCTCATTAATATTATAGAGATTGTTATAACCTATGCTAAGTATAATAAAAAAAAAAGAAAAGAAAAATCTAAGTACAAAAACCTAATCTATACAAATGTTAAGCTCATCTAAGACTTGATCAGGATCCCCCTGCTGCTGCTGCTGCTGCTGTTGGCTGCCTTGCCCACCATTCTTGCCAACCACTCCATCAAGGTCACCTCCCTCACTCGAGCTCGAAGAGAGGAGGTTGGTCTCTTGTTCACCCTGGAGAGGGGCAGTTTTTTCTTTGGGCTCCTTTTCCTCAGGAGCAACCTCTTGCCCCTGAGCCTCTTCCTCCAGTTCCAGTGCTTGGTACCTGGATTCAAAGGAAGCCCATTGCCCTGGGTACAACTCCTCCATCACCTTCCTGGCCCTGCTAAGGGTATCAGCAATGAGAATGTCAGCACCCTCAACAGCACCATTCAGGCGAAGGCCTGACTTGTACCTCTCCCCAGCCTCTGAATCAAGCCACCTGTTGACGATGGCTTCCTCCTCATTCTTCATCGCCTTGAGGGCTTGGTCTTTGGCCTTTTGAGCTTTTTTCAAGCTCTTCTTGGCCTTCGACAAGTCCTCGAGGGCTTTGTTTTTGGCGCGGTTCACTGAGTTGCGCTGGGAGATGACATTGGCCAGTTTTTTCTCCAGGTCAGTGATGGAGGTGTTGGCCGTGGCAAGGTCGGCTCTTGCAGTCTCTAGCTGACCTTCCAAGGAGGTCACAGTCTTCTTGGTGGTGGCGTGGTCCACCTTCTCCTGGGCCAAGTCAGCCTTGACCTTTTCAGCATCAGCAAGGGACAAGCCCTTACCTTTGTTGGTCAGCATGTACTTGGATGCAGCATGCATCCGGATAGACATCTGAACAAACAAAGAAAGTTAGTAAAAAAGAGATAAGAGAATAGGTAAAATACAAAAAAAGGGGTGCATAAGTCCTCACATCCAGCCAAGAGTTGTGGAGCTCATTGAAGACCTCCTCTCCATCGCCTCCCATGACGTACTCTTCATCAGAAGGTGAGTACATGACCCTGAAAGCTCCATGGAGGCGACGGTTGCGCTCCTTCTGGGTCAGCGCTTTGAAGTGTCTATCATTGCAAACAGGAACCTCCTTCGAAGAGGAAGGCCTAATGACCTTCCCAGCAGCAACAAGGGCAGCCTCAGTGTCTGCATCCTTTTGAAAAATGCCTTCTTTAGGCATGATGGCTGATTCCCCTCAACCACCTTTTGTTTTTTCTTTTTTTCCTTTTGTTCTTCAGCAAAAGGATTGGAATCCATCGTCCTCTTGATTCGAGGCACCCCTTTGGTCGAGGTTTTCTTTTTGTTCTTGGGATCCTATCGAGGTAATGAGCATGTTAGCATCATCGAGTCAAAGGAAGGGGGCAACATAAACATCATCGAGGTCAATAATTACCTCAGGAGGATTGAGAATTGTTTCTTCCTTCGAATCGATCTTGCCTTTTACAACAAGAGCTTTTATGGCAGCTGCAGTCATGAGGGAGGCCATCTTTGGATCTAGTTTATCTCTTGCTACTCCTGCAATAAAAAGAGCAAATAAGTTAGAATATCAGGAAGGGTCAAAATTAAGTGAACCACTTAATAGATAAGAGCCCCTACCCTCTGGATATGCTGGGTTTAGCCCCATAGCAGACAAGAAAAAGTCTTGGTTTAAGTCGTCCGTGCTGGGAAGCTAATTAAAGGGGACCATCACTGTTTTTCCCTTTTCCTCTTTCGCATCGAGCTCGCAGTAGATGGCCACCACTGCTTCCTCAGCAGACATCTTGGGCACTTGGCGATTGAGGTTGAAGTTTGATTCGTCTTCAATCACCCTAGGGATTTTCCACCCCTCGCTATTAAAAACAAAGAAGAATTTGTGCCTGAATCCTTCCTGGTTGGTGGGCACATTATTTACAAACCTATAGCCCTTTCTAACCTGAAAGCTATACCAACCCTTTCCATGATTGACACTACGACTTTCTACTAATTTAGCCAAATTACGTCATAGGCGAAGAGTTGGGGTAATCCTAAGCATTGTACATATGCCAATAAAAGAATTGATTGAAGCCCAAGAGTTAGGCACTAATGAAGCTAGGGATAAGTTATATTCACAAAGAAGCTGTACAACAAAATTGTGTAATGGAAATCTAAGCCCCCTGACCATGGCAAGTTTATACACAGCTACACATCCGTTGGGGGGGAACGGATGGTCTGAAGGTTAATGGGTCTAACTACTACGTATGGCTCTGCAAATTGGAATTGGACAGCAAAGGAACGAATGTCTCGCTTGAGACGATGGTTGAAAGTTGGGGCTAGAAAGAAATATTTGGGACCCTTCTCAGGGGGAATTTTTGGGTACACGATGTTCTCTGTCTCCTCTTGACCAGAGGTGGATGGATCATCGAGGTTCATGTTTAGTATACCTACAAGTTTTTCATATGTGGAATGATAAATGTTAGGATGTGCTACAGATGGCTCCCAGGGGTAGGGGATTTCTACCTCTTCTCCCCCAGACACTGACCCATCCGAGTCAGAAAGTAGAGGGATGGCCTCAGGGATGTTTTGGGATTCAACCCCTTCATCACCCTCGACCCGAAGGACCCCAGTGCATTCTAGGGGAAGAAGGGGTGGAGTACTTGACATGTCCAATACCTAAGTTATTAAAAATAAACTAAGGAAAAGAAAGGTACTCGACAGGACAAGAACTCACTTATTCAAATAAATACAAAAAGGGGAAGACGGTTACCTTGACAAAGAAACTACTCCGAGGCTGCCTAGACACAAGCTGAGAGAAGACCTTCGAGGAGATTAGAGAACTCTAGAGAGAGAAAATTTGAAGAGTGAGAGAATGATTTTGAGGAAATGATTAAGGGGTTGAATATATACGAGGTAAAAAATGTGAAACGATTTTTACCTCATTATGGTAAAAATCAGATAAAACGACATCAAATTATGAGTTTAGAAGGTGAACAGTGTTCACTAATTCGTTGACTTTTGGTCAAACCCTCCACGTCATCAAGTGACAAAAGGCCTTATTCAACATAGGCATCCATTGAGGAAAATGGAATGGCTGGACAGGCATTCAGAGTCACTGGGGCTCATTAGCCCCTTGGCTTTGGAAAGAGCTCCTTAGGACAATGATTAAGCCCTGCACAAGGTAGGCACCCATCAAAGAAGGTGGGAGGTTGGATAGGTATCACACTTATCTTGGGGCTCATTAGCCCCTAAGGATTAGTTGATCACCTTAGGCCAAGGTCCCACTCAATGTGGGCACCCATCGAGGCTGGTGGGTAGCTAAGACATCTTCCCCTAACACTCGAAGTACGGGGAGACCCTCGAGGTCATCAGGGTCTTTCCATCTTCTACCTCTATTACGGTCGAGGTAATGGACACCCTCGAGGTCATTAGGGAAGGTAGTCTGACACTTAGTCACTGGGGCTCATTATCCCCTTGTCTTTAAGAAAGCTCCTAAGACTTACAACAAGCCCTACTAAAGATAGGCACCCATCAAGGGAGATGGGAGGCTGGATAGGTGTCAACCATTTCTTGGGGCTCATTAGACCCTAAAGGGATAGTTGGCCACCTTAGGCCAAAGCCCCACTCAATGTGGGCACAACAAAGGTGTATTAACAAACAAAACATCTCTTGGACTGCCCTATCACACTCGAGGTAATAGGAGGACCCTCGAGGTTACCAGGGTAAACCTTATTTTGCACCTCTATCACGGTCGAGGTAGGTAAGACCCTCGAGGTTATTAGGAAGGCTTTGTCCAAGGATGTGTCCTGTCTAACTCTTGTGGATGGAGGGACCCTTGAGGTAAAAAAGGGGTCTAGAACATCAACACTTAGAAAACATCAACACTTAGAAAAATTCTTCCTTGCATTCTGGAAGACCTCGAGCAACATCCTTTCCCTCACGATCGAGGCCCCCTCTTGAGAGACTCCATCGAGGCTTTTCTTGGGCCTCCATGAGGCTTAGGTTATCTCGATCGAAGTTCCACATGATCGAGGTTGCCACGATCGAGGCCTCCCCCTTATTGGAGACCCCATCGAGGCTTTTCTGGGCCTCCATGGGGCTTAGGTTACCTCGATCGAGGTTCCACACGATCGAGGTTGCCTCGATCGAGGCCTCCCCCTTAGTGGAGACCCCATCGAGGCTTTTTTCCACATTTTCGCTGGGGCTTGGGTGATCGAGGATGCCTCGATCGAGGTTCCACACGATCGAGGTTGCCTCGATCGAGGTCTCCCCCTCACGCTCGAGGTAACCTTGATCGAGGTGCCTTCTTTGGGGCATCCTCGTGATCATAAGAGGTCTGAAGATTTGTTTTTTCCGGAGTATTCCGCTTGGCATCCAACGTCCATGGATTCCCGTTCCACGCCGAGCATGGGGCTAATTGTTTTGGGCCCACCCAGGTGGTCAAACCCGTATTAGTGGACCCAAATCCTAGGCCCAGTTCTGGTGGGGCTAGGTACATATCAGATATTCTATGGCGAATACAGAGTTGCCACGTGTCAATCATCTTGGTAAAGCTTTGACCAGGTTTCCATGGGCCCGGCCCATACGCCAGCCTAACCGGCCCAGCAAGAACCCTAACCAGGGATCTAATGTCTATATAAGGATCAGTCCTACCATTCTATAGGTACGCAATTTACAATCCACAAACTCACAAAATACTCTGAATCCTTATTTCCGATACCTGACTTAAGCATCGGAGGGGCGTTCCCGGGTTCCACCCCTCGGGTTAGCAATCTCTGACTGTTTTGCAGGTCACAGCATTAACCGAGGATCATCCAGAGTACACGTCATACACCAAAAGATCGTTGACTATTCACGAGAAGGTCCAGACCAGGAACATATAGTATGATTTCTAACACATGACTATCCAACTAATATTGCCGGTAAGAAAAGTGGAATAACAAGAATCGAACATAGACCTCATCATTGGTTTTAACGTGCACTTCAATTTTACTACTCTAGAGCTTGATTGTCTTAATATGTGATTAGCATGTGATGTATTGGGTTTATTCTATTCAACTCATTTGAAGTTTTAAGTACTAAAAATACAATGAAAAGGACAAGACCATATATACTACTATACATTAGAGGATCAAGTCATAGCCCAGTGGTTAGGGCTTCAGAATTCCAAGCACGAGATTCAGGTTCGAGTTACACCGCGCGCATTTGCGAGGATTCCTTATTATCCCCCCTTACAGATGCGTGTGTTGGCTAAAATTGGGCTGGGTGACCTGCAGTAGGGCCCGGTTCCAAAGCCTAATATCCCACACATTATCCTAGAAAAAAAATATATATATACTACTATACATTACAATTTGACTAGGGCAATACGGTAGTTTTGAAAAGTCTATAGTTAGGTAATGAAGCTTATGTATTATCATATTCCCATTGGTATACCCGAGTTTTATAAAATTCACCAAATATACTTGGGTTGCTAATATAATTCAAATAACACCTCTTATGGTTGTTTCTGGCCAATTAACCACCACTAAACATTCCTTAGTTAACTATAGTTAGTTTATTTTGGGGGAAATTTTTAAAATTAAACAAAAAATACAATACATTAACTTCTTACACCTACCATAAGAAAGAGGTATTAGTAATAATTCAATTGTAAAAAGTTAATGTATATTTAATTTTTTATTTAATTTTTAAATTAATTTTCTCGCACAATACATTAACTATTGTTAACTAACGACTAGCTAGTGGTGGTTAATATAATTGGTCGGAACCAGCCATTACAGGTATTATTTGAATTATATATATTAGCAACAAAATTATATTTCTCAGATTTCACCATTGGGAATAATAAACTTTTGCTACTGAAAAAACAAAAATGTCATTACTAATTCTTTATTTGTCCCCACCTTCTCTCTCTAAAATTCTTTAACTGTTTCCACATTCTCTTTCCAATTCTTTAATTGTCAACACCTTTTCTCTCAGTTTATTTGAATCAGTTGTCCTTCACTTTTCCTAACTGCCCACGATAAAAAAATTACAGCTAGGAGTAAGTGATCCTCAAATTGTAGCGTTGTTTTCTTTAACGGAGGAAGTATAATAGTTAGTGTTCCTCTTCTTTTGATTTGAATTAATGATCGATGTATATAAGATTGTATTGGTGCTTTATAATACTATATATTGATTTTTAATAGAAGTGTCTTAATTGATAAGAAGTAATAAAACAAGCTTCCATTTTATATAGACACATAATACATCACATACATACATTAATCCAAAAGCATATGAATGGAGTACATACATGCATAGACCATTGCATTATGCATGATAATTGACATATTCTAAGCATTAAACTTCCTACCATTGATAGTCTTCTTTGTCTAAGATACAAACGTACGTAGAACCACATCACATTATTTTATTTGAAATTGTTTAATTACTAACAAGTAATAATTATTAATTAAAAGTAGCTTAGTGTTGTTCCTCGGTAGTCTTTGTCTCCTTTGTTTGGTAGTGTCCATGACCACCGTGTCCATAACCACCATGTCCATATCCACCGTGTCCATGGCCGTATCCACCGTGTCCGTGGCCATATCCACCGTGTCCATAGCCACCGTGACCATATCCACCATGGCCATAGCCACCGTGACCATATCCACCATGGCCGTAGCCACCGTGTCCATAACCACCGTGACCGTAGCCACCATGACCATAGCCTTGAGGCTCGACGACTTCAGTCTTCTGCTCTTCAGCTGGGTGGTGACCACCGTGTCCATATCCTCCGTGTCCATGGTGGCCGTGTCCATAGTGACCATGTCCGTGTCCGTAGTGTCCATACTTGGATTCTTCTACAGACTCTGTAATTCAAAATAATTTATGACGAATACATACATATATAGATTGCATTTAATGTGTGTTCCTGTTTACCTTTGTTTTTTTAGGACACAGAGAGAGAAAGTTAAAAACTGAAAAATATACATTACACGCATCAGAAATATCATATTCATATGTGATCTTCTTTGATTCGTCTATATGTGTAGTTTTTTAATATATACTTTTTATAATTTTTTTATAACGTGTAATATAAATATCAACCTTTAAACATTTGCATTGAAAATTGTGTAAAAAGTACACGTAAATAACAAACTGGAAATGATGGATTATTAAAAAGAGCATATATCTATGATTCACACAATTATGTGAAGTTTTGTACATTATACATATGCGCAAACAATATATATTTTTGTATCAAATAGTATGTTAAAAATCATATAGGTTAAGAGTAGTATGACAATTAAATTTTGAGAGACAATTTTGTAGATCTAAAATTGATTGTATCTAATTTTGTTGATAAATCAAAATGAAGTAACAAAAAAAGTCTATAATGATAATAAATGGAAAGAGTACGAAAGATACCAGTCTGTTCAGCAAGCTGACGAGCTGAGACTTGAGAGGAAATGGCAAGAGTCACAGCAAAGATGAGAGCAAGGATTATTGCCTTGGAGTAGGCCATTTTCAATTAGCTCACAAGAAATAAAGCTAACTTGTAGTTGGAGTTATAATTTTTTTTTTTCCTTGGTGAAAGCTTAAGTGTAGTAATTGTGTTTGGATGAGAAAACTAGTGTTTAGCATGCAAGTATTTATAGGCATATCTATATGAGATAATGCCATAATGGGGGCCCTGAGTAGTTGTGCATTTTGAAAATTTCCAAGGCTACTTATGCATCGTCATAATTGTAAATTGTAGGAGTGCATGAGAGGGCAATGAAAACTTGACTTTCGATGATCATTCCCTTCTTGTTTTATTAACAACCATTAATATTTTGCAATTCTTTAAGCTCATTTTTAAGAAGAGATTTCAACTGTGTAAATGAGCAAATTTAGTAAATTAGAAAAAAACTGATCTCATTAGAACTAAAATTATGAGTTTAGTGCACAAAACAGCACTACCTAAAGCGGCTGCGCAGAGGTGGCCAATAATACCTAAAGTTAGTGTTTTAGAAAAGGTGGTGTTGCTCTGTACACCCGCTTTGGATGGTGCTATTTTGTGCACCTAACTCATAGGTGGTGTTGATGAGACCAATTTTTTCGTAAATTATTTTTAAAACTAGTAGTGTACAATTTTGTTCATGGTTGTTTTAAAATTATTTTAATTAATATTGTGATTTACATATATAGTGAAATCTTTTTCCTATATTAAGGGTCTGTTTACTTCAGCTTAAATTCAGTTCAGTTCAGCTCTCAATTTCCTTCTCTTATAAAATATTACTTTTAGTTGTATTAGTTTAGTTTAGTTCAGTTCAGTTGTATTCAGTTGAAGTAAACAGGCCCTAATGGCCCGTTTGGTTGTTGGTAATGAATTGTGGCCTGGTAATGGTAATAGATATAAAGTGTAATTTGTCAAGGAAAAACTTCAAAATCCTCATGGAAAACATATTGTTCATTCCCAAACTTGAAATTTTTTCTTATTTTCCATTACTATATGGAAGGGTGATATTTGATGGGAATATATATTTGTGAAGAAATTAGATAAATTGGAGTTAAGGTAGCACCACCGTAGGACTGGATTTTGATTTTCCTTCCAAATCTAATTATAAATTCATTCTCATTATCTCCATTTATGACCGGCTACCAAACAGGCCGCTTAGTGTTCAGAAGCTATGTTGTGACTAATATAAAGCGAATGAAGTATTTAATTTGATAAATACTACGCAAACTGTTTTTTTTAATTCTTTTTATTCAATGTATTGCAATAAAAAAATGAGGTTAGTATAGAAAGTTGATACGTTTGTTGAAAATATATATTAATAAAAGTAAATGTAATATATGTATTGCTTCCGATTGAATTCTCTTCTCAAGCAAGACTATACCAAATAAAATGAAATTTGACCGCCATTTTAATTTTTTGGTGGTATATATAATTAAATGTGAGAGCATGTGAACTCGAACTGTTTTGTTGCTTAAACTAGGTTAGTACCCGTACGATGCACGATTTTAACAAAGTTATTAGTAAGTAAATTTATATTGATAATTTTTATTATTTTTTAAATGTAACGTAGTTTAATTTTAACTTTTCATTATTTTGTTCTTTTATATAATGATTTTTTTGTTAAAATAAAAAGTTGGAATTATAATTTTACATTTATAGCAAAAAAATCGTATACCCTCAAGAGGCCAAGAGTTTTCTATTAGATTAATTTTAAAAAACTTTATCAATATTGAGATAACAATAACGAAAATATTGGGCAACGTCAAATTGGGTTAATATTATATATAAATTGTATACCCCTAGAAGTCAAGAGTTGGATTCTAAATTTTCTCTACTTTTTTCTATTAATGCAATATTAATCCATAAAATAAACAAAATGAATGAACCCTGTGCGTTGCACTATCAATTTAAAGCTTCAAATAACTGTAAATTGCAAAAAAAAAAAGTGTTTTTAGTTTGAAATAAACTGCGACACTTTTTCTTTATTATTTTTAATTTCGTTTTTTGTGGATCGGAATTAAATTCAATTACAATTCTTTAGAAATATTTATTATTTGATTTTGAAACTTGAGAGGAATAATTAATTAATGATGACATCATTATTTTTTTTTGGAGGGAATTTTTTTTAAGAGAATATGACATGTGGCAGTAGGTGATGTCAGCATATTCTGTTTTATTATATATATATATATATATGTATTATAGATTATAGATAGATTATAGATTAGATATATTTTGATTGCATAATAGGATCTAGCTAGGACGCATCTTTTCTTCCCTACTCAAAACTGGATTATATATCACCTAATTCTATTGCTTGCCGTTTCTGTCAAATTAATCTTAAGTTTTGGATATGATGGACTAAAAATTAATTTTTTCAATTCATTTTAGACTTTAGGTACGTGGGTAGATCGAAAAAAAAAAAATAAAAAAAAAAAAAAAAATAAGTCAAACACCCATAATTATGTGTGATGGGCCAAAATGTACCCATTAGCTATTGGGCCAGCCACATAAAAAGCTAAGGCCAAATCCAGCCATCAACAAACCCAAGAGGTCCGTCACAAGGGAAGACAACAAAAAAGGAGCAGGCCCAAGTACAAGCCAAAGTCTGTACAGGGGACCTGACCACCTAAATCCACGCTCAAGCACCTACCTGGTCAAGATCACATCTACCAGGTCCTGAGAACAACAGTCTGGTCCAGGTCCAAACCTACCAGGTCAAAGGAACGCCTACCAGGTCCAGGGTTACTGACCAGGTCCAGCCCAGCCTGCCAGGTCCAGATCAACCTACCAGGGGCAGTTTTCCTCGTATATTCTCAAGGTATTATAAATACTCCTCACCCATGCACATGCAAAGGTATCCAAAAATATCAAACACACCTCAAACTTCTCCCTCACTTTCTCTCTCTACATTCTCACACTTTACTGACTTGAGCGTCGGAGAGTCTTTCCCCGGAACACCTGCGGGGGTAGCTCACGCTTGTTCTTTGTGCAGATCAACGAGCATACAACGTGGAATTGGACTAGCTCTCGGCCCAAAAATCTTATTTACATTGTTGTGACCTAAAAATCACCTCAACAATTTGGCGCTAGAAGGAGGGTCCGAGTGCCATATTCAGTTCATTTTCCACCTCCAAACACCTTTGACTCATGTCTCAACACGGTGACTCCGGTGACCATCCGAGCAAGCAACCACAACGCTCAAACCAGAAGAAGAGCGGTAATGCCCACACCCCCAAGGTGTCACGAAGTAACCGCAGTGCAAACGCACCCACACACTCTCAGGTAAAGGAAGCTCTTCAAGTCCTCCGAGCTGCTTCTTTACTGAAGAAGGAATCAGAAGAAAGTGAGCCCAGTGCAAGCAAACGATCGGAGGATGAGGATGAGTCTACAGACGAGGACTACTCAGTGTCCCCATCACGACCATCCTCCTCCGTTGGCACAAAGAGGCCATCTACTTCGAAAGCTCCATCCAAGAACGACCCAAGGCCACCTCGCGTGCGTAGAAAGCTCAGCTACTCGCGGGGGTCAGGCAGTCAAAGGGTCTCAACCAACCAGCAAAGACCCACTCCACCTACATCTCTCCCAGGGGAGTGGGAAGAAAGCGAATGGGATACAACGAGGGAAGTAAGAGACCACCCAAGTTGGTTCTCGACCTCGAATAAAACAAGGGTGCTGGATAAAAGTGTCCGAGCAACCCATGAGGCGGCAAAAAGACCACCAACTGCTCGGGAGACGAAACGCCGTCACCAGCGCTCTCCGTCGCCTCGTACCACTGCCCGGGAGGAAGCTAACACGGGGTCTTCCTACCGGACCACAGTGCACGATAGGCTAGGCGAGAGAACGCCTGTACATCAGAGGCTGGGGGCCCCACCGTCCATCCATGACAGGTTGGGAGAACCAAGATCTGTCAGGGATAGGTTGGGCCAAACCTCTACAACCAGACCGGGTCCAGAGACTACCCAGCAAGGAGCCCCAGGACCATCTGCAAGTTTTCGAGCAAGACGGCCACCAAGGCCCGAAGTAAGAACCCCCACGAAGTCCCCATTCCATGCTTCGGTGATATTCGAGCCTTCTCAAAGGGTGAAGCTACCTGGTCATATCAAATATGACGGGACCGGGACCCCAACGACCACATTCAACTCTATGAAGGCCAAATGTACTTGGGCCCCTACACAGACGCTACCTGGTGCAAATACTTCCCCACCACCTTGACAGGCCTGGCCCAATCTTGGTTCTAGAGACTTCCACCAGGTACCATCTACGACTTCACCCAACTCACTAAACAGTTCACTGGCCACTTCATCAGTGGACGAAGAAGAGAAAATAGCTCGATGGAGCTCATGAGTGTCAAGCAAAGCAGGGAAGAAAGCCTGCGGGATTACTTGGCAAGATTTAGCAGGGAAGCCATTGCTGTGTCTCCCCTCAAACCGGACATAGTGATGATGGCCTTGAAACATGGCCTACAACCAGGGTCCTACAGGGACCACCTGGTCAGGGAAAATGTCTCCTCCCTCACGGAGGCAATGCAAGAGTCTGACAAATTCATCAGGACAAAGGAGTTCAAAAAAGCACTAAGAACTCCCCCTGGTGAGAAAAGAGGACAACAAGAAAAGAGAGGAGACAAGGGGAAAAAGGAGCAAAGGGATCCAAGGAAACGTGATTTTCCAACCTTTGACTCCTACACCCCCCTGACCGTATTTGTGGCAGAAATCTATGCTGCCCACAAGAACGAAGACAAGTGGCGAAGGCCACCACCCATGAAAACAGCCAGTCGAAAGAGGAACCTGTATTGTGACTTCCATGACTGCCCTGGTCATGCAACAGAAAAGTGCAGAACCCTACGTGACAATATTGAGGACCTGATTAGTAGAGGGTACTTCAAGCAATACAAGGACTGGAAGGCTGCCCGAGAAAAAGGTGGCCCTGCTCATGAGAAAAAACGTGACCAGGAACCACAAAAGAAGAAGGCCCCAGAGACACCCTACAACATCATAGCGGTCATCTTTGGAGACCAACCTTCCAGCAGCTCCTTACGGGCAAATCTGCGAGCAATGGGATCAGGCAGGTCGTACTCAATCAGAGACATGCCCAATACCAGGCCCTCAGTTCTTCCCACCATCTCATTCGGACCAGGGGACTGTGAGGGAGTATCTTATCCTCACAACGACCCCCTGATCTGCTCAGTTCAAATTTCTCACAGCCTGGTGAGAAGAGCCCTGGTCGATGGAGGCAGCTCCATCAACATTCTATATGCGGAGTGCTTCCACAAGATGGGGCTGAAGGACAACATGCTGGTCCCCTCCCTTGGACCGATATCAGGCTTCATGGGTGAATCAATAGTGCCCAGGGGAGAAATCAACCTACCTGTCAAGCTGGGACAGGAGGATTCTGAAAGAATTTGCATGGTGAGATTCCATGTGATAGATGCACCTTCACCATACAACGCCATTCTGGGCAGGACTTTCATGGATCAATTCGAAGGCGTAGCATCCACCTTCTACCTATGCTTCAAGTATGTGACTGGTGCTAGGGGGTAGCCACCCTTAGGGGATCTCAAGAGGCTGCCAGAAGCTGTAACCTGACCCAAATCAGGCAATCTAGACCTGAGGAGGTGGCCAGGACCAGAAGGTTGGCTCAAGAATTATCTGAGCTAGCTAAAAACAACCCCAACAAAGTTCGCTTAACGGGGGAAGAGCAGCCCCAACCAAACAAAATTTTCACCACCAGTCACAATACTCCCAACACATCAATGGAGGTAGATCGGTACCTGGACCTAGAGGCAAGGCCAATTGAAGAGCAGAACAGGGACCAGGCCATCCAACCTGGTCAAACCACGGAAGAAATTCAGTTGGAAGAAGGGGTAGGTAAAACTGTCATTATAGGGACAGATGAACAGTGAGGAGAGGTGCAATCTGATCACCCTGCTCAGAACAAACTGTGACATCTTTGCCTATGAGGCGAGTGATATGCCTGGGATAGATCCTGTTTTCATCTGCCATCACTTGAGTGTCCTCCCAGAAGCAAAACCCATCAAGCAGAAGAGGAGGAACTTCTCAGCTGAGAAAAATAAGGCTGTCGAGGCAGAGGTTAACAAGTTGATCAAGGCAGGCTTCATTGAGCCCTGCGACTACCCTGAATGGTTGGCCAATGTCGTCATGGTCAAGAAGTCCAACGGAACATAGAGAATGTGTGTAGACTTCACAGACCTGAACAGGGCCTACCCCAAAGATTTCTATCCTCTGTCAAGGATAGACCAGCTGGTAGACTCAACCAGTGGACATGCTATGCTGAGTTTCATGGACGCCTATTCTGGGTACCACCAAATTTTCATGCACCCTGCAGACAAACACAAGACGGCCTTCGTCACCAGCTGTGGAGTGTTCAATTACGTCATGATGCCATTTGGCCTGAAAAATGCAGGGGCAACATATCAAAGAATGGTGGACAGGGTCTTCAAAGACCAAAGAGGCAGGAATCTTGAAGTGTACGTAGATGACTCCATCGTCAAAAGTGTACGTACAGCAGACCATGTCAAGGATCTTCAAGAAACTTTTGCCAACCTGAGAAAGCACAATGTGAAGGTGAACCCCAAAAAATGTGTATTTAGGGTCAGATCAGGCAAGTTCTTGGGGTTCCTGGTGAGTCAATGAGGAATTGATGCGAACCCTGATAAAGTCAGAGCAGCCTTGGACCTGCCAGAGCCCAAGTCAGTCAAAGACATTCAAAGGCTGACTGGACGCATGGCAGCCCTGTCCAGGTTCATCGCCAAGTCCTCGGAAAAAACCTAGCCCTTTTTCAAGGTCCTCAAAGGCAACAAACAATTCGCCTGGGGCGAAGAACAACAAGAGGCCTTCAAGCAATTGAAGAGCCACCTCACAAAGCTTCCTACCTTGGCCAGGCCTGTACCAGGTGAAGTTTTTTACCTGTACATAGCCGTGTGCCAAGCAGCTGTCTATACAGTGCTCCTTCGAGAGGAAGGAAAAATTCAGCAGCCAATCTACCTTGTGAGTCATGCCCTGGTCTCAGCTGAGACCAGGTACCCCCTGATAGAGAAAACAGCTTATGCAGTGGTCCTAGCAACAAGAAGGCTCATACCCTACTTCAATGCTCATGAAGTAGTGGTCCTCTCAGACATGCCCTTAGAAAAGTCACTGGAAAAGCTGGATAGGTCAGGGCGAATATCAAAATGGGCCTTGGAATTGACTGCCTTTGGTATCAAGTTCCAACCACGGCACGCCATCAAAGCACAAGCCCTGGCCGACTTTCTTGCTGAATGCTCCTATCACGAGGAAGCAATAGAAGCTCCTGGTCCATGGATTGTTTACTCAGATGGCTCATCACAACAACAGGGATCAGGAGCAGGGGTAGTCATGATCTTACCTAAAGGAGACGTGATTGAGTATGCTCTGAGGTTCCAGTTCACTGCAACAAATAATGAAGCAGAGTATGAAGCGGCCCTTGCAGATCTTCAACTGTGCTCGACGATGAAAGCCACCAAGGTCCACCTCTTTACAGATTCAAAGCTGGTTGCCAATCAATTCAACGGAGTATATGAATCAAGGGAACCAGCCTTGATCGAATATCTGAAAGTGATGAAAGACCGGTCCTCCAAGTTAGAGGAATTTGTGGTACAGCTGATCCCCAGGGAGGAAAACGTGCAAGCTGATGCAATAGCAAAGCTGGCCAGCTCCACTCTTCAGGAGCTAACCAGGAAGGTTTTTGTGGAGATCTTTCCCACGAAGTCAATAGAGCAAACAAAGGAGTACACCTACCAGGTGGACTCACCAACAAACTGGATGAGTGAAATCATCCTCTTCAAAACAGCAGGCCGGCTCCCAACTGAAAGGAGCCAAGCCAGAAAAATCAAAAGAAAAGCTACCAGGTATACCCTGGTTGACGGAGAGTTATACAGAAAATCATTCACAGACCAGCCCCTGCTAAAGTGTGTTGACACTGACGAGGGAAATTATGTCCTAAGAGAGGATCATGAGGGCATCTGTGGCCACCACATGGGAGGAAGAACTGGCCCACAAAGCCCTCAGAGCCGGGTATTACTGGCCAACCATGTTAGCAGACTCAAGGACCCTGGTCAAGAAATGTTCAAAATGCCAGAAGTTCTCACCAACCATATCCCATCCAGGAAACGACCTTTGTCCCATCCTCAACCCCATTCCGTTTGCCCAATGGGGTATGGACCTGCTAGGTCCTTTCCCCACTGCCCAGGGGGGGAAGAGATGGCTGATAGTGAGCATTGACTACTTCAGCAAGTGGATAGAAGCAGAGGGACTAACTACTATCACAGAGGGCAGCGTCAGGCAGTTCATCTGGAAAAGCATCATCACCAGATATGGAGTGCCCAGGTGCATGGTTTTTGATCATGGGAAGCAGTTCGACAACGAACCCCTCATAGACTACCTCACCCAATTTTACATCAAGTTTGCCTACTCTGCAGTATGTCATCCTCAATCCAATGGCCAAGCTGAAGCAGCCAATAAACAAATCTTGAATGCTTTAAAAAAGAGACTGGACGACAAAAAAGGAAGATGGCTAAGAGAACTTCCCAGCACGTTGTGGTCACTGAGGACCACCTCCAAGGAATCAACAGGCAGGACACCATTCAATCTTGTTTTTGGAACTGAATCTCTGCTCCCTGTAGAAGTTGGAAGCAGCTCTCTAAGGGTTCACCTCTATGAAGCAAAAACTAACGACCAGGTCCTCTTTGAGAACTTGGACCTGCTCGACGAGGTCAGGGAAGAAGCTGCAATTAGGCTAGCTGCTTATCAAAATAGGATAAGCAGGTATTACAACAGAAAGGTTAAGAACAGGCCCATCAAAACAGGTGACCTGGTCCTAAGAAAAGCTGCAGCTGTCCAAGAAGACAAAATTCATGGCAAATTATCAGCAACCTGGGAGGGCCCCTATCAAGTCTACGAAGAACTGTCCACATCAACGTTTCGTCTCATGGACCTGGAAGGAAATCAGCTCCCCAGCATATGGAATGCTGACCAGCTCAAGAAATACTATGCCTAGAGTTTTATCCTAATTATTGCTTTCAAGAAATCATTGCCAAGCAGATATGTACAAACAAAATTTTTAAATATCAATGAAAATTCAAGTTTGCTCCTACAAATCTTTGTGTAAAGGAATATCAAAAGTTCTGGTCTGGTGGGAGCAGGTGAAAAAGGTTTGCCCTACAAACACACCTGGTTCCATTCCTAGCCCAGTCCATGTATTTGTTGACCAAAGGTCGAAAGTACATGCACAAAAAGTTCTGGTCTGGTGGGTACAGGTGAAAAAGGCCTGCCCAACAAGCACACCTGGTCCCATTCCTAGCCCAGTCCATGCACTTCTTTGACTCAAAGTCATACAAAATTCCATGCCCTAAACGATCTGGTCCTGGGTAGGGTAGTTCAAAGAGCTTTGCCTAGCAAACACACTTACCCAAATACCCTGGCCAGTCCATGTTCCTATTTGGCCTCAGGTGATACAAAGGAATATGCTTCAGATGACCTGGTCCTGGGTAGGGTAGTGCAAAGAGTTTTGCCTAGCAAACACACTTACCCAATTACCCTGGCCAGTCCATATACCTATTTGGCCTCAGGCCATATAAAGGGATATGCTTTAAATGACCTGGCCCTGGATGGGGTAGTGCAAAAAGTTTACACAGCAAACTCACTTACCCAAACACCCTGGCCAGTCCATGTGTTCACTTGGCCCCTGTTCACACAAAAACACATGCATTCATAAAAGAGCAGTAAGTACAAAAATTTGCAAAGCAAACCAGCTTACTCAACCACCTGTTAGAACTCCTGTAACCTGTATCTGGTCAGAAGGTCACTTTGTCACCTTCCAACCAGGGGGGGCAGAGGGTATACACAATATATATAACACATATAAATAAATATTTGTAGGGACAAAAATTCTTGCAAAAATCACATATTTATGTAAGTCAAAATATCAACTGAATATTTGAAAACAAAGTAAAACACATCCACCCCATGATGAATGGTAAAAATGTTAGAAGAATTATACAAATTTGGTACTAATAGGGTTGATGACCACCTGGCTCGAATATGCCCAAGCAGAGGCCAAAAAGAAATTGTTCTTAAACAACAGAGAAAGACAATTTAAATACAGAAGCAAAAAGAGCTCAAAGGGCACAAGAGGACACCACCAGCATGCTCCAAAACAGGTCAACTAAAAGCATGACCAGATGTGCTAGAACAGGAAGAGACACTCCCCTGGTTACCAAGTGATCACCAAACTTCCTAGGCAGGGGGAGACCCCCTGCTATCCTGTTGATCAGAAGCACCCTGGTCACCCTCAAAAACCAACCTGTCCTGGTCACCAGCTCCACCACTAACCTCCACCTCAATAGGGGGGACATTTGAACTATGAGCTGCACTGTGGTGGGCATCCCCTTGTGCAGACTGGATGGCAGCAGGATCAGCAGTTGATAATTCAGGCTGGGCGGGCTCCTCTACAGCAACTGGCTGAGCAAGGGAAGGAACTGGAGCATCCTCAGGTGTTGGAGTGGCAGGTGTCCCAGGAGTCAAGGGATGCAAATACTCCTGGATGGAGGAAGGAAGCACTTCACCAGCCAGGGGCACTGAACCCTGGCCAGCTCTATAACCTTCCTCCACCACCTCCCAATCCATATCAGGATATCCATGCTTAACACACCTAAAGGCAGACAACCAGACGTCAAAGAAATAATCATTGAAGTCCTGGTCTGTCCTGGTGAGATGAGCCCTAGACTCCAACTCCCCCTCAAGCTCTACTAGCTGGTTCTTCATTTTTTCAATGCTGGCCCTAAGGGCCTAAAGCTCCTCAGCCTGGGTGTGGTTGTTCTCCTCAAGCTCTGCCACCTTCTCATCCTTGCTCCTTCCAACCTCCTCCAGGTCCTCAACCCTAGATTGAAGGCCTTCTCTGGTCTGGTCGGCTCGGGTCTTCTCTTCAGCAGCTTCAGCTTTGACCTGCTCCTTAGCCCCTGCAAGCTGGTCCTGAGCCTCTTTCAATTGGCCCAGGGCCTCATCCCTGGCCTTCTCAGTAACAGCTATCTTATCATGAAAGGCCTCAAAGGCCTGGGTTTGTTCACTGAGAAGGGCTAGGTACTTCTGCTTAACAGAGACCACCTCCTCTTGCAGACCACTGATCTTGTCCTCAGCATAGGTTAAGTAGGGCAGGCCAAAAGTCAAAAACTCGCTGGCTATCAGCCCATACTTCACCACCTGCAAGAAGACGACAAATTACAGGCCTCAGATAAAAAACACAGCAAACTAACTAAAGCAAAAGAAAGCAAGAAAGTTTCTTACCAGTCCAATCACCCATCTCAGGGTAATCCCAGGGTCTGCCACTGAGCTGGAGGGCCTGTCCTGGGGACGTAGGGCACTATGTAACATTCCCCTGATGTACCTATCAGAGGACACACCAGGGGCAGCATCAAAGCTCCCCTGCTCAGGCACAGGGAACTCAGAGCTGAACAGAGCTGCCAACTCAAGGGGCAGATAGTATGAAGGAAGTGTATTTTGTGCTGGTGGTGCTGTTGTTTCTGCTGTTGCTTCTGCTGTTGTTGTTGTTATTGTTGTTGTTGTTAGTATTGCTACTGTTGTTGTTGTTGGTATTGTTGTTGCTATTGTTGTTGTTGGTATTGCTGTTATTGTTTTTGGTACTGTTGTTGTTGTTTTTGTTGTTGATACCGCTGCTGCTGCTTGATCATCAGAGGTGGAGGCACCAGGTGCCTCCGAAATTAACTTCTCTACCCCCACATGGGGGGCAGGGGTAACAGAATTGACAGGCCCAGCCATCTCAACAGACCTCCCACTTCAGTTAGAAAGTTGAGAGTAAGAGGGCATGCCAGAAAGCCCAGTCCTGTCAGAAGGATGGCTCCCCAGAAGGAACTCATCTCCACCCATAGGAGAGTCCAGGCCTGCTCGAGCCAGGTCATCTTCATGGATGGCCATGGCAGTCTGAAGTCCAACCTGGTCCTGGACCCTCCTCCTCCTCCTTAGCCTCAAGGGCTCCTCATCATCATCATCATCGTCATCGTCGTCGTCGTTATCGACAGTCACGACCTCTTTGCCCTTCCGGCTCGCCTCCTCGCCACCTGGAGATCTGGACCTCTTACTTGCCAGGGCCCCACCTTCGTTAATAGCCAGGGAAGATCCCTGGTGTCTAGTTGCCGCTGCCCTGGCACTCCCAGCCACAAGAAGAGTCAACCCGGCACTCCTCCTGGACCTCCTACTTGGTCCAGTCACCAGTCTAGAGGCAATTGAAGAAGGAGCCTGAGCATCAACCTTGGGCTTGGGGGGCAACCTGCTCGGAGCACCCCTAACAGCATCAGGGTTGAATGGTACGAATTTGGGGGCAGGTCGTAGAGGGAGACTCTTGTCATTCTCCAACAGGACAAATTTAATCCTGATTGGAGGCTCCATGGGAATGACCCTAGAAGGCCTCCCCTGGTCATCCACCCCCAATTTCTCCAAGTCCACCCTCACCTGGGCCTCAGCTGCCAAAAAACAGTTCAAAAAGATGGTGAGACTGAAGCTACACCCAAGATAATCATAATTGAAAAAGCAAAATAAACAAAAATAAAAATACCTCTGGTCATTTTACAATTGCGATTAGATAAGCCTCGTTTCTAATCAGGTCCAGGTGTGGGAGCCAAACCACGGGCGTGGCGCTCCCAGTGCTGCTGGTAAGGGGGTAGGCAGCAAATTCTCTGACCACCGCCTGATCAGCAGCAGACAGCGTCTTGAACCCTACCCACTCCGTGTTCCTGGGCCTGGCCCACTCAGTCCTGGGCAGGTATACGTTAGGATCATTGATTTCCAGTGGGACCCTCAGCCACAAGAATTCGTAGTAACAGTGCCCCATCTCCCTAGGCTTGGGGTAGGTGGTAGCATAGGTCTCGTTGTCCTGCCTCAGGACCTCCACTGTCCACCACCCCTTCGGCACATTGGACCCCCTGTAAGACTTCAACCTGTACATAGTCCGGAAAACCCTTGAGCTCATAGGGAAGCCCTTGAACTCACATACCCAAATAAACCCAATCAGCCTTTGAATGGCATTGGGCACCAGTTGTGACAGGCACACATTCCAAACCTCCAGCATCTCCACCATGAAGGGATGTAGAGGGAACCTTACTCCGGAGTTCAGATGGGCAAGGAAGACAGCAATGTACCCTGGTTCAGGGTCCCAGGCACAAGAATCTGAAGAATGAGGAGAAAACTGGTACCCGTCCAGGCCAGGTGCCAAGGTGAGGATGTTTGCCCTGGACACCAAGCTCAGCTGGTGTATTTTCCCCAAGAAGGTCGTGGAGGGCCTGATGTGCATGACCCCATAAAGTGCTTCAGGATCCTCCCAACTCACTGAGGTCCATCGTCCCTCAGCATCCAAGTAGTGGTCCCTGCCAATAGGACCACCAATTCTAATTTGGATCCTCCGGTCCTCGTTCCTAACCACCAGGGCTCTGCTCAGGCTCTGGTTCCTGTGGAAGCTCCCTCTCCATTTCCTGGAGCTGTTCAGCAATGAGAGCGTCGCAACTTACATCTGGGTCCTCGTTAAAAATTTCATCCCCAGGCTCGTTAAGAGTCAGGGAGAAATAAAGAAATTGCTAAGTTGTTCGGCCATTTTTGGAGGAAGAGTTGAAATTTTTTGAAGGAAGTGAGAAGAGGAAAGGCAGACTCAGGAAGCTGAAAGATAAGAGAGAAAGTGAGGAAATTGGGAGAGTGAGAAAATTTTTGAATGAATTCTCAAAAACCCCTCGACTCCTCCCTTAAATACACCTCTCTCGCCTTGTCAGCCCGCTAAACACGATGGTAAGTTGAGCAATTAAAGCGGCCATAACTGCTGTTCCACATTCCCCAACTGCAAAAAAAAAAAAGAAAAAAAAAAACTCTTCAAATTCAAAAGAAGAAGAAGACTGTTCATGATGTCCTGCTACCAGGACCATGGCCCACTCGACAAAATCCACAAAAATTAATACTTAATTTTTATGGACTTGGGGGGCAAATTGATGGGGCAAAATGCACCAATTAGCTATTGGGCCAGCCACATACAAAGCTAAGGCCCAATCCAGCCATCAACGAACCCAAGAGGTCCGTCACAAGGAAAGCCCACAAAAAAGGAGCAGGCTCAAGTACAAGCCAAAGTCTGTACAGGGGACCTGACCACCTAAATTTACGCTCAAGCACCTACCTGGTCAAGATCACATCTACCAGGTCCTGAGAACAGCAGCCTGGTCCAGGTCCAAACCTACCAGGTCAAAGGAACGCCTACCAGGTCCAGGGTTACTGACCAGGTCTAGCCCAGCCTGCCAGGTCCAGATCAACCTACCAGGGGCAGTTTTCCTCGTATATTCTCAAGGTATTATAAATACTCCTCACCCATGCACATGCAAAGGTATCCAAAAATATCAAACACACCTCAAACTTCTCCCTCACTTTCTCTCTCTACATTCTCACACTTTACTGACTTGAGCGTCGGAGAGTCTTTCCCCGGAACACCTGCGGGGGTAGCTCACGCTTGTTCTTTGTGCAGATCAACGAGCACACAACGTGGAATTGGACTAGCTCTCGGCCCAAAAATCATATTTACATTGTTGTGACCTAAAAATCACCTCAACAATGTGTATTTTTTTAATTATGAAATTTTAGTCATTAAGAAAGTAATTAAATCGTTTCGTAATCATATAGACTAGGAAATTTGTAGTTTTTACTGGACCTGATATTCAACCCAATTATTTTTAACCTAAAAAAATACCAGATTCTTTAATGAGGGCTCGCTGGCCAATTCAAGCATAACGATTAATAATTTTGAATATCCCTACTTGTGTCTATGGGTCATAATTTCCGGTCCGGAGATTTGCAGTTGCGTTCGATCCTTCACCCACTAAGTCCATCAACCCTTTACATGTATCCAATTATTTCTTCTCTAATTTTGTACCAACGAATAATCACTACAAAAAATGTGTTCAAAAAGGACAATTAAAATTGCCCTACTTGATACAAAATTTGTCTTCTTAGGTTATAATGACAATTTTAATATTGGCCTCATGTTGCCCTTGTAACCCCTTTGTATTAGGTTTCAAAGCCAATTTTAGATGTTTTGCCCTCTTTGATTCAATTCAAAAAGGGCAAACAAAAATTGATCATCAACAAAGGCAATAAATTTTGTTTTCCTTGATTTAAACACTTTATTTATTGTCAAATAGGGCAAAATTTTAAAAGTCTAAGAGGGCAAAAGAATCATATTGTCTTCATTGTTAATATCAATGAGTGCAAAAATAATTTCCCTTGTAGACATCATTAAATAAAACAATACTGATATTGCCCTCTTTAATCATGATAAGTTGCCCTCGTTGTGTATGTTTTTTGTAGTGGTTGATGGATAAAAACACTTATTAAACATTTTAACTTTCATCTAGTTTAGTTTAGTTCGGTACTTGGGCTATATTAGGGGGATAAAGTGCGGTTTATTTTTTTGGTGTATCCACCCGGTTCATCCTTTTGGGCTATATTAGGGGGATAAAGTGTCGTTTATTTGTGAACAAGGGAATCGAGCTCCTATATACTGTCATTGCAGTCACTCTTATATCCTGGAGGTATGAGATTCGATATTCATATCTTAGATGAAAGATATTTTTAGTTGAACTTTATCTGTTAAGCATCATTCTCATTCGTTCCTTCTCAAAAGAGTTTATGTTATTGACAAATTTTTTTTTGAAAAACTAATTAATGAGAAAGAGAAACGAAAATATCACCAAGAACATTGCAAAAGTGGATATTACAAAGGATGCCAATTTTATCTACATATTTTGCTAAAGTAGAGAACTATCACAACATTTAAGCAAGGATGCACGGACACACCTTCAACCTGCCGTACCTCGTGTCCGACACCCGCACCCATTAGACACACGTACCCACATTGAACTAATTGATTAAGCATACTCAAGTATCCCATAACTTTTGAGCTATTTTTCTCGCTTTAAGTATTCATGTCTTATATGTTTTGAATAATTTATATAGTGAATAACCATATTATCTTCACCACATTTGATATTTAACTCAGTGTTATATTGAAATTGTGTTGAAATTTATAGATTCTCTTATTGTATTCTTTCAAGTACCTGTATCTTTGATTTTTTCAGTGGCGTTATCCCGTACCCGTATTGTGTCTGTACCCGTATCCGTATTCGTTTTAGTGCAACTTAGCATTTAAGAACAAAAGTTCTAGATGACCACAAACAATTTAGAGTTTTTTATATAGAAAAGGTGAAGATGGCTTAAAATAAAAAATTTAATGGAAATTGAGTGAGAAGAAACATAACTAATGAGTGTGAAATTGCATCCGATAGAAATGAGACGGAATGAAAAGATGAAAGAAGTTACTCTACAACTCAAAAGTTGGCATGAAAATGAAAGGACAAGGGGATTGGAAGATGAGATAACAACGACACCATGCAAGATGATGTGAGAAAGCAAGGGAGAAGAGTTTGGAGGACGGAGGGATGCCATGTGTTATATGTATGTTTGTGGGGGGATGGGGATTTAATATACCAGGTATAGATTTTTCACCAACATTGAACCCTCGACCAATAAATTGAATTATGCTAGTGTGGTATTCCGGTGAGAGAAGGCGGAAATTTGGGCCAGTCTACCCTGCCAGTGCCATGTAAAAAAGGAAACTGAGTGCGTAACCTCTCATTCTTATCTTTTCACTTACTAAAATTGCATTAAAATATATACTAATTTTACTCATTTCTCTCTCTAATTTAAATTAAACATATTAATATTTTAATTTTATTTTTCTATTAGCTAGGGTTGCTTCAAGATTGCTCAAGTATTTTTTTAAAAAAATACAAGTAGATATTTTTGGAAAATCCTCATTGGACCACATCAATTAATAATTTAATACATGCGGGTACCAAACAAAAAAAAATTTACTAGTGGGCAGTGGCACTGATATTCAACAAGAGAAGTTACGCAAGTCAAAAGTATACAACTGTTGACATAAACAGTAGTATGTAGCAATAATTGCACGTAGTATATGGACAATGTTATTCTATGTATACTTGTATACTTCAGCTACTAACTAGTAACTTTAGCTACAAATAATAACTACAGCATATATCAAGTAAACTAATAACTAGATTATCATAATACAACTAGCTAGAAAAAAAAAAAAAAACTATTCATTTAATTTGTTACACTAATTTACACTTAATTTTTGTCATGTATTCACAATTTATGTTCATTTTGCATAATATATCATCACTCTATTTTTTAGCCTCGAAAAAATAGGTTTGCCACAACGTAGGTGCCCAAGAAGGTGAACTAATGGCACATGCTTTCAATGCCCCTTGAACTTAATGGAATATGTTGCCTTTAAGATTTATGTCTAATACCCATTGATGTAGATATTTCATCGGTGCATTGGGATTTGAAGGAAATGATTTTAATGTTTTAATATGCTATGAGTTATTGAACAATGCATTAGATATAGTAGCTCCTATATGTAGGAAGATGTTGTATGTTATTGAAGGTACTTATTATCGTACTAAGTGCGATGTAGTGATTTCACATCTAGGGGCATGGACATACTTAGACATCTAGTGAAGGTATCCTATTGCAAGGTGCAAGTGAACTAAATCTACAAGCTTTTTTTATAAAAAAATTTGATTGGGCAGCATGTGCTGACACTAGGATACCAGTGACAGGATATGTTCTCACGCTAGGTAGCACTCGTGTTATCTGGAAATACAAAAGGCAAAGCACAATTTCAAGGTCTTCTGTAGAATCTTAATATAAAGCAATGGCATCAGCAACATCAGAAGTGGCATGACTAGTTAGACTATTTGAAGAGTTAGGAGCGAGTGACAAATCTGAAGGCTGATACTTCACATTGTGATAGCTAATCTACTTTGCGTATAGCAAAGAACCATGTGTTCTATGAACGAAACAAAAATATTGAAATTGATTGTCACTTCATTATAGACAAGGTTCTTCAAGGTCTCTTACAACTAACCTACGTACATGCCTACTAAATAACAACTTGCAGATGTATTTACAAACTTTTTGCCTTCTCCAATAGCCTACTATATATATACTTAATAACAGAACACTGATTATATTATACTTTACATCAATAATACTTGCTTTTTTTCTGCTTTCTCTCTGATTGTTATACAATAATAGGAAGAAAAACATATATTCTAACGTATCCACTCTTTACACTACCCTCATTTTTATTGCAATATATTGAATTAAAAATTAAACCAAAGTATGTGTAACATTTATCAAATTAAATACAGTACTTTTTTTCACTCCATATTAGTCGTAATATAGCACTTAGAAAAATATTTTAAGAAAGAGATTTGAGCATATAAATGACAATATTTATTAAAATAATTTTAACGCATGCAAGAGCGAGATTATACATTATTAGTGTTAAAATTATTATACTAAACATGTGCTCATTTACTTGTTCAAATTTTTTCTTAAAAAGGGAGGGCCAAGTATTTGATTCCATTTAAATAAACATTATTTATGTACTTATTTTAAGAAAATCAGATCAGATCATATCAGATCAATTTAGAAAAATTCAGACCATATTAGAAAAATTCAAAGCATATTAGAAATTATTTTTTTAAAAAAAAAAAAAGTTCAGGTAGGATCAGATCGGATAAAAAAAACTTCAGATAAGATCAGATAAAAAAAATTAAGATCAGATCAATTCAGATCAAAAAATTTGCGAATCAAACTCAAGAGGGGAGGAATTACAATTATTAATGGTTGTGAATAAAACAAGTCGGGAGTGATCATCGATAGTCAAAGTTTTCATTGTCCTCTCATATATACATGCACTCTTAATTATACAATTTACAATTATGACGATGCATTACTAGCTTTGGAAAATTTTCAAAATACACAACTACTCAGGGCCCCATTATGTCATTACCTCACATAGATATGCCTATAAATACTTGCATGCTAAACACTAGTTTTCTCATCCAAACACAATTACTGCTTTCACCAATTAAGAAAATAAATATAATCTCCAACTAAAACTTAGCTTTATTTCTTGTGAGCCACTTAGCTTGAAAATGGGCTACTCCAAGGCTATAATCCTTGCTCTTATCTTTGCTGTGACACTTGCCATTTCCTCCCAAGTCTCAGCTCGTCAGCTTGCTGAAAAGACTGGTATGTTCTTTTTTTTACTATTGATTTATTCTTGTTTATCAATAAAAGTTCGTTTATAAGCATTTTTACAAACATAAAATTGTCTCTCTCTTTAAGTGATATTGATAAAAAATTATATAGTAACCGGTTATTAATGACTAAGTACCATTTTGAGAAGATCAGATGGAAAAGTGAGATGATTTTGAAATAAACAAAAAGTAAGAAATCTCAAAGTGCGTGGGATTATTCCTTTTCAATTTTTGCTAATATATAAGATCTCACGCACAAAATTTTGTGAATCCTCCACATATGCTCTTTTGAATACTTATTTAACACATTCAAATTAAGCACACACAATAAAAAATGCAATATTAGCGGTTGATAATTATAGATTGAATATAAATCCATTAATTTTTTCCTAATTTATGTAGCTTCGTTTTAATTTAATTTGTTAATATGTGATAATGTATTCTAAAATTTGAATAGCTAGGATGAATTTATTGAACTATAGTACTTCGTGAGTAGTCTAAGACTCGTACCTCAGGCTTGCGTATTGAAGGGCATATTGTGTAGATTTGAGTAGAATACATTATATATATTGATTGGTGGTGAATGGAAACATGCATGCATATTATTCTGGATAATAAGTTTTGAATTAATTAATGGTACTAATAAAATAAAATAAAGCAATTTAATTTGCATAATTTTGAATTGCAGAGTCCTTGGAAGAATCAAAGTATGGGCACTACGGACACGGTGGTCACTATGGACACGGCCATGGAGGGCACTATGGACACGGTGGTCACTATGGACACGGCGGTCACGGTCACTACCCATCAACTGATGAGAACGAAGCCGTCCAACCACAAGGCTATGGTCATGGTGGTTACGGCCACGGCCACGGTGGTTACGGCCATGGCGGCTATGGTCACGGTGGTTACGGCCATGGCGGCTATGGTCACGGTGGTCACGGCCATGGAGGTTATGGGCATGGTGGTCATGGACACTACCCACCAAAGGAGACAAAAACTACCGAGGAACAACACTAAGCTACTTTTAATAATTACTTGTTATTAGTAAACAAATTTCAAATAAAATGTGCTTTGGTTCTACGTGATAGATTCATAGGATGTATGTATGTGAATCATGCATAATGTAATGAGTTTACATACTATGGATGGATATATGTTATGTATGATGTCTCTGCATAAAATGGAAGACTGTTTCATTTACTTCTTATTATGATGATGATGATGATGATGAGTGCTTATTCTGTTTCAATCTTTTTTAAATTATGGCACCTCCAAATATAAGAATAACTTGAAAAAAGAATTCAAAGAAACAAAAAAAAATTAGGCCGTTTAGAAAATAGGCCATGTGTGTAGAGGGGTCTTTTAGCGCACCCACCTAGCCATGACATCCATATCCTTCTAATGGGTTTTGCCAATTCCCACACCCCATAAGGGTTTCAAAATCAATGAATCGACGCCTGCAGAGACATCACTAGACCTGTCAAATAGGTCGGGTTAGGATAATGTAATTTCAGGTTCGGGTCGAACAAATTGAATATTTAGTAACGGGTTAGGCTCCTGAAATGAATGTATATGACCCAGTATCTTTGGGTTCGGGTTGACCCAGCAAATTTTATAGAGTTTAATCATATTTGTAAAAAAAAAAATATATATATATAATTTTTGTATCTCAAACATAAGACTTAATATATAGTATCTTTGAGAACCATATTCAACAAATAAATGAACTAAAATAAAAAAAACACATGAAACTATATTATCGGACATCTACCTTCAATGCAATAAAAAAAAATCTTACAATCATTGAACTTAATATAAGAAAAACAATTAAATTAATTTCTATACTTAACAAGATAACAACAATATAAGGATAAAAAATTATCAAATAAAAAATATAAAAGTAATGGTTTAATAGCTTAACTTTACAGAAATATATTCGCTTAATAATAATAATAATAGAAAATTTCTTAGCTCCTTGCTTGGGTTGAAAAGGATCAGGTCGAAATTAGATAGATAGGTTTTAACGGGTTAAAAATACGGATTTAAATGGGGCAAAAATATCAAAATAAATGTGAAAACTCGCTACTTATTGGTTAAATTTATTGAATTTTTTGGGCCGAGTCGGATAATTGACAACTACTCCCGGCCCTCTGTCCCCCTTTTTTTGCAACATTTGTCTTTTCACATCTCCCAACACACAACTTTAAATAAAAATATCTATAAATACATATACTAAAAAAATTATAAAAGTTATATATTAATAAAGTACACATCGAGCCGAATCACAAGAGATTATATTTGACTATATTTTTTTTCTTATATGTATAAAATTAAAGAGAGTTAAAGTTGTCCAGTAAACAATGGAAAAAGTCATAATATTACCGTAAAAAAGGAACAGAGGGAGTACTTCGTATAAGATTTGTAGGGAATAAATAGAGATGATATGGAAACTAGAACTACTAAAATGATTACTTCGTATATATGTGTACAAGTCTTCCAGTTGGAGAGAGTTGATGAAACTTCCATGATTTAATCTTATTCTTCGCCTCCTTATTTTTCATTTGTATTTATTATTTTCAACCAAATAACAAGCTTATTTTACAATTTACAATAATCATTCATGGAATTTTCATTCCCCCCACTTTCAAAGTATAACTAAACAAACACATGAATTATAACGTATCAAGGGACCTAGTCGTTGGTCGGGTCAGGGTCAGTGCGAGTTAGGTTGGGCCATTAGCAAACACTTAAAAGGGTCAATAGTGGGCCGAAGGTCAATAGCGAGTTGTTAGTGCTCGATCGAGTTAATGTTAATCAACTAAAAATAAATAAAATTGAAGGAAGTCAAAAGTGAAAGGAAACTTACAAATGTAACGATTTTTACTATAAAAAAATTTGGCAACATTATCAGGCTAACGTTTTTTGCCCTATGTTAATACTTACCAATAAGTCCATATCCATCAAAAGTTTTGTCCTGTCTAGCAAAAACACAATTGACTTGACCCTAATTGCATTCTCATTGGCATCCTATCCATGCCTGCACGAATTTATTTTTGTGCACATTTTCAAAAGGCCTCATACTAATAAGTGTTTGGTAAAATTAATAAAAAACTCTCCTACTCTTTATTCTTCCGAAGTGGGACTTGGGATGCACTAATTCCCAACAATATATCAATTGCAATACTTGTTATTATCGTTTCCACTCCTTATCAAATTCATTTCCATTACATTTCTGTTAATCACACTAAACAACCCCTTAATATGCATAAAAAATAAAGTATCGTAAAGACTCTCTCCAAACCGTAACATATTAATTGCAACCGATTTGACATTTTCCTCTTTACTACATGTTAAATCATTGCAATTAATAAATTATAAAAAGAGTAATAGCAACATAATATGTGTTTGTGAACACGTAGCTACAAATAGATTAATTTGAGTAGGACCAAAGTAAATATAGACGCATTTCATTATCTCATATGCTCATGTTTTCAACATCATCACGATTCACGTTTGTGAAGCGGCGCCAATGCCCAGTGCGTATGCATGAATTGATCACAAGTCAATTTTTTTTTGTACTCCGTAACTTTTAGCATAGTTAACTTGGGTTAGTGTGATAAGACCAAAATACCATACATATTGTCATATATTACCAAAATGCCATTGATATTGTAACATACTCCCTCTGTCCCTAAAAGATTGCTCCATTTACTTTTTCTTATCTCACAAGACATATCTTTAAATGAAAATATCTTGAGATATGTATAATAAAAATTATAAGCATTACATAATAAAAAAGTACACATTGAGCCGAATCAAACGAGATCCCATTTGACTATATTTTTTCTTACATGTATAAAATTATAGAGAGACAGTTACCAAACGAACAGTAGCAAAAGTCAATATGATGCAATCTTTAAAAGACAGACGGAGAGAGTATCAGTTATGTATTTATCACCCCTCTCGATCTCTCCATAGCTTGCCACATATGCTTGCTGCCTCCTCTTCCTTTTAGCCATAAATCCTTTTATATTAGTCTACTGAAAATCACATAGAGATGCATAAAGATTTCCATAACTCCCATCATAATTCCCTTCCTCAACAGTGGCGTAACCAAAAAGGGGACATGGGAGGACCACTGTTTCAACTTTTTTTTTTGAAAAAGTCAAGTTAAAAACAAAAAATAAAATAAAATTATTTACTACTAATTTTTTTTATTTTTTAAATTTTAAAATCAAAAAAAAATTACCGAGCGCCAATACAGATTACAAATTAATTTTAATTTTTTTTAAAAAAAATTTCTTGCTTCTATTTTAACCTTAAATTGTTCAATTTATGCTTCTATTGTATTTGCATGTTTCTTATAAAGGATATTTATAAAGTGATGCTTGTCAGAAAATTTTACAGAGCTTAAACCTTGATTTCTATGTGTAATAGGCTATGAGCTACTTTTGGTTGCTATCATCACCACCAGCGCAAGTGCGCAACAGATAAAACTAAAATTTTGATATGCTATTTTTTTTACCAAGTACCAACTATTCAGATATTTTTTTAAAATCGAATACTCAAAGAATTACTCAAAGAATCCCCATCGGAAGAGCCGTCATCACCACCAGCGCCACAGATAAAATTAAAATTCTGATTTTTTTTAAATGGACCGGATGGAGATCAGACGCTCCACCCATGGTGGGGATTCTGGCTAGGATGCCTGGTTCATTTTTAAAAAATTGATTTTTGAGCTGGTGGTGGTGGCGGCAGCGACAACGGCTCTTCCAACACTGTCACAACCGATGTTGACGTCGTCTGCCGCTAGCTTTATTGGTGGTGGATGGTGGTTGAAAGAATGGAATTCCTTACCCTTTACTCAATATTGTCAAATATGTACAAGTACAGTACAAAAACATTGCATAACGTAATCCTACAAACTAGGGCTATTCATCTCATGTACAAAAACATTGCATAACGTAATCCTACAAACTAGGGTTAGTCTGCGTTAGAGGGAGGAGAGTATTACTGTGGTTTCACACATGTTTTTGGTCGATTTTAACTAATATTAGGGCTATTCAATTCGTCAAATATAAGGAATGAAAATTAAGTTATGATATAAGAATGAAGGATTTAGATTTAAGGTGGGTTTGATTCATCTCAATTTTTCTGATCAGATCTGAACTTTTTTTATTTTAGCTGATATAATCTGAATTTTTTTAATCTGAATTTTTATTTCTTATCATATCTAACCTCACTACAAGGAAAGAGGGATATGACAACGCCACTTAAAGAAACAGTATTTTATGTGTTGCTATAGGTATGTTTTGGTAGCAGTTTTTAAATTTGATTTTTTTTGTTTGGAAAACTGTTATCATATTAAAACTGTTGCAATAATTTTTTGGTAATCGGTAAGAGCCAAATCTTTAGCAACAATTATAACTCTATTTAGCTTTAACCTCTTTAATAACCAAATAAAATAAAAATATAAAACAATTAAAAAAAATTGATTAAACGCTGGATTTCCCTTCTACCCTAATTTTCCAAATATAATTTTTTTTGGGTATAAAGAGCAAGCATTAAATTAAACTAAACGAGTAATGAAGTTAGAGTTATAGACTAGGAAGGGGTAAATTAAGTCAGGGAACAAACCCTCCAAATAAGTACTAATACAACTAGGATTAGGAAGTTCAATTTTATTTTTTTTTTAACTTTTTCCTAATCCGCTCAACTAAAAAAAAAACATTTAGAATGATTGAAGTCCATTTACTCGCCAAAATTTGCCAAAAAATTGAAGTTCATTTATCCTAAACCCTATTCCCACGAAGACCTTCCTTCGTTCGCAGCCAAAATTCACCGCCGCCTTTGCTTAATCTCCCTCGGCGTTATCGTTGCCGCCGATGCGCTGCTTCATCGATCTCCCTCGGCGCCTGCTGTTGCCGCTGCTACGCTATTTTTCTCTCCCCTAGCACCACCACAACAACAAAAACCCAAGGTAGCTCCCTCGTTTTCCTCCTCTCACTTTCCTTATGTTAGGGTTTGAATTAAAGAAAAAAATTATGAATTGTTGTTGTTGATGTTGGTTTTGTCTCTGTTCCTGGTTTTGGAGCCACTGTCGTCGTACAGTCACCTTTGGCTGTTGCAGTCTACACGAGATGCTTTACAAGATTTCTTAGTGGAGGCCTGCAATATGGATGCACTGGCTTTAAGTCAAGCACTTGAGTCAAAACTTCACTCACCTAATTGGCAGGTATTATCTTTTTTACATTTCATTTTCTTATAAAGTATGTATGATTTTTTAAAATTGACCAAGCCATCAATTTGGGGGTACAACATTCAATCTATACATCTTTTTTCCCTTCTTCCTGGAGTAAGGATAAAATGAATATATTATATTGTTCAAAAATTTAGGAGAGATAATCTCTTGTGTCCTTAGTTTGAAATTATTGATTTTATAGAACTTCTGGATTATGTTTCACTGTATCTAAATTTCTTAGTTGTTTGGGGATCAACATTAGTACTTTGAACTAACCTATGTTCTTGCCAAACGCTAAAATCTATATGTTTGATTCATGAATACTCAATCCTTAAAATTGATTGAATCTGCAATAAGTGGATAACTGGACATTAAGTTGGATTTGAAACTGGACATTAATCTTGGATAGAATTTTCTGTAATGTATTTTACAATCTTCTACAGGTTCGGGTGAAAGCAGTGTGTGTTCTTGAAGCAATTATGAGAAAAAGGGATGATGAGCATTTTACTATTATAGCTTCTTACTTTACTGAGCACATTGATCTGGTGATTAAATGTTCTGAATCTCCACAATCTTCATTGAGAGAGAAGACAAACAGAGTAAGTGTATTACGAGAGTAGTTTTCAAATTCTGAGCTATATAATTTGCTTAACTCATGTATTATTTGTGTTATGTGATAGTATTATAATGGTGAAAAATAATATTAAAAGAACTCGACATAATTTTGGTAAAGGGAGTAAAAGCATAAGATAGAATTCCCTATTAATACCGCTGTTGAAACAAGCATGTTTTGACAACATGACCTTCCTTTGGATGGGTACTGTTTTATACCACTTGGCAACAGCCCAGACCTGGAAGTAGAAGTCGGCTGGTGCAGCAGGCTCGCCTCTGTGCGGCAGCAGCAGCCCTGTAGCCAGGGGCAGCATCCTTCGGCAGCAGCAACAGTTCGCTAGCTGCGGCTAGGCGTTTTTGACAGCCCTGACAGAGGCGGCAGCAGGTGGCTGGCCTCTGTCCCGTGGTTCTGTTCAGCCTTCAACTAGGACTTGATTTAGTTTAATAATTTTATGAAACTTCCATATTCAACTCATTACAACACAAGTAATCAAGCATACATAAATCCTATGATTTTCTCATTGTAGATAGCACAATTGAGAGTTGAACCAAGTGTTTCAAGGAAGGAGAAAGGCACCCGATCTAAACCCACATGGTTTTGTTCATGAATTGTTGGTCGCTGATAAACCTATACATGTTGTTGTAGTAGTAGTTGTTGTTGTTGTTTTTTAGCACTCTTCCAGTTGCAATTCCAGTTCTAGATACAAATGTCTCTGTTGATGCCATACCATTCAGCAATTTGCAGGTTAAACCTCCAATTCAAATTATTGACTTGATTATTGAGATTATGGCAATGGGAGTGGTATAACTGGGACTGGGAGTACCTGCAAATGTTGCCTGTGGCCATGGCCATCTCGATGTCTTTCACTCTTTGTTATCAATCACTTATAACAACCTGCTCTGGTCTGGTCTGCTTTGCTAGCTCAATAGGGCTAGGATGAGCTTTAACAAATACAGGAACAACACAGGATGAGCTTAAATTTATTACTGTATGAATTAGATAGTCATAAAATAAATAAATTCAACCATTAACAACAGCACAGGATAGATGAGCCTATTATTCCTAACAAATTAAACAGATGGATCTCAACACAAGTACTAGTACTCACAAAGACTTCAACTTCCTCTACACATTTCATACCATGTTCCAACAGCATTAGCTAGTAATAGTTTCATAGGTGGTTGTTTAATTATCAAATATTGTGACACAAAATAAAATGATGATTAAAAGTCGAATTTGGAAAATAAATGTTAAGTAGCTGTCTCTTTGAATTAAAAATTTTAAACAAAAATTTATATATTACTCAAACCAACAATAAAACTCATCTACTTTTCTAAACTCATTTTACATGAATCCTTATTTTGAGAAGCCCTTATTATTATAAGCTCTAATTCATTCTCCTGTGAACAATCACCTTATTATCTTTCTGGACTTTTCTTTGGATTTTTGTCTTGGTGATTGATGAAGGTGAGGGCGGACATGATTTTTTTGCAGAGTTTCTTTACCTTAGTAATTTTTTTTTACCAATGAATAATAATATCCATTTCTTTAATTCTTTTTTTTTTTTTTTTTAATTTCAAGCAATTTCCTTAGTTCATATTTTAATCAGTTTTCTTTTGTTTCATTACAGGATGAAGAGAAGATCAACTATTACAAGGTTCAAATATGAAAAATTCTATTGGAATTGGGTTGTGTAAATAATTATTTTGGTTTTGATGATATGACTTTCAGTCATTCACTAGTGGAAAAACCCCCTATTTGTACCGGTTTTTTTGCCATATTTGTACCGGTTCAAGAAGGATACAAATAGAGGCGGTACAAATAGTAGTACTATTTGTACCGGTTATGATAACCGGAACAAATAGTGTGTTATTTGTATCGGTTTAAAAAAACCGGTACAAATAGCTCTTTTTTTTATTAAAAAAAAAAGAGCTATTTGTACCGGTTTATATTAAAACCGATACAAATAGCATATTATTTGTGTCGGTTATAGCTTAAAACCGGTACAAATAGAGTACTATTTGTGTCGGTTTTAGCTTAAAACCGGTACAAATAGATGTTTTTAATAAAAAAATAGTTTCCTCCATTTTAGCAAAAATTAGTTTTTTTTACATTGTTATATAAAAATCCCAAAATACAATCAAGTACAGTAGCCTGCACCTCAGGCCTACCCCCAACATCAGCCATACAAACTGGCCTAATGTAACCATGTCTCTGTGTCTCAACTCGGCCCCTTGCCAGGTATATTTTATTGTAAAAAACAAAAAAAAATCAATGAACATATAGATCTCTACCAATTCAACTTCATACACCAAATACAAAATATTACTTCCTGTATCACATAATGGCAATACATAGCTTTTGCACTATTCATTAATTTAGATTTAGTTTACATAAACATGTAAAATTGTCATCAAAAGAAACTACAACTAAATAATTTAATGACAAATGCATTAAATTTATGACAATAAAAAATTTAACCTAAAATACTCCGCCCATTGTTCTCGAACTTCATCCAATTTCTTTTGGCTATACGGGGAAGATCGTCTGGTAAAAATGCTCTACAAAAAAAAACGGTACTGTAAGAACATAACTGTTAAAGTATAAAGACAAAAATAAAAACGAGCGAAAACTTTGGATTAGTTTTAGGTGTTATTGCTCCCATCTCCGCACCAATCAATTTACTTCATGTTTTTAAGGTTTTATTATGAGCTATACTATTTATGTAAGCATCTTATGACTTGTTAAAATGATTTTGGGCAAAGATACAACATTTTGGAACTAAAACGAGCTAAATAGCTCATTTTGGGTTTCTTTTGTGTGTTTTACTCCTATTTTCGCACCACTCAATCTAATTAGAATTTTTAAGGTTTGAACATGTTCTATACAGTTCATGTAAGCATCCTATGACTTAATTGCATGATTTTAGGCAAATATAAGTCGTTTTGGAACGATAATGAGCCAAGTAGCTCATTTTGGGTGTTCTTGCTCCCATTTTTCAACCACTCACTCTAAATCATATTTTTAAGGTTTGAACATGTCCTATACCATTCATGTAAGCATCCTATGACTTATTTGCATGATTTTAGCCAAATATAGGGCGTTTTGGAACGAAAAAGAGTCAAGTAGCTCATTTTGGGTTCATTTTAGATGTTCTTGCTCCCATTTCTGCACCACTCACTCTAAATCATATTTTTAAGGTTTGAAAATGTCCTATACCATTCATGTAAGCATCCTATGACTTATTTGCATGATTTTACGCAAATATAGGTCGTTTTGGAACGAAAACGAGCCAAGTAGCTCATTTTGGGTTCATTTTGGGTGTTCTTGCTCCCATTTTTCAACCACTCACTCTAAATCATATTTTTAAGGTTTGAACATGTCCTATACCATTTATATAAGAATCTTATGACTTGTTCAAATGATTTAGGGCAAAGATCCAGCGTTTTGGAACTAAAACGAGCTAAATAGCTCATTTTGGGTTTCTTTTGTATGTTTTACTCCTATTTTCGCACCACTCAATCTAATTAGAATTTTTAAGGTTTGAACATGTCCTATACAGTTCATGTAAGCATCCTATGACTTATTTACATGAGTTTAGGCAAATATAGGTCGTTTTGGAACGAAAATGAGCCAAGTAGCTCATTTTGGGTGTTCTTGCTCCCATTTTTCAGCCACTCACTCTAAATCATATTTTTAAGGTTTGAACATGTCCTATACCATTCATGTAAGCATCCTATGACTTATTTGCATGATTTTAGCCAAATATAGGGCGTTTTGGAACGAAAAAGAGTCAAGTAGCTCATTTTAGGTTCATTTTAGGTGTTCTTGCTCCCATTTTTGCACCACTCACTCTAAATCATATTTTTAAGGTTTGATAATGTCCTATACCATTCATGTAAGCATCCTATGACTTATTTGCATGATGTTACGCAAATATAGGTCGTTTTGGAACGATAATGAGCCAAGTAGCTCATTTTGGGTGTTCTTGCTCCCATTTTTCAACCACTCGCTCTAAATCATATTTTTAAGGTTTGAACATGTCCTATACCATTTATATAAGAATCTTATGACTTGTTCAAATTAATTTGGGCAAAGATACAGTGTTTTGGAACTAAAACGAGCTAAATAGCTCATTTTGGGTTTCTTTTGTGTGTTTTACTCCTATTTTCGCACCACTCAATCTAATTAGAATTTTTAAGGTTTGAACATGTCATATATCATTCATGTAAGCATCCTATGAATTATTTGCTTGATTTTAGGCATATATAGGTCGTTTTGGAACAAAAACGAGACAAGTAGCTCATTTTGGGTTCATTTTGGGTGTTCTTGCTCCCATTATTGCACCACTCACTACTCTGAATCATATTTTTAAGGTTTGATCATGTCCTATACCATTCATGTAAGCATATTATGACTTGTTCAAATGATTTTGGGCAAAGATACGGCGTTTTAGAACTAAAACAAGCTAAGTAGCTCATTTTGGGCAAATAAATAATTATAACAATATAATAAAATAGAAAATCATCCTTACCTCAAGTTTTGTGTTTAAATCAACACTAGCGTCAGCAAATTTGTTGAGAATCTCAAGCATGTATTTCATTACGTAGTATGCACACTCTGTTCCTCCATTTTGCGGGGCACACTAAAAAATTATTAATAAAAAATATTTTAATTCAATTTGTATCTTAGTTAAATTAGAAGAAAAAAGAAGCAAACATTATACCTCCATTTTGTAAAAATCCAGCTCCAAATTACCCTTATCTTTCACCCTCACTCTATAAGCTGGATAAGCACTAAAAGAAGATTGGCAAGGTTAATATAACATGAATAAAAATAAATAATACTTTCAAAACATTGCTTGTAATTAAAATACTTACAGTTTGGCCGCATTTCAAAAGCATAATTCAATATTCTTTAGTTCCGTGTCCAAAGGATCGAAGATGTAAATCATGCCCATTCGTAAATTAATCACTAAATGTAATACCCCGAAATTTAGGGCCAGAAAAATTCGCGGTTATTAGTATTATTTTATTTATTCTAAGTCCAAAAGGCTCATTAATTTGGACTGTTTTATTTTATTTTCCTCTCTTTTAACTCAATTGGGCCAATGACCCAATCTTTTTCCCCTCTTATAAACTTGGCCGGTCCCCTTTATGTTTTTGGGCCAAGTATTATTATCCTTATTATTTAGTTTGATTAATTAATTAAATTAATTAAATTAAATAATATTTTTAAACTCCTTAAACTAATTCAAACCTAGCCTAAACTACCTAACTAAGTCCACTCCATCTCCCCTATTTTTGCTCACTCTCTCACGGTAGCCCATAGATTTTTAGGGCTTGTTTTGTTTTTCTTTGCTCTTCTTTTACCTCTATAAATATAGGGCTTAGCATGTTATATGTTCCTAATTGCTAAAGTTCTTAAACCCTACAATTTAAAATTCTCCTCCTCTCCTTCACAAAGAAAAACCGTGCACTTTGTTCACCAATTGGTGAATATTGCCTTGGAATTTTTAGCGATCAGAGGTAACTTTGCTAACCCGTTTAATTCCGGAACAACCTATTCACATAGTTAATTAGGATTAGAAGCATGAAAATTATAAAAAGAATTAGTATCATGTTAGGGTGTTTTTCGAACTACATGAAATTTATGTACATGTTATTTTTCTAGATTATTTTATGTAGTTTCTTGAAATCTTTAATGGTTGAGTAATTACTTGTATGAATTTATTTATTAATCAAATTTTGTTATTTCTTGATTAATTTTTCGTGGCAGTTTGTTTACTGTTTGATTATGAATCATGATTTATTTCATGGCAATATTCGTCCTTTTATTGCTTATAATAATTTAATCTTTCAAACCGGTAAAACTGTCCAGATTTGGTTTACGAATTATTCAAGATACTTAATCAATTCGGATGGCTACGAAAATTTAGTTTGAAGTGAATAATAGTATTTTACAGCTTTTGTTAAATTTTCGTAATTTTTAAAGTTCGTCTGCTATGGTAGAAAAATCTGAAACCGAATTCAGCCTAATCTGACTCGTTAGTTATAAAATCACTTAAAATTAGTAAATGACGTTATTTTTAAACGAAATTTATGCACGTTAAGCCTTGAACCTATATTTATCTCCCATAAAAATTTCCAGATTATTCGAGACCTTTAGACGGTCGTTCTTAATTTAATTCTTTAAAAGTCAGATTGTGTAAAGCAGGGTGATTGAATTATTAAAATATGTTATTATTAATGCTTGAATTTTTCGAGTGACCTAAGTATTAAAAAAGAGTTAAAAATATGATTTCTATGATGAATCTTGATTAATCTTGAATTAGTATTGGTAATCTTTAATTTAATCTTTAATTATATCATGTTATTTTGCATTCTTGAATTTAATCTTGTCCTTGATTGAACCCTAAGATGCCGTGTGATTTAAGTATTTAAAAGAATGATTTTTGATCTTGTTCTTGAATTAATCTTGATGATTTAGTGTTTGCTGTATAATCTGTTTTACTTAATTAATTATGAATAATTATCTTTAAATTATTTAAAGTGGAATTTTGAATATCTTCACTAGAAATGTCGATGACTAGAAATTATGTGAAAAATAGTATTTTTATCATGTTTTAGGTAATTTATGTAATTAATTGTTAATTTATATGATTTATTAAATTGATTATATGATGATTGAATGAATTTATCTAATTATTGCTATTTTAATGAAAATGTCGAGTGGCCTATTTTATTTTTGGTCAATTTAGTTTAATTTTGGACTTATAATAATATTGAGGTAATTTTAGTAATTAATATTGTTATTATTATTATAAAAGTTACAATTAAAGGAATTGTCAGGGATAAGTTGTAATATGAAGGGATAGATATTACTATTGCTATTATAATTAGTATTACAAATAGTATTATTAATAGTATTATATTATTATTAAGTAGCAGTAGGGATAAGTTATAATAAGATATTAATAGGGAAAGAAAGGAAACAGAGTAGGAGGATTACGAATCGTTTCGATCTCTGGCTAGGAAAGACTTGGTATTTAAGGTGGCCAATATATGTGCCGCACCTCTCTTTCCTGGGACTTCGAACGGTTCATTTCCGAATACGGTCACCTAGTATTTCCCGATATAAGATAAGATATAAGATTTGAAAGATATAAGATTTGAAAGATATAAGATAAGATAAGGACGCCTACCTGATGACTCGAGTAGTCAGACTGGGTTAAGTCGAAGCCACTGCTCAATGGGACGAACACACGAGTTCCTCCGAGTAGTTCTGGGTCTTAGGATATGTAGTCGTCTAAGTAGTAGTACACGAGCTGCTATTTAGGGGTTATGGCCATAGCTTAGGCTTAGTGGTGAAACACGAGATCCACTACGGGTTGAGTACACGAGCTCACCCCGGCATGTTCTAGGAAAGTTGTGGTGAAACACGAGATCCACAACGAGTTATAGTGACCGGTCCAATGAAAGATGATACGATATGATATGAATGATACGAATGATAAGATATGATATACATATTGTAATATGACATAAGATGTATAACATAAGATGTAGGTTATGATTTAAAGGAATTGGGATGATTGGGTTATAAGAGTATAATGTTATAAGGATATGTATTGAGAATAGTATAAGTCTTCCGCTGTGTATTTCTGTATTCGTATGAGATTGTATGTAAGTATGTACGTATGTATGTATGCATGTATGTATGAGTGTATGAGTGTGTTATACGTGTATTTTGTACGTATTCTAACCGTATTTCTGCAGGTATTTTTATACGTATTTTGTACATATTTGTATACATATTTTTGTACGTATTTTTATACGTACCCCGTGTTGACTTCTGTATAGCATGTATTAGGTTTTTGTATGGTTTTCATGCGATATTCTATGATATTATGTGTTTAGCGGTCCCTCGATTAAACGGGACAGCCTAGTTACTCGCCACTGACGGTGGACCCCCCCTCAGTTTCAGGTGAAGGTGCGGCTGATTAATTCGGGCTTCCGCTGGATGGGCTTTTGAGTGGCTGAGGACCTTAGTAAACCTTGGTTACTTAGTAAATTGAATTAGACTTTATGATTATTTCATTTATTTATAATCCCAGCATGTTGGGACGGTTTTAGAATAACTCATGTAATTACGTTTCTTTTGGGAATTACTCAGATTTTTGGATGATAGTTTAGTTAATTTAATAAAAGTTACTTAATTTTAATTGAATAATCTAATTTATAGTTTAAATTGTTTTGGTAATGATCCGTTGTCGATTTCCCTTCGTAAATCGACATGTTCAAAAAGTCGGGTCGTTACACTAAAAGACACCAATGGTTCCTACATAAACAATACTCATGAATTAACAAAGCATTTAGAAAAGATTTAGGGTAAAAACAAAAAGACACAAAAATTCATACTTTTCATTGTAGGGTGCTAAAATAAATGTGCAATGAGAAACTTTCTTCTTTGCTTCCCTAATGAAAGCATGTTTCAAATACGAAACGACACCATCAAAATCCCTAACGCATTCTGTAGCAGAAATTCTTTGGGGACACAAAAAGGTTATGTGTTCCTTATCATATACAGAAAGATATTCATCATTTAGATACCTGAAATTAGGCAAATGTAGGCTTAATTAGATACCTAAAGTTAGGCAAAAGTAATTAAAAAATGAAAACAGTTCAAGTAAATGGTTTACCGGATGTAGACATGTATCACGGAAACATTTAGACACGAGAACTTAAGCAATTCATAGACATCGCCTTTTGTAACCCAGATCTCTTGCTCATTCTCCAAATAGAATAAAGGAGGCTTGATTGGAACGCGTACGGTGTCGTGCTTCTCCTCAACCATTAGCTCGTGCAACAAGCGACATTCCGGCGGGTACGTTGAATCATCCACTTGGAGTATTTGTTGGCCCATGCTATGCTCCGACAAATGTGCTCTGAAGGGTTCACAACTATCGACACCTTCTTTACTATATGTTGCTATATTTTTCTCGTCATCCTATTTATTTTTCAATTTGCATAATAAAAACAAATCACACCAAAAAAACTTAATCAATACATCGAAGGGTATTTTAACCACAATAGAAAAAAAATGAAATTAGAAGCTAACCATATCCTCAAATACCACCATAGACATAGGCCAACTCACAAAATACCCTTTAGCTTTTCCAAGCTCCGTCACACCATCGTCCGCCGGTACTGGAAAATTCATCGCTTTGTGGTCATCATATGGATTGTCGATGCTCACCCTGTAATGATCAGACGATTGTTGTCTATTGTGGACAACTCCAGTTGAAGTAGGGAGATAGGTGCCATCGGCAACAATGACCAAGTTCCCGTCGTCATCCTTCATAGCCAGATGACATTTACAAGGGCCCTACCACAATAAAACAAGCTAAGAAATGGTTAAATCACATACTATGTAATAAATAAAGGAACATATTTGAAAACAATTTTTACTTTAGTAGGAGGTTTTTGAGGAGGAAGTGTAGGGGAGTTGGCTTCTTCCCTAGTAACCATCATGTTTTGCGAGGAACCACCGCATATGTAAGCTTCAAATTTCGATTCTAAACGAGCTATGGTAGCCTTTAAGGATTCTATCTCTTTGTTGTTAGAGTTGTTGGTAGCCCTTAGTAACTCTATCTCATTATCTCTATAGTTTTTGCTCTTCCCAAAAGCCAATCGGTGGCCAAATCCGACACCAAATCGGCCAATCCCCTTTACAAAGCCACAATGGTCCTTCTTTCCAAGAGCTTTTACAAGAGCATCTTCGTCAGGCTCAGAATTAGATTTTGCTCCATCATCTTTCTCCTTTTCCAAGAATTCCAACTGTAAATTAAAATGAAATTTTATTATAGCTATAGGTGCAACTAAATAAATATAAAATGTAGTAAACTAAGATTACTTTGGTTCCAAAAAAGATTACTTTGGTTCCAAAAAAGATTAAAATCACTTACAACTTGATTGACTACTCGAGTAGTCTCAACCTTATTTGGGTCAACTTCCCACTTTCCATCCTTCGTACGGCTCTGATGTGCTAGACACCATTGGATCGCACGACTTTGAACCCTTTCACTCACTACACTACTCTCTGCAGTAGAGCTTTCACTGGGAGTTGGAAGTCTCTTCTCTTTTTCCCATTCTGGTCTCCATCTTGAATAGCTCTTCTGCCCTAGTGTGTGGTGATGTAGTTTGTTATTGGAAGACTCTTTCCCTTTTTTACTTGTTTCCTATGTCAAAAAATGATTAACATATGTCACATACGTATTAAATAAAATAACATTAACATGACATTAACATTGATAGCTCCTAAAATTACCTGAAAATTCTTGGAGGCAACGTAAGCCTTAAAATTTTCCCATTGCTCCTTAGATATGTAACCTGCATACATATCCCAAGGTTCCTTCTTTTCATTTGGATTACCTTGCTTAGGAATTTTTTTCCTATCAATGAATCGTGCCTTCAATGTAGATCTCAGCTTCCTACAACGAGCACCTAGTGCTTTTTCGAAAAGTTCCTTCCGTCTGCCTTTTGGGTCTTCAATAATGTGGAACAATTTCTACATGATAAAGTTCAACAAAAATCAAAATAATTAAAATTAAAAAAATTAAATAAAATGAATTTGATGACTTTTTTAAAATAAAATATTTATTTTTAAAATTAAAACATGCCTTTGTCTCAGCCCACAAAATATCTTTTAGAGCTTGATCTACTTTCTTCCAATTGCGAAGGTTGATGTCAATTCTCAATGCACATTGCCCAAGCTGTCGTCCGTATGCTTGTTCCCATTTACCCATTGGAAAGTTGAGTTCATCAAAATCCAAGACCATGGGTACAGACGATTTCACAGGCTTCGAAGGACCTCTACCAGTCTTGTTTTTGGGTTGTGAATTTGCCTCTTCTAAAGACGTATTATCACTATTAACTTCATTGCCCTCCTGATTCATTGTAATTGCCAAATCCTGAAAGAAAGAGTTGAACACAACAATATTCAACACAAAAAAGTCGTTATACTCTAAAACTTGTTCGCATGTAAAGAAAAAGTCATCATATTATCACCTCTACCTCATTATTTATGCTATCGTCTTCTTCCTCATGATCACTTTCGGGCTCATAATCAACATCAGCTTTTTCATGTTTTGCCACACTTCTTGTTTTTACCAAACTTTTTGATTTTGTCACACCTTTTGATTTTCTCTTTCCTCCTAGCCCCGTCAATCCAGACGCAGTAATGGTTTTCAAACCTAAGGAATCTAGCTTTGCCTTATTCTCAGCAATCCTCAAATCCCTTTTCCTCTCATAATCCTCTGCATCCTTACCCATTTGAATCTAAGAAAATTATAAACATAAACAAAACCACATTAATTAATGATCAATGTAGCAATATAATGAACAATACATAAACAAAAGCATTTACCAATCAAACAAGTGTATTAGAGATGTAGTAATATAATTAGCTAAACATAAATTTAATTGAATTACCATAAAATATGTAATTACCTATTCTTTTAAAACATCAACATAAACTCCTTCCTCGCGATTGTACACTACATCATCAATAAGATCTTCTCCGCCCCGTACAGATTGAACACCAACCAATATAGGAGGGGTGTCGTCAAACTTGTCATAATCATCCTCATCAACCACATCTTCTACTCCAACAATCCCTCTCTTTCCTTGAACGACTACCCACCATTGAGGGTCGATGTTGTCTTTGACATAAAAATTTTGCTTAGTTTGTGATGCCAAAACAAAAGGCTCATTGGTGTCAATGAAGCGACTTGAATCCACAAGAGTCATCCCATGATCGCATTCTTTCTTACCACGTCGATTATCTACCCATTTACATCTGAAAACAGGTACTTTAAAATCAAGATAATCAAGCTCCCATATCTTTTCGATTATTCCATAGTAAACTTGTGTCCAATCGACTGGGTTGGTATCTCTCGCAGTAGAAAATTCTCTAGAAGAAGCAATAACCATTACGCCACTATTCTGGTGCACACCCTTTGCATTCTGACGCTTGGTATGGAAGCAATAACCATTGATGTCATAGCCCTCAAAAGCAGTAACAAACGGCCGAGGACCCCTTGACAAAGACTCCACTGTATCAGAGATATTGTTATTAGAATCCTTCAATGCAAGATGCACTTCACGCTGAAACCATTGAGCAAAATGTCGATTGTGCTCTTGCATTATCACGTATGAACCTGCTTTTGGATTCTTGCGAGTCAATTCATTAATATGCCTTATCAAATAAGGGTTGACGTCAGAAACGTGCTGTAAAACACAACGGTGGGCTGTTTTGAACCTTTCATCAGGCGGTTTAATATCCCTACTTCCGATTGTTCCATACCCCTGAAGTCTACCCTCATGAAGAGACTTAGGAACTCCAATTTCCTTAGCCTTTTCTAAGAATACAGCACAAAAATTTGAAGCCTCTTCAGCCGTCAACCTAGTTACTATGCTCGCTTCTGGTTTTGCTCGGTTTTTAACTAGACCTTTCAAGAAACCCAAATATCTCTCAATAGGATACATCCACCGAAGAAAAACAGGCCCACACTCTTTAACTTCATCAACAAGGTGTATCATTACGTGAACCATTATGTCAAAAAAGGTTGGCGGAAAACACATCTCAAATTTGCATAAAGTCTGCTTAAGATCATCTTGTAGAGTTTCAAGCTCATCCGGATCAATAACCTTACTGCATATTTTGCTAAAAAATAAACTTAGCTTCAAAATTGGTTCCCTTACATGTTTAGGCAACAAACCTCGAAGTGCAATGGGCAGAAACACTTGCATCATGACATGACAATCGTGGGACTTCATACCACTCAACTTCTTATCGGCCAACGATACAAAGCGCTTAATGTTCGATGAATAACCTGAAGGTACCTTTATCCCATGCAAACACTCGCAGAATTTCTGTTTCTCCTCATTTGATAACGTGTAGCAAGCTCGTGGCAAATATGCTTTGCTTCGATCTTCATTATATTCGGGCCACAAATTGGGTCGAATGCCTTCTTCCTTCATATCTAGTCGTGCTTTAAGGCCATCTTTTGTCCCTGACATGTTTAACAAAGTACCAATGATGGAGTCAAACACATTCTTTTCAATATGCATAACATCAAGACAATGTCTTACAGACAAATGTTTCCAATATGGCAGATCCCAAAGGATAGACTTTTTTTTCCACAATGGACCCTTTTTAACGGGCCGCTCACGGCCTAGTCCTTTGCCATATTTGTAATTAATATCCTTAATTTTGTCGTACAACTCGAACCCAGACAATGGGCCGCGAGCTATCCTACGTTCAGTTTTGCCATTAAATCGTGCTTTCATTGACCGATAGGGGTGAAATCAATCGAGCCACTTTCTAGTACCCCTGTACACATTCTTTCCCCAGTTTGAGAGATAATCATCATCTGCATCATCATCACATATTGGACATGCTTTTGCACCTTTAACTTTATATCCTGACAAGTCTCCATAAGCAGGAAAATCATTTATGGTACAAAAAATCATTGCACGGAGTGTAAAATTCGTCTTGGTATGTGCATCATACATCGACACTCCTTCATTCCACAGGACCATCAAGTCATCCTTTAAGGGTGCTAAATACACATCTATATCATTTCCAGGCTGGTTAGGACCAGTTATAAGAAGAGGCATCATTATATACTTACGTTTCATACACAACCAAGGAGGCAAGTTGTATATGGTCAACAATACTGGCCATGAACTGTGTTGTGAGCTAAGTGTGCCATGAGGGTTCATCCCATCGGTACTCAAACCTAGCCTAAGATTCCTAGGATCTTTGCCAAACACCGGGAAATCCTTATTTATTTTCTCCCACTGCTTGCCATCAGCCGGATGCCTAATTAGACCATCTTTCTTCCTTTCTTTTTCATGCCACACCAAGTTGTTTGCATCCTTCTCAATTGAAAAAAGTCTTTTGAACCTCGGAATAATTGGAAGATACCATAACACCTTTGCCGGAGGCAATATCTTAACACTCGCTTCACCTTCCACCTCCTTGTAGCGTGAGACTCCGCATATGGGACATGTATCCAAATTTGCATTCTCTTTTCGATAAAGCACACAATCATTAGGACATGCATCTATCTTGGTGTACTCTAACCCTAAGGGGTTCATCAATTTCTTAGCATAATATGTGGACTTTGGAATGCCATTTCCATCTGGAAACATGTCCTGTAAGGCTTCTAAGAATGCGGTAAAGCTTGTATCGCTCCAGCCAAACATAGCTTTTAGATTAGACAAGGTTAACACAGCTGAAAGTTGGGAATACTTAGTACAACCAGGATATAACGGAGTCTCAGCAGCTTTTGACACGTCCTCAAACATACGAGGTTGATTATTGAGATGATCTTCAATCGCATCCATCATATCATTAATTTGATCCCCCTCAAAGTCTTCATCATTATTATCATCCTCATGGCTCTCATAACCCTCACAAGAATTTCCCCCTATCGTATCTTTATTTTTAACATCATCTCCAAAATCTAACTTTTCACCATGCCAATACCAAATTTCATAATCGGGTCTAAACCCACGTCGATACAAGTGTTCCTCGATTGTATTTATGTCAGTCCACCTCTTTACATTACAGCAATCAAAACAAGGGCAAAATATCCAAGGTTGTTTGTTGATCCGTTGATGCTCTAACGCTACACTACAGAATTCTGTAACCCCCTTTTGAAATGCCCTTTCCGTACGATATCCATACATCCAACTACGATTCATTTTCTAAGAAAGTAACAATAAATTAAATTAACGCTCTAATAATGACTACTATAATTATATACTTCAACATTAAAAAAAAAGTTTCTAGCACAAATAAATTACATTCAAACTTCTATGTCAAAATTGCCAATTCAATTAATATATTATCAAAAGTTTAACATTATTATTAGTTTTATAGAATTTAAAACTATTTTCCATATATGCTACATTTTTAGTGAAATATATGCTACATTTTTTTTTCATAACATTGAATTAAACAGAGATATATTTCAATTCAAGATAAGAAAAAAATGCTTATTATACAAGCCAATTAAACAATGTTCAACAACTAATTAGTGTATGACTATAATTAAATTATCAAATAAATAGGAAATTATTAGATATTAGAAATAAAAACCCAAATTACAAGCCCTAATTTCAACAATGTTGAACAACTAATCAGCAAATAAAAACTCCATTAAATCAAGCAACATGTTCTTATCACAAATTTGAAACCAATTAACAATAATTAAACCCTAACAATTCAACAACAACAATAACATATACCTTCATTGTCCAGCAAGGAAGGAGGAAAACGGCTTGACCGACGGTGGATAGGGCGGTGGATGGTGCAGTTAACGGCGGTGGCGGTAGCCCTAGCGTGAGGCAGAGCAGATCCACGCAGCAGAGAACTCGTACGTTCGAGCAGCACTTCGTCGCAGGAACTCGAGCAGCAGAGGCGGGGGAACGGCGTTCGGCAGGCGGTGAAGGCGCGGCCTTAAGCAGGCGGTGGAGGGGCAGCGTGCTGGGGTGGTGGTGGTGGTGGAGAAACTGGGTTTTTTTTTTTTTTGAAATTAAGGGATATTGGGTTTTGGTTGAATGAAAGTAGTATAATGACTACATCTGTGAAGGAGCCCGTGTTTTTTTTAAAAAAAAAACGTGTATTTGTACCGGTTGTATAAAACCGGAACAAATAAACAAATATTTGTTCCGGTTTTATATAAACCGGTACAAATACTTAGTATTTGTACCGGTTTAAATAAAACCGGAACAAATAGTTGTTTATTTGTTCCGATTTTAAATTAACCGATACAAATAAGTAATTATTTGTACCACTTTTATTAAACCCGGTACAAATGAGCATTATTTGTTCCTGTTTTTGTATAACCGGAACAAATAAGGGGTAACAAATAGCAAATTTTCCACTAGTGATTTTTTGGAATTATATCTAGGTTATTTTAGATTTGAAACTATTACAAGTTAGAATAATGGATGTAATGGATGAAAATGTTATCATTCTTTATATAAAGCTTGTTTCTTTGCACTCCCTTTAATTATCTATGAGTGCATTTGAAATAGATTGGTTTATTTTATTTTATTATAGTAGTTTTTTAAAATAATACTTGGGGTTAGATTTATCTTAATAGCTTGTGAGCAATGCAAAGGTATTTAAACGCTGTTACCATATCCGTTGCCAAAATATTAATCATTACCAAAAAAATGATTTCAACTGTTACTATATGTTACAAAAATGTTGCCTTAACTTGGAGTAAAGTTGTTGCCTAAACATTGATCTGTTGCAAAAAATTTAAATATAAACTAACGTTGCTATAAATTGAAAAGTGTAGCTATAGTTTGGTAAATTACTGTTGTCTAAAGTTTCCAAGTGTTGCCTTAACTTCAGATATAAGTGTTTCTTAAAGTCAAAAGCATTGCTAAATAAAAGTGTTGCTAAAGATATTTATGGCAACAATATTTATAAAATTGTTGCCTTATGCAAAAAAAAAAACTGTTGCAAGAAGGTATTAGCAACGCACCTATTGGTAGCGGTTTTTAAACCGTTGCCATAGGGCTTTAGTAACAAAAATCTGGGTTATAGCAACACATTTTGGTTGTTGCTATAAGGCTTCTACCTTGTAGTGCCTGAACTTATCGGATCAAAACTTTTCTGAAATTCTATTGTACATTATTATAATTGCAAACTATTATTAATATTATTTTATTTTAATTGTAATAATAATAATAATTATTATTATTATAATAAAATAAAATAAATAGAAATAGAAATAAAAAATAAAAGTAAAATTAAAATTAAAAAATAAACATAAAAATAAAGATTAAAAATGAAAAATAAAAGTTAAAATAAATAAAAAATTAAAATTAAAAAAATTAAAATTAAAATTATAAAAATAAAAAATAAAAATAAATTATAAAAAAAATTAAAAATCAAAAATAAAAATAAAAATCTTATATGATCTGAATTTTTCTAACCTGATCTGATCTGAATTTTTTTAATCTTATTTGATTTGATCTTAATTTCTTAAAATAGGTACAAGATTGTTAATTATTTAAGTTGAATCAAATGCAGTCTTAGACGTTGCTTGTTGATTATTTGACCTTTTGTGGTCAGCTTCTTTTTTTTGGGTTTTTTCTCATTTATACCCCTGAACTTTTGCGTTTTCTCAATTGTGCCCGACTTTTTTTCCTTTTCTCACTTGTGCCCTTTTTTTTCTCACTTGTGCCCCTTAATTTTGGATTCTTTGTTAATTTTTGATTACCTTCACACATACTCTGTTAACAATATTAAGTTCACATTAAGTAAATCCCTATTTTTTGTGTTTTTATTTTACAAAATTGATCAAAAAACCCCTTTTTGACTCCTTGACTATGCGTTTTATATATATCACAATTACAATCATATCGAATTCTTCCAATTAATCACATAACAATGAGCCCAGCATCATAATCTGTTATTAATTTTGATTTATAGCAATTTTTGAGAATTAGACATGGGATGATACGAAGAAGAGGAAGAAGAGTGAAGAGTGACAATTAACAAATAAATCACTATTTTTAGGATATATATAAAATGCACAATCAAGGAGAAAATTAGTGTTTTTTATTTTAATTTTAAATTCCGTAAAATATAAAAACAAAAAATAAAGGATTTATTTAGTGTGAACTTAACAGGGTTAATAGATGGTATATAGGGGAAGGTTATTACTAATTAAAAATCCAAAATTAAGGGGCACGGGTACGAAAAGAAAAATAAATTAAGGGGCACGACTGAGAAACAAAAAAAAAGGCGGGCGCAATTGAGAAAATACAAAAGTTCAGGGGTATAAATAAGAAACCCCATTTTTTTAACTATGGGAATATATAACATTTTTTATCTATTATTTGCAACAGTCAACTTTTTACACATTCTGAAACAAAACTTTAACGGTCCACTTCGTTGTTATTAATATATTGTGGTAATAGTAATAGATTTTGTTAAGAAAGAACTAACTATATAATCCCCATGGAAAATTTATTTTCATTCCTAAGCTTGAATTTTCTTCATATTTTCTATTATCATCCATTACAATTGGGGAGGGTGGTATTGGATATCAAGGAATATTTTTAATTTTTTTTTTGTCTGATGCAACATTTTAATGAGTTTAATGCCGGAAAGGAGCAGTCAACGTCTGAAAATACGATCAAGGTTTCATCTAACAAAAAAGAATAGGTTTAATGTTTTAAGTTGCCAATTTTTTTAAAAGGTTTCATCTAGCAAATATTATTTTTTAATCTGACAAAAAAAATACCTATTTTTTTTAAAAAAATATATTCGATAAATTGGAGTTAAGCTAGCATCGCCATGGGGACGGAATAAATCTTCATCTTCCTTCCAAATTTATTTATAAATTCGTTTCTATTACTAACATTTATGAGTATTATAACCGGCAACCAAACGGGTTGTAAAGATTAATATAATTAATTTGTGTGTGTTTGTTAAAATAATTATAATAAATAGATATCTATACAATATATTAAAAGGCGCTCAAGGCACCGTACCGCGCCACTTAAGTTGTCTATTTGACAATCTCAGCTCAAAGCACATGTGTCACATGTGTCATGTAAGCATTGACACATCATTTAACAAAATTAATTATGTTAAGATCATTATTCGAACCTATTACCTCTTACAAGCAATTTAAGATCACTCATCAACTCAACCAACATTTATTAGTGCTTAAAATGTGCATATAACAATATATATTCCTTTTCTTTATTTTAAGTAAATTAGAGGTTGGATTTTTTTTAAAATAAAAATTTCACAAAGGTAAGACAAAATCACATAAATACATATATCAACAGAAAAATGTAACACTCGGGCAAAGCTCGAGCCAACAAACTAGTTAAAAAATTAAATATTGAGACGAAGCCAACAAGCTAAGACACTACTTGGCTACATTTTTCAATTCATTACGCATAAAACTCAAATTTCGGACAAAATATATAACATGAGTCCCAAATGATATCAAAAGAATATAATGCTGGCATTGCACATGCTTGGGGAAGGGGATTCTTTGATGGTGATGCTCAAACGGCACACATCAAGGATGCGAGAGTGACTCTATACTATAGCAATATTGCCCTAGATCTCAATCCACATCTATTAATCTAGTATGCACTTAGTGAACAGTTTTTTCTTTTTTGACAATTCAAAGAATATTGTATAGTGTTAAAAGTGGGTGCCTTTAGTCAATAATAGACTGGCCAATTTTTTTTTATTACGTTTTGTTGTACCTAACTATAGATATATAGGCATATGTTTAACAGATATTGGTATTATTGTATTGGAATGAATATGCTTATCAGGTCAAACCGTATAATAAAACACACATCAAAGATTAAAAAATGATTTTGGCACCATAAAAATTATTATTAGCATGCATTCTCTTTTTGAGTGTAATTTTTTTTTATTTTACTTACAATGAACGTGAGGTACCAAAATCAGATCAATTTAAATATTAATAGTGCCAAAATCACTTTTTTAAAAGCATTTTGAGACCACGCATTGGTAGCAAATCTAGCTACAAATTATGCTCATCTTGTGAGAATTATTAGGTTTTGTACAAAATTTACATAACCCAATAAGAATTTTCTAGTGCAGACCCCGTAAGACAAGTATTTAGTTATTTACGCAAAATTAGATGGAAATACTTTGATAATAAAGTCAAACCAGATAAAATATCTTTGACAACTTTTTAGATGATTACTCCTCAAACATGAATGCAAGATGCATCTACTTAATTACAATTGGATACATGAATGAGAGCATTGCTCCATGACTTAAAACATGAGGGCGAAATCATTTTTGGTAGTCAACATTGAAAATGATGTGATCCAAGTATCCAACTACTGTTAAGACTTTCTAAGAGTTGTCCAAATTTATTACTTTTTTTGGTTAAAAAGGGGTTAATTAATTAATTAAAACTAGAGTAAACCGGTGCTAATGCAGCGCACCGGGCATATTTAAGTATATTTAGTCTTACATCAATCGACAAATATGAAATTTCATTAGTTTAGAGTTTTATTGTCATACTTTTAACAATTTTTTCTTAATATATACTATTAAGAAAGTCCAATTAGTTGTGGTGATATATAATTATCATATTTGTTTAATTTTCTTTTATGAATTTTATTTTCTTTAATCTATCTATATAATAATTTAAAAACCTAAATGGATGAGAGTCCTCCAAACCCCCAATGGAGGCCTCACATTAATCCTAATTAGTTTATTTATGTTAGTTATTATTTTGATGAATTTGTTCTTGGTTTTTATTATTTTGATTAATTTTTTTTTGTATGTATGTGTGATGGTAGTTATGATAGTTAGTTTTTTTTTTTTTTTTTTTTTGTTAAAAAAGGAAAAAATAAATTAAATTAGAATTAATGTGAGGCCTCCATTGGGGGTTTGGAGGCCTCTCATCCATTTAGGTTTTTAAATTATTATATAGATGTACCAGCCAAACCACAACATCCACACCAACCTAACAATACAGTTTCTAGCCATGATCATCAAAAACAAAATTATCCCCTGTTGGTCTAAACCAATCAAAATTACAGTTTGGGGGATGAAAAGATCAAAGTTGTTTCTTACAAAGTTCATATTAACTACATTAATATAAGATTATCCTTAGCATACTTCGTCAGCCTGTCCGCCACCTTGGTGAGCCTCTTATTCCCGTACTGAATATGAGAAGGTGAACAGAGACCTAGTAGCTCCCTACAATCATGACATAAATTAGCCAACTGAATATATTATAAGTCATAATTTAAACACTTAGGGCTCGTTTACATTAACTGGATAGAGATGAACTGAGCTGAACTGAATAAAAGTGTATTAATTGAACTAAATAGAGATGAACTGAACTGAATTGAACTGAATTGAACTGAACTGAACTAAACATAACTGAATTGAACTGAACTGAACTGAATATAATCTGAAGTAAACAAGCCCTTAATACCATCAACTGCTATCTTCCAAATTTATTACTTTGGCGCTAAGATTTAAACATATGCCATATTAATTTTTTTTTTCAATGTCTCTTTATGTTATATATACGTAGAAAATGCAAAAAAAAAAAAAAAAAAATTAAGATGGGTCCCATACTCCAAGTTTCAAGTTGAATCTTAGAATTTTTTGATGACTCAACTTAATTAAAATTTGGTTAAGATTTTTGAAGAAAAATAGGAAAAATCTTAAGTCCAAATCTTAAGACATAAATGATGATGTCTCAATCACATATTGTAATAATTTAATTGCATGCTTTGACATATTGTAATAATTTAATAGCATGCTTTGACATATATATTGATAGGCAATAAATAATAATTGTCGTTCGTTACTGAAAGGATTAGATCGTCTTTATAATTCAAGTTTGACTTGGACAAGTAGAAGCGACAACTGTTTTTAATTATTTTGGAATTTCTGTAGGGTGGTCCTTTTAAAAAAATAAATAATTGTTACATTATTGTGAAAACCAATTCTATACAGTAATTCTAATTTCTAAGACATTGCATATTATACTCTATATATTAGGGTAGATTGAAAGAATAATAAAAACAATTATACTTTAGATAAAACTTAGCATATTTATATTATTAAAATATACTTAGCAAAAAAAAATTGAGTATAATTTATAGATTGTATCAAAATATTTCTTTCAAAAATACTCATAGATTATTCTTCCTCGATCCTGTAATGAACATTAGAACCACTGCTCCACTACTCGTTTCTCCATTGCATTTTTTTTGGAAAGAAATTTACCAATTTATTGATTGATATAAGGCTACTAGCCCAAAAAAGATACCCTAGCATAATGTTGGGGCCGGGGATAAGAATTGAACCCGTGACTGGACGTGAGACGCTTGTCACGCATCAAGACACACCCCCAACCCAACTCATTCTCAATTACATATCTAATTGGTAGAACGATGCCTATAGTAGGGAACCAGTCTTTTTTTTTTTTTTAAAAAAATAAAATACTCCATATGTAGATAAAATAAAATGAAGTAATAACCACTAACGTAAATAGGGATTTTGTGATAGCTAGTTTTCTACACTTAAACCTTTTTTTTGTTTAACCAAAAAATATATTAAATTAATTTGATGAACTGAATTTGTCTCAACTAATTAACATGAAGTGAACTAAACTAAATTAAACTAAATTAATCTAAATTCTAAACTCAAAAAGAGGTGAGATTAATTAAAATGAACTGATGATGAATTTATTTACTATAAATTGAAATTAAACTGAAATTTCATATAAGTCTCAAAGAACAATGCCTTATTATGTTACTTTGGTTCGTTAGGGATAGATGAGTGCTTTTTATGAAAAAATTCGTATGGGATCGATAGGGGGAGTGATTTTGGCACTCCTTAATTTGATTTTGGCACCCCTCAATGTTAATATTCATGTGAGAGGGGAAGGAGTGCCAAAATCAATTCTCGAAAGATAGGTCTTTGCCATCTTTCTAAGTAAAGAGATGATGACAAATAGAGTACAAATCAAAATTTATGGTTGTTGAATTCTCTTTGTTATATCAGATCAAATTATACACAAAATTAAAGTTGGGATATCTAATCTTTTGAACACAGAATTGCATGAGGGTCAAAAGATGTGATGAATAGTCAAATAACATAACACTACCTTTAACTTTTTGAAAATAAATCATATAGATAGCTTTTAGGGCTATGCTTAAGGAGATAGAAAATATAATTTTTACTTGCTCTATTTCAATTTATTCTCGACATTTTTTTTTATTAAGGAGGGAGAAAATTAAAAAAAATAATATAATTTATTTATTTCTCGATGTTTAAACATGTGCATTAAAAACTGTGTAAAAGTTAACGTAAACAACAAATGGGAACAAAGAAAGAGTAGTTAAATAAAATACTTATCACATGGATTTATATGTGATTTTGGCATGCAGGTTAAAAAAAAACTTTTTTAGAAAGTATATTAATTAGGTAGCATAGATACTTCATTGAGGTAGTCGTACCCGTACCAGATAACGATACTTTATCCAATTTTAAAATTATTTTTTTGACATGTTTTTGCAGTGTGATAATTCTATCCATTTTTTCATGTTTTCATATGTTTTTAAAGATTTTTCTTGTATTTTTGTACGTGCTAATTTGATAAAATTATCTTCATTTTAAAAGTATTCAATAATATCTATTTGTCGCACCCGTATCTTATAATGTTCAAATCAACTTATTACATACCCGTTTCCGTACTCGTATATATCCATGGATCTTAGTATATCAACTGCTTATACATAGCTTGAAGGGCTACATACAACAGTATGCTTTATTTAATCTATTTATTTTGACTACCGACACTATTCACAAATTAATTATATTTTGACAATCATTTGTGATTTAGTCATACATGCTCTAAATTTATATTTCATAATCTTTACAAATACGATAATTGAGTGCCACCTCAACTACAAAAATCATAACAATTTTTTTTGAAGGAAAAATATCCTAATAAATTAAAAAGATATTTACGACTAAAGTAATAACCAGTTAACTATTACTACTGTGTAAAAGTTAATGACCTTATAATCTGTTTCTCGCACCATGCTATGCCACGCAGGCGTCCAGTCATTGCTTCATGTAATCAAGTTCAAATTTGTTTTGTATAAAAAAGGGTATAACAAGCTTTGAACTCATAACCTCATCTTTGCACACTACTGGTTTAAACCATTAGTGTATGTCTCATCCTTGTACTTAAAGAGAGGATTTTAATAATTATAAACTAGATGAAGTTGATGTATAATATAACAAATAAGCGCCCATTCAGTTACTCAATTTCCTCTCGAATTTAGCTTTCTTCTCTTTCGTCTTCCCGAAATGAAAAGTCATCTCAACTTATACATCCAATTATTGAAATTAATTATGGCATATCATTTATCAATCTCTTCTTGAATCTATACATATAAATAAAATGTGTTACTTTGCAATAAGCTCGCCACGTTGCACTAGGAGTAATATATGTATATTATTTTTTAATATTTTTAAGGTTATAAAGTGAAATTAATGTCGGTAAATAAAACAATAGAATGAAGGAAGTTTAAATACAACAATAGGAAATTAGCATATGAATATAAAGATAATTATTATCGACACATGTCCTTTTTTAGACGTAGATCGATAAGGTGGTGACACTATAAATTTAACCACTAATTTATGTCATTACTTATTGTGAAGTATAGAAATATATAAATTATAATTGATGAAAATATAACGAAGAAATATTTAACAAAATGTTATCTAACAAAGAAATATTTATATATAGTATAGTTTTTTAGTTAGTGATATGGGGTATCGCTCGTACAATAATACTAATTTTATCTAAATTGTGAGTGATAGTCTGATAAATGGTTTAGGTGGTGAGAGCTTCTTTTCTGATTTTACATCATTGTCCTTGTATTTCACTATATACAGGGAAAAAAAAAAAAAACTAAAATAAACACACAAAATGACAAAAAATGACATCTACTAAAATAAAAAGGATGTTTTTTTGGGAAATAATGACGACGTGAGCATAGTGCAAGCTGAGGAAGTGACAGCAAATTCTGATTGCTAGGATTGTGGAGGCTATGGCAAATTGGTATGGCCCAATTCGGGAAAAGTAAAATATCATTGATAGTGATTACTTGAGAATCGTTAATTAGCCTTATTAAGAACAAAGTAGAATATGTCCCAAATTGGGCATAAAGTTGAACATGGCCCAAATTGGGTAAAGAAAAATATCACTGAAAGTGATTGCAATCATATGGCCCAAATCGGGCAAAGAAAAATATCATTGAAAGTTGATCATGGCCCAAATAGTATTCTGGTGGTTTTGTATTTGTAATTAACAAAAAAGTTTGTTTAGCTGTTTATTAAAAGTGGACTCCACTTTCTATAACAAGAATGTAGCAAATTTTTTCAGACATTTCAGAAAGGAAAATGGAGGACCCTTAGAAGGCAGGGTGGTACTTTCTATGTTATTGTTTTTTTTTTTATTATTATTATTTTATCTATGATGGAAATATCAAAGTGATTGAGAAGATGATAAGGAGGTACTGTTATTCGACTTTATTCGAAAGATATGGATGATATTTTGTTTGTGCTTAAAATTGTGGATTTTTTTTTAATGAAATAAGGAGCAATAAAAACATGCACATTGTTTATGTATTGAAAAGTGTGAACAATCTAAATGAGTAGGATAAGAAAGAATGCGTGGAGTATCTTATTAGAAACAAAAAAAGTTATTTTGAAAGTATGATTCTTTGTAATAATATACATGTACAAAAATCAAAAAACAAGGTAATGACTAATGACTATATATATTTTGAAATTGTTAGAATGAAATTCCCTATTGAACCCAAACACTTTCAATGTCAAATTCATACAACCTATCAAGCTAGGTCTTTTAAGGGCATGAAGAACATAAGCAAATGATTAAGTCATCATTGTGCACATGTCCTTTGTCATTAAAAAAATTTCCCTCCAAAATAATTGGTAATTTCAATTTTTTACTACTATAATTTAAATGTTTGCACAAGTTCCTATATTTACAAAATATTTTTTTAAAAATTAATAAGCTTATAATTTCTTAATGTCCGAAAAAAACCTTCCTACTTTGTATATATAGATTAGAATAAATGAGTACCCTTTTAATATAAAAATTACAAAAAAAATAAAAATAAAAATATTGCCCCTGTTTAGGAGTTAGCTGATAGCTGTTAGTGGTTAGCTGATTGAGTTAGCTGTTTTGACTAGCTTATTGTGATAGCTGATTTGACTAATTAATTACATTAGTTGTTTATGTAAAAATGTTTGGTAAATAACGCTTAGCTGTTACATGTTTAAGAGTAAAAAGAACAAAAAAACTATGAGCTCTTCTAAAAAGCTCATCATATATATGAGCTTTTTGAAAAAAAAAAGCTTTTTCATCTCAAAACTCTCTTCCAAACCGCTAACTCTCAAAAACCAAAAATAACTTGAGTTGGTCAAACCTCTCTTTTTCCCCCAAACCTCTAACTCCTTAACACCCTCATTATCTAAACGGAGCAACCGATGAGACTAACCTAGTGACGTATATAACGGGCTGATTACCTACATTATTTAGCCCCCTTTTTTTCTCCTTTTTAGATCGAAGATTCTATCTTTTACTGGGCCAACCAATTTGACATAAAGCATGGGCTTACACCTTCAATGTATTATATTGTCGGAATCGACATTTATATTGCGCCGCTGCACGGGCCTGCACCAGTTTGTCAACATTTATTTTCGTACTAAATTTATTTTCAGGTTTATGTATCATTTATAAAGATCGATTCAGATAAAATAGTCATAAATTTATTTTCAGGTTTATGTATCATTTATAAAAGAGATTAAATACAACAAATACAAAGAAAATTGAATTAAATTAAATTATAATTCGACAAAACTACGATCGTCGATGAGATCTGACATTGAATAATTCCCTCGTCTTTCATATCGCTGTCATTTGCAGCCTTCTACAAGAGGTCTTGTGATCTGTTGCAGTTTTTGAATTGAATACAAATTAAACCAAACAAGTAGATATGAGATCTGAATCGATACCACGTAAGCCTCCATCAACAAACTAAATCTTCCAAAATCTAATACATAAAGGAAGGGAAGAAAACTCAACTCCAATAATACTCCCAACATTGGGTAGAAAACTCTCATAAAGAGAGAAGAAAATTTATTAATGATACAAACAAAGAAAAAAAAAAAGATTTGGGGCTTATTATCATAAAAAGATGGTGATGTTAGCCTCTTATGGCTAGAAAATAGGCTAAGACCTTTTAGGTTTTTGAGGGGAGACAAAAGAATTTACGTGTCTTATTTGTGCATAATTTATTTATGTTTTTTTAGGGGATATTTCTATTGTTTTTAGAGGATTTTTAAGTTTCAAAAATTAAAAAATTATAATTAGGAATATGAGGTATTAGTAAAATAAAAAAATTATTTATTAAAATAGAAAAAATGATAAACTAATTAAAATTATTAAATTTTACAAAAAAATGGAAAAGCTGAATTTTTTTCTTTTGAAAAAAAGTATTAAATTTCTTCATTAACGTTTGAGAAGTATCAACAAAAAGGGGAATCATGGCATTGAAAACAAAACCTAATAAAGCCTGTATTGTAGGGGGGGGGGGATTTTTTAAAAAAAAGATAAAACTAAAAATACGGTAGCATTAGGCGAGACATTGATTGTGGATTGGTAGGGAAAATTTTGACATGGTTTTTGCTTTATTAGTAGTACTAGTCTTTTATGCATGCAATGCGTACATTAAATAAATATTCATTATATATGAAAATTCGTAACAATAATAGACATATAGTATTGAATTTAGACATGAATTTTATATGCAACTATAAGTAGCATAAGTTCATAGATTAATATTAACTTTATATGCAACTATATGTGACAATAATAGACATTAGTTTAATTTGTGGTGAATGGTTGATGATGTTTTCTTGAAACATACATTTATTCTTTGATTAGTTTTGTTGTTAAAAATTGTTAGTTATCTGCAAACTGTGTTGTTCGTCATTAAGTATGATATAGTTTATTTTTGAAATATAAACACTAAACGTGATTTTCAAAACCCTACTAATTAGCCCCCCAACTAATTTGATTTCAATGTTTGTTGTATTCATATTAATAAAGATTCATTATTAAATTTTAATGAAGGTTGTACTTTTTAGAATTATAACTAAATTTAAAAATATCAATTAATAATATATACTTGTAATAAGTAAGTTACTTATAATGCCCACATTATTATACTGTTTATTCAAATTTAAATAAGGGTAGGATAGTACGTAATTTACGTGAACACCATCGTCATCTCCTCCTTCCCTTATATAAATGAGATATAGATGAGTTATCACTTTATTATTAAAAAAGTTATTCTAAATCAATGAGACGGTACACGTAGAGAGTAAGAAAATTTAGAGTCATTTTAAACTGAAAATGTAATACAGAATAAGTATTTTTGTTGTTTGTAATACTAAAAAGTTATTTACAAAAACTTGAAGGCAAAGCACTCAACCAAATGGCAAATAAATGTCTCTTCACATTAGTGGCAGGTCCAGGATTTAATTTAAAACTAGGAGTAACATGACTTGATATAATATCATAACACAAAAAATGGTAATTGTTTTGTATCTAATATGCTTAATAAGCATAAAATCATATATTCCGTCAAACTTAAAATGAGATGAAAAAAGAATAAACAAAAATTATAAAATAAAAATGAAAATTTAGATAGTTTCTCTAGTACACTCCCTTGTGCACAAATTTGGTGCTAATGATCTACCATGTGGGAAAAAAATGCATGAGAAGGATTTTTCATGTATGGAGAGATAAGAGAGGTGTCCTCTAGTTCCATACAAGAAAATGTAGAATGAAGTAACTTTTTGTGCATATAAATTTTATTATTGTTCAATTTTTTAAATATTTGTATTTTTTGTTTTTTGTAAATTGTTGGCAATGATTGTCCAACAACAAGTAAAAACTCATGAATTTTTTTTTCATAAACAAAAATATTGGGAAAACTAAAAAAAGTTGCGAAAGTATAAAGCTAGTATTAATCAAAACAAACAATTAATCAATTTGAAATGAATTTCACATACTCAAACGATATCTTAATTATATGAGTTATATCATTCTTAATTATTAAATCAAAACCACCAAAATTCCTTCAAAAGTCCGACACCATAGATATCAATAATCCGAAATTCCATCCAAAATCATCATTATTATCTCATAATAATCGCTCAAATTATGTCAATTCAAAAATTTATTACAAATGATATCTTTCAAATTAGCATATCGGTACAATATGCTCGTAGGAATAATTACACATCCCAACTTTCCTAGGCAAATTTGTCGAAGTTTGTTACTATCATTAGTCCATTGCAACGAATTGAACAATGTTTAAGTATAAAGTATGATCAGATCAATATTACTAAGTCGATGAACTTTGTCATCAACAACTTAGAGTACAGCTTTGCCCGGAATTAAACTACCCACTGAAGCAGTGACCTAGCTAGTGATAAGCAGTGGCTTAACTTATCCCAAAAATTGGCAAAAGGCCACAAGCTAACACCAAATAAAAGGCAACCTGATCCACTAGGCATAATCAACACCTAATTAAGTGATCGAGTATCATGAAATCATCCAAAATAATTCAAAAGAATGAAACGTTTCCAAAATCATAATATATATGAAACATTTCCAAAATCATATTCAAAATCCGGATTCATTTATCCATCAATTCCATTGGCATAATCCAACCATGCATATTCCCATCTTATATAATCCAATCATTCCATCGTTTAATTAGCTCATAATCTGTCAATTACATTTATTCATACGAAAACAACCAAATCAATATAATATTCTTAGGGGTTTTATTACACTCCAAAAGAATCATAAGGGGAAATAACATTGATTACCAACCTTCTAAAAATCTTGCATTCAAAATTTGCTTAAATCACTCATCAAAATCTATTCAAAAATTCTAATTAAGAAATAAATATTACGAAGATTTCCCTTTACATATTCGAAGTAGTGAATCAATCATAAAACCTAATTTCAATTATAAAATGCGAAAATCATTCGGCAACAATTATACATGGAAATTCTCAAATTACAAAGACAAATCACCTAATTGGCAAATTAAACCCTAACATAATATTAATGCATGAACTAATTAAGAAAACATATATTTCCAATTGGCACAAATTCCAAGAACATTTTAACAATTATAATACGACCCTAACTTGTAATTCAAGAAAGATGTTTAAATACTAATTCTAAACCCTAATCATCAAGAAAAGCAATAATCATCATAAAACAACATCACGTACGTATCACAAAGTAAGCATGTCATTTTGCACTAGATCAACATTTATCAAGACTAATTTACAACATTTATCAAGACTAATTTACAACATTTATCAAGACTAATTCTTTATCATTTTGCACTAGATCAAGAATTCAAGAACACCAAGTAAGCGTGTCCATGGCAAAAAACTACAAACCTAATCATGTTTCTAGCATTAAAGGAAAAGAAAATAACAAAAACCTAATCAAGAACATGCATATATCATTTGGCCCTTATAACTTATAAGCGAAGGAAATCGAGAAACTAATTTAAAAAATTACAACAACATGAACCATAATCAAGAACACAGTAGAAAATGATCAGTATATGATCGAATTAATATTCAAGAAAGCGTTAAAACTGGTTAAAGATTAACCTAAAACATTTTACTAACAACGATCTATCATAATGATTGAATTATCACGAGCAACTTCCTCATAACCACTCGCCCAATAGGCACACATCATTAGCTCATATAAAATCATCAATATTAAAATATTGTTTAAACAATTATAAATTATCAAGATCAATATTCTATCATGTATGGTTCATGAGACGAATTAGATTTTAAAAACTCAAAAACACTTTGGCATCACTCGTTTACTATTCGTGTAAACATGATTTAAAATTTATTAACTTTTACAAGAATTGTACCTAATTAATTTAGTCAAATTTTAGCATAATGTTGATCAAATTTTAGGTTTGAAAGGAACCTACTAGTTATGTGGATTACACCTCACAAAAGTGCCAAAACGTAGGTGTGACGGCCATAACCAAGATTCCCTCTGATCCATCCATTCATTACATCCTCTATTATAGATTGCCCATCCATTCATCTTCTATATATTATAGCCCAAATCATCATATTCCATCTAATCGCATTTCTAGCGAAAGCACCATATAAATTTTAATTGAAAACTGACAAGGACGTTTAAAGAAAAGAAATTCCATTGAAAACATCATTAGCTCGTCAAAATCCCAAATTCCATCGAAATTCATCACAAAACCTTCCAAAAAAATCACAAAAATATTATGTTTTTTCGCAAAAACAAAAAGTCAATACTAAAAATTTATCAAGAACGTCATTATAATTCGTTCATATTATTCATAAATTATCAAATCAAAATCAACAAAAATTCCATCAAAATACGATCTGAAACTGTAAATCATCAATAATCCAAAATTCCATCCAAAATCATGATTATCTCAAAACAATCGCTCAAACCAATTTAACAATTTATATATTGCAAAGAATCTAAGATTAGCAAATCAACATAGTCTGCTTGCAAGGATGAGTATTACATCCCAACTTTGCTAGGCAAATGTTGTGAAGTCTATCTTCTACAATATTATATCCCATTGTAATAAAAGATGTCTAAGTATGATCAATAATACCTGTTATGGTCAAATTTACCTAACCTGAGTACAGGTTGAAAGCCGAGAAGCAAGCTAAGCCGAGAAGCAGGAGTGCAGAACAGCATTGGAAAGATCTAGAAGATAATACAAGTTTAAATTTGAATCTAAAGAATGGGTCAAAGGTCAGCCAGCAGGGGAGAGGTAATAGCTTGCTGACGTGGCAGGAACAAGTCAAGACCAGTTTGCATGAAGAATAGGCGTGTGCTGACGTGGCATGAAGAAGTCCACCCCACTTGGTCTCACACATCCCAAGAAATTAGGAGGTTGTTCCTAATTTAATGGAACGGCTAGTTAAGGTCATTAGGAGAATAAATAGGGAAAAATCCCATTGTAAAATCAGATTATTATTTTCCATTCACTGCCTACACATTGTATTGCCTCAAAAGAAAAAAAAAAGCATACATATAGCTTTGTCATTCGTCCATATTCATCCTTTTGAAACACGAATACTCATTGTAATCATAATAAAGAGATACATTAAAATAGTGGATTGGTAGACTCAAGGCTACCCGCAGTTTTCCCTCAGCTTCGAGGTTTCTGCGTCACCATTCTCTCTTGTTACCCCCCGTCCCCTTATTTTGCTTTGGTCCGTATTATTCATTGCTTCTTCAATCGAGTAACATACACAGTCACCCGTCGCAATCCAGCTGTAGTTCGTACCTGCTTAGTCCCATACTCCGGTTGGGATTTTGCATAAACAATTTGGCGCCCACCGTGGGGCCATAGCTTGATTGTTCACTCGAAAACACAAAAAAAGAGGAGTATATACCTACTCGCCACAAAAAGCCCAAAAATTCGCATATCATTTTTTATTTTTATTTTTTCTAAACAAAGATCATGGCCCCCGAGACATCCAGCCACCGAGCAAACGCGAAGCAAATCGAAGCAATGTCGCAAGCCCTGAAAGAAACCCAAGAACAACTGAGAGTGGTCATTGAGGCAGCCAAGGCCCAAGATGAAACCGTAGCTTCCTTGCAAAAAGAACTGGAATCCGTGAGAAGTAACATCCCCAAAAACAAGAAGAAATTCAGAACAGACGGCATCCCCGTTCTCAACCTAAATGGTAGCTCAGACGGAGAAGACGACGAAGATAAAATACCAGAAGACGAGACTCCCCATAAAGAAGATGATCTAGATGATCAAGAAACAACCCTAACCCATGAAGACATACGAAACATAAAAAAGCAGTATAAAGAGATGTAGAAAATAATATCCAGGTCCTCTGGTTCTCATGATGTGTTCGAGAAGCAGAAATTATATTCACACAGCCCCTTTACTGCTGAGATAGTGGAAACAATACCTCCAAAAAGATCAATATACCTTCTTGGCACGACCTCTATGACGGAACCACAGATCCCCTAAACCACGTGAACCATTATCGCCAAAAAATGATGTACCTCCCAATACCCGCCAATAAACTAAATGCAACCCTTTGCAAAACATTCGGAGGCACCTTAAATGGACCCGCCCTACAATGGCTGATTAACCTGAAAGCAGGATCCATCCCCGAATTCACTACTTTAGCCACTAAATTCTGCAACCAGTTCTCCAGTAGCAGAGCCCTCGAGAAACATTCCAGCGACTTATACCGCATTGCCCAACGCAGGGAGAATCAACCCGAGACTACCTGGATCGTTTCAACAAAGAGATGATCAAGATACCAGATGTCGATACTTGAACCTGTGTAGAAGCTTTCAGAAGAGGACTCCCTCCTACTTCCAGGTTATACCAGGAACTGACTAGATACCCAGCTACAAACTTCGAAGATGTAAGGTGAAAAGCCATGGCTGAGATCCGTTTCGAAGAAGACGAAACACCGCGGGTCGGAGGACCTGAACCTAGGAAGCAGCAAAGCAGAACCTGGAGACATCAACCTTACCCCAAAAGGGAATCAGATCAGGTAAACTCTGCTACTCCGGATCGATCGATAACTGATTACACTGTTTTGGCTGCTGCAGGTAACCCGAGCTCAACCCGAAAACACGTGGATTATCCCAGCTTATCCTCGTACCAGTTCAATACGGACGCAGAAGGAGTAGTCGAAGACTTAAGGCGAGTAGGCGAGAAGGTGAGGTGGCCCAAGAAAAGTAACAGACCAGATTCAGAAAAGGACAAATCAAAATGGTGCAGTTACCACCAAGACCATGGGCATGTGACCAGGGAATGTTTCCAGCTGAAAAAAGAAATAGCTTGGCTATATAAGAAGGGACATCTAGACCACCTAACACAAGCAAAAGAACTAGTGATCAACCAATCAGAGGGGCCGCCACCACCACCTCCATCAGGAAAGGTAATCAATTCTATAATAGGAGGTTCTGATTTATGTGGACTAACGTATTCTGCAGCTAAAAGTGTAGCCAGAGAAACCGGGTCGATATCGAGTGTAAGCAGGAGACCACTACACGAAGCAAAAAAGAAGTTACTCGAGATGCCGGTTAGCTTTGAAGCAGAGAACCTGGAAACAACAGAACACCATGACTGCTTGATAATCTCCTTGCATGTAAGCAATTTCCTAACCAAACGAGTCCTAGTAGATGGAGGAAGTACGGCAAACATTATCTTCATGGACGCATTGGAAGCTATGGGATTGGGAGAAGCAGATGTGGTGAAGAATACCAAGACTCTGGTGGGATTTAGCGGAGAAACAAAGCAAACAATTGGCGAAGTGACATTGCATACCTGGGCAGGGGGAGTAAATATATCAAACATCTTCAACGTAGTGGATTGCCCATCAGCTTACAACATCATACTTGGGACGCCATGGATACACAAAATGAAGGCAGTACCATCCACCTTCCACTAGGTGGTGAAGTTCCCTACACCATGGGGTGTTTAGGAAATCAGGGGAGAAAGAAAAGCAGCCAGAGAATGTTACATCAGCAGTCTGAAGCCGAAGAAACTACTAGCATAGCAATTACAGCAGAACCCAGCCCCAGTTGGACCAGATGAGATGTTGTTGGATGAAGTGGAGCTGGAACCTTCACAACCCGAGCGTAAAGTCCTAATTGGTGCTACCCTCACCATACCCCAGAAAGATGCTATAACCCACTTCCTGAAGCAGAACGCAGATTGCTTTGCTTGGTCACATGAAGACATGGTCGGAATCAGCCCCAACATCATTACCCACAAGCTGAACATAGACCCAAGTATGAAACCAGTGAAGCAGAAAAGGCGGAAATTCGCACCAGAAAGGAACAAAATCATAAACGAGGAAGTGGCCAAACTCTTGGAAGCGGGAAAGATTAGAGAAGTAAAGTATCCAGAATGGCTAGCTAATGTGGTCGTTGTGGGGAAGAAGAATGGTAAGTCAGAGTTTGTATTGATTTTACAGATTTGAACAAGGCGTGCCCGAAAGATCCATTCCCTCTACCCCACATCGACTCAATGGTAGACGCCACAGCCGGACATGAGATGCTGACATTCTTGGACGCATAATCGGGTTACAACCAGATACTGATGCATGCAGAGGACCAGGAGAAAACAGCTTTCGTCACTGACAAAGGTATATATTGTTATAAAGTAATGCCATTTGGTTTAAAGAATGCAGGTGCAACGTACCAAAGGTTGGTGAACAAGATGTTCGAGAACCAGTTAGGAGACACAATGGAGGTGTACATTGATGACATGTTAGCAAAATCAAAGAAAGCCGAAGATCACATCCAGCATTTGACCGAGACCTTCGAGATACTCAGAAAGCACGACATGAAGCTGAACCCCACAAAATGCTCCTTTGGGGTCGCCGCCGGGAAATTTCTTGAGTACATTGTTACGCAGCGGGGCATCGAAGCCTACCCCGACTAGGTAAGAGCTATTGTGAATATCAGGTCACCTGCGAACCTAAAAGAGGTACAAAAACTAACTGGTAGAGTAGCTGCATTAAACAGATTTATATCTAAATCCTCCGATAAATGCCATTTGTTCTATAACGTTTTACGAAAAAATAAAGGATTTGAATGGATAGAGGAGCACGGAAAAGCACTCCAGGAACTTAAACGGTACCTGGCATCGCCTCCTCTGCTATCCAAACCAAACCCGGGGGAAACCTTGCAGCTATATTTATCAGTTAGTGAACAACCAGTAAGTGCGGTTTTAACCAGAGAAGTTGAGAACCAGCAACTCCCTATCTATTACATAAGCAAAACACTGTTAGATGCTGAATCCAGGTACTCTTCTTTAGAAAAACTGGTTTTAGCCCTGGTTACAGCATCTAAGAAGTTGAGGCATTACTTCGAGTCTCATACTGTAGTTGTGATGACCAATTACCCGATAAAAGCAGTTTTGAAAAAACCCGAACTTTATTGAAGAATGGGTAAATGGGCCATCGCATTAAGCAGCTTAGACATCAGGTACCAGCCGAGGTCGGCCATAAAATCGCAAGCCCTAGCAGATTTTGTGGCGGATTTCAGCCCAACCCTGGAACCTAAGGCAGACAGCGAAATGTTACAATTAAACCAGTTATCTGGTCCTCAGGTATGGATTTTATATGTGGATGGTTCATCCAACTTTAGAGGAGCAGGGTTAGGGGTCATACTAAAATCGCCACAAGGGGAGATGATAGTACAATCCATAACCTGCGACTTCTCCGCTACTAACAATGAAGCAGAGGATGAAGCTTTGATTGCAGGAATGACATTAGCCAAAGATTTAGGAGCTACTGGGTTGAACGTCTACAATGACAGCTTATTAATAGTAAGCCAAATCCGTGGAGAGTTTGCAACTAAAGATTCAAAGATGATCGCATACCTGGCAATAGCAAAACAGAAAGTAGAGAAATTTCAACCATTTACAATCACACAGATCCCCAGGGACCAAAACACACAAGCAGACGCACTCGCCAACCTAGGGTCAGCACTCAAATCCTGCAACTTTGACAACATACCTTTAATACATTTATCAAGCCCAGCTATAACCAAACCTGAAGCAGATCCGCTCCCCTTAAACTCTACGTCCCAAAGTACACCCTGGTTCCAAGAAATCTTCGACTACTTGCAAAACCAAACATTACCACAAGATAAAATGGAAGCCAAAAAATTAAAAACTAAAGCAGCAAGCTATGAAGTACGAGAAGGCGTTCTGTTTAAAAGATCATCTAAAGGAATCATGCAGAGATGTCTATCAGAAGCTGAATCGCCAAATATTCTATCAGAATTCCACGATGGCCAATGCGGGTCTCACATAGCAGGAAGGTCCTTAGCTAACAGAATCCTAACATACGGGTACTATTGGCCAACTATCAAAAAGGACGCCCACAGGTACGCATCCAAATGTGATAAATGCCAAAAACATGCAGGTTTGTCACACCAACCAACCCAACAACTAAGCCCAATCCTTACACCATGGCCCTTCATGAGGTGGGGAATGGACATAGTAGAGAAGTTACTAGAAGCACCAGGCCAGAAAACTTACATGCTCGCAGTAATTGACTATTTCTCTAAGTGGATAGAAGCTGCAGCCTACTCCCAAGTAAGGGATAAAGAAGTTATATCATTTCTGTGGAATAACATTATATGCAGGTTCGGAATCCCATCAGAAATTATATGCAACAACGGATCCCAATTCATCAGTGATAAAACGAGAGACTTCTGCAAAGAATGGAATATAGACCTACATACGTCAACACCAAGGTACCCCCAGGAAAACGGGCAGGCATAATCAAGCAACAAAGTCATCATCAACGGTATCAAGAAAAGACTAGAAGCAAAGAAAGGAAGGTGGGTAGAAGAACTACCAAGGATCCTATGGGCTAACAGGACTACGCCTAGAGTTGCTACAGGCCAAACGCCATTTTCTCTAGTATACGGCTGCGAAGCTGTATTACCAGTAGAAGTGGTAACTCTAACAGCAAGATATGGGTTACTCACACCAGAGCAGAACATAGAAGAAATAACGTGTGACATAGACACCATAGAAGATTTACGAGAAAACGCGATGATCAGGAATGCAGCATACCAGAGCATCGTGTCACGAAGCTTCAACAAGAACGTGAAAGCAAAAATGTTCCGAACTGGAGATTGGGTTCTCAGGAAAGTGTTTCAAAACACGCAAGAAAGGAATGCAGGAAAGCTGGGGGCAACCTGGGAAGGGCCGTATCAGATAGAAAGGATAGTTGGCAACGGGGCGTACCGCCTAGTAGATTCACAAGGTAAGCAAATCCCTAGAAGATGGAATGCAGTGCACTTAAAGAAGTATCACTTCTAAAAGCACACTGCAGGGGGCAACTATCCCCAGCTATTCAGGTACACCACTTGCGTAAAATAAAATCCTAAATTTCTTTTTCAAAAAATCACATACTGACTTAAGCATCGGAGGGCCGTTGGTGGCAACACCAACGGTCGTTCCTAACCAGTGTTACATTGCAGAAATTACAAATAAACAGAAAAAAATCCAGGAAATCCAAAATCCCAGGTACTCAGGTTACAATACTTATAGGTATGCAAGTTACCAGGTTATACCTAAATCCCTAAGTGTTTATATCAAATCCATGTATTATTCAGAATTTCTTTCCCAAAGCCTTTACTAACTTAAGCATCGGAGGGCCGTTGGTGGAAACACCAACGGTCGCCCTTAACCTGTCTGTGAATTCAGGAGCACGCAAGAAACAACAAGAAGCATACACACGAAGTCTAAAGAAGGCTGTGAAAGCAAGCGACAATAGCAGGAATCCAGAGAAGCAACAAGGTAAAGTTAGCACACAGTTAAAACTAACGGTCATACTTTGTCAAGTACATAGTAAAGCACATTGGCCCCTTAGCCAACGATAAATATAAACAGCTAGATTGTTCAGATAACAAAAACAAGTAGTACGGAGGAGTTGGTCGTAATTGTTCATACGACCAACAAACAATAAAAAAAAACTAAGTGTCAACATTATCACCTACACCCTCGTCTTCCTTCTTGCTCGACCTCTCGCCAACCTCAGCATCATCAGGAATTGAAGGAGCGGGCCCCAGGTCAGACATCGACCCTATTTGAAGGTACGAATCCATGTACCCCCTGAAGTGGGACTCAGGCAACTTCTGGATGAGGTACTAATGGGACACCTGGGCTCTTACAAACATCGTAATCTCAGCTTCCACATCTTTGCACTCTTCCGGGGCTTCCTCCTTTAGCTTCCGCTCTTCAGCAAGCCTTTTCGTCAACTCTTGTCCCTTAGCAAGCTTCGCCTTCAATTCCTTCTCCTGCTCCTCGGCTCCTCTGGTAAGCTCCCTTACTCGCTTCTCCAGTTCTGCCTTCTCCTCCTCAACTTTGCCGGCGGCATTCTGGAGTTCGCTTATACGCACATTAGCCCTGACCTGAGCGTCCGTAAGGCTCTTCACACGTTCTATGACGACCAGTTCATTTTGTAAACCCTGACAAAGAGTAAAGCGGTCAAAGACAATGCCACAAAGTTTTAACACACGAAAATCAAGAGAAATATCGAAAGGGGAAACACCCAGTTAACCACGCATACCTGGAGAAGGTGCCCAACGGTCCGAGCACCGAGAACCTCCGTATCACAAGGATCCAGCCTTCTCCTAGAAGAAGAGAATAGAAGCTGAGAAGCCGCAGGCATGATCCCATGATCTACGCCATGGTGGGCGAGGAAGTCGGAGGGGATACCAGAGAATTTGGAATCTTGGGCTTTGGGAGCACGAGGAACCGGAGGAGGGGGTGTTCAATCACCATAATGTCATCAAACTTTGTCTTCTTAGTCGGAGTCTCAGCCTCCGAGTTTGCACCAACCAGAGGAGTCGCGTCGGTGCTCGAAGTGGTGGCCCCACCCCTCTTCCTCCTCAATCGTTGGGCCCTCTTGAGGATCTCGTCTTCAGAACCCGAGAAGGTGCGAGGAGCTAAAGAAGCAAAGTTAGTCAGTTGAGGTCCCAAATACCAGATAATATGTAAATAAGGAAAGCAGAACAACTACCAAATTGGCCAAACCTACCCATAACAGTGGAGGATCCGGGAAGTAGATTATAGCAAGGCGGAGGGTATGCCCTAGAAAATGTCCTCCTACTTCGAGGTATCTTTAGAAGACGGACCACACTCTCCCTTGGGGCCTCGGATTCTGGGGCCGGGATGTCGAGATCTACAACATGCAAAAGCAAGTAAGGAAATATACAGGTTAATACACTTAGTTAAAAACAGATAAAGTAAAAATGTTAGTTATACCTCCATAATTCCAACCACCTCGAAGCCATTCCCCGGCTTCCCCCAAACTTGATTTAGCCACAAACACATACGACTCCTTCCATTTTCTATCATTGACATCTTTGTCAATGACCAGATAATCACACCCTACGCGTTTCTTGAACAAGTAGGTAAAATTAGGAGCCCTCTTTACTCCATAAACTGACATTAGGTACTCATAAGTGAACGCCTCTTTCCAGTCCATCATCAAGTGCTCGATTAAGGCCAGAATTCGCCATGCCTGCGACCCCAATTGACCCGGGTTCACATCCCAGTTGGAGAGCACAGCTTGGGTTAAAGGTGAGAAGGGGAATTTATGTCCTAAATCAAAAGCGTAGGTATAAAAGATGCATGTGTCAAGATCCACCAATTCGGGTTTATGGTCAAGAGAGGGTGCGGTTATAACGGCTTCGAATGGGAGGTTAGCTATTTCTTTTATTTCATTCAAGTCACTCTCTTGAACTTTACTCGCATAATGCTCTTTGGCTTTCCCCATCCTCCAAAAACTCTCAAATTATTTTCTCACTAAAAGATTCGAAAAAGAAAAAGAAAACCCTAAATTACAAACCCAAATTTCGCCAAAACGTAGTTCACTAGGAAGGGAGCGAAGGCGAAATTACGGGTAGTGAACCAAGTTAGAACCAAGAAATTGAAAAGGAAAGAACAAAGAAATCGGAGGTTACCTGAACTGGCGAAAATGGTGTCCTCTGGAAGATGTTGAACATAGAGAATTTTGAAGAAAGAGAAAGTGAAGTGTGAAAGTAAGAGATTAAGTGTAAATGGGAAAAGAGGAGTTGAGTTTAAATGAGGGAAGTGATGGTTGAGTGAAGCACTTAAGTAAAGATGGTTGGGAAGTTAAATGCATGCAAAGGCCATCTCCCACTCATCGCTCGCCACGCGTCCCACTAAGGGGAGGAGGGAAGTTTTAATTTTTTAAATTATTTTGAATCCTTTTGAAATATGTTGGATTATTTCAAGACCATTGTTTATTTTCGAACGGTTCATTTTTAAGCTGAATCACTAATTGGTTATTTTCTGGTTAATGCATTTGCGAAAATTTCTTGGCTTAAATCACCTGTTTTTAAATAAAACTCGCAGTTTGCATCATACGGGATTCCCAACCAGCGAGTTGGGGGCAAATTGTTATGGTCAAATTTACCTAACCTGAGTACAGGTTGAAAGCCGAGAAGCAAGCTAAGCCGAGAAGCAGGAGTGCAAAAAAGCATTGGAAAGATCTAGAAGATAATACAAGTTTAAATTTGAATCTAAGGAACGGGTCAAAGGTCAGCCAGCAGGGGAGAGGTAATAGCTTGCTGACGTGGCAGGAACAAGTCAAGACCAGTTTGTATGAAGAATAGGCGTGTGCTGACGTAGCATGAAGAAGTCCACCCCACTTGGTCTCACGCATCCCAAGAAATTAGGAGGTTGTTCCTAATTTAATGGAACGGCTAGTTAAGGTCATTAGGCGAATAAATAGGGAAAAATCCCATTGTAAAATCCGATTATTATTTTCCATTCACTGCCTACACATTGTATTGCCTCAAAAGAAAAAAAAAAGCATACGTATAGCTTTGTCATTCGTCCATATTCATCCTTTTGAAACACGAATACTCATTGTAATCATAATAAAGAGATACATTAAAATAGTGGATTGGTAGACTCAAGGCTACCCGCAGTTTTCCCTCAGCTTCGAGGTTTCTGCGTCACCATTCTCTCGTGTTACCCCCCGTCCCCTTATTTTGCTTTGGTCTGTATTATTCATTGCTTCTTCAATCGAGTAACATACACAGTCACCCGTCGCAATCCAGCTATGGTTCGTACCTGCTTAGTCCCATACTCCGGTTGGGATTTTGCATAAACAATACCCCTAATTCAATGAAGTCTATTATCACCAACTTAGATAACAACATAACCTGAAATTAAAATACCCAGTGAGCATGACAGACAGGAAGTGGCTTGACTTAATCTTAACATACCTCACACAATTCCGTTTACTTTGGTGTAAAATATTTTCGATGTAAAATGATTTTCCATGAAAAACATTTTACGTTGGAAAACTCATTTTCATATAAATTTTCCAATGTTTACTTGCACGGAAAATAAATTTTACTCCCAAATTTGGAGGAAAATATTTCCAATAGGGTGCAAAAATGAGTTTTCACCAAAAGTTTTACATTTTATTTTTTAACCCAAACTAAACGATGTAAAATAGGAAAATTGTTTTCAGGGAAAACTTTTTCGCTCTAGTAAATAGACCCTAAGTAAAATGCAACCTAGCTAACCCAATAGACACAATTAACACCTAAGTAGATATCATGAAATCATCCATATAATTCAAAACAAGAAAACAATTCCAATATCATAATCAAAATTCCAATCAAAATCCAAATCCAAATCCATCTATCCATCAATTCCATTCACATAATCCAATCATTCCATCTTTTAATCAGTTCATAATCAATCAATTCTATCATCATTGATCAGTGGTAACCTCAAACATCCTTATAAATTAGTTAGTGATATAGAAAAGAAACCGAAGCTAGCAGGGATGATTAGCAAGGTGACGTTATTATTGAACACAATTGAAAATATGTCTTATAATTGGTAAATTTAGCACGTGTTAAGTATATTTTGGTGTACAGATTATTTTAAAAAAGAACAATATCATATTTCTTAGGGGCTCATAATTCATTACAGGCTATAGTATGTAAAATCTGTTTTATCCATCCTAAACTAACCACATAGTCAGTTTCATTCACAAGTCTAATCAGTAGTTGCTATAAAAAGGGTCGAAATCTCCGACTTGACAGATAAATCTACACAACATATTAAACAATTCAATGTATTCAATCCATAAAACAAAGAACTAGATACAATTCAATGTACATACAAAGATAAATTCATACAAAAACCCCTTTGCAACAACTAGCTACCAATCAATTCAAGGTCCACTCACATCAAAAACCCCCCGTGTGCATCTTAATGAAATCTCACCTTATAAATTATAATTCCAGATAAATGGATGATTAAAGGAAACATATATAGGACAATCCACTCGTGTGCCCATATTAATATGCACCACAAATATGCAAATGCACATATTTATTACACTTGAATTTCCATGGGAGTTGAACTGTCACAATCTTACATCTGATCAAAGTTCATGCAAGGTTGTCTTGACGTGGATGTGTCTTAAAATGACGCTCTTTGTCTCATCATCGGTTGTTGCATTCAAATCATTGAGTGAAGAATTTATCAATGGGTGCCGCTGGCTACTACTAACTGTTTCTTTTCTATTTCGTAATAAATTGTATTAATGAGAATAAAACTAACAGAGAGTAGAACTAGTACGACAATGAAAATGAATTGTGATTACCTTTTCAATTTCATATACAAATTCATTCTCATTGCCGTAATTTCTTTACTAGTTGCCAAACGGGGCTGTAAGAGTCTAATTAACGACGGTTTTTGAGCCAGTCGCTAAAATTTATGGAATACCTAACCCAAACTCTATTAGAAATGGCTCATTTACGACGGGATTGCGACGGAAAATTCATTTGCGGCGCCCCTTTTTTACGATGGGGTCATTTTTTGTGACGGGAAAAATCATTTGCGACCCCCCTTTTTTACGACGGGATCACATTTTTGCAACGGGAATTCCCGTCATAAATAACAACTTTTCTAGTAGTGATCCCTAATATTAAATACCCCCATTGTATATTGGAGACAATGTAAGCACTTCACTTAATAGCAAGTTGTATATGACTTTTTTTTCTTCTTAAAAAACATAGATTTGTCATTTTCGGTACCATGGTTATATATATATATATATATAGAAGTAGGCTCATGTGAGAAATGTAGTTTTGGTGAGAAGGGTGAGAAGCAATCACAACCCTTTGATCACCAAATGAAGGGCTAAGATTAAATTTAATTTTCCCTCCTTACTCCTTTGATAGTTTGGAGTCAATGTATATATGGTATAAAGTCAATGTATTTTTACTTAATGTATTTATAGTGTATGGTGAATGTACCTATAGTTGGTGCTCAATGTACCTCTAGGTTATAGTTGATGTATTTATCTCTTCTCACATTTCTCATCATAAGAAATTTCTCACCGGAACCCAACCCTATATATATATATATATATATATGTATATATATATATATATATATATATATATATATATATATATTTTGACATGGAGTAAGTTTAGCTTACCTTATGTTAAGACTTAGCTAGGAGTTGGGACTCAATACTCCATCTGTTTTCAATTAATTTATACAATTTGACTTTTGACACTATTGACAATTTGTGTAGTGACTGTCATTGGTGACTTATATAAAATAAAAAGCATAGCTAGGGTCTTATAAGATTTCTCTCAACCTGTAGTTTTTTTTTTAATACCGACTTGTTATAACATCTATAAACATATCATTAGAGATATTAATCTTTCATGTATGTTGTGAGTGCAATCTAGGTTGGAAGAAGACAAGTATAATGCACAAAATCTAAGCAATAATGTCAATAGGAAATCATGATCATCATCTAAACAGGAAACATATAATCTACATTTATAATTGATATATAGTATAGTATATATGATATGACGCTTATCTTACCAGAAAGGAATCATGTATGTATTAGTTAGATTAATATTTGAGTATATATATTATCAAGGTTATATATACTGTTTGTTGATGGATCAATCGGACATGCCATGATGATAAGATAATTAAATCCACCCTGGATTCACATGCTAGCTCATTAGTCAGTTCATTTGACGGACCTACATATATTTTCCAAGTCAATTATGTTTTTTTAGCTTCGATGTATGTACATGTACATGTACGTGTTTGTGCAATTTGTTTTTTTTAGGATAATGTGTGAGATACTAGACTTTGAATCGGGCCCTACTACAGGTCATCCGATCAAATTTTAGCCAATATACGCATCTGTAAGGAGGATAATAAGAAATCCTCACAAATTCGTGCGGTGAGAATCGAATCTAGTATCTTGTGTCTGGAATTCTGAAACCTTAACCACTAGGTTAAGACCTCATCCTCACCAGTTTGTACAATTGTACACACACATATATATATATATATAGTGACCAAGAAAGCATTTATAGACCTCATTACAACAATAAGTTTGACAAACAAAACATATATACACAAAATAATGGCTGGTTTCTTTCTTAAACCAAGCACTGGAAGCCATGCTCGATCAATAAGCTTACCAGCAAGATCACACCCAACAACACTCAAAATTGAAGAAGAGCTTAACAAGCTTAGAAACATGGAAGTTTCTTCTTCAACTTCATTTCAACCTAATAAGCTCGGCATTGCCATATCCGGCTTAACCGAGCTTTACAACTCCATAGCCAGTCTTCTTAACCTACCTCAAACTCAAAAAGCCTTAGCCAAACACGAAGCCGACTCTTCTTGGGTTGATGAGCTCTTAGGGGAGTCTGTATCATTTCTCGATTTGTGCGAAAATATAAGGGAAAATTTATTCCTTCTAAGGGAAAGTATAGCAAAACTCCAATCTAGTTTAAGGAGAAGAAGAAACACTACTATTAATAATAATAGTAATAATGGTTTGGAATTAGATATTGAAGAGGATGTTTCAAAGTTTGAATCTTTTGTTAAGAACATGAAGAGGAACATGAGTAAATCCCTTGTTGTTTGTTTAAAGCAAATCGATAATAAATTATCATCGGATTCGAAGAAGATGAACAACAATAATGAGGATGATCAACATGTTGTAGCAGTGATTAGGGTTTTGAGGGAAGCTAGCTTAAGTTGCACATATGTGTTTAGGTCAATTCTTGGGTACTTTTCAGGATCAATTTTGCAACCTAAAGGTAGCAAGTGGTCATTAGTGCTTAAATTGGTGCAAAACAAAGGGCATAGAGATTGCTTGATGAATGAGATGGAAAGTGTGGAAATCGCGGTACAAAAAAGCTTGATGATTAGAAAGTTAATTAGCAAAAGGGAAGGTGGTGTAGAGATGAAGATGATGATGATTCAATCAACTTGTGAGAAACTTCATGAATTTGATGTAACAATTCAAGGGGTTGAGAATGAACTTGAGCGTTTGTTTAGGCAATTGATACACACAAGAGTGTCTTTGTTGAACGTAATTTCTAATCATTGAAATGGTTTTTTCAATTGATTAGTGAATGAGTGTACTTGATTAATTAAGTTAGGAGCATCCACATTTTGAAGGATTTGAGTAGGGGTGGTGTGTGTATTTGACTATAGTATATTTTGTAGATGATTATGTATATAGTGTACATAGGGAAAATAATAAGGGAATAAAATCCTTAGCTTGTATCTTTTTCATTTAGTTACTCTATATTAGCAACACCCAAAAAAAAAAAAAACGAATAAATGGTAGTAGTACAAATTACTAATCTTATGTAAACTACTGCTACCAACTTTAAATTTTCTTGTTGTTTATTGTTTTTGACTTTTTTAATGCACAACTTTTGCCGTAAATATATATGCGCAATTGCGTATTAGTAAAAATCATTAAAATTAAATGTTAATAGACTAACCATTTAGATTTATCGAGTATGATCTATGTGACTACATTTGTTAGATAAAATATTGGGAAGAACAATTTAGACGAAATTGGTTTAATTTAAGTAGTGCTGACTACGGATTGGAGGCGAGAACATTTTATAGGCACACAAGGTGGGAGAAAAGCCTTGGCATAAATATCAGGTAACTACTAACAACCGCCATAATCATCCAATTAATCATAGCAATAAACATGGATAGTGGGAGCTACAAGGAGAAGGTTCTCTCGACCATATCTCAACGATCACAGGAACTTGAGTTTTTCTCTTACTAACCAAAAAACTCAGTTGAGTTTTTGAAATCTTAATCGAGTATATATGAAACTCGACCAAGTTTATGTCTCTTAGACTTTTGATCAATTTGTGCGCTGTCTGTTTTTACGTTTTTCCATTTTTTCACCAACGGTAAATATGATAGATAATACTCGTAGATTTTTTAGTTTTTTTAACAGGAAAATATACAAAGATCCATACAAGAATTTCTATCTTAAGAAACAAACTTAATAGATGGGGTAGGTGATGAGGATTGAACTCGAGTCATCACATCCGGAAAAGCATGTATCTACTCTCTACAACTAAGCTATGCTTTATACTCAGATAATAGTCTTTTTATTTTAGTTTTTTTATCAACAAATAATAGTTATAGATATTCAATTGATACGTGAACACCTATAACAATATTTTACATTATATAATTTTTTTTCAAAGTTGCCAAATTTTATGCTTAGGATCGACATGAGTGCCCGAGTAATTTGTCAATTAAACGCGCACGCCCGCCCGTTGGCACATATGCTGATGCATCCAAGTATTCATTTTTCAAATTCAACAATAACTAGTTTTGCTCAACATGCCTAATATGACAGACAAATTGTTAGGAAATTAATTTAGAGCATGAGAATTATACGTTACGTTTGTTAGGGAATGGTGAAATAAACTTACGTATGATGTTCCCATATAAGGCGTAAGACAGTAAGGAATCGCGACTCGTGACTATTGGGCATTGCTCGCGAAAAAGGGACAAAAAGTGAAAAACGAGACAGAAGCAAGTCGCGACCCGCGACCAAGCTCGCTACTCGCGAACAGGGGCTCGCGACTCGCGACCCTAGCTCGCGACTCGCGAGATGCTTCTGTCTCTGGCAGTTGTTTTTCTGCGTGTTGTTTCCAAACGTTGTGTTTGTGTAACTTCGACGGTTATGCCTGTAGGGATGTATCACTTCTGTGATATTAGAAGGTATATTATGAGAATAAAGAGATAACTTCTTATAACCTTAAGCATTATTACAATCATCTGCTACTTTTCTCTCTACACCAAACACACAATTTGACATTGTTTCTCTGAGCAAAAATCTTGTTATGATTAATTCTTCATTGTATCTCAAAGACAGATATGAGGATCCTTTGCTCCATTGATAAGGGTCGGAAATTGTCTTTAGAAAAGCATTTTTGTGCCTTGAAGGTTTATTTTCTGTTTTCCATTCTTGTGTTCATCCCTTTTATTTCTAACACAAATTACTTATAGTAGAAAGAGAAAAAAAATTTATTTAAAAAAAAAAAAACAAAAGACTTATAATAATGTACATAAGCAATATATATATATAGACTATTTAATTTCCTCTCAATTGATCTGAATTTTTTTGTAGTAATGTACAAGATTAGACAGAAATTAGATTCAAAACAGAGGTTCTAGTACTTTTCAACTGCTTAATAAGATTGTTTAAAACATCATCAATCCTCCTCAAAGCAACTTCCAACACCTCCATTCTCTTCTTAACAAATTCATTATCCTCAAACCTTTCAACATCTAAACTACGCAACAATACATCCACATTATTCAACTCATTATTCCCACTTTCAACCATAACCCCTGTTTTTTTACTCTTCTTAATCACCCATTTCGAAAACAACCCGAATTTATTCGACTTATGATTAATCTTAGTAGAAGATGCCATGAACCTTAGGAGTGAATCAAGCACTGAAATGTTAATAATACTTACACATCTAAGTACTCTAATAACCTCAAAATCATCATTAATTATAATCTCCTCATTATTATTTCTTGACACCATTAAATTAGACTCCTCAACTTGCCGCAGCTGCAGTGCAAGAGCTTTAGCAGCTTGAATCATCTCTTTTCTGTAGGAGAAGTAACTGCAAATCTGGGTTTCATACAAGAACTTGTGAAGAATATGGTGGGAAGAAATGCAGATTTCGAGGAGTTTTGAAGATGATTGAATGAAGAAGTTATAGTGTTTGGAAAGAGAAATTTGGTGAGAAAGGAGTGGCATTGTAAGAATGTCATCAATGCATTTGTATAATCTGGTTAAACCTGATAAACCAATGGAGATGGTTGAAGATACAGAGGTTGAAGATGCTTCTGATTTTCTTAAGTTTAGGAGTTCTTCCTCTATTTTTGGGATTATGGGGTTTGATTTTGGTGGGTAACTAGTTGATCTAAAACGGTTTAAAGATGCCATTGAATGTTTGTTTTTTTCTTGATTGATTTGAGGAGCTAATATATTTATAGGGAGTTAACATGACAGGTAAAGAGTAAGAAGATTGGTTGAATTGAATGAATTTAATCAAAGATTCAGAGTTTGATTATTGGTTGGTTTCTTGGTTGGATAAATTAATCACCATTAAATTAAGTGTTTGTCTGTTCTTAATTAAAGTATGACAACTGTTGAGCTGGTAGCTATGCAACGTGTAGTGGGTTATTAATTTGGTTGTTAATTAATTAGTGATGAGGCTACAAATCTCTAGGATCAACGTTTCAGTGTAGTAATGAACACAAGAAACTCCATGACTAGGGGCTTGTTTACTTCATATTATATTCAGTTCAGTTCAATTAATACACTTCTATTCAGTTCAGTTCATCTCAGTTCAGTTCAGTTCAGTTCATCTCTATTCAGCTAATGTAAACGAGCCCTAGGTGAGGTTGTATTATTAGGGTGTGTTTGGTTCGGGATATTAATCAAAGGGAATGAGAATTAACTGCCTCCATTCCCTTTGATAGTGTTTGTTGGGATATTAATCAAAGGGAATGAGAATGAAAATAATGCGAGCGTTAGTGAGAAATTTACGGATGATGTTTAGCAGTTCACTTCTTTTTCACATAAAAAAAAAAAGGTTTACCACTTATTTTCTCACTGGGCTAAACTGCTAAAAATTTCTATGAAAAGTTGCTTTGGGGCACCAAATATGTACATGTGTGCTCAAAAACTCCAATTTGATAGCTTTGATCCATTGGAGGACGATGACGTCGAGATCGCCAGATTGGGCCATAAGCCCCACTAAATACATATAAAATGAATGATTCCAAATATACCAATCTATTTTATAACAACTAGTCCAATACCCGTGCGATGCACGGTTTATAAGGACATACGGAGTATTATGTTAATTTTGTAATTAAGGTACAATGGAAGAAATTTTGTAGTTGGGTAATGAATTAGTACATAGCCTTTGACTTATACGGTTATTTTTGTATGAAGTATATATTTTATTAATATTAAATATTTATACTTTTAATTCTATATATCTAAATAATTTACTCCCTGTCTCTTTATTGTTACTTTTACTACTTCCTTTGTTTTTAATACTCCCTCCGTTATTGAATTCTCCCTCCGTTTCTAACTTCGGATAATGAATATTTTACTATTATGTTATTAGCTATATAAATTAATCCTAGAAGTTTTGCCGTGTCATGTTTACTAACTCAATTGTTGTTTTTTTTTCCTCTTTTTTTTTTTAATATAGGTGTAGTACTTGCAACAAAGATGTTGTTGTCTCTTAGCAATTTTTTTTTACCTTTTCGCTAAGTATTAAAAAACATATTAAGTTAATGAATTTCAATTTCTCTTATAAAATAAGGACAAATTAGGTCAGGTCGAATCAGATCATGTTATGTTGGATCCAATAAATTGAAGAAAATGCACCTTATTTGTTTATATAAATTTGTGTGGTAACACTTAATTTAAGTTTAGTTTAATTCAAGAAATTTCAACAGAAAATAGTAAACAAACCTTAAAAAAAATAAAGACAAATGGTAAAAGTGCCCCTAAAATTAAATATTGTAATATTACTAAAAATGCCATCGAATTATGATGAAGTATGTCATATGAGTCAAGAATCAAAACAAGCCCTTTCGTTTGTGTTAGTACTCTGATGTAATAATCCTTTTTGTTATGTCCTAGATGGCCTTTTTCTTGGATCATGTGATGTTACTAAATGTTATGTGACTCATTTCCCTAGAGGGATTCTCTAGGTTTTTTGGCTGTAAGTATAAATAGGGTAAGAGGGGGCACTTTGCCTCTTTAAGACAGAGTAAATGAGTATATCAGAATGTTTTTTGAGATGTAAAAAGCTAATGAAGGAATGAAATGAAAGGCTGATATGGACATTGCTATTGAAGTAATGAATGACTGCATTTTAGCTCACTTTGTTTACATGGTATAAGAGCAAGGTTTATTCCCTTCTCTTCTTTCTTCACTTCTCATTTAAAGTTTCGTTTTTTTTTTTTAGTAGGTGTATCACTGTTACATTGCTGTGGATATAGAATAGAAATTATTGAGTGTTTGCAGTCATTTAGTAGCTGTTCTACTTGGTTCTGATTACTCAAAGTTTTTTTTTGTTAAAAAAAAAAAAGGAAGGAAAGAGGTGGTGAACCATGTCCTCAAAAATAGATGTTAATAGCCCTCTTTACATACACCCCTCTGATGGTTATAACACCATCCAGCTTGAGCAAAAACTTGAAGGTTCAAGTAACTATAGGATCTGGAAGAGATCTATGGAAGTAGCATTAGCTTCAAAAAGAAAAATGGGGTTTGTAACTGGTAAAGAAAAGAAGGATGCCACTGATGAAAACAAAATCCTTGCTTGGAAGGCTTGCAACAACATAGTCATTGGCTGGCTGATGAACAATGTTTCAGAGAGTATTAAACAGTCTATCATGTTTATTACTGATGCAAGTGTAATATGGAGTCAGTTGGAGGCTAGGTTTACTACTTCTAGTGGATCTAGGAAGTATCAATTGTGTAGAAGGATGTATGAAATCAAACAGAGAAATAGGAGAATCTCAGAATTTTACACTGACTTGAAGGTCATGTGGGAGGAATATGAATCCTTGAGAAATTATCCAACACTTGACAAAACAGATGCGGATGTTATAGCATTTGTGGATGCTGTATTTAAGGAGCATAACCAACAAAAACTATTTCAGTTCCTAAATGGTCTTAATGAGAACTACTCCTCTATAAGGAGTCACATTCTGATGATGACACCACTGCCCTCAGTTGAAGTAGCTTGTGGGATGGTTCAGCAGGAAGAATCACAGCAAGAAGTCATTCATAATGAGAAAGGAGAACAGGAAGGATTTGTGATGTTCAGCAAAAAATCTGAAAACACCAAATGCACCAACTGTGGAAAGATGGGTCACACTGTAGAGACTTGTTGGGCCTGCAAAGTATGTGGAAAGTCAGGTCATACTGCTGACAATTGTTGGTTCATCAAGGGGTTTCCCAACAAAAACTATAAAGGTAAAGGAAAGGGACCTGCAATGAAGGGAAGTCAAACCAAAGATCAAGGGAGAATGATTGCAAAAGGAGGCAAGGGAAAAGAAAAAATGACAACTAACTGTAGGGGTCGTTTTTATCCGGCCGCCTACGTCACGAGTTGATTTGAATGCTCGTTAACGCCGTACGTGAATATGGACTAGTAGGAGTCGCCACCGTGCGTTTATACAGTCCACGGACACCGAAGAAGTACCGAAAGCCAGGAGCAATCGGTCCCATATGGTCGTGCACCAGAGTATGGGATCGGGGACAGGTTACGAGCCAATCGTGCATTGGGCCCACCCGCCTGCAAGCGGTCTCTACTAGGTCTCTTTTGTAAGATCATTGTTCAATTTCAGAGCAACAGAGATAACTCAATTTTAGCCCTAATTTGCGGATTACTAAGTCGGTTCAGATTAATGCACAAATTAGCCTAAAATTGTTTTGTGACCACTTTAGAATTAGTCAATATTAAAATGCTAGAATGAGTCCAAAAGTCCGAATGAAATCAAGGTTCAAATCACAAGAATCATATAAAAAAAAAAGTTCAACACATCGATTGCACAGAGAAAATGAAAAGGAAAGTGCGAACATACCTCGAATCCCGTGAAATTAGAAAATCAAAAAAAAAATAAAAAAAATGCTCCATAGAAAGAAGCATAAAATTCACGGATTAAGAAAAAGCATGAAAATGTACATGGAGATGACATGAAAAAATGCAAGAATTAAAGCATGACATGATTTACAAATTGCAGATAAAAAGAAAAAAAAATGAATTAAAACAAAGATCGGCATGAACAGGACAGGAAAAAATCACATATTATCATGAATAACACAAATCATAGATCAAAATGAAAATTAAAAGAAAAGAAAGCATATTGACATTGAATAGAAAAGGGTCTCAAAAATGTGTACCGGAGTGTGCGGCGGTCGATTACGGCCTTGAAATTAGCGTGCCAAATGCCGAGTTCGGTGATTGAAAATGCTTGAATGTGTTTTATATGTGATTAATATTGATTTTGACAGAGCTTTTGTATGCTTTTTAGAGAGAGAATATGTAGTAGAGAGGAGAGCAGAGAATATGAAGTTTTTTCGTGTTTTTGAAAGGCCAGACAAGGGCCGTATTTATAGGCGAACAGAGGCAAAAATCGTCCCGAAATGGCTCCTTACCTGCGCCTAGGCGCAGGTCCAGTTATATGACCTGCGTCTAGACGCAGGTCAGTATTTGTGACCTGCGTCTAGGCGCAGGTAGGGGTGTCAGTTCAGTTAATAAGTTCAGTTATGGTTGGACCCAAACGGTTCAGTTGACTTCAGTTTAGTTGACTTCAGTTGATCTTTCCCAAAATAACCAATTCGATTTTAACTTTATCAGTTTCAGTTCCAACCCATTGCAGTTATTTTTATTTTCAGTTCAAATCAGTTCCGTTATGATTGGTCTTCGGTTTTACCCATACGATTTCAGTTGTTGTCAGTTCATTGTGAACGATTGATATAACAGTTCCGATTGTATTCAGTTTACGTTATGGTTGATCTTTCGTTTTACCCATACGATTTCAGTTGTTATCAGTTCATTGTGAACGGTTGATATAACAATTCCCATTGTATTTAGTTTACATTATGGTTGTTCTTCGGTTTTACCCATGCTATTTCAATTGTTGTTAGTTCATTGTGAACGGTTAATATATCGGTTCTAAATGTATTCAATTTATGATATGGAAAAATACGTTTATATCCATACGATTTCGATTATTATCAGTCTATTGTAAATGATTATATTCAGTTACATTATGGTTATTTTCAGTTTTGCAAGCTAAGGAAATCTATAACGGTTTTGTTCGAGTTAGATATTGAGTATTAATGGGTTTTACACTTTTACCCGAGTTTTCTTACGTTTGTTTCTCCAAATAATATGAGTCGATCGTATTCGTTTCAGCCGTTGAATTGTTTTGTGTTACAATGGGTTAGTTAAGTTGCGGTGCACGTTAAAGTTATTTATTATTTATCAATTCATATTTTAATCAAATTATTCTTGTACTAATATTAAGTATAAATGTGTAACTGCGTATCAAGTATCAAAATTGGGTATATATGACGGTCAAGATGATGATGAGTGATACTATATTGGCGATAACAACAATCATAACAATAATGATAGCAATTACCAAAACAACAACAACAATAATGAATTGATGATGAAACTGATGAATGATGATAACGATGATGGTGATTGATATGAATAATATAATAACAATAATAGTAGTAACAATACCGAGAACAATAACAATAACAAGATTTGAGTCTATTTTTAATCTAATACAATTGTATTATTTAGAATGCAGTCATACTATATGTATGACTTAGACAATGACTTATCAATAAAATGTAGATAATCCTTGACTGCTCGAGCAAATATTTCTATTATTTGTGTGAAATCCTTAATTTAATATGTTGATGGTGATTGTTGATTGATGCGCCATTGCGTTGCCACTTTGCTCATTTTATGGTAATAACAATGGAGTAATGGTGATAATATTGATGATGGATGGAGATGGATAATAATGGGTGATGATAATGGTGATGTGTGACGATGTATATGAATGGTGATGGATGTTGATGACATGGATGATGGTCATGGATGATGATGACATGGATGATAGTGACATGGTAATAACTATTCTATATGGTCATGGATATTGATAATGATACTGATGAGTGATGAGTGATGATTACGATATTGATGCATCATGATAAATTAATAATGTTATTAGCAAAAATAAAAACAATGAATTGATAATGATACTGATGAGTGATGATAAATTGATAACATATAACAATGATGCTATATTGATATGATCATATGATTAATTGATTTACTGACTTCATTACGATATCGTTTAATATGTTAATGATGACCACCATGGTAAATTGGTAATGGTCAAGATGAGGTTGACCATGGTCGATGATGATGTCTTGAATCCATGAGAATGATGATAATGACCATAATTTGTTAATCGATGGGATTAATAAATATATCATGGCATTTTAAATAATTATTTTTATTGTATGTATACAATTGAGAATAATAGTTTTCAAATTAATTAAAATTCAAAAGATTAATTAATATAATTTATGTCAATAAAACTATTTAAGAAAATAATGGTAATAAAATAGAAAATATTTTCAATATATTTAATATGTAAGTAAAATTAAATAATTAATAGTTCTTTCAGTAACTTAATAAACAAAGATAGGTGAAATAAGTAGCAAATTTATAATTCAATCCAATTACAATAAGCTGAATAAATCTAGACCTTTAAATGATTGAAATCAAGGGTTAGGATTGAAGCAAAACTAAAACATGGATCATCAATATGAGCCATTGGATCATCAAAGGATCCAAAATCAAAGGCTAAGATTAGTGGGTTCTTTCATAGCCCTAATTCATTGGGTTGGGACGGTGGGTAGCCGTTTTTGGCTCTTTTCATTTCATTTCTCAGATTCATTCTCTCAACTCACTCCATTCTCACTCGGTCACTCCATTCTCAAGGTATGAATTTCATTTTTTTTCGTTTTTTGTTCTAAATTTGTTCATCTTGTTTTTGTTGGTTATTTTTGAGTTTGTTTTTTGTTCTCTCAAATTATGTATGGATTTTTCTCCATTTTCGTATTTATTTTCTGGATTTCTTTTTATTTTCGTTTTTTATTTTCGTATTTTTGTTTTTATTTTCATATGTTCTCAGATCTGGTTTTTTTTTTTTAAAATAAAAATCGTTCATCTTGTACTGTTTGTATTTTCGTGTGTATTTTTGTATATTCCATTTTCGTATTTATTTTCGTTTTTATTTTTGTTTGCATTTTCCTTTTCATTCTCAGGTCTAGGTTTTTTTTAGAAAAAAAACTTCGTTTTTATTTTCGTTTTTCATTTTCTGGGTATTTTCTGGATTATCCTTTTCATTTTCTGGGTATTTTTTGGATTTTCCTTTTCATTTTCCTTTTCATTTTCTGGGTATTTTTTGGATTTCATTTTCTGGGTATTTTCTGTATTTTCTTTTTCATTTTCTGGGTATTTTTTGGATTTCGTTTTTTTTTGTTTTTATTTTCGTATTTTCTCAGATCTGGGTATTTTTCAGGGTATTTTTTATTTTCTGGGTATTTTTTGGATTTCATTTTTATTTTCGTTCATATTTTCGTATTTTCCATTTTTGTATTTATTTTCGTTTTAATTTTTGTTTGTATTTTCGTGTTTATTCTCAGATCTGTTTTGTTTTTTAAAAAAAAAAAAAACTCAGATTTGTTTATTTTTTGTTTTTTATTTCCTGAATCCCATTCTCATCGATCGCAAATTGTTTCATCCCGTACTTCTCATTCGTTTTCAGCAGCTGACTTTTTGAATGAATTTTGTTCCTCTAATTCTTCTGATAGTGTAAGTGGTTCTAAACTTGATGATTATTTGAGTCTTCCTCTTGTTGCTAATGAGCCTGGGTATGATACACTTGCTTATTGGAAGTCCCAAAAATATCAATTTCCAATTCTTAGTCGAATGACTAAAGATATTTTGGTTGTTCTCATCACTTCAGTTGCATTTGAATCTTCTTTTAGCATGGGCGGGAGGGTTTTGACAAAATTCCAAACATCTCTTCTTCCTAAAAATGTCGAGGCATTTGTTACTACACAAAATTGGATGTTTGGGTATTTAAAAGAGGAGGAGTTAGAGGATTGTCTCAATGAAAATGATGCTTGTGAAGATGATGGTGGTGATGTTGCTTCAACAGCTTGGTAATTTTTAATTTTTTATAAATGTTAAATGCAGTAGTTGGTAATTATTTTAATTTTCTCCCATTGAAATAAATGTTTTTTTTTTGTAGATGTTGTTTCAAGGCGATGCTCCGGGCTCCATATTGTTATTAATGCAGCATTTCATTTTGGTTTTGTACTTTGATTTAGAACAATACTTGAAGCCCTTGAATTTTTGGTTTCCTTTATCCTTGAATAATTTTAGTAAGTGTTGGTAAGTTAGTAGTGATTTGGAACAATACTTGGAGCCCTTGAATTTTTGGTAAGAGTTGGTATGGCTTTTTGAATAAGGTCTTAAGATAGTTTGTTTTTGTTATTTTATGGCTTCTCCCTTGTTTCCATAGTGGAACTCTCACATGGTTTCATTAATCCTTTTGGTGAATAATGTCGGTAAGTTTGGGCATATTTTGGTAAGTATGCATATCTTGTAGTGGAATAAATTTGGTTTGAAAATTCTGGAAACCCATGTGATAGAGAGGACCTATGGTTACTTGTTAGCGGCGTCATGAATAACAACGAAAACTACTTTTCTTGAGACCATGAGCTCGATGATGGATGGTGGCGTCATGAACTTTGGGTAAGTGTTAGTTGGTATGGCTTTTGGAATAAGGTTTTAAGATAGTTTGTTTTTGTTGTTGTTTTATGGCTTGTCTCCCTTGTTTCCATAGTGTAACTCTCACATGGTTTCCTTAATCATTTTATTGAATAATTTCGATAAGTTTGGGCATATTTTGGTAAGTATTGGTATATTACGGTCAATTTGGCGTATTTTGGTAAGTTGTGGAATAAATTTAGTTTAAAAATATTGGAAACCCATGTGATAGAGAGGACCTATGGTTTACTTGTTGGCGGCGTCATGAATAACAACAAATCAGACTTTTCTTGAAACCATTTGCTCGATGATGATAAATATTGTAGCAAATAATGATTGGCTTTATAAGCTTGTGATTTTTGCTAACTTATCTGAGAGCCCAACTTCTTAATATTATATATCCTATGAAAATATATTAACAAGTATTGGAGTGATTATTGTAGAATTGTTCTAATAGCTGAAGTTTGAAGAAAAGGAACGCAAGATCATGAGCTAAAATATCACTTGTTGGATGCAGAGCAGAACATCAAGTTTATTATGATGATTATGTGATTATGATGTAAAAAATTCTTGTAAAAAATGCTTGATAGTTGATTATGATTGTTTAGAAGTTGTTTGAGGTGGCTTATAAAGTTGATTATGATGTAAAAAATGGTTGTAATCCACCTTGTTAAGGTGCTTGTTAAGCTGTTGTTATCTTGTTGATTATAGTTTGCTCTTCCCTAGGTACAACCCTTCCTAGAAGGTGGGTACTAGGGTTGATGCTCGTAGCTCAGTGTTAGTTTGTATCTCTTTGATTTTGGTAATAAAGTCTATTTTTATTTGCTAGAAAGTGTATTGTTTTATATATTTATTTATTTATTTGAAGAAGATATCTAAAATCCAACCAACTCTTTTGAAATGGGTATGGTTGAAAACAATCAATTTTAAATTATTAATATTCTAAATTAAATTAATTTGAATAATCAATATATGAAAAGAACACACAATTTTATTTAATAGTATATTATAAATAATCGTTTCGTGGAAAGAACAATTTGATTTAATATAGTATAATTTGATACAAATAGATTTTGTCTAATTTCAGTTTAGTGTAAAGGGATTTTCAGTTAACCAACGGTTTAAAACAGTTTTTTTTCTCAATTTGGTTCAATCAAGCAACAACTTAAAACATAAGTCATTTTGGTTTAGTTGATCAATAGTTAATTGCAGTTTTGTTAACTAACAAAATCAAATATTTTGTAAGTCATTTCAGTTCGGTTGATAAACAGTTAAAAACAGTTCAATTAACTAACAAAACCCTATAGGTTACAGTTAATCTCAGTTCAGTTATGATTCAGTTATGGTCAGTTAAAAACAGTTTTATGTAGTCAACCTTTTCAGTTCAGTTGATTTCAGTTCATGATTCAGTTCAGTTTCAGTTCAGTTATGTGCAGTTCATTTTGTTTCAGTTGGACTTTCAGTTATCAGTCATTTCGTTATTTATTCATTTCAGTTCAGTCCATTCAGTTCAGTTCACGTTAGGTTAACAATTAAACCAACAGTTCCTAACCAAACTGACAGCCCTAGGCGCAGGTCCTGTAATATGACCTGCGTCTAGGCGCAGGTCCAGCTGTGTCCGGGTCGATTTTTTCTGCTTATTTTGCGCGTGAATCTCCGAGATATTATGCGATTACGATACCATTACGGAGAATAATATTTGATTATCGTAATATTACCGTAATATTTGAGATTCCGGGAGGTTCCGGAATAATCTGGGCTGATCTGGACTGTTTTCGACTGTTTTCGGGTTTTTCGGACTATTTTAAAAAAAATACGCTAAAAATGCCAAAAAATATGGAAAAATTCTAGAAAAAAATAAATGAGTGAAAAGTGGAGAAAAAGTTGACGATGCAGGTGTAAAATTACTAAAATGCCCCTAAGAATGGAAAATGTTTCAAAAATTAATAGAAAATAGATAAAAACTCAGAAAATTATCAAAAAATCTAGAAAAATGTAATTAACCTAGAAAAATTATTTGATGCAATGTGAGGTGACTAAAATTCCCTTGGGAAATAAATATGCATGAAAAATAATGAAAATAAATTAATAAAAAATCCTAAAAATGTCCGAAAAATCCCAAAACGAGTCGTGAGCCTCTAAAACGTCTATAAATAGTGTGAGAGTGGTATGAGAGGGGTAAAGAGGTGGCATTTTGGCATACTAGCTCAAGACCGGACCTGTGCAACAGGGTACATTCTTCATAGACCGTTGGGAGCTAACTGAGGTGCCAGAATTAGGTGTCTACACTAACTTGTGTAGCCAAGGTGAAAAGCCAGTATTCACAGCTGAGCAGCTTGAACAACTTCTGAGATTAATGCCTGCATCATCACAAGATAAAGAAGAAGATCCCATAGAAGACATAGAGGGGAACTGTGTGCAATTAATAGAATGTAATCAAGCAAGTGCAGAGAAAAAGGAGTGGATCATTGACACTGGTGCAAGCCACCATATGACAGGGAACATTGAGCTTATGACTGAGATGAAACCTTGCATAATCAGGTCCAGCATTCAACTTCCAAATGGTGAAAAGGCTGCAGTGACTGGTAGTGGTTGTGTTAAGTTGAAAAATGGAATGAAGCTTGATCAAGTTATGTATGCTCCAAAATTTAAGCACAACTTGATATCTGTGAACAAATTGATAGTCCAAGAAAACTGTAAAGTGGTGTTTGACTCAAATTATTGCATGATCTTGGACAGCACTTCATCTCATGTAAAGGGTGTAGGCAAGGCTATGAAGGGTGTGTATCATCTTATTGAAGAAACTCCAAACATGATAGCTGAAAAAGCAAAAAAAATGCATTTACAGCTGCAAAAAGGGAGATGATCAGCAAACCAATGGATTTGGTGGCAATAGTGAGTTAAAGGTGCCAGGATCAGTTAAGAAGGGCAAAGAAACTGATGCCATGACCAAAGTCTGGCATAACAGACTTGGTCATGCCCCTTATGACAGGATTGGTAAAATTGAAGAGCTCAAAGGGTTTGAAGCAAAGAAAGCTTAGACATGTCTCATTTGTCCTACTGCAAAGTTTACAAGAATCCCATTCAAAATAAGTAAAAACAGAGCAAATGATGGGTTTGCTCTTGTTCATTTTGATACCTGGGGGCCTTAGAGGACAATTTCAAGACTGGGATACAAATACTTTCTCACTTTGGTAGATGACTACAGTAGAATGACATGGGTGCACATGCTCAAAACCAAGGATGAAGCAACTGAAGTGCTAGAACAGTTCATTGTGATGGCTCAAAATCAGTTTGGGAAGAAGGTAAAAAGGGTGAGATCTGATAATGCTAAGGACTTTGTTGAAGGAAACTGCAGAGATCTACTAAAAAAACATGGTATTACTCATGAAACAAGATGCGTTGACACTCCACAGCGGAATGGAAGAGCTGAGAGGAGGCACAGAACTCTCTTGGAAATGAGCAGGGCATTGAGGTTTCAAAGTGGCCTTCCCATCAAGTATTGGGCTGATTGTGTTCAAACTGCAACATTCATAACCAACAGACTTCCCACTACTGTCCTTGAAGGAAAAACTCCACATGAGGTATTATTCAACTCTAAACCTAACTACAACCACATGAAAGTATTTGGTTGCCTTGCATTTGCTTTAAATCCTGAAAAAGGAGGTGATAAATTCAAAGAAAGAGGTGTTCCATGTGTATTTATTGGCTACCCTCAGCAACAAAAGGGGTATAGACTTGTAAATCTTCTAAATAATCAAGTGTTTGTAACTAGACATGTTGTGTTTCATGAACAAATATTCCCATACATCATGTTTAAATCTAGTGAACACAAGTCTTCACCTCTATATTACTTTGAAGTAAATGTTGAAGATGAGTTGAATGATGATGTTTTTATTGTGAACCAAGAAGATGAAAATGAAGATAATTATGTGAATAATGATGATATTGATGATCAAAATGAAAACAATGATGATCATGGCACAGAAACAGAACAACAACCTGTTAGACAGTCTAGCATACACCACAGGCCACCCAAGTGGCATGCTGACTATTACACTGGTAGTGCCACTGTGATCACTGATCACACTAAAACCAGTGTCAGTAATGAATTTCTGTGTTTTATGAGTAAACTAATAACTACTCAGGAACCAAGAAACTTTAAAGAAGCAGTTCAGAACTCACAATGGGTTAAATCAATGAATGAAGAGCTTGATGCTCTTGAAAACAACAACACTTGGGAAGTTATTGTGCTTCCTAAGAACAAAAAGGCTATAGGGTGCAAATGGCTCTATAGGATAAAATATAACCCTGATGGGAGTATTGAAAGGTTAAAGTCTAGACTTGTGGTTCTTGGGAACAAGCAAAAATATGGGATTGACTATGAAGAAACATTTGCTCCTGTGGCAAAGTTAGCAACTGTGAGATCATTCCTAAGTGTTGCTTCCATCAAAAATTGTCATGTACATCAAATGGATGTCAAAAATGCCTTTTTACATGGAGATTTAGAAGAAGTTGTCTACATGAAACTTCCTCCTGGATATTCAGGTTATGGTGCTAGAATCAAAACTAATGAGTCACACAAAAATGATTGTGAAAATGGTTCTAAGGTGTGCAGATTGATTAAGTCATTGTATGGACTTAAACAAGCACCAAGGCAATGGTTTGCCAAATTAAGTGAAGTGCTAAAATCCTTTGATTTTAAACAATCTAGATGTGATTATTCTCTCTTCACTAAAATTGAAGGTGATTCAGTTACAGCAATCCTTGTTTATGTTGATGATTTATTGATTACTAGCAATGATATGCAGAGCATTAAAGCAACCAAAGATTTCCTAGCTTCAAACTTTCACATGAAAGACATGGGGCAACTTAGATACTTCCTTGGGATAGAAATTGATGCCACTAAAAATGGAATTTTCCTCTCACAAAGGAAGTATATCAATGATCTGCTCCACCAATATGGGATGTCTCAATGCAAACCAGTGAAGTTGCCTATTGATTCACACATCAAACTAACTCCAGAAATAGGAGATCCTCTTCCTGATCCCACCTCCTATCAGCAACTCATTGGAAAATTGATCTACCTTACACTCACCAGACCTGACATAGCTCACCCCATACACATTCTAAGTCAGTTTATGCATAAATCCACAACTATGCATTTTCAAGCTGCAAAAAGGATCCTTCGATATCTATCCGGATCAACTTTTCAAGCAATTCTTCTGGCCTACTCTAATTCATCTGCTCAACTCAAGGCCTATTGTGACAGTCATTGGGTTGGTTGCCCTGTTACAAGAAGGTCAACTTCTGGATTCTGTGTGATGCTTGGTGGGTCTCCTATTTCATGGAAGAGCAAAAGGCAGTCTGTTGTGTCAAGATCATCAGCTGAAGCTGAGTACAAATCCATGGCTCTGACTATTTGTGAAGTTCTCTGGTTAAAACAACTCCTTGCTGATCTTGGTCTCTCACATCTTGGTCCTACACCTTTGTTTTGTGACAATCAAGCTGCTCTTGCAATCGCTGCCAACCCTGTCTATCATGAGAGGATGAAACATGTTGATATAGACTCTCACTTCATCAGAGAAAAGGTTCGTGACAAAACTGTGGCTCCAACCTATGTTCCTACATCCAAGCAGCTTGCTGACATCTTTACTAAGCAATTGTTTGTGGCTCAACATCAAGCTTTACTAGGCAAGTTGGGAGTGACATCAATGCACTCACAACTTGAGAGGGGGTGATGAAGTATGTCATATGAGTCAAGAATCAAAACAAGCCCTTTCGTTTGTGTTAGTACTCTAAAGTAATAATCCTTTTTGTTATGTCCTAGATGGTCTTTTTCTTGGATCATGTGATGTTACTAAATGTCATGTGACTCATTTCCCTAGAGGGATTCTCTAGGTTTTTTGGCTGTAAGTATAAATAGGGTAAGAGGGGGCACTTTGCCTCTTTAAGACAGAGTAAATGAGCATATCAGAATGTTTTTTGAGATGTAAAAAGCTAATGAATGAATGAAATGAAAGGATGATATGGGCACTGCTATTAAAGTAATGAATGACTGCATTTTAGCTCACTTTGTTTACAAATTATGATTTGAAAATAATCTGAAGAGATTTATTAATCATCAAAAATGGTACAAAATACAATCTTTGTCAGATGTTGCAATAGGTTCGAAAGTTTAGCAAAAAAAAAAAAAAAACCAAAAAAAAAGTAATGATTTGGTATGCCAGAGCATCTCACTGTATTTAGGAACTCAGGAGGATATATATCTTCAATTCCAAAATCTGCGTCTGCCTTACATATTGGATCAGAACTCAAATAGATCTTTTCTTCTCCAGGCATCATAGATAGCAGATAATCATTTATAATTTCAACATTGTCATGTGTTGGGGCAAGAATTGCCCTTTCTTGAAAGTATTTGGGATCCCATAGATTCTGTAGAATAGAGGGATAAGTACTTTCTATGATTGCCTCAATTGGATTGTTTTAGATGGTAAGGCAGGTGAGTCAAATGATGGAAAAGGAACTGTTGAAATCCCCGATGAAAATCTTATTAAGGAGGCAAATCATGATTATTTGAATCCGACTCTCCAACTCGAAGCCTCATGTTTCGTGTCAATTTTAGGACTTCACAAAAGTTCCATAGGTAAGAAGAATTAATTGTGGAGAAAACAATGTCTTGTCTAGTTCCCTTTGGAGTATATAACCGGAAGAATTTGACGGAAGTCTACACCGAATACAATGACCTTTCCTCCAAAAGGCTGATATGTAGGCTTGAGAACATCTCTCAAGCTCCTGTCTAAAGCTTCGAAACAGAATCTATGGACCATAGGAGCTTCATCCCAAATTATAAGTTGTGTATTCTTTAACAGCTCAGCCAAATCACTCCCTGGTTTTATATTACAGGTTGAGTCCTCAGTCACATTTAAAGGTATTTATTCTAAACCTAGAATGTGCAGTTCTTCCGATCCTTTTGAGAGGAGGAGTGAAGCGATTCCACTCGAAGCAACGGGAAGAACAATTTCTCCTCTATATCGTATAGCAGCACAAAGAGTTTTCCAAATGAAAGTTTTCCCAGTCCCACCATATCCATATATAAAAAAATAAATAAAAATACCACCTTCACCTTTGGACACATCATTCATGATTTTCATATATATATATATATATCCCTTTGTTCATCAGTGAGACTTGAATGAAGCATCTCATGCTCCTGATGCAAAGATGATCTATCATACTGAAGTTAATCTTGAATTAGCTTGTTTTGTCCTTCTGTCATAAGCATATCATCTGGAAATGGTATCATCGGATATTTTCACAGCTTACCACCATTTCGTTGCAAAATCTTCTCTATCTCACAAAGAGCATAATTCTTTATTTGATCATCAGTTAGATTTAAATTTGTAATAAAAGTAAATTATCAATCGTATATCATGAACATATAAATGTGTAAATAGTATAAGCCATTGATGGGGGAAAGATCATTGATCAAACTTATTTGTTGAGCCATGAGAATGGGTAAGATAATAATCGATAGGTTGTTAAATGTATAGAGATGTAAACGTATGAGAGTTGTAAACGTGAAATAGTTGCAAAATATATATTTATTGGCAAACTTTGCAAAATGTATATTTTTATTTTTATTTTTGTCTTGCAAAAGAAGTCTACCTTGTAATACATGGTAAGAAGAATATTACGGGCTACCTTGTAAGAAGGGAAAAAATTAATAATATTACCATTACAAACTTTATTTAAAAAGGGAAAAACAAAAGTCTTTGTAAGAAGAATGTAATACATGGTAAGAATATTACGGGCTACCTTGTAATACATGGTAAGAAGAATCAGTAATTATAATTTTTATTTTCATTTTTGTCTTGCAAAAGAAATCTATGTGCTGTCATTTCAGACTTTATTTAAAAAGGGAAAAACAAAAGTCTTTGTAAGAAGAATGTAATACATGGTAAGTATTAAGGACTTACCTTGTTCTACATGTGTATGTGCTGCTATTACAATGAATCAGTAATTATAATTATAATTTTTATTTTTGTCTTGCAAAAGAAGGAAGGGGTAAAAATGGTGAAAAAGTAAATAATTTTTTTATAAAAAAGGACACGTGGCGAGCCGTGGATTCAGCGGTTTTTGTTTTAGTAGAGTATATGATGATATGATGATATGATATGATATGATTAAAAAAAGCGTAACAATAATTTTTTCAAGAGACAATAAAATATAAAATGCTATCCACGATAATACAAAAATCATGTGAACAGTACGCAATATATATATTGCAGGCGTAACAGCAGGGCTTTGCTTCTTCAACAAAGTCGGTTAGTGGTCTCGTAATGTTTCACTCATTTGATTATGCATGATTCCCGTTATAATATAAACAAGAGATCATTGTGAAGATTTTATGGTCATGCCATTATTTTCAAATAATATGCATGATCAACAATCTTTAAATGAATTAGTTACGTTTTTGGTTGAAGCATTGATCTAATAAGCTAGGTTGTATATACACTCCTCCAACATTATTTGTATCATGTATTCGGTACTGAGACACGTCGGATATGCGTACCCAAGTTAACGTAATTTATAAAAGTTATATCTTTATTCTTACATCGAATAGTCGATAGATGTTCGAGTTAGTTGCGTTTTTTTTTTTTTTTGAACATCAACATACAAGTTTCACTATGATACTTCATCTATCTGTTTCTTCTTACTTGCAATACACTATTTTTTTCACGCATTTTTAGGAAGGAACTAAAGGATTTAAATGTACAAAATAATTAACATAATGTAAACATAAGCAAGAGGGAGATTAGATGCTACCGATATTAAATATTTACAAATTAACTTGTTCGTTTATACCCAAAATCTATTCCTCAAAAACTAACTGTACAAAATAGTTTGTTGTAAAAATAGTTTGTAGTATTTATTTATCAAAGTATTGCATTCATTTCTTTGAGTGAAATGCCCAGTATTCAAAATTAAATATCCAATATAATAATAATGTTCATTTCTTAAAGTACAATATATATCTATTAGTATATATATGCAGGTTGCGGTGTTCATTTCTTAAAGTGCAATATTTATTTTTTTAATTAAAGTAAAATATCCATTTAACTTGATTAGGATAAGTAACTTGCAATATTCATTTTTTTTAAGTACTATATTCATTTTTTGAACACTATATACTTTTCACTTTACTAGTATATGTAGCTTGAAATGTTCATTTATCAAAGTATAATGTTCATTTTTTACAATGCAATATTCACTTTTTTTAACATAATATCCATTTCACGCACTTTAACAGTACATGCAGGTTCAAATGTTCTTTTTTTTAACACAATATCCATTTCACTTTTTTTAACACAATATCCATTTCACTTTTTTTAACACAATACCCTAAATATAACCCAATAGCAATTAATGGGTGCTAATATTATCCTAAGGATAATAATTAGTATCACGTCCCATTTGTATGTAGTTTTTCATTTTATATGAGTAGTGTGTTTGTTGTTTCTGTTGTGTGTTTTTATCTCTAACAATTACATGCTGCTTTACAAATTACAAACTGCTAATTAAACTGCATGTACTATTAGGTGATTACCCTCCTTTTATTTCGGTTGCAAAACACCTACTCTAAAAACATCACTACAAAAAATGTTTTCAAGAAGAACAATTAAAATTGTCATATTTGATACAAAATTTGTCTTCTTATATTTAGGTTATAATGACAATTTTAGTATTTCCCTCATGTTACCCTTGTAACCCTGTTGTATTAGGTTTCAAAGCTAATTTTAGATGTTTTGCTCTCTTTGATTCAATTCAAAAAGGGCAAACAAAATTGCTTTCATTGATCATCAACGACAAAGGCAATAAATTTTGCTTTCCTTTATTTAAACACTTTATTTATTGTCAAATAGGGCAAAGTTTCAAAAGTCTAAGAGGGCAAAATAATTATATTGTCTTCATTGTTAATATCAATGAGTGCAAAAATAATTGCCCTTGTACGTAGGCATCATTAAGTAAAACAATGCTCATATTGCTCTCTTTAATAATGATAAGTTGCCCTCGTTGTGTGAGTTTTTTTGTAGTGACAGTAAGAATTTACCTACCAATAAATTCTTTATCTGTTAACGGCAGGTTACTACTCTGTTCTTATTGACGGTGATAATCTTATGGCCATAAACAGTGTCAACCGTCTCTACCGTCCCTCCTGGAAGATTAGTATCATTGTCACTGGGATACATACTCTACTAGTTTATTTTTCGTTTTATACTATTTCACATGTGTATCGTGAAGGTAATCGGGCTGCCGATTGGAATTCCAATGTTGACCATTTAATTTTGTCAACTGTAATGATTTCTTGTACTCCCCCTTCTCAACTTTTCAATATTATTTAGGAGGATCAAGTAGGTACAAACCTGGTCAGAAGGGCTACCTAACTCTTGTATTCCATCACATTATCATATTAAAAAAAAAAAAGGTTAGGTAAAAGCGATATGTAACTACCTAATGCTTGAATTGTCGGTAGGGATTATCTAAAAAGCTGTTATATTGCGTCCCTCGGGCATTGGACCCCCATGCACATTAATATTCTCTTATTTTTTAGCTTTAGATAAGCTAGGATTTTTCTTCGAGAGTTATTGATTTTTACATGATTACTTTTTTCCAAAAAAAATAAATAAATAAAATTCCAAATAATACCACATTGAACTTTTACGTTAAAAGAGCTTTTGTAAACGAATGGGGATGTTTCCTAGTCCTTGCAGTCATTCCTTCGAGGAATAAGCTCATATTTCTCAAATTATTTAACAACACAAATTCTTATATGCGGCTACCGCATGGTTTGTAAACCATGCGGCCAACTGCATTATTTCAAATTGTTCGGTCGTTTTTAGGGGTTACAAAGTATTTAGTGGGGTTACAAAATGTTTTTTGGGGTTACAAAGTGTTTAAGTGTGGTTACAATGTATTTTTTGGGGACAATGTGTTATTTTGGAGTTACAGTGGGGTTACAAACTGTTATTTGGAGTTACAAAGAGTTTTTGGGGTTACAAAGTGTTTTTGGGGTTACAAAGTGTTTATGTGGGGTTACAAAGTATTTTTTGGGGTTTTAACGTGAGGTTACAAAGGTTTTTTTTTTTTGTTTAAGTGGGGTTACAAAGTGTTTTTTTGGAATTACAAAGTGTTTTTGGTGTTACGAAGTATTTTTTTTAGTTATAATGTGTTTTTTGGGGTTACAAGTGTTTAATTGGGGTTACAAAGTTTTTTTGCGGTTACAAAGTGTTTTTTGGGGGTTACAATTTACAAAGTGTTTTTTGGGTTACAAAGTGTTTAAGTGATGTTACAAAGTGGGCTTACAAAGTGTTTTTTGAGTTTAGAAAATATTTAAGTGGGGTTACAAAGTATTTAAGTGAGTTACAAATTATTTAAATGGGGTTACAAAGTATTGAAGTGAGGTTACAAAGTATTTAAGTGAGTTACAAATTATTTAAATGGGGTTACAAAGTATTGAAGTGAGGTTACAAAATCTTTGTAACCCCATACAAAAATCAACTTTGTAACCCCTTATTTATCAGCGCGCCACACCATTACTAAATGGTGCGGCCAGTTGCACAAAAAACGCGTTGATTTAACAATCAAAGGCTCATCTCATATTGTCTTGCTAAATCTCCATACTTTTGGTAAATTGATTACTACCTAGCCAAAGCATTAAAAGCTATTGTTATACAAGTCAAGAAACTCTAAACCCTTGTGCGTGATTCACCTTGTAAAAATAAGTTTTATTTTTAATAAGTTTAGATAAATTCAGATAAGATTTAATCTTGTGTAATAATTAAGTTCAACAAAGTTTGATCAGATTCATTTGTTTCTATAGTCAGGTCTAATATAGGTCCAATAAGTTCAATAAAGTTTAAATAAAGTCAGAAAAGTTCAATAAGTTCAAATTTAATATACTTGAAGGAATCACACCCTTATTAATTGTTGCGACAAAACTTATTCAAATCCATATTCTAGAGTTCATGTAAATTCAAATTCACGATGGCCTTAGGATTATTAGATTTTAGAGTTTCCAAGGCATATCAAAAGTCAACACTCTTTTCACGAGTAGTTTGAAAAATGATGTTGGCACTCCAAAAAATGATTTTGACACCCTAAATGTAAGAGTGCAGTTTTCAATGCGCGCTCTAGTCACATAACATACATGAATGCCAATTATCAAAATTAAGAGTGTTGACACCGACCAATTCCTTGAGTTTTCATGCTAAACAGTGATTATTCGAATTGGAACACACACAAAAAAAAAAAAATGGAAGGAAAACAAAAACCAATTTCATATAGACATATACTCTCAATTTACATCATCACTATGTGTATACTCATGTATGAATAAGTAGTATGTGAAAGTACAAGAATCAATAATATTTCCATCTTTGAAACTAGAAAGAAAGTATGTTCATAATGTACACTTTTGTTTTAGACAACTCCTTGCACATATTATCCAACCCATTCTCAACTCCTCCAATTACACCCATCAACTCCTCCAATTTCTTCACTGATAAACTCAACTTCTCCTCATTCACTCCTTTCCTTGAACCCAACTCATGCAACACAATATCAACATCATTAATTTCATTACCCGTCTCACATCTTCTTCTTCCCTTGCTCATCACCAGCTTCGAAACCACTGACCTTTTTGGATTCGACACTGGTGTTGACACAAAAGATAGCATCGAATCGAAAACAGACAAGTTTATAATTCCAACACATTTAAGTGATTTAATCAATGTTGAAGCATTGTAATCTTCATTTCCTACAACTTGGGAATTAATTTGATTCAAAGACACAATTACTTCCTTAGCATTTCTCATCACCTCCTTTCGAACCGAATTATAAACACCAATATTTGTCGCGATTTTAGACCATTCATCACTAGTAGTACTAGTAAGAAATGACTTAATCTCTTTAGTGATTACTCCTTGTTTTGAAACAACCTCTTTAATTTGGTTGCAAACATTAAGAAGATTACAACAACCTTTCAATAATTCGGCAACATGTTTTTCGTGTTGCCGAAGTGAAAGTGCTTGTTGTGTCATTGGAAGACTAAGAGCTCGGTTGATGCAACCGTAGAGCTCGGCTAAGCCACACACACCAATGATGATGCTTTCTGAGGGTGAATTTGATGATTCTTCTTTGATTCTAAGCTTCTTTAGCTCTTGCTCGATTTTTCGATGGATCGAATTCATCTTTGAGGGTAAGCTTATAGATCTTTTATCATGGAAGTTGTTTACTTCAATAGATGAGCTACTAGCCATTTTGTTTTTATTTTTTTGGTTTGAATTTGGAAATAAGAGTTTGATTATTGGAGATGGTGAAAATAAACTTATGAAATTTTGCATATTTATAGGAAATGATACCAACATGACAGGTACTAATTTAATAAGGTTTAATTAATTGGATATTGAAGAGATTGTTGTATAAATTTGGTTCCCTGGTCTCTTAATTTGATGTTTAATTGTTTAAACAAGTGATTAGTAGTGAGGAGAAAATTCCATTAAGCATGTGGGGTTAACAGCCTGGTGTGCCCTGTAAAAAAGCAACTATAGATTGGAGTTGTACATAAGCTATGTTATGTAGTGAGATCATATATAGGCTCAAGGAAGGATCTTTGATCTTGGAATCAATTAGGTGATGAGATTAAAGTATGCACACGAGTGAGTTGTCTTCTTTGTCATCTTCTAGATGAAGGTTCCATGCATGTCATGCATTTATAGGTAGCTTAGCTTAGCTTCCTTGTAATGTATAACACTAACATAAGTGGGATTACCCAATTTTTAATGTATTTTTACCGGCAAGGTTACTGGTTCTCAGCGCACAACGTACTTCTCTCACAAGAATAATGACTTGGCATCGTCGTTATATCTATTATAGGAATGGGGTTGGTGGGGATGGAACCAGGGCCGTCCCATTGAATTTTGGGCTCTGTTCTCATACAAAAATATTGGGCCCTAAATATGAAGATGAAGATGAAGAATTAATTCATGGAAATTTAAGATTTGCAATTAATGAATGATTTTTTTAATGTAAAAATGGAATATGGAAAGTTGGAGCAATTAGTTGACATTCATTGTAGATTACGATTAATTTGTTTCTTTCCTTCTTTCATTGTTTTTTTTTTATTTTTTATTTTTATATTGGGCTAAATATAAAAATGGGCCCCTTACAATTGGGGGCCATGTACTGTTGATTACCTTGCACATACACCACGTTAAAACTCAATCCTTGCATAATAATAATATTGTTAATGTGTAGGGTAACGATAGCTCTGGATTGTAGACCATTTCTCATCGTACCAATACCTCATAATAATTTTGGCTTTCCTTGGCCCGCACATATACTTTGTCGCTAGCCAAACCTAACCCACTTTGACCTAGCTTAATTAGTTTGTTTGGTTGATGCGTGTGAAATTGAATTATCATAGAAATCTGTTTATGATACTGAATTATGAGAAATCCATTCTATGCAACATAGAAATTTTGAATTTTCATCAATTTTCATTAATCGAAAATAGGGTGGTACTTTATTTCCTTTAATTTGTGGGAAGTAAAAATTGGCAACAATTCTTAATTCTCTTAAATTTTTACATTTTTTATTTCTCTCAAATTAAACAACAACGCTAAAATAAAATTCATGAAAATTTTGAATACAATGTAATTTTAATTTAGGACAACCAAACAATATCAAAATACCCTCTGGATTACTACGTTATCTAGGAATGCTAATGGGTCAGATCGGCTCATATTATGCATAATTTGACTACTTGCGGTTGGATGCCTAATTCGAATCTGACTTCAACATCGACATCGACTTCGAAATACAGCTCTAACCCTGAAATTCGACTTTGTCCTGACTCAGACATATTACTTGAAAAATATGACTAAGACATTGAAAATAAGCATTATTTCCATTAATAAATCCAACAAATATCTAATATTAAATTGAAATTAGTACAATTTTTATTATCCTAATGTAATTAAATATTAAACATACATAACATACTCATTTCAAGTGCACAAATAGCAATCATCTTTAAGATATAATATAAATTTAATTAAATGAAACATATGACATGTGAACCAGTTGAACTGTATATGATCAAAAACAAAGTAAATTGATTGGACGAAAACCTGAAAAATGTACTGAAATGAACCGATCTCAACCGAAAGTACTTGATAAAGCAAATCATTATGAACTGGACAAATTTGACCTGATCGGTTTGGGTCAATACTAACTTGCTATGATAAGAAAGAAATACACAAGCAACCTGGGGAAATGATTTTGGCACTTCCCAATTTGATTTTGGCGCTCCTCCCCCTCTCATATGAATAGTAACATTGAGGAGCGTTAAAATCAAATTGGGGAGTGCCAAAATCACTCCCCTCAAAAGTCAATTGCAATTTGCAAATAGTACACTGGTGACTGTTCTTGTTGCTAAAGATGGAGGAACATGCCAATTGAAATAGATTCTCCATAGGAAATTGCTTGCACGATTGGGGATGTTTCCTAGCTACTCGCACTCATTCCTTCGAGGAAGCTCTTGTTTCTATCACAAAAAAAAAAAAAGGAAAAAAGCCATTTCTCCTATAGTGTCGCCAAGAATCTTAAGATCCCATACCAACGTGGGTAAATTGAAAACTACTTACCCAAATTAAAGAACATTTTCCTAATCTAATGCATGTTAGAAATAGAAGGATTCCCAAATTTAGTGTCGTGACAAAATGTGTTCCCATCCATTGTCCGTCATGCAGATATCATACCATGAATTTATTAGGGTTTTTTTTTTTTTTTTTTTTGTTCTTTTGAGATTTCACATATCGACTATTGTCAAACATCTATGGGCCACACCACTCATAATACGACATGAACCAAGTGGTTTGCATGTTAAAACTATACGACAATATAAAAGAGTGAATATATATACTTCGTTTTAATTTTTTACTGCTAATTAATAAGTAACCCGAATAAATATTGTGTTTGGAATGTGCCAATATTATGGAGGAAAATTTTCCATCAAGACACTAAGGGGCCGTTTGGTTGTCGAAGGGGAAAGAGAATCACTTTAGGAATGAGAATGAGTGAGAATGAAAAGGAAAAGTGTTAGATTTAATTAGTTGTTTGTTAAAAAACAAGGAATAAATACACACCAGGCCACCATACCAAACCACCAACACCATTGGGGTCCACCACCCTCGCCAGACCACCCTCACCCACCACCGCCACCGACCCACCTTCACCCACCCAACTTGAAAACCAAATTAATTATTTTTTCGTGCCTGGGGTTCGTGGGTAGGGCTAGGGCTGCGAAGACGGTGGGCAAGGGTGGGAGGTGGTGGGTCGGCGCCATAGAAGGGTGTGGGAGGGAGGTGGGTGGGGTTTTGTGGTTTTTTTGGGTGGTTAGGGTTTCATGGGTTTAGTTTTTGTGGGTGGGTTTTATGGGGTTTGTGGTGTTCGTGGGTGAGCGTGGGGTTGGGTGAGGGTGGCGAGTGGTTGTCGGCGCCGGCGAGGGGTGGGGGAGGGGAGGTGGTGGGGTTTTGTGGGGGTTTTTTGTGGTTAGGGTTTGTGGTGGTTCGTGGGTGAGTGGGGCGAGGGTGGCTGGGTGCCTGGGCGTGGGGCGAGGGTGGGTGGTGGGCTGGACGGGTGGCTGGCTGGCTGGCTAGGCTGGAAGGGTGATTGGCTGGGCTCGGTGGGTGGGGTGGGTGGGGTGGGGTGGGTGGGTGGGCTCGTTGGGTGGGTGGTTGGCTGGCTGGGCTGGGCTCTGGGTGGGTGGGTTAGTGGGGTGGGTGGGTGATGGGGGAAAGGGAATGCAAAAGATAGGAGGGAGAAAGGTTTGTGAAAGTGTTAGAATAGGGAAATGAGGAGTGGAATGAGAATGACAAAAGTGACCTAACAAACACAATCAAATGGAATGAGGGCAGTTGATTCTCATTCCCTTTAATTATTACCCAACCAAATACACCTTAATTACTTTCGTTCGCAAATTAAAATAGTAAAAAAAATTATAAATATTTTGTATCTAAACAATTGGCCGGATGATAACTACCAAACCTTTTTTTAGTATGACCATTTATGCAATTATAAGTTTATACTTTTATGTGTATTTCACCCTTTTTTATATATTTTTAACAATCTCAAGCTTGCTTTATCAAAATTTTATTTATTAAATTTGATATTAAAAAATAAAAATTTGATAAAATACACACGTATAGTTGGTCTAAAATCAATTATTTAACAAATTGAATTTGTATAGATTGGATTACAACTAAATTAATTCAAACAATATAACTATATTTTTATAAGACAGTTTGTGCATTGAACAGGTTTTGGACTAGTATTTCTTTAATAATTGATAGACGTCCCAAACACTTCTTTTAATTCAAATTCATCAATCTAGGACACTCACTTGCGGATAATTTAGACCTACAACATTCATCTGAATCATTCGAAATCAAAATATGAAAAAAAAAAAAAACACAAAATTGTTTCATATCAAGTCAAAGTATAGTTCATTTACAACACTTCACTACATGTATGTATACACATATTACATAATATGTGAATGTATCAAAATTAATCAATAAAATCTCCAAGAGTTTAATCTCTAGAAAGAAAGTATATTCATAATGTACAATTTTGTTTGAGACAACTCCTTGCATACATTACTCAACCCATTCTCAATACCTACAATTACACCCAACAATTCCTCCAACTTATCAATTGATAAACACAACTTCTCATCCTCATTAACTCCTTTTTTCCCCATAACCAACTCATGCAACACAACATCAACATCAATCATCTCATTCCCACTCTCAACCTTCCTCCTTCCCTTATTCATCATCAACATAGAAACCATTGACCTTTTCGGTTTCGACAACGGCGTTGACAACAAACACAACACCGATTCAATAACAGACAAGTTTATAATCCCAACACATTTAAGTGATTTAATCACTGTTGAAGAAACATGGTAATCTTCATTTCCAACAACTTGAGCAACAATTTGATTCAACGATGTAAACACTTGTTTAGCGTTTCTAATCACCTCCTTCCTAACCGAATTATAAACACCAACGTTTCTCACAACTTGAGTGGTAGTACTAGTAAGCGAAGATTTCATCTCTTTAGTAATTACACCTTGTTTTTGAACAACCGTTTTCAATTGGGTACAAACATTAAGAAGATTACAACAACCTTTTAATAACTCGGCAACGTGTTTTTCGTGTTGTCGAAGTGAAAGTGATTGTTGTGTCATTGGAAGACTAAGAGCTCGGTTGATGCAACCGTAAAGCTCGGCTAAGCCAGAAACACCAATGATGATGGTTTCTGAGGGTGAGTTTGATGATTCTTCTTTGATTCTAAGGTTGTTAAGCTGTTGCTCAATTTTTTGGTGTATAGAGTTTATTTTTGAAGGTAAGCTTAATGATCTTTTGTCATGGAAATTGTTTAATTCAATAATGGAGCTGGTACTAGCCATGGTTGAATTGATTTGTTTGTTTTTTGGAGTTGTAATTAATGAAGAGTTTGAATTGATTGGAGAGGATTATGACTATGATGATGATGAACTCATGAAGTTTTGGATATTTATAGGAGCTGCATAGTGCATGATACCAACATAACAGGTATTAAATTGGTTTTAAAAAGTGAAAAGTTGCAGAGTTTGTTTAACAAAAGTGGTTTCCTTGTCTGTTAGATTGCTGCTTAATAAGGTTTAAAAATATACTCCCTCCGTCCTAATTTACTAGCTAGCTGCAATTTTCGTATTTGAATGTGCTAAATTATTTTCTACATTTCTTTTTAAATTTTATGGGCCCTGCAACATTTTACATTTTTACCTTTTTTTGTCATTGTACATGTTAATTAAGTAGCCATTATGTTAAGTATCATTTATCAGTTTACAATATCTAACAATGAGTCCCCACATGAAATCAGCTTGGCAAAAAAAATCTTGCCAAAAATAGATGCGGCAATTAAAAATGGGACTGAGAGTGTAAATGATTAACATCGCGTTTTTGATGCAGCAGGTTGCACCATTATTAAATAGGGCAGTGCGCTTTGTAAAAAAAAAATAGAAATGTTACAAATAAAGTTAATTTGTGTGGGGGTTACAAAGTAAATTTGGGGGTAAAAGGTTTTTGTAACCCCCCAACAACACTAACTTACCCCAAAAAATAACTTTGTAACCCCTAAAATAATTTTGTAGCCCCTTACAATAACTTTGTAACCCTGTACAATAACCTTGTAACCCCGCACAAATAAACTTTGTAACCCCCACTTTGTAATACTCCATCAAATTTAAGAGATTTGTAGCCCCTTCATAAAATAACTTTGTAACCTCTTATAATAAATAACCTTATTGTAAAACCTTGTAACCCTTACGCAAATGAACTTTGTAATCCCCCACTTTTTAACCCCTATCAATAAAGTTTATAATCCCATTATATATACGGGTCACACGATTCTTAAACTGTGGAGCTGGTTTCATATAAGAATTTGTGAATATAATGTTTGATGAGAAGAATAGAATTAAAATGAGACTTGCCAAAAAGCTTGCTGGCATGTGGGTTTAACAGGCTGGTGGTATACGTGTACCCTGTAAGAAAGCAAAGAGTAGAATAGATTATGGAGAAGGAAACAAGATTTAATAATAACTAGTGAGATGATGCCTTTGTCAAAAAATAAATAAATAAATAAATAGTGAGATGATGATATATGTGAAGGAACTAAAGGAAGGATCTTGGAATTAGGTGAGGTCAATAAATTGTGCACACGAGTGCGTTGTCTTGCTTGTCATCATGTATATGGATGAAGCTTCTATTATTGCCAATTTAGTCATTAATTGTATGTGCATGTGGCATGTCTATGGTTAAATCCTTTTTAAAAAAAATCATGTCGCACATCTCACAAGTCGCACCAGATTATTTTTTATTGTTGTTGGTATCATAGTTTGAACCCATGAGAATTCAACTCTTAACTACCAGTCCATTAGGTTACTTGGTGTCGCACTAGATTATTGATTGTTTGTGTGTCACCTGAATATGTTAAAAGTATATCCCACATGTATCTCAAATTGAAAAATGAGAAAGGTGATCGATTATTAATTACTATACTCGTGTAATTTTGGTGGAATAGTTTTTTATATTGTCAATTGATTTTATAATGAAACTGCACGACTTATGTATATTGTCAATTGGATTGAATTGATTGGAGAGGATAATGACTATAATGAACTCATTCGAATTTTGGATATTTATATATAGGAGCGAGCTGCATGATACCAACTTCACAGGTGCCAAATTGAGAAAGGGTACACTTACACATAGCGTAAGTTACACAAATCTAATATATATTTTTTACATCCTATTATATTATTTTTGATAAGTGAAAAGTTGCAGAGATTGTTTTAACAAAATTAGTTTCCTTGTCTGTTAGATTGGTGCTTAATAATGGTTTAAATAAATGATTAATGATGAGAATTGAATACATACATTGCTAAAAAGAAAAGAGAAGGCTAATCAGCTTGTTCTTGGTTGCTGGCATGTGAGTTTAACAGCCTGGCCTGGTGGTGCACGTACGTGTACCCTGTAACACTAGAATAAATTATATTTTTTTTAGGATAATGTGTGGGGTACTAAGCCTTGGAACTGGCCCTACTGCAGGTCACCCGGCACAATTTTAGCCAACACACGCATCTATAAAGGAGATAATAAGGAATCCTCGTAAATACGTGCGGTGAGAATCGAATCTAGGACCTCATGCCTGGAATTCTGAAGCCGTAACCACTGCGCTATGACTTCATTCTCACTAGAATAGATTATATATATAGAGAAGTAAACAAGATTTAACAAGTAGTGAGATAATGATAGATTGATAGGTGAAGGAAGGATCTTGGAATTAGGTGTTGTAAATAAAAGTGCACACGAGTGCGTTATCTTGTGGAAATAGGTGTGGAAAAATAATCAAGCTTACAGAGCAATAATATTCTTTTCAAAAAATAAAATGAATTTTTGCATATTTTTAAATTATTAAATACTTGGTAACCTATTATAACAGGTAAAATTACCTCACAATTGATTTGAGGATTCAACTACAAAAATTGTAACTTTTATACTTAACTCTATCCTTTAAAATAAATTATTTCCTCCGTTTCAAAAAAAATGCAACAATCAATATTTCACGCATGCCGAGACACTACTTTGACCCTTAATAACTGTAATTATGAATATTTAAAAAATATAAAAAAGTTGATATTAAGATAGTATTTTACAAGACGAATCTAACAACATCCCACTTGACTCTATTTTTTATTATATATAAAGCTCAAAATTTGGTCAAAGTATATAATGTGAATAGTGCAAAACTTCACATCACACTTCTCAAACAAGACATAAGCTTTTGAGATAAACTTACAAAAATATATTGTGATTTAATATGCTATTAGTAGATATGTAGTATTATTCTGTTGATTATATTTGTGCAATCGAGAATTTTTGTTTGTTTGTTTTTTAATTTTGCTCCAAAAAATTATTATATTAAATACAATGTTCAAATTAGCATATTCAGTTTGGATTGAGTTTGTCCACTTTGGTTAGAATATAGGGTAATATCAACTTTAACATTATTGAATGTATAAGGTAAAGATAGTTACGAGCTGGTTTGTGGCCTCTATTATATACTCCGTATCCCATACTAATACGCTACTTATCTTAGCTTATCTTGTTGATAATTAGGCCTCCTATCCAACTACAATTGTGTGATGTTATACCAAAATTTTAGGTATAGCCCAAGCTCTCATGAGTCGTGGGGTGCTTATGTGCATAAGCCAAATATCACTTATTATATATTGAATTGACTGTGGTGACAAAAATCATATGTATGTGATATCACGTACAAACACTTTAGATGATGCTACTCGATCAATTCATATTCGATTTTCTTCTAACAGACGTTTTCATAGTATCAAAATTATGAACACAATTATAATATGAAATGCAACATAGTACGCCCCCCCCCCCCCCCCCCCCAAAAAAAAAAAAATGTAACGAACTAATAATAGGTTTTGTAAAATCTAAGAGTCACAACATCCTTTGTGGCGAAATCCAAGCACAAGGAACAATGCAAGAACATGCCGCTATGCACAAGACAACCTAGAGGTAGTCGTTACCTTGTATGTATCGTACGTAGTGAAATCTTGATCTTGTTCAGGAAAACAGGAACATTTTCTCAACTGAACATACAGCTAGTTACAGTGACCCACGGTGGACTAGAACGGGTCTGTTCGGTTCACTTTGTTGAATGTTTGGTGTGCAAGTTATTATTTTTTTAATTTGATTATAAGTTGAGTTCACATTCTCTCATTGGATTCGTCTTAATGTGCGGCTATTTAATATCTACATTTCTTTTTAAATGTTATGGGCCCTACATACATTTTACATTTTTACCTTTTTTGTCATTGTACATGTTAATTTAGTACCCGTTATGTTACGTACCATTTATCATTTTACAATATCTAACAATGAGTCACCACATGAAATCAGCTTGCTAAGAAAAATCGTGCCAAAAATAGATGCGGCCATTAAAAATGGGACTGAGGGTGTAAATAATTAAGATCACGTTTTTGGTGCAGCAGGTTGCACCATTATTAAATAGTGCGGCGCGCTTTGTAAAAACAAATGGAGAGGTTACAAAGTTAATTTGTGTGGGGTTTGTTTGATTAACATGACAGGTAATAAGTTTGTTTGATTAATGGGAAGTTTGCAAAGTTTGTTTAACAAATTTGGTTTCCTTGTCTGTTAGATTGCTGCTTAATAATGCTTTAAAAATATACCCCCTTCATCTCAATTTACTTGCTAGCTACAATTTCCGTATTTGTATGTCCCAAATTACTTTTTACAATTCTTTTTTTTAAATTTTTTAGGCTTCACATACATTTTATATTTTTACCCTCTTTTTTGTCATTTTACATGTTAAGTACTCATTATGTTAGGTACCCTTTTATCTTTTTACAATATCTAACAATGAGCCCCATATAAAATCAGCTTGGCAAAAAAATCGTGCCAAAAATAGATGCAGGGAATTAAAAATGGGACGGAAGGTGTAAATTATTAACAACGTGTTTTTGGTCTAGCAGGTTGCACCATTATTAAATGATGTGGCGCACTTTGTAAAAACAAATGGAGAGGTTACACGTTAATTTGTGTCGAGGTTACAAAGTAAATTTGGGGTACAAGATTTTTGTAACCCCTTACAAAATAACTTTGTAACCCGAACAATAATAACTTTATAACTGACCCCCAACAAAATAACTTAGCCTCACAAAATAATTTTGTAACCCCTTAAATAACTTTGTAACCTCCCACAATAATCTTGTAACCCCACACAAATAAACTTTGTAATCCCCCACTTTATAACCCCACATCAAAGATGTTTATATCCCTTCCATCCTCAAATAACTTTGTAACCCCTCATAATAACCTTGTAACCTTTACACAAATGAAATTTATAACCCCAATCAAATAAGTTTGTAATCCCTTTTTATATACGGGCCGCACGATTCTTAAATTGTGCAGCCCGTTGCATATAAGAATTTGTGAATGATTAATGATGAGAATAGAATTAAAATGAGACTTGCCAAAAAGCTTGCTGGCATGTGGGTTTAACAGGCTGGTGGTGTACGTGTACCCTGTAAGGCCATCCTTAACAATGATCCAATTAAGGTTTGGTCATGAAAAAATTGGGTCATGGCCCTACTAACAATGACCACAAATTGGGTCATGCATGACCAAGTTGAGTTTGGGTCGAATTTTCAACCTGGGTCATGCATCCAAAGTGGGTCCAAGTGAAGGAGAGAGAAAAAAGGAAAAAGGAAAAAAAAAAATGACGCGTGCAGGAGGAAAAGGGAGAAAAAAAGGGAAAAAAGAAGAGGAGGGCACGTGGAGGGAGGAAAAGGGGAAAAAAAAAATTAAACAGCTTTTCTCTCAGCCAGCTGCACGCGTGCTGCTTGTAGGAGATGCGCGCCAAGTGTCAAATCCTGAGTCGTTGATTAAATATAGCCGTTGCTATTTTTGCAACGGCTATATCTCATAATTTTCCAAAAAAAAAAATATATATATACCAAAATTCATAATTTTTCATTCTCTATAAATAGACACCCATTTTGCTATATTTTCATCACAAAAAAATTCAGCCTTCTTGTTTTGTTATTTTGGTACTTAAAAAAATTAGAAAATTTCATTTCTATACTATATTCTTTTCTATTTTTCTGAATATATTTTTTCGGTAATTATGGATCAAAATAATCCTAATTACGTCCGCAATGCATCTACTAATTTGAATCGAAAAAATAAGCACAAAATGCAACAAAGTAGCTCAAATTTTTCAAATTCTCCCCAAAACTTCCCATCAAATTTTCCACAAAATTATCCACCAAATTATCAACAACATCCACCAATATTTCAACAAAATCCACCATTTTACCATCCAAATCCAAATTTTGTTCAACAAAATTACCACCAAAACCCTCAAATTTTTGGAAATTCCTCACATTTTCTCCATGGGCTCCAAATGATGGAACTCAAACATTAGATTTCCAACTCCAGCAAACGTGCTCCCAGTATGATGATAGTGAATCTGACCGTGATGATAACGATGTTGGCATCAACAATGGCGAGGGTTATGCGGAAGAGTTCGTTCCATGTACTCAACAATTATCAGAAGACAATCCTGTTTCCCACCCCCAAAGCCAAGAAGGTGCGAAGGCTGTGGAAAAGAGAATATGGTCAAAGGCTGAAAAAGAAGCACTGATATCTGCCTACATGAACACGAGCTGTGACAACATTGTTGGAACACAGCAAAAGAAAGGTGCTTTAGGGCAAGGGTCCATGAAATGTATAAGCAAGGGAGTCTAACCCCAAAGATATTGCACCACGAAGTCATGATAGTATGAAAAGCCAGTGGACCAGAATTAATGAAGCCGTCCAGAAGTGGTGTGGGTGCTACGCGAAAGCGGAAAAGAGGAAGAGAAGCGGCCAAAGTGATGATGATGTCGTCAAAGAAGCCCATAGCATATTTGAGAGCAAAGGAGGTAAATTCCACTACTTTGATGAATAGATATTGTTGCGAAAGTGGCCTAAATTTGCTTCAATGGTAAGCAATCCAAGTTCGGTGGCACAAAAGGGTCGTCATTTGAAGACAACTAAAATGGTTGATTCAACTGACAGTGGCAGTAGTGGCAAGAGAACAAGGGAGGAGGGTGATGGCTCAACACCAAACACCCCAACAAGCGGGGATGTGGGTGATGGAAACATGCCACGTCCGGAGGGTGTGAATGTAACGACCCGACTCGCTTAAATCGGCGCGGAAGAAACCGACGAGTCCAATAGTTAAAAACTACAACTTAAAATACTTAAGAAATAAAACTAAAACCTCAAAGTATTATTATTACAAACCAAAATGTACGAGTACCCACAAGTTTGTACAGTCTAAATCCAAAAGTCAAACTATAACTACTAAAAATACGAGTTAACTCCAACTACATGTCAGAGTCTTAAACTTCACATATAGAAGTCCAAAAGTAAATGTAATAACATCTATACAATACTATCGCTAACTAATGCTAAGAAAACAGTAAATATATCAGACAACACAAGAAACAACGTCGCTCGCCCAACCCAAAGCTAAGCAAGAGCATCGTCATCTGAAGTACCTGAAAAGTACAACAACAGTCCACCATCAGTGGCGAGTAACATAACTGACTCACCCTATTGGGAACACACATGTACATAGCATAAATCAAACATCAATAATCACAATTAAACCCCAAAAAGACACGAGAACATCCTCAAACTCGTAATCTCAACTCGACTCAACTCGACATCCAACCTAACTCTATCTTTGGCGCAATCATTCAATTTCTAGACCGGACTGTGCTCGTACGAACGCATCTTACGCATTCGAACTTTCTACTATGCTCGGGTTTGAGAATCTTACTCCCAAACCCCATGAAACCAATCTTACTGGAAATCCATGTCCCGTGAAACCAATCTTACTGGAAATTCACTAAGATCACATAGTATGACTCCAACTATCCCAATACCGCGGATGGAATAGGGGCAACGTCTTAACCCAAATACAATGAATCTTACTCAAAGTATCAGGCGTCTAAAAATGAAATCAAGCTAAACTTTAATTAATTCATTTAATCATTTTATTCATATTATTCATTATTATTACCCAACATAACTAAATTAAGTTCAAGAATTGCCTCTAGCCTTGATTCTCGAAATTAACTAGTTAAATCATCGAAGTTATTCTCAAGAACTGCCTCTAGCCTTAATCTTGAGTCTAACCAATCATAAATCATCAATCTATAATCATTCTTTAATCGAATTAAACATATTCTTTAACTTTCTTTATTCTTTAAATCAATTTCTTTAACTTTCAAGATTCAATCAAGAACTCAAAGAACTCGTCAAAGATTTATAAAGAACTCATTCAAGATTCAAGATCTTCAACCAAGAATTCAATCAAGATTCAAGATCTTCAACCAAGAACTCATCCAAACTCATACATAATCACACGCATGATCAATCATCAAACCATACGAAAATACTACTTCTAATAATCCAAAATTCATCAAACTTTAACCCAATCTTCATGATTTCTAAACAACATAAATTCAATCTTAAAATCATAAAAACCACCATTAAAACATCATGAAATCCATTTAAAAATCAGATTACAAACCATATACAAAATCATGAATAAACATCATCAAACAACCCAAACATGCATTTAATTCATACTATAAACATAGTATACCAATTAAGTTGAGTTAGTATGTTACCTTATTGAAGATTACACACAAATCAACACAAATATTGCTGCCCGGAACACAAAGAACACGGCACAATCAACACGAGCAACACGCGGCCTTCAGCACGGCACCACGAACCACGCACGGCTGTCCAGCCCACTGCCACGCACCACGCTGCCCAGTCACAGCACACACCACCACCACGGTCCTCAGCCCAGTCAGCACGGCTGCCACCACGACCCACTCTTGCACGGCCACTGCACGGCCCTCACGAACCGCACCTCCACTCGGGCACCACACGACCCAAACCCACTTGATCAAAGCACACGAACAAGCCCGGAATCAACCCAAACTAGCGATCTTGAATAAAATAAATGTATTTAGGATTGTGTTTGGTCACCTAAAGATCAATGAACTTTGAATCTTTAAGTTTTGGGCTAAGAAAATTGATGAACAATTGATGGGTATCAATCATCAAAAATGGCGTGAAGTATAGGCAAATGGGAGGGAGTTTGTGTTTTGAATTTTGATGGCTAATTGTGTTTAAAAGCAAGGATGACAAAAATGAGCCAAAGCCTTACTAACTCTCCTATTTATAGAGTTAGTTAAGGTGTGAACACAAGGCAAGTGGCAAATCCTTGCCATGCCACTATGAGAACCGGCCAAAGGGTCACTTGGGCCTAAATATGGGCTCTCGTGATCCATCGGGCTAATTTACGAAAACCGCATGATAGATCATGCCTAAATCGATTTAACCCAAAATATTAAATAATTAACCAGAAAATTAAATAAATAAAATTCTAATTAATTAAATAATAAATAACGTAAATAATAAAAATTAAAAATAAATATTTCGAATTAAATCGAAATTATTCACATAAAATAAAACAAATAGTTCAAAAATAAATTTGAACTAACACAACACTACACATAACTTATCGGCAAAAATACCAATAAAATCTGGGTCATTACAGTGAAGAAGGCCAAGTCAAGGCTAAAAGGAAAGGTAAAAGCATAGGATGCTTACGAAATGGTTGGTTCGTTTAAGGACAGACTCGATCTGTTGAATGACGTGCGAGCAAAGAACTGTGACATGGAGGACAAAAGACTTCAGCTTATGATGGAAAAGGAAGCTAGGAAGAAGCAGCAGTTGGAATTGGCAAATAGACAGATGGAAATGGATCTTTTCAAGGTCAAATGGGATATGGTGCAATTTCTGTCCATGAAAGAAAATCTCACACCATGGGAGCAAACTCGTCTGGATGAAGCTAGGGAATTTGTTGAAAAATTTCAGTTTTAATTATTTTTTTTTATGTAGTTATAATTATGAATTGTATTTTGTATTTCAATTATTCCAAGTTTTAATTATTTATTTTTTATGTACTTTTATAATTATGAATTGTAGTTTGTATTTGAATTAATATGAAGTTAAATGTATTTTTTATGGTGAAGTAGTAAAACCTATTGTTATGTTTTGTAGTGGTTACATATGAAATTTCAAGTGAAAATGAATTGCTATGTTTTATCCATTATTTTAACAATAACAATGATAATATAAACAATATTTCGACCAAGTGATTTCAAATACTTTTGAACCACTTATCCAACAATTTTCCCTGGTTGATTTTCCTTCACTCATTTACACTTTAATACAAAGTTGTGTAGTCAGTGTCAAAGATAAATAGGTTGCATGCATTTATTAAAAAGGTGTGTAGTCACTGTCAAAGATAAATGTATTGCATGCATTATAACAAAGTTGTGTAGTCAGTGTCAAAGGAACACACTTCAGAATTATTGCATGCTCTCTTGCATTGGGGTCCTCTATGCCTATAAATACAGTTATACATTTCTGAACTATATCAAACTACAAATAACATTTCCGACTTTACAATTCTTTTCGTGTAAACACACTTACAAACTTACATCATTTTAAAAACTAAATTACCATATAATGAACTCCTCACGAGGTAAATCACAATACACTTTTCCAAGTTCATCTTCTTCTAGTGATGATTCATATGAAGGGAGACGAGCTACGAGACAACAAGAAGACGAAGATTTGGATGCCATGATTGCACATGTTGGCAAAACGTGCATACCGGTGTTGTTGGAAGAAACCATTCCGAAGCGCAGGCCAGGTCGGAGGAATGGCCCTCGTGGTGATAGAGAAAGAGAAGTTGGTGAGTTAAGGTTATTTAATGACTATTTTGCAGAAAATGCAGTTTACTCTGGTTCATTGTTTCGAAGGAGGTTTCGTACGCAAAAGCACGTTTTTGAACGTATTATGAATGGAGTTGTGGAAAATGACTACTGGTTCCACAAGAGGCCGAATGCCTCGGGACGTCTAGGCATATCACCGCAACAGAAATGCACCGCAACAATTCGAATGTTAGCTTATGGGTGTGCTGCTGATGCCACCGATGAGTACTTACGCATTAGCGAAACTACTGCAACCGAAGCAATGTACAGGTTTGTTCAATCAGTTGTTCGTGTGTTCGGTGAGGAGTATTTAAGACGTCCAAATGAGGACGACTTGAATAGGTTACTCCAAATTGGGGAAGAACGTGGTTTTCCAGGAATGATTGGCAGCATCGACTGCATGCATTGGGAGTGGAAGAATTGTCCGATGGGATGGAGAGGTCAATACCAGGGCAAAGAAGGGGTTGCCACGCTAGTGCTTGAAGTCGTAGCAGATCGTGACTTGTGGATTTGGCATTCTTTTTTCGGAATGCTAGGGAGTCTCAACGATATTAATGTGCTTCATCGATCACCTGTCTTTGAAGACATTCTTGAAGGCCGAGCTCCTCCTGTTAATTTTGAGGTAAACGGCCATCAATATAATTTGGGTTATTACCTTACTGATGGAATTTATCCTAAATGGGCTACTTTTGTCAAGTCCATAACGAGTCCACAATCTCCAAAAGATAAGCTTTTTGCGCATCATCAAGAGGCGGCTAGAAAGGATGTGGAACGAGCATTCGGAGTGTTACAGGCAAGGTTTGCTATTATAAAAAAATCGTCCCTTGCTTGGGATGTGAACACGCTCCATAATATTATGTTTGCATGCATTATTATGCATAACATGATAGTTGAAGATGAACGACATACGTATCTAAATCACTCTGATCCTTGTGATTTCAATGATAGTACTTCACACCGACCCAGTCAGAGCAATGGAAGTGGAGAAAATGACAATTTCCAATACCACAAAGATCGAATTGTGGATATCAACATTTACTTGCAAAAAAGAGCAAGTGTAGAAGAACAACAGGCTCATTTATCATTAAAACGTGATTTGACCGAGCATATTTGGGTTAAATTTGGGCAAAACCAAAATTAATAAAGTAATTTGTATCTTTTTTTCACATGGGTCTGAATAAAGTGATTTGTATTTTTATTTCATATAGGTTCTGATTAAAGTTAATAATACATATGTAAAATGACCAAAACATTAGTGCAAACTTTTAATAACACAGGTAAATTAAACGAAATGTCTCTATTACACAATACATTCGTAAATTAAGAAATACAGTTGCAATAATAACACAATAATTATAAAAGCGAAATTAATTTAAACTCTGATTAATAAAGTCGAATTAATAAATTAATTTATTGTTAATTAATATATTTTAAAAAGTAACAAAAAAAATAATATTAAAAAAATTAATTTAGTTGTATTCAATAAGTGAATCATAATTATATATTGTTAATTACATTTTATAAAAAAAACATTTTAGTAATTAAAAATATGATAAGGAGAGAGAAAAATATGGGGTGGGGTAAGTTAAAGTAGAAGAGAGAGTGTGATAAATGGGTTATTGTGAGGTGGAGGAGAGAGGGAGTGGGAAAAGTGTTGATGACCCAAGTTGATTGGGTCATTGTAGGAGATGCCCTTAAGAGTAGAATAGATTATAGAGAAGGAAACAAGATTTAATAATAAGTAGTGAGATGATAGATGATGACAGGTGAAAGGAAGGATCTTGGAATTATGTGAGGTCAGTAAATTGTGCACACGAGTGCGTTGTCTTGCTTGTCATCTTGTATATGAATGAAGTTTCTATTATTCCCAATTTAGTCATTAATTGTATGTGCATGTGGCATGTCTACGGTTAAATCCTTAAAAAAAAAAAAAAAAAAAAAACATGTCGCACATCTCACAAGTCGCACCAGATTATAAATGATTATTCATTGTTTGTGTGTGATTTGATTTTTTTTTTTTTTTACAACGGGACAACAATAACATACATTAGAATGAACAAAAGAACCCAATTCATTAATCATGACCATTAGCTATTTTGTGGATCAAGGCCTCAAGGGGTTAGTGTCCTTACTGTAAATACTACTTCCTGCTTCTCTAATAGACTTAAAAGAAAGAGAAAGTATTGTATCAGACTCGTCTGACAGTAATGTTACTGTTAGACGAGTTCAACTGGAGCTGGACACATATTGGTTAAACCTGGACACATATTGTTAAACCTGGATATCTATTTGTAAACCTAGTGAAAACACTTTTAACCTGGATACATATATGGTGTTTAACCTGGACACATATTGTTTAACCTAGACACATATTGTTAACCCTGGACACATTTTGTAACTAACCTGGACAAAATATAATCTGGACACTTTTTTGGCATTTTGAGGCCTATAAAGGCCTTGTTTGGCATTTTCCCGTGGCCAAATCCCCTGGAGGAATTCGCAGTTGTGTTCGTCTCAAAAAACCAATCAATTTCGACATAACATATGCCCCAATCCGGCATCCGAACACAAAGTTATGACATTCCAAAGTTTATTCCACTATTATAATGGCTCAGCCGTCTGATGGTCAGGCGGTCTAACCCAATACTTTCACTAAAAGAAAACACTGGAAAAGCACTGAAAAGAACTTTCTTGGTGATGGTTGCAATGTCAAATTTGGGTTGCATTATATGATTCTAATTTTTTTTCAAATTCCAAAAGCATTTGGAGTTAATAATTATAAAAATCGGATTTTCGGATTGGATTTATAACATGTAGATTTATTTCTAGGCCCAAATCAACTATGACTTTATGAGCTTTTGACTTTTAAGCTTATAAAAATAAATTGTGATTTAGTATGTTAATAGATACATACGTATCGCTCCCTAAGTATCGATTTTTGTGTAACAATTGAGAATATATGTTAGAGAGTAAAATATTCATTATTACAGATAAATCAATATGGAGGAAGTATTATTCCGTTCATTATATTTGTGGAATCAAGAATTTTTTTTTTTTTTCACTTTTGCTCGAAACAAATTTTCTTATATTATTATAATTTAATTGTTCAAATTAGCATATTCTGTTCATATTGAATTTCTGTCCAAAGTTAGAATATAGGGCAATATTAACTTTAACATTAAATGTGTAAGGTAAAGATTGTTGTAACTTGTGGCCCGTACAATATATTAGTATTTCATACTAAGCAGCCTGCCCTATTGCAAGTAAGGCCTGACCAACTAGAACTGTGTGATGCCATATCAAAATTTTAGATACAACCCAATCTCGCGTAACATACTTACGTGGATAAGCCAAATATCACTTATTGAATTCACTGCACTGATGAAAATTATATGTGTTATATCACGTACAAACCAATGGCGAAACTACATGGGGGCTAGGAGGTGTCTGACTCTAGTAGCTTATTCCTACGTCATTTAATTTTAGTATTTGATTCCGACAAGCTTTATAATATATACCAATTAACTATTTTATAAATTAATAAAATTGATATTGCTCAATGGCTAGCATAAACATATTGTGTTCACTTGGTGTAAGGTACCATTCACCTCTTTCATTGATAAATTTGCTATTTTGAAAGAACGTAGGGTGCAATTTAAATTGAATTTGATTTTCGTTACGTAGTTATTATAAAAGTTTCTACAAATAGAATAAGTATTTTGGTGGAAATAAATTAACCTAGGAGATGATACGTGTCCTCTTAATTCTCTAAACTAATCCAATACTAGAGAATTCTACTAACTAATATCTCTTATCTCTAGATTTTTCTATTCTTCATTCTCTACAACATTCTACTAGATTTTTCTAGAGCATATCATATTATGCATAACTCATCAACTAGAATTTTCTAGATTAATCTCTAACACTTTTGTCATGTAAGTTTTTTAATTGAATGGAGCTGGTGCTAGCCATGGTTGATTTGTTTGGAGTTGTAATGAAGATTTTGAATTGATTGGAGAGGATAGATGACTATGATGAACTCATGGAATTTTGGATATTTATATATAGGGGCTGCATGATACCAGGCCAACATGGCAGGTACTAAATTGGTTTAATAAGTGAAAAGTTGCAGAGTTTGTTTTAACAAAATTGGTTTCCTTGTCTGTGAGATTGTTGCTTAATAAGGTATAAATAAATGATTAATGATGAGAATTGAATACATTGCTAAAAAGAAAAGAGAAGGCTAATCAGCTTGTGCTTGGTTGCTGGCATGCATGTGAGTTTAACAGCCTGGTGGTGTACGTGTATCCTGTAACACTAGAATAGATTGTATATAGAGAAGTATACAAGATTTAATAAATAGTGAGATGATGATAGGTGAAGGAAGGATCTTGGAATTAGGTGTGGTAAATAATAAAGTGTGCACACGAGTGTGTTGCCTTTTGGAATTAGGGTTCGTTTACATTAGCTGAATACAGATGAACTGAATTGAACTGAACTGAACTGAATTTAATAGAGATGAACTGAACTGAACTTAACTTAACTGAATAGAAGTGTATTAATTGAACTAAATAGAGATGAACTGAACTGAACTGAACTGAATTGAATAGAGATTAACTGAACTGAACTGAATATAATCTGAAGTAAACAAGCCCGTAGGTGTGGAAGAATAATCAAGGTTATAAATCAATAGGAAAATGTTTGGGTGACCCTCAAGGTTACTAACCCTCTAGACACATAAAAATAAAATATTAATAAAGTTTTCATAAATTAGATAGAGAAATGTTATAAAATTATTATTCTAATACATTTTCAACCTATAAAACATCACTTATGAGAGGGTTGACAACCCTTAGGGTTGCTCAATCACTCCCCAAATCAATAATATATATCTTTTTAAAAATAAAAATGTAATTTTTTTTGAAATCATGGACTCCAATGTAAAAGATTGTAGTGGGTTAATTGTGTTGTAATTATGTAGGGGAGAGAGAAATAAATAAGAATTAGTAAGTTGGGACCACCTCTTTTTTGGAGGGAAAATAAGATAGAGTTTTTTTTTTTTTACATTAGTTGGCCCCACCTTTTTTTAAACAAAATAAAAAAAAAAATGGGGCCAATTGTACCGTGTTTTTCAACATAACAGGGGAGAGGAAAATTTTTTGGGAAAATTCAATTTTCCCACCAAATTACCCCATTGTTTACAAAAATACACATTACACCCTATAAATACCCCCACCAACCCTCATTAAATGTTTTCAGCTATCCCAAAAAAAAAAAAAAAAACAGAAGCTTCATTCCTCCAAGTCAAGAAAACTTCCTGCTCAACATCCAAACAGTGAAGCTTCCAAGGTAATTTTGTCCAAAAATTTCAGTTTATGTTCCTTGCACACAGCACACACAACACAATTAATTAGGGTTAGCTTTACAAAAATACAGAATTAATTAAAATTCTCCATTAACATCCTCATCCTACTGTACAAAATGGATGAGGAAATTGATGATGGATTCTTTTCTGTTGATCAACTGTTAATGGAGGAGGGTTTGATTGCATCAACAATTCCCACTACTGAAACATGGCAGAGAAATTTTGTTAGACCTGAACCAAAAGACATAACAGAGGAGCAAAAGGCAAAAATAATTTTTCATTGCATTGCATTAAAGGATGGGGGTAGACTGCCTCATGGTACACAGGCAAAACTAGCAAGGGAAATTGGATGCCATAAAACCACAATATCTAGGTTTTTGAAAAGATATCAACAACAAATTAATGGGGGGGGAAGCCATTGATGTCTGTTAAAAAAAAAGGGTCGTGTTGGTAGAAAATCATTTTATCAGAATAGTGAGGAGTGGCTTGAGTCAACACCCCTTCATTTAAGACAGTCTTATAGAGCTTATGCAGGTGTTTTAGGTTGCTCACATATGCATGTGTTTAGGCTACTGAAAAAGGGATTGCTAAGGGCACACACAAGTCCAAACCATCCAAATGTGAGTGATAAAAATTAGATTGATAGGATGAAGTGGGTGCTGTCACACATAGAACCAGCCACAACAAACAGCAAGCCCAAATTTGTTGATATGAAGCACACAATTCATATTGATGAGAAATGGTTCTACCTAAACCCAACCACAAGAAGATTTTACTTGCTACCCAAAGAAATAGACCCATACAGGACATCCAAGTCAAAGAATTACAGCATCAAAGTGATTTTCATGGGTGTTACATCTAAGCCAATCTACAATGAAGAGGCTGAGTTAGTGCATGATGATAAGTTTGGGATATACCCATTTGTTTTTAAGGAAAGGGCAAAAAAAAAAGCAAAAACAGACCTGTTGGAACTTGGGAGACTAAAGCTGTAACTAAAGTAAATCAACAGGTTACAAGAGAAATGATGATCAACACTTTCATACCAGCAATAAAGGAGAAATGGCCAACAACTATGTCCAAGGACATATTTATTCAACAAGACAATGCAAGGCCACATTTAAAGGACTCTGATCCAGCTTTTAGAGAAGCAGCATCATCAGATGGATTCAACATGCATATCATTAATCAACCAGCTCAATCTCCTGATTTCAATGTCCTAGACTTGGGACTTTTTAGGGCTCTACAAAGTTTATAATATCAATCATTCCCAAAGGATGTTGAAGACCTGATTGTGAAAGTAAAAAATGCTTATGATGAATTTGAACCAAGGTTGATAAGGTATGCCTGGATAAGCCTTCAACTAGTTATGGTGGAAGCACTCAAAGTTAAAGGGGCCAACAACTACAAGCTGTCTCACATAGGCAAAAGAAGATTAGAAAGAATAGGTCAACTACCAGATGTGCTTAAGGTTGACTAAGAAATCATTGATGAAGCAGTGGGTTATTTAAATGAGGTTGACCAGACACAATTACAGGACGGCACAACAGAACAAGAAGATGACAACAATGGCTACACACCTGAGTTTATCAATCAATACATGGAAGAAGAGGAACAATGGAGTGCTTATCTTGAATCACTTCACATGGTGGAAAATGATGGTGATCAATCAGATGATGAAATGGATTATTAATGGTTGAATTTTGGAAAAAAAAACAACTTTTTGAAATTAATTCAGTGAATTAAGGAGGGCACTTCTTTTTTGGGACTACAATGGAGTATATATTAGGACACAGAAGATATAGACAACTTTTTGAGACTTCTTCTTGGTCAAATCTAAAAAATGTAAAGCATAGGGACAACATTTAACACAGTTGTTAGGGGCTGCCTCAATTAACCAGAGGAAAGGAACAACAGATTTTTAAAAAGTCAATTCATATGTTATAATCTGTTTAGTTGAAGAGTACAATTATTTTTTGGGTACCTAAGGCAGTCTTGTAATGTAAGTTTTTGTGATGTAGCAACTTTAAGTTATTGAATGAAATATAGTGATGATTTTAGTTTGATGTTCACACTTTGATTATTTTAGTTTCATGTTCACTCTTTGATGTACCACCCTTACACACTGCACACACCATCAGGACACATATGCATGACACTCATAACCATCAATGTATAGCTTCTCCATAGTTTTCAAAACTAGAGTAACATATAACATTGAAGTGGTTGATTGGTCTTGAGTCCCTTCATTATTTGGGTGGCAGGACAAATTAAAAAACTAGGAAGGACTCAAGATTAAACCCAAAACCAGCTATTATGAATCACAAAAAACACCTACACATGCACAACTATGTTGTCTTAGCCCTCCATTTTGTCATAAGGCACTGATAACAGAATAAATTTCAAAAAAAAATCATCATTCATCAATTTAGGCTTCCACCCCCAATTTAAGGGACTCAATTTGTAAAAGGGACTCATTGAAACAGAGGACATCCATATTCTTAAACACATCACACTCCATGCAAATGACAACATCAGTAGCACAACAGAATCAATCATAACAAGAAACAAAAAAAAAATCAATTCAATCAGAAAGCCATCCACAGTGACAAGCCAAACCAGGGGGGCATCCAAAGTCACAAGCCACACTGGAAAGCCATCCACAACCACAAATTAATCAGTAGCATTAGCCAAACCAAGGCCACACCATGGCCACAGCAGCAAGCCATCGACAGCCACAATTGAAACACAGGGACACAAATGTTAATATACACACAACATCAAAATATTGAATGAATCTGTAAATAAAAAAATTAAAACTTCGAAATAAACATGCAAAATAAAACATCAAAAAAATAGTGATGGATCATTAAAAACAGTAAATATTTTCAGGTAATTGAACAATTAATAGGACATACGTATCTGGGCTTCTTTCCAGTTTGGAAATACGCTCAAATTCTTCAGAGCGAACTTGCTTGAGTTGCTGAAAAAGGACCTCATTTGCAAATTGAACCCAAGGGTTCTGCATCAAGTCCAGAGGATACTCATCCATGGGTTCCTCTTTCACACAGCTGTCGTGTGATGAACATCCTCTTCCATAGGATCATCACAGATCTTCACCCCCTTTCTCTTCTTCCTCCTAATGTCATCAGCCGTAGCTCTTTTGACATTGGGTAGTGGTGAAACTTCAGCCTTCTCTTTCTCCTTCCTACTCCGTTTTTTCTCAGCCACCTTCGACGCTTTGGAACTTGTGGTTCCACTCTCCTCCTTCGACGGAGCTGCTAAAGACCATGGACCACGCCTGAAACCTCTCATCAGCCTCCCTTTCCCTTTCCTTCTTCAGGTCCTCCATTACCATTTCAAAACACACCACACCTGGCCATCTTAGAAATTCGTGGTACCTTCCTTCGTCATAAATCTTTTCGACATGCTCAACCATTCCAGAACTCATTAGATCATAAAAAAGTTTCAGAAGAGCCCTTCGAGTGGGATCTTCTTCTTTTTCGTAAGCTAGTTTTAAAGGTTCAAGATCAATCATGGTTGAAGAGAGGAACTGAAGAGACGAAGAGGGAATTGAAGAGACGAAGAGAGGAAATGAAGAGAGGATTTAGGGTTTACAGAGGGACGAAGAAGGTGGAGAGAGAAGAGTAGAATTAGGGTTTTCAGAGGAGAGAGAAAAGAGGGACGACAGTTTGGAGGAGAGAGATGAAGGAGATGGAGGATGAAAATCTAGGGTTTTGGTGGTTAAAGAACTCAGAAGAATGATTTATGGGTTGGGGGTACATGATAATGATAAGGTGAGATGAATGGTTGGGAATTAAATTGGGATGGTTTTAATTGGGATGGGTAGTTGAAAGGGTGGTAAATTTAATTTGGTTGTTTAAAAATTGGTGGGAATCATTAAATTAGGATTGAATTAATATGTTTTAATTAGTTGGTAATTTTTGTTTATAAATTTAAGTAATGGAAAATGTGTGAATTATATGAAGTTTTTTTTGCCATATATAGAAAGTTTTGTAAAAGTTGATATTTTTGTGTTACACCTATATTTGGCAAAAGTTTACATTTTTATGTTACGGAGTACTTGGTATTCTGCTATGAAGTATAAGAGAGTGAACTTACCTCAAAATTAATTTTAGTACCAATTGACAAATTTTGAAAGTTGGATACCCAGATTGCAACTTTTAGCAAAGTTGAGTACCTAATACCTACTATTATACGAAGTAATTAACTCTAAAGTTTAAAAAAAAAAACAAAAAAACTTCATACACCACGATTATTGATTGCTTTTGTGCTGCTTGAATCCCTAAAACTTTCTTGGTGATAAATTTGGATTGGATTATATGATTGTATTTATTTTTTTACTTTCTACAAGACATGGAGTCGATAATTTTAAAGATTAAATTTGGGATTGGATTCATATTAAGAAAATTTAAACTAGGGAAATTATCAATGGTGACCTCGTACTTTTTGACTTTATCAATGATAACCTTGAGTTATTTGAATTATCAAAAATAACCCAATGTTCTTGATGACTTTTTATACGTGACCTAAGTAGTAGTTTTTCTGTTAGTTTAACGTCAAATAAGGTTTATGGATTTTTAATATGACTATTATTAAAGCAACAAAAGAATATACTTGCCCTATTTTATTGGAAAAAAAAAAGTCAATCTTCTCCAGAAAAAGCCTCATCGAATTTTTTTCTACTCTATTCGTCTTCATTCTCTGTTCTAAGGGTTCTCCAACCCAATTCATGTGTGCTCTCCTCCCGTTGATACATGTCAGATTTCCTTCTTTTATTTTCGAAATTCTTTTGTATGACTGAATGATGTGAATTCTGGGTTTAAATGTTGTTTTTGAGTTTATGTCAAATTGTGGGTTTAAAGTTCACCTAATTTCCACCACCTTCATCTTTAGGCCGCCTTCTGCTTGTTGAAGATGCTCTTGAAGTTGCCATTGTTATACGAGGAAAACAAATCAGAGAAACATTTACAGAGATGATAAAGAAGTGGGATGAAATAGAGTGAGAGAAGATGAAGTGGAATTTGGGTCTAAAAGGAACTAAGGTTAACATTGGGGGAAGTGACACGTGCTGTAAAAAAGTTTAACCAATGCTTAAACCCATAAATCCTCAAAAATACCCCATTTGACGTTAAACTAACAGAAAAGCTACTACTTAGGTCACGTTTAAAAAGTCATAAATAAGATTGGGTTATTTTTGATAATTCAAATAACTCAAAGTTACCATTAATAAAGTGAAGAAGTACGAGGTCACCATTGGTAATTTCCCTTTAAACTAAAAATACAATCTAGTCTAAAAAATTAGAGCAAACATAGATTTATTTGTACGCCTAAATCAAATATCAACTTTTAATTTGACTTAAGCTTACAAAAATATAATGTGATTTAATATACTATTAATAGGTACGCAGTTTTATTCTGTTGATTATATTTGTGGAATCAAGAATTTTTGTTTTTTTAAAAAAAAAAAATTTGCTCCACAAAATTCTTATAGTAAATACAATGTTCAAATTAGCATATTCAGTTCCGATTGAGTTTGTCAACTTTAGTTAGAATATAGGGCAATATATATCAATTTAACCTTATTGAATGTGCAAGGTAAAGATGGTCGTGGGCTGACTTTTTTTTTTTTTGGCAAGGAAGCAAACAAAAATTTATTGAGAATGTGCCATCGTGGCAAGAAGGTGGGCCTCATGGACAGCTAATCTGTCCACTTTAGTGACCCTTACAGCATCAAAGTTCGATAATAACAAAGTAATATCCATTAGCAAATTAACATACAGGGAGGGGTGGAAGAACCATCATGAAGAAATTGGATAATTTTTTAGCAATCAGTGTGAACTTCCAGCTTGTTGTAGTTTTCCCTTACTGATCGAAGGCCTTGGAGAAGAGCCACCATTTCAGCCTGAATTGCATCACCTGCAAAACACTTACCTTGCCCACAAGTTGTACATCTGCCAGCACCTTTAATTTGAAAACCCATCCAAACGCAGCTTTTGGTCTTTCAAGATGAGGAGAATCTTTCCACGCATCATCCGTTATGAGGAGACAATTGAGCTCAAGAGAGTTAGGATTATTTTCCCATGAACCAGGAGCACATGAAGGGTTATGTTGGGCTGCTACCTTGAATTGGTAAGCATCTTGTAGTTCCATTCCCATTTTCCATCTTTCGAATTCTTGTTGTATTATGTGCAAAATTCTTGAGGGGTTGGGTGAAATGCCTTTAAAAAGAACCTCATTTCTATGAATCCAAATAGCCCAAAGTGGGAGAACTAGGTGAATGAATTGATTAGGAAGAGTAGACAGATTTGAGTGCAAATACAAGATCCAGTGCTTGATCCAATCTGAAACCCTAACATTGGCATTGGCATGAGTGTTGATACTTAGGTTGCTAGAAAACCAAATTCTTGTGGCAAAATGACAGTAGAGGAATAGGTGATTAGAAGTTTGAGGGCAATCACAGAACACACCTATCTTCCACTAGGATATTTCTTTTGTTCATATTCACTTTTGTAGGAAGTGCTTCTTGTGTGATTCTCCAGCAGAACCATTTAAAGTGCTCAGAGATATCTAGCTTCCAGAAGATTTTCCAAAAAGTTATCTTGTTCTGATTCTTGACTTGTTTATCCATGGTGCTCTGAATCCACCAATAACCACTCTTGACAGAATAAAGCCCATTGTTGTTGTTGTTCCAAAAGAAAGCATCTGGTATGGGGGTAGAAGGAATATATACAACAAAGATTTTGTGTACATCCAAATGGTTGAAATACATTCTAACTTTCCTAGGGTCCCAACCTTGACCACTTGAGGAGAAAAGTTCATGAACATAGGTAGCTAGGTTTGGGAGGCCAATGGTTTTGGAGTGAGTTTTTGAAATGGACATGGGAGTTGGCAGTCCATAGGTGTTCAGTGATCTTGGTGGTCTTACCATCACCTATTCTTCTTCCTAAACCTTTTCTCATAATAGAGGCACATCTAATCATACTATTACCTACTCATGAAGCATTTAAAGGTTTTTTCCCTTTCTCCACCAAGTCAATAAAATCATCTCCATATTTTTGTTTCATGATTCTTGCTGCAAGGAGATGTGGGTTGGATTTAAATCTCCAAATTTTCTTATACAGAAAGGCTAGATTAAGGGATGAAATATTCCTTAGGCCTAGACCTCCTTCAAATTTGTGCAATTGGAGGATATGTTGATTTTTCCAATAAATACATTTAGAATCCATGTTTTGTTTCTAAAAGAATTTGAGAATGATGGAGTTGATTGAATTTAGGAACTTTTTGGGGAGTAGGTAAATGGAGAAGATATGGGAAGCAAGAGCCACTAGGACACTATTGATAAGAACACACCTACCCAAGTGTGATAGTGAAGTGAACTTCCAAGAGCTAATAACTTGGGTGGTTTTTTCCTTAATTTGAGAAAAAGCACGAGTTGATCTCCCATCAACATCCATGGGACAACCCAAGTAGGTACCCAATTGATTTTGACTTTCCATTGAAAGTGGGTTTCTGAGGAGTATGATGAATCCATTGGGAGTGTTTTTACTGAAAAGAACATGGGACTTGGCTGACTTGTGGCCTCTATTATATACTTTGTAGTATCCCATACTACGCTACATACCTTAGCTTAGCTTGTTGATAATTAGGCCTCCTAACCAACTACAATTGTGTGATGCTATACCAAAATTTTAGATATAGCCCAAGCTCTCATGGCGTGCTTATGTGCACAAGCCAAATATCATTTATTATTGAATTGACAGCTCTCATGGCGTGGTTAAAAAGTGAGGGAAAAAGTTATTGTTGGGTAACAAAGTCATTTGCGTGTGTTACACGTACACCGCACCATTATTAAATGGTATGGCCTGTACAAAAAACGTGTTGAAAAAAAATTAGTTTCACATTTAATAAGTTCAGATAATACTACAAAACATTATTCCATTACCGACGGGTACACATTAATGGCGGGCCTAAATTCCGTCGCAAATGTAGATCTTTTGTGACGGTTTTTGAGTCCGTCGCTAAAACTTACCTAATGTCTAACCTAAACTCTATTAGAAATGAATCATTTGCGACGGGGTTGTGACTTGTGACGGGAAAAATCATTTGCGACCCCCTTTATCTGCGACGGGGGTCATATTTTTGCGATGGGAAAAATCATTTGCGACCCCTCTTTTTTAAGATGGGATCACATATTTGCGACGGGAAATCCTGTCGCAAATAGCATCTTTTCTAGTTGTGTAAGTTCCCATCAGTTTAGATAAGTTTCGGTCTAATAAGTTGATAAGATACCTTTAAAAAAATAAGTTTTAGTTAATAAGTTAATAACTTAATAGGTTCAGATAAGTTCAGGTCTAATAAGTTGAAGAGAACATGCCCTTAGTTATACTATATATAGAATTTTAAGTTACAGAAATCAGTTATTTTTTTTTCCATAATTTCAACCTACTGAAGTGAGCATATACAATGGTTGGTTGAAATGACTAGCTTGCAAATATGTAAATTTCAAGCTACAAGCTCAACCACTATGAAGGAAATGAGATTGTAGTTTAATTTGCAGAAACCTTGTAGTTTTGTTGAGCTATATATAAGGTTTTGGGTCCCACATTTTTTTTGCCTTATTTTTTCATTATAGCATCGATAATAAGTTTTTAAAATTGATTTCAAAGCTACAAAATTTATAACTTGACACGATGGATATTTTTTACTTGAAAATGATGTAGCTCTAAAAAGTTATCTGATGTGGCAAAAAAAGCTTCAAAGTTTTTTGTTTGCTATTGTAGATGCAAAAAATCTTTGTTTTTATTTTCGAAAGATCACATATTTGATATTTCCATCTTGGCCTAGCTTAGTTTCTGAATCAACATAGCAAATTCAATATACAAAAAGATGGGGAAAAAAACTCATATATATGATTCCATGCTTAGATCACATTCATGTTTAGTAACAACATCATCAAGTACATACAATAATAGTGTAGTGCGAGTGTATTGTCCATATTAATTTTTACTTTATATGAAAAACTAAAATGAGACTATGTCTTTCAAACACTCTTTTGTTTGAGACAACTCTTTGCGCATGTTTACCAACTTGTTCTCAATCTTATCCAAAAGACTAACTAACGCCTTCAATTTCTCTAGTGATGAAACACACAATTCCTTCTCATTTTTTCGAACATTCTTCTCCGAATTCAACTCGTGCAACACAACATCGACATCCCCAATTTCATTTCCACCTGCGCTCTTAACCCTTCCCTTATTCACCAACTTCGAGAAAAACGAACGTTTCAACTTACACACAGGCAATGACAAAAAACACAAAAGTGATTCATAGACCGACAGATTTATAATACTAACACATCTAAGCGACTTAATCACTGTCGATAAATGATTCTCTTCTTTCCCTAAAACTCCGGCATTAATTTGATTCAAACACATAATTACATCCTTAGCATTCCTAATCACCTCCTTCCTCGAAGAATTATAAACACCAATTGTAACGCCCCAGATTTTGGGCTAGTCTCGTAATTACTTTATTGTAATTATGGTTGTTGCGGTGCATGGTCAAAAAATTATTTTAGACTATTTTTAATGCTTGAGTGTAACCATTATTTTAATGGTTTATTATTTCTTTATTTTATTTTTTATTTTAATTAATTAGAATTTTATTACTTAATTTTCTAATTAATTAATTAGTTTTGGGCCAAGTGTAAAATTAATCATGATTAGTCATGAATTAGTGCAAATGGCCCAAGTGATCATTTTAGCCCAATTGAGACTTCAGGATGAAGCTGCCAGTTTAAAAGATGAGGCTTCAAGCTGCCGGTTTGGTCTTCATAAACCGCCGGTCTTGGACCTTGCAAGCTGCCAGTTCTATACCGCCGGTTTGGTCTTCATAAACCGCCGGTCTTGGACTTCACAAGCTGCCGGTTCCATACCGCCGGTCTTGAACTTCACAAGCTGCCGGTTATTGCATGATCTTTTTCGTGTAAAATTCTATAATTGGCCCAATGGATCAATTTGAGCCCATATAGTAAGCCCAACCGGTTTTCCCTCTTATTTTGATGGCAAGTTTTGCCACTTGCTTCATGTTCACACCTACACTAACCTCTATAAATAGAGGAGTTAGTAAGGCTTTGGGTTCCTTTGTTCATTTGCTAATTCAATCATCTCTTGCCATCATCTTTATAAGGCAAAACACTCTCCTCTTCCTCCTTCAACCTCACGCCATTTTTGGTTGATAAACACCCAAGTTTGTTCATCCATCTTTCTAATCCTAAACTTAAAGATTCAACCTCTATTAATCTTTAAGTATTATTACATAATTTAAACCCCAACAATTTCATTCAAGATCACTAGTTTGGGGTGGCTTTTGGGTGCATTTTCTTGCTTCAAGTGGGGCTGGTCGTGGCTGATGGTGGCTGTGCAAAGGGGCTGCTAAGCAGCCGTGTTTACTGCCTATGGAGGCCGTGTGGGGCAGCAGTGGTGGGCCTGGTTCGTGGCTGGTCCTGGACAGCAACGTGGTGGTGGTTCGTGATGGTGCAAGCCGTGTTGTTGTTCGTGTGAATGTCGAATCTGGGCAGCAGGTTTGGTGGTCCTTTGTGTGTTGATTTGTGTGTAATCTTCAATAAGGTAACATACTAACTCAACTTAATTGGTAATACTATGATTATAGCTTTGATTAAATGCATGTTTGGGTTGATTGATGATGAATGTTCATGGTTCTGAATATATTTCTATAATCTGATTTTGGAGTGTTTTAATGATGTTTTAATGGTGGATTTTCATATTTTAAGATTGTTTTATGATGTTTTGGAAATCATGGTGTTTGGGTTTAAGTTTGTTGAATTTTGATAAAAAGATGTTGAAATTGCCGTGTGATAGTGATGATGTTCATGCGTGTATGTTGAGTTTGTTTGAGTTCTTGGTTGAAGTTCTTGAATCTTGATTGAGTTCTTGATTGAAGTTCTTGCAATCTTGAATGGTTTCTTTATGAGTTCTTTAAGTAATAGATGAGTTCTTTAGAGTTCTTGTTGAGGTTTGATGAGTTCTTTAAGAGTCTTGAAAGATAAAGAAAGTAATGGAAAGAGTCATGAAAGTTAAAGATTTGGGATACGTTGATCAAGGATTGAGTTAAAGATTGATGATATGATGTTTGGTTAGTCTCAAGAGTATGGCTATAGGCAATTCTTGGGTTAACTTCGATGATTTAGTTGTTAAATTCAAGAGTATGGCTTATTCTTGTCTTTAATTAACTATGATGATATAATGATGATATGATGGGATGTTTAGCTTGATTTCTTTTCTAGACGCCCTTGACTTTGTGTATGGCTTATGCATAGTTTTTGGGTTAAGACGTTGCCCCTATTCCATCCGCGGTATTGGAATAGTTTTGGAGTCTCACTATGTTATTCCTAGTACGCTCAAAATGATTGGGGATTAGGGACACGATTTCCCAGGTTGATTGGGTTCGTGGGATTTGGGTGTATGGCTTATGCCCGGTCCTGACATAGTAGAAGTTCGGTTGCGTAAGATGCTTCCGTACGAGCATAGTCCGGTCTAGAACTAGAATGATTGCACCTGAGTTAGATTTGAGTATAGAGATGTCGTATATTGATGATGTCGAGTGATGAGATTGATTTTGGATTACGAGCTTGAGGTTGTCTCGTGTCTTCGAGGATTGTATGTGTGATGTTATTTGATTATTGCTATGTACTTGTGTATTCCCGTTAGGGTGAGTCAGTTATGTTACTCGCCACTGATGGTGGATATGTTGTGTTTTTCAGGTACATCTGACGATGATACTCTTGCTTAGCTTTGGGGTTGGGCGAGCGGCGCTTTGTGTGTTTTCTATTGTTTATTTCAGTTGTTTCTTAGCATTAGACTTGTTAGACGTTGTTTCAGGATTTATGATATACATTTGTTGTATAAGACTCTAGCATGTGGTTAGAGTTGCACCTTACTTTTGTTTTAGTACATTTGACTTTTGGATTTAGTTTTGTACAAAATTGTGGGTTATTGTACATCTTTGGTTTAATACTAATATTTTGAGGTATTAGTTTATTTTCTAAGTGTTGAGTTTTAGTTTTATAACTACTTGACTCGTCGGTTTCTTCCGCGCCGATTTAAGCGAGTCGGGTCGTTACAGTTGGTATCAGAGCCGAATAGGTTTAAGTGAAGTTTCTAGGATTTGAGTTAAACCCGGGAGATGAGAGCTTTACTTTCCCGAGTGATTAAACCATTTCTAGGACTATGTGAAGGGAGAAGAGTGACGGGTAGAATGATCCGGGATAAGACTCTTTTTCTTACCTTCTTTTATGTGTATTCTTGACTTGAGTGTGATTTTTTGATTAACATGGGTTGCTTATTTGTGTCCTTGTCGTATTACGTTTCGACGTGTTCACACCTCGCCGGTCGAGTTCGGGACGACAGAGATTACGAGCGCTCGAGGAAGCGATTTATACGCTAGCGCATTTTAGTTGACAACTATCAAGATCGCAGTCGACATTCGATTGTATCGCTCATCTTCGACCACCGACTTTCGATGGGTTGTCGGCCCTACGATGTTGAGGAGTTGAATCCACGAGGTAGGAAGCTCTTCAACGTTACGTTTTGTCCGAGCACGAGAAGGATCAGTTCGTCGCCTATCACTCGCGAGGAGATGTCGATAACTGGTGGAGCTTAGCTAGGAACGCGCGCTTACCCCGCATTCGATATCGTGGTACGAGTTCGTAGCTGAGGCCGGAAGAGGTTCTACCCCGACGAGTTGCGGTGACGGAAACCAGAGGAGTCTCTTACTCTTATGCAGAGTAAGATAACAGTTCAGGCGTACCCCGATAGTTTCGCCGAGTTATCAATGTTCGCTACGTCAGTCGTTCCATCCGAGGAGGAGCGGGACAAGCGTTACGTCAAGGAGTTGGATACGAGGTTTCGCGTTCGTATGATCAGCAGTGGAGCGAAGTCGTTACGGCAAGCTTACGAGGTAGCACTCGACTTTCAGGCGTCTGTTATCGAGGAGGATGCCAGCTAGAAGAAGACCCCGACCCCGAGGATGTTGCTATCCTTTGGGAAGCTCGATTTAGTGCTCTTAGCAGTACCCCCTCCGACCGCTTGATCGCATTAGGATTTCGACGGTTCGAGGTATAGAAGTTGCGCAAGGACTTCCACCCAGGGAAGCGATGTGACGACACGCCTATGGCATGTTTCATCGGCAGGAGAGGAGCTTTCGACATTGGGTAAGTCTCCAATGAAGGATCGAGTCCGTTGTACGACCAAGGCAGTAGCAGAGGTCCAGTTCGATGGAGTCTCGGTTTTCCGTTAGTCCATTTATAACTCTCTTCTGGAGAGGATCTTGTTTGTCAGCTCGAGTTCCGAGGTTTGCCTATCGTGTTAGCTGGTGAAGCAGGCGACAACCGATTTGAAGAATTTCCCGCTGATGGAGTTCGATGTCATTATTGGCATGGACTGGCTGTCGAGGTATCGAGCGATCATTCGTTGCCAAGATCAGTCAGTGACATCCCGAGGATCTCAGGGCGACCGAGTTATCTACTCTGGGTTCGTCCTTAAGAAAGGAGTGGAAGTAATCTCAGCCTTGAAGATGAGGAAGCTTTGCCAGAAGGGCGATATGGGGACATTTCGAAGACCGCTTCTTCGTACGAATACGACTACTACGGGTTTTGAAGTGATGTTGTCAGTTTCGTTTACGCTTTACCCGTGTTCATGGATCGGATGAACCGGACTTTTCATCACTTACTCGATAAGTGCGTCGTAGTCTTCTTCGATAATATCTTAGTCTAAGCGAGAGACGAGTCTGAGCTTGCAGATCATCTCCGTATGGCACTAAGGATATTATGGAGCAGAAGGTGATTCGCGAATATCTCCAGGTGGGAGCTTTGTCTTCGCGAATTTGTATTTCTGGGTCACGTACTCAACAAAGGAAGGTGTCAAGGTAGACCAGACTAGAACTTATAGGGGTGTAATTGTGGTCAGGAAACCGCTTGACCTACCGTATTCGACCAGAATCTAATTGAACTAAACCTATTTGATCACCCTTACAATTGATTTACGATTAACCTTATTTCCGATGTTAAACTTATTTTTGTGAGTACTCTCATTGTTAACATAAGTAGCACTATCGATTCATTATTACTTCTAATTGTTAACAATATTGTTATTACCTGGTTCTAGTCAATTCTTTATTGTTCATGATGCCTTCATCATCATTTAGGACAATTTATCATATCGATTGTCATTCCCTTATTCGACGTCATAAGTTCTTAACCCTTGGTCATGAGCGTCGTAATCCATTATCATCATTCATGTCATCGTTATCGTCGATCATAATCGTTATTGTCATCTGTGATCATCCATCTTCGATGTTATTATCATCATACCTAATTACGGGCATCATAAATCATTAACGTTATTCATGTTGGCCAACCCTGTGTTTAACATCATTTCACCTTGTGACATCTACGGTGTTTTTGGCTATTATTTTTGTTAATTTCATCCATCATCGCTAGGATTTATCGATGGATAATTTATGCCATTTACACACCTTCGTATCATTATTTCTATTGTATCCATATATATATATATGTATATATATATATTTATTATTTTGTAATCATAGTTATCCTATTTCTCGTAAATCGATATACTTATCGAGACGTTCCTTAATTTCTATATAATATTCGATATTCATATCAGGCATTTAATCGCATCTTTGCTATTCTCATCATTCAAATGTGGGCATTGTTTCGATCCCCGCATTCTAATCCAGGTGATCTAAACCTGATATAGAATTTTTGAAATTAATTGTTTGTTTTGGAATTTTGTTCGATCGTCCAAGACAACTGGTTGCTTTCTACATTTACCCTGATCGACCGATTGTATCTGCATTTCAATCTTGGCCAATCGATTATAACCCGTATACCAGTTTTCGGTCATTTGATTGTTTTTACACCTCTGAGAGTTAAGTCTGTAGTCGAGGGGAGTAACTTGAGTATGTGACCGAAGTTCGTAAGTCTGGGTTCGTCGTTGGAGTAAAGGATAGACTTGCATCTATCTTGACCTTCCAAGCAACGACGAGGATCCCGAGGTCTTGAGTGGTGCGTCGAAGAGTGTTGGAGTTTGTTCGGGACTTCGACGAACGCTTCTCGATCGTGCTGGCAAGTCGAGTTGAGTGGCTGAAGCATCAAGTCGCGAGGATCGGTTGATCGTTGGTGGAAGCCGAAAGTTCTGTCAGTTTTCGTCTGACTTTTTGTGTGTCAAGCCCGGATTACTGATGGTGAATAATCTCCTTCGCTTGAATTTCGGGACGAAATTCTTTTAAGGAGGGGAGATTGTAACGCCCCAGATTTTGGGCTAGTCTCGTAATTACTTTATTGTAATTATGGTTGTTGCGGTGCATGGTCAAAAAATTATTTTAGACTATTTTTAATGCTTGAGTGTAACCATTATTTTAATGGTTTATTATTTCTTTATTTTATTTTTTATTTTAATTAATTAGAATTTTATTACTTAATTTTCTAATTAATTAATTAGTTTTGGGCCAAGTGTAAAATTAATCATGATTAGTCATGAATTAGTGCAAATGGCCCAAGTGATCATTTTAGCCCAATTGAGACTTCAGGATGAAGCTGCCAGTTTAAAAGATGAGGCTTCAAGCTGCCGGTTTGGTCTTCATAAACCGCCGGTCTTGGACCTTGCAAGCTGCCAGTTCTATACCGCCGGTTTGGTCTTCATAAACCGCCGGTCTTGGACTTCACAAGCTGCCGGTTCCATACCGCCGGTCTTGAACTTCACAAGCTGCCGGTTATTGCATGATCTTTTTCGTGTAAAATTCTATAATTGGCCCAATGGATCAATTTGAGCCCATATAGTAAGCCCAACCGGTTTTCCCTCTTATTTTGATGGCAAGTTTTGCCACTTGCTTCATGTTCACACCTACACTAACCTCTATAAATAGAGGAGTTAGTAAGGCTTTGGGTTCCTTTGTTCATTTGCTAATTCAATCATCTCTTGCCATCATCTTTATAAGGCAAAACACTCTCCTCTTCCTCCTTCAACCTCACGCCATTTTTGGTTGATAAACACCCAAGTTTGTTCATCCATCTTTCTAATCCTAAACTTAAAGATTCAACCTCTATTAATCTTTAAGTATTATTACATAATTTAAACCCCAACAATTTCATTCAAGATCACTAGTTTGGGGTGGCTTTTGGGTGCATTTTCTTGCTTCAAGTGGGGCTGGTCGTGGCTGATGGTGGCTGTGCAAAGGGGCTGCTAAGCAGCCGTGTTTACTGCCTATGGAGGCCGTGTGGGGCAGCAGTGGTGGGCCTGGTTCGTGGCTGGTCCTGGACAGCAACGTGGTGGTGGTTCGTGATGGTGCAAGCCGTGTTGTTGTTCGTGTGAATGTCGAATCTGGGCAGCAGGTTTGGTGGTCCTTTGTGTGTTGATTTGTGTGTAATCTTCAATAAGGTAACATACTAACTCAACTTAATTGGTAATACTATGATTATAGCTTTGATTAAATGCATGTTTGGGTTGATTGATGATGAATGTTCATGGTTCTGAATATATTTCTATAATCTGATTTTGGAGTGTTTTAATGATGTTTTAATGGTGGATTTTCATATTTTAAGATTGTTTTATGATGTTTTGGAAATCATGGTGTTTGGGTTTAAGTTTGTTGAATTTTGATAAAAAGATGTTGAAATTGCCGTGTGATAGTGATGATGTTCATGCGTGTATGTTGAGTTTGTTTGAGTTCTTGGTTGAAGTTCTTGAATCTTGATTGAGTTCTTGATTGAAGTTCTTGCAATCTTGAATGGTTTCTTTATGAGTTCTTTAAGTAATAGATGAGTTCTTTAGAGTTCTTGTTGAGGTTTGATGAGTTCTTTAAGAGTCTTGAAAGATAAAGAAAGTAATGGAAAGAGTCATGAAAGTTAAAGATTTGGGATACGTTGATCAAGGATTGAGTTAAAGATTGATGATATGATGTTTGGTTAGTCTCAAGAGTATGGCTATAGGCAATTCTTGGGTTAACTTCGATGATTTAGTTGTTAAATTCAAGAGTATGGCTTATTCTTGTCTTTAATTAACTATGATGATATAATGATGATATGATGGGATGTTTAGCTTGATTTCTTTTCTAGACGCCCTTGACTTTGTGTATGGCTTATGCATAGTTTTTGGGTTAAGACGTTGCCCCTATTCCATCCGCGGTATTGGAATAGTTTTGGAGTCTCACTATGTTATTCCTAGTACGCTCAAAATGATTGGGGATTAGGGACACGATTTCCCAGGTTGATTGGGTTCGTGGGATTTGGGTGTATGGCTTATGCCCGGTCCTAACATAGTAGAAGTTCGGTTGCGTAAGATGCTTCCGTACGAGCATAGTCCGGTCTAGAACTAGAATGATTGCACCTGAGTTAGATTTGAGTATAGAGATGTCGTATATTGATGATGTCGAGTGATGAGATTGATTTTGGATTACGAGCTTGAGGTTGTCTCGTGTCTTCGAGGATTGTATGTGTGATGTTATTTGATTATTGCTATGTACTTGTGTATTCCCGTTAGGGTGAGTCAGTTATGTTACTCGCCACTGATGGTGGATATGTTGTGTTTTTCAGGTACATCTGACGATGATACTCTTGCTTAGCTTTGGGGTTGGGCGAGCGGCGCTTTGTGTGTTTTCTATTGTTTATTTCAGTTGTTTCTTAGCATTAGACTTGTTAGACGTTGTTTCAGGATTTATGATATACATTTGTTGTATAAGACTCTAGCATGTGGTTAGAGTTGCACCTTACTTTTGTTTTAGTACATTTGACTTTTGGATTTAGTTTTGTACAAAATTGTGGGTTATTGTACATCTTTGGTTTAATACTAATATTTTGAGGTATTAGTTTATTTTCTAAGTGTTGAGTTTTAGTTTTATAACTACTTGACTCGTCGGTTTCTTCCGCGCCGATTTAAGCGAGTCGGGTCGTTACACCAATACTACTCCCAAATTTCGAGCTTTCGAAATTATTCAATTCACTCAAAAGACAAGATTCCATATCTTTAGTAATTGCCCTTTGTTTGGACACAACGTCTTTAATTTCGGTACAAACCCTAAGAAGACTACAACAACCCTTGAACAATTCGCCCAAGTGCTTCTGGTGTTGGCGAAGTGAGAGTGCTTGTTGAGTCATTGGAAGACTAAGGGCTTGGTTGATGCAACCATACAACTTCGCCAACCCAAAAACACCAATAATGATGCTTTCGGAAGCCGATATGGATGCTTCTTCTTCTTTAGACCCGAGTTTTTTAAGCTCTTGTTCGAGTCTTTGGTTAATGTGGTTCAATTTTGAAGGTAAGCTTAATGATCTTACCTCATGAAAGCTTTTTGATTCGGTAGAATAAATTGCCATGATCGAATTTATTTGATTAATTAAAGAATAATTTTGATTTGGTTTGAGATGGAAGATGAATATGCAATGCAAAAATTATTCATCGCTATATATAAGAGTTGTAACGGTACAAATAAACATGACAGATACTAATCTTGGGTGATTAGTGGAATATTGCAGACCTTGTCTTTTTTTTTTTTTGGCTTATTAATGCAAGTTTAATTTGCTGTTTAGGGTCCGTTTTGTAGGGTGTAAAAATATTTTCATATGAAAATGGTTTTCCATGGAAAACCTTTTACATTGAAAAATTCATTTTCACGAAGGTTTTCCGTTTTTTGGTTGAATGTAAAATGATTTTCCATTTTAAGCATTTTTCATTGTTTGGTTGAACTGAAAATCAATTGCTTCAATTGTGACGGAAAATATGTTCCTTCCACTTGTGACGTAGAATGATTTTTCATCTCTAATTTTACATTTTGATATTTTACTTCAAACAAAACAATATAAAATAGGAAAATAATTTTTCAGGAAAACGTTTTACATACTACCAAACGAACCTTCAATTGTATCGCATTTTATTAATGAGAAATAAACTGATTAGATTTACGATCCATTGTAGTATTATATTATACATGAATAAATTAAACATCATACATAATATGTTGAGGTTGGTTGTGATTCAGGTGCATGCAAGTGGGTTTAACAGCCTGGTGCGTCCCATAAGAGAACAATTATTACAGAGTAATAAGCTGTATTATGTGTATAGTGGAAGCTTTTTAGAGAGGGTGAGATCATAGTTGTCCACGAAGGATCATCCAATTATGTGTTAGAGATAGTGCACACGGCTACACCAGTGCATAAATGTGCATAAATGTGTCCAGTTTGTACGAGTTATTTAACTTCTTTTTAGTTCCTTTATGTAATTAGTTAGCATAAGATTGCACATTTTGTTACTTTTGAGTTTAAACGAGAGTTTGGCTTGAAATGTAAAGTTGTAGTGCAATTTACAGTTTTTAATGCTTTTTAGGATAAGTGTAGTTTGTAGTTGCGGTTTGGTTTTATGTGTTCTTGTAGTCTTGAGCTACGAAACATCATTAGGAGCATTTTTGGAGTCATTGATCATGCGCCAAACAAACTTGAAGAAATCATTAAGCATTAGAGGGAAAGAAAAGCCTTATTGTGAACCTTCAAATGCAGTAAGTCCAACTTCAAATAGAAATATCTCCCAATCTGCTCATTGGATTTATGTGATTCAAATTGGAGGTTGTAGCTCTCTTCAAGAGCTTTCCAACGGTAGGTCATAAGCCTTATTTCGTTAAGGAACAAGAGAGTTATGGCTATTTTAGTCCGAGCTGCGCAGACAATCTACAGGGGCGCGCCCCGCGCCTCAGAGGGCGCTGCCAGCGCCCCCATTGCAGTGAGCATCAAGAAGAAGGCGCGCCCAGCGCCCCCATCACAGTATCCCTCCAAGGAATGGCGCGCCCCGCGCCTTTGAGGGCGCTGCCAGCGCCCATCTGCTCTGTTCTGCACGCGGCTTCATCCACTTGATTTCTAGGTTATAATTTAGTTTAGTATAAATAGAAAAGTGGTTTTTCATTGTAGAAAAAATCTAGTTTTTCATGTTCAAATAGTTCCTTAGCTTAAATTCTCTCTAGTTTCTCCTTAGATTACATAAAAACTATTAAATCTTTAGTTTGTAATTTTGATATTTAATCATGGAATCAATGAAGAATCTTTGTTCATCAATGGAAATGGTAGCTTAAACTTGTTCTTGGGATTGGTTTCAATGATTCCAAAAGGCTCCTTGTGAGGATTCTCTAACTCTAAACTATTTCCTTACTTCAATTATTTACTTGCTCTTATATGAATTGTTATTGGTTTTGTTGAATGTTTTAGCTTGATCTTTGTCTTGTTATTATGTTTTACAAAATCATTACTAGGGTTTGAACACAATCGATTATTGTGTTCAACCTCGAGTAGCAACTATCTTGTTCATGCTTAAGCGTATTCTTATTGTGAACAATTTAGTAGAGCTTGTTTAAACGTTAATTGTTTATTGCGTATTCTCTAAACAATTGCGTTCTTATTGTGTCTCCGTTCTTAAGGCTTTTGTTCACTGCGTGTTCTTTGAACATTAAGGGTTTTAGGCAATTTACGATTTATCTTGTCTAGCTAATTAAGGGGACTACAAGAGTTTACTCTTGTCAATAATTAATTGAGTATTGAAATGGTTTGGTAATTGAGAGTCTAATTCAATTAGCCGAGTCAGAGTCGTTGTAACCGAATCCTAAGATTCTTTAAAACTAGAATTTTCCCGTAATCAATTAGTTGTTAGTTTCTTTTTCACTAAAATCTCCAATTCCCCCCCCCCCTTGTTACCAATATCACTAGGAATTAGTGATCCCCCCTTTAATAATCCAAATACATTTTAACACAATTAAATCGACATAAATCCGTTCTCTGTGGATACGAACCTTACTTGCCCTTTACACTAGTTGTAATTGGAGAGTAGGAGAAATTTACTTTTGATAAGTCTTTTATTTTTAACGACATAAAAGGCCTACCAAATTTTGGCGCCGTTGCCGGGGAACGGTGTTGTTTAATTGTGTTTAGGTAATATGTTTTTATTCCTGTTTATATATATATATATATATTATTGTTACTTTATTCTCATTGCTAAGCTGTGATATTTCATAAGAGGAGTGTCTTCGAATGGCTAGTTTCTATGTACCCCAATTTGAGGATGAGGCCTTTTGGAGGTATTTCATTCGTTTGCAGGATCCACTTCTAGTCCCTTGTGATTGTGAGTTGTGGGAGATTTGTGAGGCGATTTATGAAGGGTTGAATTATTCAACAAGACTTGTAGTTGAGGATATGTTCAATGGGGCATTCCGATCTTTATCTTATGGTGAAGCTTGGGACTATTACCATTGGCTATCTCAAGACACACATGAATGGGATAGAGCTATGGGATTCCAAAACCTAGGGTGCTCAACAACATTTAACCCAAACTCTATCACCCTCAATCCGGGTTTGGGAGGGTCATATGAATATTACTGATGAAAACCAACAAAATGACAACCCACCCCACCACCCACAACATAACCAACCTCCACATTATAATGGACTAACCCAATTACCTTACCAAGGACCTTCTTCGAGCCAAGCTTTGCACTCGAGATCCTCAACCGAGGAAATGCTTAACCTCTTAACAAAAAATGTCTTGGAGATGCAACATAATATGGTTCAGTTTCAAGAAGAAACATGTTTCAACATCAAAAACTTGGAAAGGCAATTGGGCCAAGTTTCGGGGCTCGTTACCAGGGTAGAGAGCATATGGGAATCGGGTGAGCTCCCAATTCAAATGGGGTCTCAATCGAAACCTAAAATGGCTTACTTTGAGGATGAGGATACCATCCTTGAAACTAAAGAGATGAATCCATCTTGTGAGGATGGTGATGTGGTAGAAAAGAACACAGTGGATGATGAAGTGTTGGATGAGTCCATTGAAGCTTCAATGTCTGTTGAGACACGTGAGGTGTCTTGTGGGGAAACTTCTTCCATTCTACTCCCTCATGTGTGTTTTTCCAAAAAACATGATCTCATACCTTCCTTCCCCTTGTTTCTACCTCATTTTATTCATGCCCCTCTTCTTGAGGAGTTTTCCACTTATTTATATCCTCCTCATTCCCTTGTCCAAGCCACGGAGGAAGTGAAAGCTTGTGATTGTGACATTTTTCCTTCCTTTCCTTCTTTTCATTTTAATTTCCCTTTTTCTACTTCTCATTTTCTTGTTTCTTCTTTTGTTTCTTTTCATTCCTTTTCCAACCTCCCCCAGTCTTACTTTAGCATTGCTTTCACCCTTGTTTCTGCTTTGCTATTCTTGTTTACCAACTTGGTAAACTCTGATTTTTGGGTGGTTGCACATGACAAGCTTTTGCGGTCATTGAGGTGTTATTTACTGAATAACACTTGATCTTGGGGATTACTCCCCTTTCTTAACCCCTAAACATTGAGGACAATGTCAATTTTAAGTGTGGGGGTAGGAAATCCATCCTTGTACATATTTCTTTTTGCTTAAAAAAAAAATTTAAAAAAAAAAAATCCCGCTGAGTTGAAAACCCGCAAGAGCGGGCAACTCGGGCAAAAATGGGGGCCTTTGATAGGTTGAAAACCCGAAAGGGCGACCTATGCAAAATTTAAGGCTAATTGATCGAGTGGGTGAGTTGTGAGTTTTATTTAAAAAAAAAATTTGAAAAAAAATTGAGAGAAAAAGAAAAGAGAGTAGTTCCTATGCAGTTTTGGTTCAAGTTTGAATGTCAATCTTCGATCATTGGATCTTGTTTTTGGTAAGAACCCTTGTTCTTGTCTCTTTTCACTCATTTTTAGGTTAGTGAACCTTGTTTGAGTTGTTTCATATTGTGGTTCACTAGCTTATGTTTTTGTTTCCTTTCACTTTGTTTTGATACAAAACCATGAATTTCATGCCTAATTATGTATTTTGGTTTGGTATGAAAACAAGTAATTGATGGCTTTTTGTTAGAAGTTGTAACTTTGCAAGCTTTTGGTCTATGGCACTCTTATACTCATTTGATTTACTCGAGGACGAGTAAAGGCTAAGTGTGGGGGTATTTGATGTGTCCAGTTTGTACGAGTTATTTAACTTCTTTTTAGTTCCTTTATGTAATTAGTTAGCATAAGATTGCACATTTTGTTACTTTTGAGTTTAAACGAGAGTTTGGCTTGAAATGTAAAGTTGTAGTGCAATTTACAGTTTTTAATGCTTTTTAGGATAAGTGTAGTTTGTAGTTGCGGTTTGGTTTTATGTGTTCTTGTAGTCTTGAGCTACGAAACATCATTAGGAGCATTTTTGGAGTCATTGATCATGCGCCAAACACACTTGAAGAAATCATTAAGCATTAGAGGGAAAGAAAAGCCTTATTGTGAACCTTCAAATGCAGTAAGTCCAACTTCAAATAGAAATATCTCCCAATCTGCTCATTGGATTTATGTGATTCAAATTGGAGGTTGTAGCTCTCTTCAAGAGCTTTCCAACGGTAGGTCATAAGCCTTATTTCGTTAAGGAACAAGAGAGTTATGGCTATTTTAGTCCGAGCTGCGCAGACAATCTACAGGGGCGCGCCCCGCGCCTCAGAGGGCGCTGCCAGCGCCCCCATTGCAGTGAGCATCAAGAAGAAGGCGCGCCCAGCGCCCCCATCACAGTATCCCTCCAAGGAATGGCGCGCCCCGCGCCTTTGAGGGCGCTGCCAGCGCCCATCTGCTCTGTTCTGCACGCGGCTTCATCCACTTGATTTCTAGGTTATAATTTAGTTTAGTATAAATAGAAAAGTGGTTTTTCATTGTAGAAAAAATCTAGTTTTTCATGTTCAAATAGTTCCTTAGCTTAAATTCTCTCTAGTTTCTCCTTAGATTACATAAAAACTATTAAATCTTTAGTTTGTAATTTTGATATTTAATCATGGAATCAATGAAGAATCTTTGTTCATCAATGGAAATGGTAGCTTAAACTTGTTCTTGGGATTGGTTTCAATGATTCCAAAAGGCTCCTTGTGAGGATTCTCTAACTCTAAACTATTTCCTTACTTCAATTATTTACTTGCTCTTATATGAATTGTTATTGGTTTTGTTGAATGTTTTAGCTTGATCTTTGTTTGTTATTATGTTTTACAAAATCATTACTAGGGTTTGAACACAATCGATTATTGTGTTCAACCTCGAGTAGCAACTATCTTGTTCATGCTTAAGCGTATTCTTATTGTGAACAATTTAGTAGAGCTTGTTTAAACGTTAATTGTTTATTGCGTATTCTCTAAACAATTGCGTTCTTATTGTGTCTCCGTTCTTAAGGCTTTTGTTCACTGCGTGTTCTTTGAACATTAAGGGTTTTAGGCAATTTACGATTTATCTTGTCTAGCTAATTAAGGGGACTACAAGAGTTTACTCTTGTCAATAATTAATTGAGTATTGAAATGGTTTGGTAATTGAGAGTCTAATTCAATTAGCCGAGTCAGAGTCGTTGTAACCGAATCCTAAGATTCTTTAAAACTAGAATTTTCCCGTAATCAATTAGTTGTTAGTTTCTTTTTCACTAAAATCTCCAATTCCCCCCCCCCCCCCTTGTTACCAATATCACTAGGAATTAGTGATCCCCCCTTTAATAATCCAAATACATTTTAACACAATTAAATCGACATAAATCCGTTCTCTGTGGATACGAACCTTACTTGCCCTTTACACTAGTTGTAATTGGAGAGTAGGAGAAATTTACTTTTGATAAGTCTTTTATTTTTAACGACATAAAAGGCCTACCACGTAACATTCATATAAAGCAACAAAAGCAGTAAGCACATCACTTGCCTTTTGATCGGCAGCAGTAGGAACATATAACATAGAATACAAATCAGTGAGATAAGTCAATTTAAAACGTGGATCAAGTATAAAAGCAAAAGAGAGAACCATAGAATGATCGAACCAGTATTTATTAAACATTTCCCACATAGGAGCAGCCATCTTTCTCACAGCATCAATAGGATCTTGGTGAGAATCAGTCAAAAGTTTTTCAATAAAAATTATGCAAGGTAGAAATAGATTTGCAGTGGGATATTTTGAACCAGAAAATAGCTTGGTAATATCATAGAATGGCTCAAGAAAATCACAAATATTTTGAATTGTATCCCACTCATGGTTAGAAATACAATCAACATCAATATCCCTACTTTCAAATGTAAGATATAAATCAATAGCAACCTTCACATCAAGGGCCCTACGAATCATGTCATAAGTGGAGTTCCACATAGTGGAAACATCCAAAACTAAATTACCCTTGGATTCCAAATTTTTATACCTTTTAGCTTTTTCAAAACTTGTGAGTCTTATATCAGAAGAATCAACATATTTAACAACTTGACGCAACTTACCCACAGATTCATCAACAAGTTTCAAACCATTTTTAACAATAAGGTTCAAAACATGAGCACAACACCTCATATGAAAGTACTTTCCATCTAAAGGGAGAGGAGATGAGCAGTGCATATCACGTTTAAGTTTTTCAACCATCCTATTATTAGTGGAAGCGTTGTCTAGTGTGATTGAAAATTTTTTTTTGGATATATTCCACTCATTCAACAAACCTTTTACAAACATGAACATAGCTTCACCATCATGGGGTGGGGGAAACCGTCGAAAATTTAACAAAAGCGAATGCAATTTCCAATCATTATCAATGAAATGGGCAGTAAGAGAAAAATAAGAACGTGAAGTGCATGTTGTCCATACATCACAAGTTAAACATATACGACTCTGACAAGATTGCATAGTGTCAAATACAAGTTGTTTGTACTTTTCATGTTCACCCTTGACACATTTACTAATCATGTATCTAGACACGTCTTTAACATTGGAATTCAAATAACGATGCAATTCTCTAAGTTTAATATGTTCTACCATACTCAAGCAATAACCATGAAATAATATAGCCTCGGCAAACATACGCACATAAGTATCATGATCATACTCAACATTAGCATATTTATTATTTTTAATAAATTCTTTATAACTTGGACATCTCTCAGTATGCCGTTTGAAATTTGTTGTACCGCTTATACCTGGCGCATCTGCCTCAAAGTGACAATGTTTACATTTTGCATGTCGTTGGCCATTGGGCCACGTTAGATCATACTCCTTCCAAACCAATGAAGTATTTTTCTTCTCTCTAACCCTCTTCTCAGAAGATGTATTAGGACTGTCAGTCATACCTAGAAGGAAAAAACAAAAAAAAACAAGGAAATTTAGATATGATTGAAGAGCTAATAATATTAAGAGCTCATACATCATGGCCAACTAAACTATACTCTAAGATGTAATCATGAAAATAAAAACCATTAAATGAACCAAAAAAAGTAAACTAGAACAAAAAATAATAATAATAATAATAATTATATACAAATTTCAGATTCTAGCTTAAAGAATTTGTAATGCAATCACAAATTAATGTATTCATTAATCATAGTTTTAATAATAATAATAATAATAAAGACATAAGTTTAAAAAAAATACAAGACTTTATAATAATAATAATGATAATAATAATTCACAAATGTTTCCCAAAAAAAAAAAGACAGAAGATTACACAAAAAACAAAAATTTCACAGAAACTAATTCATATCTTAAATTTACAGAACAAATCTCAAAAATTCATAAATACTATTTCATGCATTAAAAAATTAAAAAAAAACAACTTCAGATCTAAAAAAACGGAAACAAAAAAATGCAACAAAAGTTAAAAAATTTCACAGAACCTATATAATTCATACAAAAAAAAAAACAAATTCAAACCAAAACAAAAAAAAATAAACGAATTTAAGTTCATTTTTATATCTGAACTAAAAAATACAAAAAAAAAATGTGAACTAAAAAATCAGAACTAAAATGAACCCAAAAAATCTGAACTAACGAAAAAAACCAATCCAAACTCTAATATTAAAAAAATGAACTGATTTCCGTTTTAATTTTGTATTTTTAAAATAAAAAAACTCCAAAAAAAATACACAGAATCTATAAATGCAACTTCATATCTAAAAAAACGGAAAAATGCAACAAAAACAAAAGAACTACTAGAGCATGAATCTTGATTTTTTTTAGGGCAACAAAAAACAAAAAATTCATAAACAACAACTTCAGATCTAAAAAAAACGAAAAAATGCAACAATCTATCCGTATAGACATATAGTAAATTCTTAAACAGTAAAATTCATACCTTGTTTGGGGGAAAGAGAACACGAAATATAGGACTGGAAAAAAAAAGCAACAATAATCAAGTCAGATCTAAAACAAAAACAAAACATTCATCACAAAAAAACATCATAAAAAAATTCACAGATCTTGAAAAATAAATAAAAATGAATTTAAGGCATAGATAAATAGGAATTATAACAAAAAAATTACCTTAAATCAAACACCCAAATCTTTCCACGTTTCCACCTAATATATATAAAAAATCTAGTCAGAATATCACAAAAAAAATCGAATTGTTAAAACCCTAAACAAGATCTACGAATCTTACCTTAGCTAGAACACTTTGAGAACTTGAAGATGAGTGAAACATGACGATGAAATTAATATATAATGAAATAGAGATGATGATTTACTCACAACGGCCATAAACGGCTAGTTCCATCAACGGACTTTTTTTTTGGGAAATGACAGGGAAGCAGAGAGCTAGAGAGCGTGAGAGAGAGAGGAACGAAAATGAAGAGTGAAGTGAAGAATGAAGAGAGAGGAATGAAGATGAAGAGTGAAGTGAAAATGAAGAGAGGGGGGGAGGGGACGACGCTTTTGTTGGGATTGAAATGTTGTTAGGGTTTCATATAATCATATCAATGGTTGTAAATCCTCTCATATTTTTGGATGGTTGTGATTAAAGAGTGAAGAGTGAAGTGAGATACATCACACAGATTACATGCAACAAATCCGTGTGATGTGGTTTTTTTTTTAAAAAAAAAAAAGTTTATCTAAATTCTCATATTATCAACTAGAGTTGTCAATTTTCAACCCGACCCGATAAACTCAGTAAACCCGACCCGTAAATAGTGGGTTTTGACAAAAAAATAATAACTCAAACTCGTTTTGAACCCGTTAAACACAACCCGCTCTTAACCCGACCTAACCTGCTTTCAACCCGACCCGACCCGAAAATCATTAAAAATGTATTAAACTTATGATATTATATAATTAAGGCCAAATAAGATCTTATAAGATATGATCAGATATTATAAGATCTTATATAAGATGAGGAGAACGCACTCATATCAATGGTCAATATTTAAAATTTTACGATAATATGTTATATATATATATATATACGAAAAATATATTTTTTGCCTTATATATGGATCTCAGTAAATAAGAATATAAGATATACGAAAAATTTGGGTTGGCTCAGGTCATGTAAAATTAGGGCCAATAACATCATGTGAATTCGGATATTTTTTCCGATTGAGTCACTTTTGTCACCTTTACATCTCTATTTTATTTGATTATGCATATTTTCATCATTATTTTTGCACATCCGTATAGACATATAGTAAATTTTAATATATAATTAAATTTTAATTTATACGGAGTAAAATAGATTTACATCTAGTGGCTTTTTATTTATCATTATCGCTGTTGTCACTACTATTGTTATTTTTATGTTATTCAATTTATATCAATCATCACCATTATTATTGTCGTTAGCATCATCAATTCAGTGTTGTTGCTAATTGTTATCAATATTGTTGTCATCTTTGTTATCGTTAATTCATTATCATTAATCATCGTCTTAATTGTCATCATAAGCTCATAAACACTTATTATTATCGTCATAACCCATCACCATCATCATCATCCATGACCATCTATCATATTGGTCACCTACATCCAGCATCGTAATCATGCAACATCATACATTGATATTATCATTATTGTTGTCATCATCCATCATTAGCATCAATCACCATTCATATACATCAGATCATCACCCATGATCATTATTGTAACGACCCGACTCGCTTAAATCGGCGCGGAAGAAACCGACGAGTCGAATAGTTATAACTACAACTCGAAAAACTTAAGAATAAAACTAATTCCTCAAATTATTATTATTAAACCTCAAAGTACAAATACCCACAAGTTTGTACATTACTAATCCAAAAAGTCAAACTAGAAATACTAAAATACGAATAACTCCAACCACACGCCAGAGTCCAAAAATAACGTATAAGAGTCCATACAATAGTCCATAACTATCTAAAAACAACAACAATAACAAAATAAAATTACATCCAAAACACAAACAAACGCCGCTCGCCCAACCCAAAGCTAAGCAAGTACTTCGTCATCAGAATTACCTGTAAAACAAACAACGGTCCACCATTAGTGGCGAGTAACATAACTGACTCATCCTAATGGGAATACACATGAACATAGCACAAATTAAATAATCAAAACATCAATCCAATATACGAGAACAACCAAACATGAACTCGACTCAAACCAACCTAACCAACTATCTTTGGCGCAATCATTCATATACTAGACCGGACTATGCTCGTACGAACGCATCTTACGCGATCGAACTTTCTACTATGTTAGGATTGAGAATCTTACTCCCAAACCCCATGAAACCAATCTTACTGGAAATCCATGTCCCGTGAAACCAATCTTACTGGAAATTCAAAGGATAACATAGTATGACTCCAACTATCCCAATACCGCGGATGGAATAGGGGCAACGTCTTAACCCAAAAACAATGAATCTTACTCAAAGTATCAGGCGTCTAGAAATGAAATCAAGATAATCATTAATTAAATCTCTTAACATTTTAATCAACTCATTCATAACATAATTATATTCAAGAATTGCCTTTGCGCCTTGATTCTCGAAAATAATCAGTTAAACACGAAGTTATTCTCAAGATTTCCTTTGCGCCTTGATCTTGAGTCTAACCAACAATAATCCATCATTTTAAATCCATTCTTTAACCAATATTAACTCTATCTTTAACTTTCAAGATTCAACCAAGAACTCATCAAGAACTCAAAGAACTCATAAAGAACTCAAAGAACTCATAAAGAACTCAATCAAGATTCAAGATCTTCAATCAAGAACTCAATCAAGATTTAAGAACTTCAATCAAGAACTCATCCAAACTGTAATGACCCAGATTTTATCGGTATTTTTGCCGGTATTTATGTTTGTTATGTGCTAGTTCAAATTAATTTTTTGAACTATTTTATTTTAATTTTATAAGAATAATTTCGATTTAATCGAAATGTTTATTTCTTAGTTTTTATTATTTATGTTAATTATTATTTAATTAATTAGAATTTTATTTATTTAATTTTCTAATTAATTATTTAATATTTTGGGTGAAATCGATTATTGCATGATTAATTATGCGGTTTTCGTAAATTAGCCCAATTGAGCACGAGAGCCCAAATTTGGCCCTTTCCTCTTACTTGGCCGGTTTTCATAGTGGCATGACAAGGCTTGCCACTTGCCTTGTGTTCACACCTTAACTAACTCTATATATAGGAAAGTTAGTGAGGCCCTTGCTCATTTTGCCATCAATTGCATTTGCCATCATAATCAAACACAATCCCTCTCTATTTCACTCATTCACACGCCATTTTTGGCTAAGAGATTCATCTCATTTGTTCATCATCCATTCAAACTCCAAACTTAAAGATTCATATCCCATTGATCTTTAGGTGATTAAACCTTCATTAATTTCCATTCATTTCATTCAAAATCACTTGTTGGGTTTGGTTTTGGGGTTTTGCTCGTGTGGAAGCCGTGTGGTTCGAGTGGTTCGTGTGTGAGGACCGTGTTGATCGAGGGTGGTTCGTGTGGTTCGTGTGTGAGGAGCGTGTTGATCGAGGGTGGTTCGTGGTGGTGCTGAGTGGTGTTCGTGCTCGTGTTGCTCAAGGGCAAGCCGTGTGTGTGTGCCGTGACTTGACCGTGTAGTGTGCTCGTGTGGGTTGTGTTCTTGGACTGCATATTTGTGTTGATTTGTGTGTAATCTTCAATAAGGTAACATACTAACTCAACTTAATTGGTATACTATGTTTATGGTATGAATTAAATGCATGTTTGGGTTGATTAGTAATGATTATTCATGATTTCATGTGTTGTTTCTAATCTGAATTTCTATGTGGTTTTCATGATATTTTGATGATGAATTCTATGATTTTATGATTGATTCCATGTTATTTTATGATCATGAATATTATGTTAAAGTTTGATGAGTTTTGGATGAGTATAAGTTGCTAAGTTTTCGAAAAAGATGATGGTGATATGCGTGTAATATGTATGATTAGATGAGTTCTTGATTGAAGATCTTGAATCTTGATTGAGTTCTTGATTGAGGATCTTGAATCTTGAATGAGTTCTTTATGAGTTCTTTGAGTTCTTTATGAGTTCTTGATGAGTCTTTATGAGTTCTTGATTGAATCTTGTAAGTTAAAGGAAATGGTTTAATTGGTAAAGAAAGTTAAAGATTAGGATTGAGTTGATTAAAGAATGAATAAAGATTAATGATTAATGATTGGTTAGACTCAAGAATAAGGCTAGAGGCAATTCTTGAGAATAACTTCGATAATTTAACTAGTTAAATTCAAGAATCAAGGTTAGAGGCAATTCTTGAACTTGATTTAGTTATGTTGGGTAATTAAACGAATAATATGATTAAAATGAATTAATTAATGATAGCTTGATTTCATTTTTAGACGCCTGATACTTTGAGTAAGATTCACTGTATTCGGGTTAAGACGTTGCCCCTAATCCATCCGCGGTATTGGGTTAGTTGGAGTCATACTATGTGATCTTCGTGAATTCCAGTAAGATTGGTTTCACGGGACATGGATTTCCAGTAAGATTGGTTTCATGGGGTTTGGGAGTAAGATTCTCAAATCCGAACATAGTAGAAAGTTCGAGCGCGTAAGATGCGTTCGTAGGAGCACAGTCCGGTCTAGAATATGAATGATTGCGCCAAAGATAGTTGATTAGGTTGGTTTGAGTCGAGTTCACGTTTTGGGTTGTTCTCGTACTTTGTTTAATGATGTTGTTCGTTTGATTTATGCTATGTACATGTGTGTTCCCATTAGGGTGAGTCAGTTATGTTACTCGCCACTGATGGTGGACTGTTGTTGTATTTTTCAGGTACTTCAGATGATGATGTTCTTGCCTAGTTTTGGGTTGGGCGAGCGACGTTTCTTTCTTTTGTTTCCTGTTGTATTTACTGTTTTCTTGGCATTAGTTAGCGATAGTATTGTATAGGTGTTATGACTTTACTTTTGGACTTCTATATGTGAAGTTTAAGACTCTGACATGTAGTTGGAGTTAACTCGTATTTTAGTATTTCTAGTTTGACTTTTGGATTAGTTTATGTACATACTTGTGGGTATTTGTACTTTTGTGGTTTGGTAATAATAATTCGAGGAATTAGTTTTATTTCTTAGGTTTTCGAGTTGTAGTTTTTAACTACTCGACTCGTCGGTTTCTTCCGCGCCGATTTAAGCGAGTCGGGTCGTTACACAAACACTTATACCACACGCATAACATCAAGACATTCATTCGAAAATTACCACTTAAAACTTATCCAAAACTCATCAAACTTTAACACATTTATCATGATCTTAAAACAACATATATTCAATCATAAAATCATCAAAACCATCATCAAAATACCATGAAAACCACATAAAAAAATTAGATTAGAAACTATACACAAAATCATGATTAAACTTCACCAAATAACCCATACATGCATTTAATCTATACTATAATCATAGTATACCAACAAGGTTGAGAAAGTATGTTACCTTATTGAAGATTAACACACTAATCAACACACAAATGCAGCCCGGAAACTCGACCCACACGAACCCACACACGGCCTCAACACGGCAACCACACGCACAGCTTCAACACGGCTGCACCACCACCACGAACCACCTTGGCACGGCTGCTGCACCCAGTCACGGCACCACTACACGGCCACGGCTTCACACACGGCACACGAGCACCACCCTTGCACGGCTTCCAACACGAACCCACTCGAACACGATCAACCCAAACCCGAACCAAAGATCTTGAATGCAAATGAAGGTTTAGATTGTGTTTGAACACTTAAAGATCAATAGACTTTGAATCTTTAAGTTTTGAGCTAGGAAAAATGATGAACAATTGATGGGTTCAATTTCTCAAAAATGGCGTGAGGCAAAAGGAGAGCAAATGGATGGGTAATTGTGTTTAAACTTGATGGCATGAGCAAATGATGGCAAAATGAGCAAAAGCCTTACTAACTCCTCTATATATAGAGTTAGTTAAGGTGTGAATACAAAGCAAGTGGCAAGCCTTGCCAATCCACTAGAAAACCGGCCAAAGGAGGAAAATGGGCCTAAATTGGGCTTTCGTGATCAATTGGGCTAATTTACGTAAATTACATAAATAATTAATCATGCATAAGTCGATTTAGCCCAAAATATTAAATAATTAATTAGAAAATTAAATAATAAAAATTCTAATTAATTAAATAATAATTAACATAAATAATGAAAACTGCAAATAAAATAATTCGAATTCAATCGCAATTATTCACATAAAATAAAATAAATAGTTCAAAAATAAATTTGAACTATACACAAATACACATAAATGCACATAAATTATCGGCAAAAATACCAATAAAATCAGGGTCATTACAATTATCATCCATCTCAACCCATCATCAACATCATCATCACCGTTCATCACCATACATAATTGATGTCATCCTAATTCATCAATCACCATCCTTTATGTTGGCCACCATCGTGATCATCAACATTATCCACCATCATTATGATCGTCAATGCTATTACCATCCATCATCATTATTATTGATCGATTGATTATTGATGTCATTAACTCACCTCCATTGTCATTATTACTATTGTTACTATATATATAATATATAGGGATCATGTAAAAACCTTATAAGAAGTTAAAAACCTAAAAACTAAATATCCTGGCCATTGATTTTTTTTATAGCCCATCATAATCGTCGATTTAATTTTACAAAAAATCAGAGAAAAAAATCTATTTTTTTTAAATTTACTCACTTCACTTTTCACACTTGCCAATGCAAAACTTTGAAGATTAATATCTTTAATTGTGTGTTTGTAAAAATTATAAAACCTAGATATTAAAAAACTACATGTTGAAACGAATCCAACGAGACCGCACATGACTATATTTTATTTTATGTATAAATCACAAAGGATAGTCAAAGTAGACTTTGTGAATAGCAACAAAGTCAAACTGAGTAAACTTTAAAAAAATGGAGGTAGTACAATTAAGGTATACATGTTAATATTATAGGGGTACATGTTAATTTAAGGATGTACATATTAATTTCCAGATTAATTTTAATCTTACATACTAAATTAAGGGGGTACATGTTAATAATAAAGGGGTATATGCAATGATAGGGTACATACAAAATCAAACACGAAGAACTGCACTTAAAAAAATTCGAACTTTACAAAAAAATGCACAAAAACATACTAAATGAAGGGGTACATGTTAATAATAAAGGGGTACATGCAAAGATACAAGGATACATACAAAATCAAACACGAAAAACTGCACTTAAAAATAATTCGAACTTTCCAAAAAAAATGCATAGAAACATACTAAAATAAGAGGGTACATGTTAATAATAAAGGGGTACATGCAAAAATACAAGGGTACATACAAAATCAAACACGAAAAACTGCACTTTAAAAAAAAAATCGAACTTTATAAAAAAATGCACAAAAACATACTAAATTAAGGGGTACATGCAAATATACAAGGGTACATACAAAATCAAACACGAAGAACTATACTAAAAAAAATCGAACTTTATAAAAAAAATGCACAAAAACATATCAAATTAAGGGGGTGCATGTAAATAATAAAGGGGTACATGCAAAGATACAAGGGTACATACAAAATCAAATATGAAGAACTACACATTAAAAAAATCGAACTTTATTAAAAAAGTGCACAAAAACCTAAATTGTTGCTTGAAATTTGCGTGAAATATGTGAAATTAGCGTGAATGAACTGCTTCAATCAAGTAGTTTTTATAAAAACCTGACCGAAACTTTTTTTTTTAAAAAAAATGGTAACTTTGGGTGGTTAGTGTTTTTTATCCGAAAATTAATCACAACCCTTGATCTACATCTAACAGTCATAACTAAAAGTTTTTAATTTTCAACTTAACATAGGTTTTTAGCAGATCCCGACTCTATATATATATAAGAATACGATCACATGAAAACTAAGTTTTGATATGATCCGTTGATTTGCTTTAACATTGTAAACAAAAAAAATCAAACTTCTCCTATTCTTCTGTATAAAAAATCGTATTCATCTCTCTCTAGAGTAAAAATTCACACTCCTCTCTCTCTCCCTCTCCTCCATTTAAGCTTTGGGCTATAGTTCTCCATCTTCAATCTTCGCCTGCAATCATTAGTAATCTTCTTCATCTGGTAACATCATCTCCCTCGTCATGTTTTCTATTTTAAGTTTAGGTTTTTCTCTCCAATTTCATTCGAATTATATTCCTATTTTCGCAAATTTATTTGCCTTCATTCGATTCTAGGTTTTAGATGATTTTAGTGTTTTAAGTGTTCCGATTTTAGTGCTATAGATGTTCTGATTCTAAGTTTTTGATGATTTTATTGCTATAGGAGTTCCGAGTCTAGGTTTTAGATGATTTCAGTGCGATTTTAGATGATTTTAGTGTTGTAGGTGTTCCGATTTAAGATGATTTTGAGGTTCATTAGATTCTATGCTTTTTGTGTTGTTATCACGTTATTTTGTTTTGCTTTTTTTTTTTTTTTTTACATTAGGCTTGTATGTGTGTTGCTTGGTATGAATATTCCCGATTTGAGATTTAATGAATTATCAAATGCTTTGAATCTTTAAAATTAGTGTTAATCAAGTATGTTGTTGACTTGTGTTAATCAATTATGTTGCTGCCTTTCTCACTCCAATCAATGCTTCTGATTATCTTCGTGAAGAGTCATTTTTTTCCAGACTACATCATTTATTTACTGTATATAATCCTAGAACAAGACATGAGAGGTTATGTAGTTGCATCTGAATCTGCTAATATTGTGTTCTTGATCTTCTATAGATTGTTTTGAAAGGATAGATTTATATAGCATGACGCTCATCAACCCATCACTTTGTGTGCTTATGGGTGAGTCAACATGATTTTGATTTTGCAGCATTCCTGCATGTCTGATATTAGAACATGAAATCAAATCCTCAAAAAATTAAGGTAACCATGGCCATGCTCTTTTGCACAGCATAAACCAAATGATCTCTTGGAGGAGCAATCATATAAAATAGCAAATATTGTCTTGGCACTGTCTACATTTTCATGGATGATGGATCCTAATTCTTATGTGCACAGTGACTTTTATGTAGATTTTTGCTTTTTTATAATTTTATTTCTTCTGATTTTCTTTCATTGAGGTAACTAAAATAAAGTTCCTTTTTTTCCTTGGCAGTTCATTCTACTCCATGTATTGAACTAAAAAAAAAGTTCCAATTTTAACATGTACCCCCTTAATTTACCAATGTACCTTTTAAATTTAATATGAATCCCTTAATTTGATGTTTACCTATTTAATTTAACATTTTCTCAATCTTAGTAGGAAATTGAAAAAACTGTCTTTGCAGCTAACTCTAGACATATCAAGATCCTTATATGTTCTGAAGCAGCAATAAGGAAGGTACATCTGCATTCTTTAAAACTGTCACTAATGTATTATAGTTACTAATATAGGAACAACTTAAATTTTAATGTGAAATTTAATATGTACCCCTTGATTTTAATATGTACCTCCTGAATTTAATATGTACATTCGAACTTTTGTATGTATCCCTGATTTTAATATGTACCCCTTGAATATAATATGTCACCCCTTAATTTAATATGTACCCTCTGATTTTTATAAGGATAATGATATATTTCTAACCATTTTGTATCAATTGTATCTCTTTTTACTCAAATGTATCCTTTTTAATATGTACCCCTAATTTTAATATCTATGCCCTGAATTAAATATGTACCTCTAGATTTAAGAGGGTACTTATTACTTTTAAGATGGTGTGTATTAATTTAAAAGGCTACATATTAATTTTAGATCACCCATAGTTTCATCCTTTAAGGCTGAAGTAGAAGCTTTTGGTTGATAACATGTTATATTAAACCTATTAGCTCAATTGGTAGAGCTCAATTGGTAGAGCATTGTGCCGAAGCACAAAGATGTAGGTTCAAATCCTACATAGGTTATATTATGATAATAATATGATTTTAGCCATTTTGTATTAATTGTATCTCTGTCAAATGTATTATTTTTAGTATATACACCCCCTGATTTTAATATGTATCCCCTGAATTTAATATGTATCATCGGTTTTTTTATACGTATCCCATGATTTTAATATGTACCCTTTGAATTTAATATGTACTCCTGAATTTCATTATTATTTTTAATTATTCTTTTATAAAAAAAATCAATCTCAACCATTGATCTAAATCTAACGGTTATAAAAGAAAGTTTTTAGTTTTCAGCGAAGTCTAGGTTTTTAGCAGATCCCGACTCTATATATATATATATATATATATAGCTTTTATTCATCATAAATTGATATGGCTCATTGAGTCATTGAGATTATTCTTTGATGTCCATATATAATATTTATATTAATCACTTATTAATGTTGTTGTTATTCTCATATATTTTGTTACAATGTTGCTATAAACTAGGGGTGAAAGTTCGGTGTAAGGTTTGGATTATTGGCAAAATCAAATCCGAACCATAATAATTCGGTTTTGTAATTTTCGATCCGAATCCAAACCAAAAAAATTTCAATCCAATCCGATTTTAGTATTTGTAATCCAATCCGATCCAAACTTTTGAGACTATTTTTTAAAAAATGCATCTTAATAACCCATAAATAAAATAATATGTTTTAGCAAATAGCAAGATATTCAACTAATTAACAAGTTTATAGTGCCTTCTCAAATGCTTTAGGAAATTAAAAGGTCTACATATAAATATTTTATGAGCACTTAATCAATTCAAAGCTTAATTTTTTATGAGCACTCACTACCAATCCTAGACATAAGAAACTGAATTTAACTTAACAATAGCAACTTAAATTCGGTTTGTAATCCGGTTTTCGGTTTTTAAAAGGCCAAAACCCAATCCAAATTGAAATCCAAATTTCTTAAACTTTTCAATCCAATCCGATCCGAAATAAAATAAAAACCAATCCAAAATTATAATTCGGTGTGGTTTGGTTTGATTTTCGATTTTTATCCGAATTAATTTCACCCTTACTATAAACTCAAATAGAACATAACCGATCTTAATTGGCCTGAATAGACTAGCGTAAATAACCGATTATGACCCGCATACCGATTTTTACCGACCGATTTTGACATGTATATCGATTTTGACTGACCGTTTATGACCTGCAAAAGACCGTTTTTGACCGAGTAAATGTGACCTGTTACCGACAAACGACCGAGCCGATAAGTACCGGACCGAAACCGACTTACACTTGTTTTAGAAAATACCGAATTCATCCGAATACCGAATAAGACGGACCGCTACCGACCGATACCAAAAGGGGTCATATGACCTGTTTTTTACCGATCGTTTTTGACCGAACCCGTTTTTGACCGACCTATTTCCGACCGTTTAACCTTTTTTTACACCTCTACTCGAGAAAAGAGGTTGGAACTCATTTTGTTTGCTCAGAATTGGAATGGAGAACGAAGGAGGAAGACCTACATAATTTTTTGTTTATAACTGATCAATATCAAAGGCAAATTAATCTGCCAAAAAAATACCTGAAATAAAAGAATATTAAACAAGAAGAGCATAAACGTGAGCGAAAAACAAGAAGAAATGGTCATATCATTAAGTTGTGCAATAGTCATAAATGACCACAAGGAATTAAAACCGACCAAAAATAAATTACCTTGATCCCAAACAAAAGCCCTAGCACACCACGCACATGCCACAAACAAGAGCTAGTAGCTAGACAAGGGCGGCGGCGTACGCGTGGGGAACCCATTACTAGCTCTTCAATTACTACAAATTAAACCCACATACATAAATATACATAAATATAATATAACAATGATATATTTTCAATGTGGGGCAAAGGAAAAGAAGTACTACCTCCGTTTTTTATTTGTAGTAAACACTTTTGTACGTTTTTTTAGGAACAAATTTAAGGGTGTAAATGAACAAATTAATTTTAAAAAATTTAATACCGGTAACTTCTAATCTTTATCTTGCTTGTGTTTAAATTATGTTAATTAATTTATAGGTTTATATCCTTAAATCTCTTTCTTAAAATGCGTGCAAAACAGTTTGTTGCAAATAAAAAGAAATGTATGAAGTAGAAACGATCCTTTCAAAAGCCAAACGATCCTTTGTATTTCTAACATAATATGTTTTTATTTTTATTTTCTAAAAAATCATGTATGAAATTTTGTAGAGTAGAACTGACAATATTGATCCAAAATTCAAATTTATCTGATCTGATTCTTAATCCGGACCAAAACTTATTTGATCCAATAATCTTCTGAAACTTAATAGTTCTTATCCATTCATACTAACATTACATATGCATAATAGGTCTGCCTGATTTGAACTCATCCGTCTAAAACCCATCTGAAACTTAAAAGGTCTGCCCGATTGGAACTCATCTGATCCGAAGACAACCCAATATGAACTCATCCGATCCAAAAATAAATCAATTTAATTCTAATTTTATTAAAGATAACTTTGGTCCATTACTCATATTCCACTTCCAATGAGTTATATACATAGGGACAGTAAATTAATTGGCAGCTCAAAAGATAATATAACAATTATGTACATTATATACAAACAAATATTATTTTCATATAATTGTTGAACAAAAAGAAAAACTTTATGAAAAAATCTTGTCATCATTATTCTCAAATTGATCCGAAATCAACCGACTCAAAACGGGAAAAGTCTTATTGTTAGCTCTACTTATATACAGAACCGAGGGTTCGCATATAACAGGATTGTAAATATCATTTTCGTTAGAAAAAAATTGGCTAATCCGAGCTTGGTTGTGAAAGAGGGCAACTACAATTAACAAAATTTATATATGCAAAGCCAAGCTTGGTACGACGTTTGCTTACATTAGGGAATAAGATGTAATCATGGTGTGCTGATTTTCAAATTAATTTCTGCCATAAATTTTAAAATAGTTGGCCAACAATAATGAAAATTTACTAGTTTGAACTTACTATGTTGTATATCCATTGTTAGTATCTTACTTTTTTTTTCTTTTTTTTTTAAGAATAATAGTACTCCCTCCGTAACACAAAAATGTAAACTTTGTAGAAAACACGGACTCTCATGTAAAAGTTTTATGTGGGTTAATTGTGTTGTAATTGTGTAGAGAAGAGAGAAATAAATAAGAAAACACGGACTCCCATGTAAAAGTAATGGCAAATGTGTAAATTGTATGAAGTTTTTTTGCCATATATAGAAAGTTTTGTAAAAGTTGATATTTTTGTGTTACACCCATATTTAGCAAAAGTTTACATTTTTATGTTACGGATGGAGTATATTACTTAATAATATGATTTATTGCCATACTTAATTTGTTTCCAGTACTTTAATAAGGGGTAACAAATGAGAAGAATTGTTACCTTTCGAAAACAGAATTTGTTACTTAAAGCTCTTAATAAACACTAAATAATGAAAGTGATTATTTAAATTCCCTTCCTACATCAAACTTATTCATACCAAACACCCCTTAGTGAGAATCAAAGGAAATGAATCATGTTATGGTCAATAGCAAATTAAGCCAAAGTGGGCCACTAGTTGACAGGCCCACAAGTACGAAAAAAGAAAATGAAAAAAGACTGGCACTCAAGTAAGCAAAACTGAATATGAATACTCTTTGTGATTATACCCATGACAAATAAAAGTCCAACCTTTATCCTAACAACGGTTATGGCTAAAGAAGACTTGGGCCATGAAAACTTGGGCCATGAAAGAAGCCTCCTTTTTTTTTGCTAAAGAAATAATAGGTCCTTACTCAAACCTACTTTTTTTTTAAATTAATACTAGTGTGTCATTCCAAACGTTGCCTCGGGTGTTACTTTTGTTTTACTTAATATGTACGTACTTTCTACTTTTGTGAAGAAAAAAAAGCACTCTATATTTAATAATAGGAATATATAAAATTACATCGTTAATTAGATCATTAATAAAAGTTAGGTGAGATGATAAATATATAATCTTGATTTGTAAGAGGTTGCAAGTTCAAATCTAGCTCTATATATTTTTCAATAAAAAGCAATGCAGTATGCTTATGTGGCGCACATACATTAGAGAATGCCACATGTACAAAACTAAGTGGCGCAATGTGGCGTGATGAGAATGCCACATGTATTTTAAAAAAAATTATGCTATCCATTAACTAGTTGCTTCGCAATCACTAAAATCTTACTAATATTAGGTGAGATCGTGAATTTAAACCTCGCATAAATTGAGTAGTTTAAATTTGAGGTAAAACTGCTCAAAGCCTAATACTAGCTACCAACATTACCAATAAAAAAATACAATTTAAATGGGTGCTCAAGGCATCAAATATCTCCAACCGCAGAATAATAATGGAGATCATATATACAACAAAATTTTCAAATGTCGAAAAAATAAATATACGAAGTATACAATTCCTGAAAACTCAAGCACCATTGGTTGCAATGGGTCTATTACACATCTGGATGTACGTAGAGGTAGGTACATAGAAACGTGTTTATTGCACATTTTTAATAATTCATGATGATTTGTAATTACATTTGCTCTAGAAAGTAGCTAGATACATTGCAAGACACCGAAAAATTCAGTTCTTGATCTGATGTAACAAAATCTTACACAAAAACTACATTCTATTTCGATCTTCGGTGATATTTTGACATCATTTAAAGCAAGCCGCATGGCAACTTGAAGAACTTCATTTATTTATCTCAATAACATGTCAAGATGCAAACAATTACAAAACTAAATTAAATTTATTATCAATTAAGTGGATGGAAACAATTACAAAACTATCATGCTGTCAAAGTGATAAAAATACATGTGATTGAGACATGGCTCTTATGTAACACGATTAATTCATTTGACTGGCCTTTCTGTATTTGATTCGACCCTGTATCGGGAATGATACCAATACTTTTTAATGTTTGCGTGATACTAATCAGTGTCATCTAATTTTTAAATTTGTCATCTTTGATCCAATATCAATACTCATTTTGTCGGCCTGTCCTCCGATCGATAACCAAGCATGGATCTCAATTTCTCATGTTGGAGGATAAAATTCTCCAACATCTCATAATCGACTGACAAACTTGTCTCTTGTAATACATTTCTAAAATAAAGTAAATTCTAAGTACATACAATATGTTAACATATCATATAAGATCATTAATTTGAATCTCACAAATCTGCAGTAAAATCTTCAATTTATGTGGAGCTTTTGGCACTCATTTGAGCTGGAAACAATGAATAAATGAAGCAATACAACTCTAAAACTGACTTCACCCCTCCATATATGTTTTTTTTTGGTTTGTTTTTTTATTTTTTTCTTGGTCAATGCAAGCAATGTTCACTGATTCTCACACCAAAGTTGTCATATTCTGATCATGATATATTCTTTGAAAAATGTTTGAGTTCTTACACAATATCTATTCACCTCAAAATTTAGTGTCACCCCATTCCTAAATCACCTGACATGTTTTCTTTAATTTGTTTCCTTGATTCCAACATATTGGAGACATGATATAAGATTTGATTTTTAATTATTCTAAAGAAGATAGGCAATGAGAAGATTGTGTTTTTGGCTAATCCAATATGTAGGAATTAAATTACATTAAAAAATATATACAAATTTACAATTATCCAGTGTAAAAAACTAAAATAAAAGGAAAATGTTTGTGTGAATGTAGACTTAGAGTGTTTGGTTACCGAAATGTATGTAATGAAAATGATTTTTTAATTGAATTTGTTAAAACATTTACGAACTAATATACACAGGATCAGAATGTTAATCTGCTTCGAAGTAACACTATTCTTTTTTTAATTTTCATGACTATCCGTTACCATTTAGAATGGTGCGGGCAATTAGAAGGGGATGACATTAGTTTCATATGTGTTGATGTATTCTAGCTCATAGACATTATCCTCATATTTTCCTTTCAAAATTAATGCCAATAACCAAAGAATTTACGCTAGAAACTCAACCATTGTGATTAATCAACAAAATGTGCACATATTATTTTCTTTTAATCAGCGTTTGCTAAATGTATGTTCCAGAGGGAAAAAAAGTTACATTGAGGAAAGTGATTTTTTTCGAGCAAATTAAAATAAGTGCAAATAGATGTTAATAAACATACTCCAGCGTCGAATGATAATAGATAAATCACAGTTACAAATTTGAATTTGTTCAAATATTAAGTTCAGAATTTAAAATCATGCAACAAGTGATTTGATGTAAAGCTCCAATTGCCTAATTATAAGCACTACATTCACATTAAGGGTCCATTTGTACACAAATCCAATGCAATAGGGTTCTATCCAAAAATCATACGATTTTTTGCCTTGAATAATACAACCTTTCACCAATTTGCAAAGAATAATACAACCTTTTGATTTTTCGTGAATAATACAACCTTGTACACAAATTTGCAACGAATGATACAAATGACCTGCTACCTGTTATTCAGGTTAAAATTAATAATTTTTTTATTTTTATTTTTTTAAAATCAGAAAAAAAAAAACTAAACCCTAAACCAAAACACCGGCCCCCCCACCCCCACCTCCACTCCTCCACCGCCACCACCACTCTACAACCGCCCCCACCCCCAATTCCCCCTCCCTGACTCGGCCCCCCACCCCCGATTCCCCCTCCCCTAAAACCGCCCACCCTTGAAACCCCCACCCTCCCCAACCCTCGAAACCCCCAACACGAGATCCCCCACCCCTCGAAACCACCACAGCCACTGCACCCCAACCTTGAAAACCTCCCTCCCACCTCCAGCCACCCCTCCCAACGACATCCACCCAATTCCGACCACCCTCGCCCCTCCCCCGGCGCTATTCGACCCCAGTCAACCCCCCCCCCGGTCCATGGCCACCCACCGCCCTCCCCCCATCCATCCCCCTGATTTCTGAATTTTTTTCCTTTTTTTAAATTTTTTTCTTTTTTTAAATTTTTTTTCTTTTTTTTTTAAAAAAAAAATTGCAACAACCAGTCAAAACTTGACACGTGTCCCAAAAACCTGTTTTATAAGTTAAAAACCGATTTTGTATCATTCGTTGCAAATTTGTGTACAAGGTTGTATTATTCACGAAAAATCAAAAGGTTGTATTATTCTTTGCAAATTGGCGAAATATTGTATTATTCAAGGCAAAAAACCCAAAATCATATATATGGTGATATATGCAACAGTGCAGCACATTAACGTATAGGTTGGCCATCCTGTTAAATCTTTTAATGTTGGACTCGATCAACCCCACGAGTGAGGCAAACAACATTGTTTGGGCTGTATAATCCAAACAAAGCTACAAATACTTTCCATGTTGCTTTCAACGGGTCCGGTCCTCCCTTCATGGAGTATCAACGAGTAAAAATGGAAATGGTTTGCTTCGAATAACATGATAAGTTTTTAAGCGCTAAATGCAAGCCCATACAATTAAGGGGCCGGGATAGTTAAAACCACACATAAAGCCTAATAAGATTTTATATGCAGCAGCCAGCAGTCCATTAACTTATATTATATATGTTGATCATCCTTTTATCAATCTTTCAATGTGAGACTCATGTTGCAGGTTATCATATCAAGTAAACGCCATGTTAATTACATACCAAGCTTATTAATTACATAATTAAATATTTACATACCAAAATAGGATAAAATGTGACTATGGAGTAAGTTTTAGTATTGCAACAAAAATAAGCAAACAAGCTAAGGCATGCATCAAAACATGGCAAGGGGATGGAAGAGGTCTGACAATGAGAAAGAGAAGAAGAAGTTTGTCTAATTGGCCTGGCAAGGCAAGGCAAATAAAAGAGGGAAACTTAGTGTCTCCTTGTCTCTTATATCACCATGTGGTTAATTAAACCATAAGACATGGCCTGGTGACAAATATTATTATTATTCATGGGAAACAATAATTTTACTAGCTTAGGAAGCTAAGTGTTCATTTACCGTACATAAATTTTAAAATTATATATATACTTACCAAAAAAAAAATAAAAAAAAGAGAGAGAGAGAGAGAGAAAAGAAATGAGATGCAATGCATTGATGCATGCATAGTTGTACATGCAATGCAATCTTCTGAATTTTGGTCTGGCAACCTTCCATGTGACCGTACATAGGCTAATTAGGAAACGTGGTCCTTTAATCACAGCATATATATATGCTTAATTTGGAAATTTATTAATTATTACTCCGTACTCATTATTATTATTATTATTATTATTATTATTATTATTATTATTATTATTATTATTAAGATCAATACCAAACCCATGTATCTTACCCAACTTTGTGAACAATAATTAAAAACAAATGGGACATTCTTAATTAATTATTTAGTAGTTGTTAATAATGTAGTTAAAGACACTTGGAAAGTTCTATGGGAATATTTCATTGTTTCCTTATTCAGGATTGTTCTAGTAAAAAAAATTCCATCGGGATTAAGAAAAGGGTAATCAATCCTATGCATATTTGAACTTCACAAATTCTTATATACGGTTGGCCGCATGGTTTGTGCAACCAACTGCATTGTTTCAAATGGTGCGGCCGTTTTTAGGTGTTAAAAATCTTTAGTGGGGTTACAAAGTGCTTTTTGAAGTAAACAAAGTGTTTAAGTGGGGTTACAAAGTATTTACTGTGGTTACAAAGTGTTTTTTTGGAGTTATAGTGGGGTTACAAAGTGTTTTTTGGGTTACGTAGTGTCTAAGTGGGGTTACAAAGTGTTTTTTGGAGTAACAAATATTTAAGTGGAATTACAAAGTGTTTATGTGGGATTACAAAGTTTTTTGGAGTTACAGTGGGATTATAAAGTCTTTTGGGGTTACGAATTAGTTTTTGGATTACAAAGTGTTTAAGTGGGGTTACAAAGTGTTTTTTGAGGTTAGAAGTGTTTTTTGGGGTTACAAAGTGTATTTTGGGGTTTCAAAGTGTTTTTATTTTGTTACAGTGTTTTTTGGGTTTAGAAAGTGTTTAAGTGGGGTTACAAAGTGTATAAGTGGGGTTACAAAGTTAGGGTTACAAAGTGTTTAAGTGGGTTACAAAGTTAAAGTAACCCCTCTGTTTGGTTTTACACAGCGCACCGCACCATTTAATAATGGTGCAACCAGCTGCACCAAAAACACGCTATTTAAACTTGAGTAATTATTGAATATTGATGTATAAAAGGATAAAGAGTGATAGATAATGAGAAATACACTGAAAATATAAGAACTTCATAACCAAATGTTTTGTTATTGATTGTGAGAGAATACAAGTACAACTAAAGAGGGAAGCAGACGAGTGAGGGTCCCCCTTGACTGGACAAGCCCTAGGCTATTTATTGCCCATTTAAGTTACTGCTATACATATATCAAACAACCAAATAATATGGAAAGACCCAAAAATAACTCTGACTAAAGTACATGTGATCTGGTCTTCTTTAAGATGTTAGTCAAATTCAAGATATCAGCTTTATTTCTTCTGGTTGTTGCAACCATTTTGACAAATTCCACGCCACGTCATCCAACAGAATCTGTATTCAGTTTATCTTAATGGTCACCTTGGAGGCACCACCTTTAGATCGAGTCAGCAGGGCAGCTTGGAACTGCACCCTTAATACAAGGGACTCTTCCCCAGTTTTAGGTGTTTGACTTGTTCCTTACATGACCCCCTTTCACTCAACTGAATATGTCACGTCATGGGCGTTTTTTTGGGGCCTAAAAAGATATCAAATTAGACCTTCAAATATTCAACTCGTGTGATATATGTCATTGTATTAGAGAATTTAATTAAACAGCAGATTATTTAGCCCATCAATTTAATAGGTTGGTTCTATCCTCTATACCTAAATCTTTCTTTAATATTAAAAAAAGAAAGAAAAGCAAAGCAAAGGGGACATGCATTATTAAGTAATTACTAGTACGGATCGGAGTATTTAAGCATGTTGTTGTATGGCAATTTGAGAGTAAAGCATGAAACCCAACATGTGATAATTTGTTATAAATCTTATTAGTACTACTGGACACAGGTACATATATAGTACTATAACTTTACTTTTTGTACGATCAATACCAGTTTTCGAACTAAGTAGAGATAATTACTCCGTGTTACTCGAACTTGAGATGTGAGTTTTCGTTTAGTAGGGTGAAAACATTATTCTTAAAATTCGTTTTCATATATCTACAAATAATAATGGGAATAAATTTGCATATAAATTTGAAATGAAAATATGTTGATTCTCACAATGGTGCTAGTTTATGTTAAATTTGATTGAATATTAGAAACGGGTCAGGGCAACCCAATATGAAGGGGGAGAGTTATGTCACTTACAAGACATATGAGGTTCCTTCCTAAAACCAATTGGTAATAGAAGGAGTAACTCCTAGACTTATAAGGTAGTTTAGTCTCTCCTCATCTTCCGATGTGGGACACTCACTAGTGTAGCATATGGGTTCAACACTCCCCCTCACTACTGAGTGTCCTTAGAATTTAGAGTTAACTGGAAAGGCAATTAAAAACAAATCCTCTTAGGGGTTGGACATCCTATCGAGGCAGACCCTTTCCAGTGCTTAATAAGACCCAGTTTAGAAGAGACCACAACATGGGCTCTAATACCATGTTAAATTTGATTGAATATTAGAAACGGGTCTGGACAACCCAATGGAGGAGGAGTGAAATATTTATTACCTCAATTAATTTATTATCAACCGCCAGACCGATTGTAAAAGTAAAATATTTCTTACAATAATGAGAAAACATTTTCCCTTCAAATTAAAATGAAAGGAAGAGTATTATCGATCATTCCTTTTCCTTACCTCCCTTAATACACTCCTCCCACGTCTACCTCCTTACTTTTCGTTTTATTTTTCTTATTTTTCATCATATTTCTTACATCGTACCAAATAATGAAAAACTTATTTTGCAATTGCATGTGTTTTTATTATTATAAATTATTTTTCATGAAAATTATCTACATTATTTTATAGAAATTTTGTGACGTACGTGGAAGTTTGATAGACTCGTATTTGATCTGATTTGTATGATTGACTTGTTTTTTCATTGATCATAATTAGTTAATTACATTTTTTTATATATCTTGAGAGCTCATGTCTCTCATTCTAATTCTAGCTTGGTAGAACTATTCTTTCTACCTTTTTGCTATATATTTTGTTGGAGTTCTCTTAATTTTTTCTTTCTTCTACAACTCATGCACATATTACATATTTATAATAGTTATATACTTGTATACATCAACCTAGATTTTTCTTTACAAGGTAGGTATTTCTAGAATCATCATCATTTGGTTTCTACACAATATTTTTCTAGATTGTTTTTATCAGACATCTAGATTTTTTTGAGATTGATCTCCAACAACATTTACAACTTTTTACACTGAACCAATGTAGCTTGAATCATAATCGGTGGTTAAGATGATTGTTTACTGAGTTAAATGGTGTGTTTTCTTCATCTTTTAAAAAAAAAATAGAGTGACAAATCATCAATTTGTTCACTCTAGTTAAAATAAGATCGATCTAATTGATTCAAATGCAACATGTGTATAAATTTAATTTAAAACTCATAAGTTTCACTTGTTTTGTACAAAATAAAATTAGGTTCATTCATGTCCAACTCATTTAGATAATTTCAAATATATTAAGAAAAAGAAAATGCACTGTAACCTACAGTCTATAATATCATGAATTGAGATTGAATGGATTTGAACGTCTTAGCCTTTATGGAGGGTAGACATTGTGATTACAATTTACATACATTCATAATTCATTGGTGGAGGTAGAAGTGGTCCAGGCCAGGACCACGATAAATTTGGAAATTTTTGGTTGGTATTGGTTTTTCAAGTTGCAACGGCAAGTGTTGAAAGGATATTTTCTGGAATGACGAAGATTGTGAAAGATAAATTAATAAATTATGTAATAGCATTTGAGATCAACTATTGAATAATTGCTTGATTACTTTTCTAGCTAGAGATTGATTTGTTTATAGATTTTAAGATGAATATGGTATTATAAATAGATAAAAACATGAAAAGTCGTTATGAACAATTGTAATACTACTTTTATAGTACTCTCTCTGTAACATAATAATGACATCATTTGATAATATGTATGAGAAGTAAAATATTCAATTGTTGTCACGATTATATATGTTACGAATGGAGCTCTATTTGTTTGTAACATTTAATTTATAGATTTGTAATACTTTCGGCTTGTAAGGTGGATTTTTTTAAATACTATTTGGTTGTAATATGAATTTTTTAATATTATTTTGATTGAACTTAATTATAAACTAGATCCGGAAAATAAATTATTTTCACATATATATGATCAATCAAACACAGTGACCAACCAGTCCCGAATTCGTGGATCCACCACTGCATACATTGATACAATAATCACATATGATATATAACACATCAAACACCAAATACAATCATTACTGCAACTAGGGGTTTTTTTTTTTCTTCTGTATTTCAACTTTTTATACTATTTATAATACAATTATTTTAACCAAAAACAATTAACTATTATTGGAACACAAGTGTTATCATCAAATATATTTCTTGACTTGTTGTGCAATATTTTTATTTTTTTTTCAAGATCAAATTTTTGCAATTATTATCAATCGGGGATTTAAAATATGGACGTACAGCATAAGTTGAATTTTAGAAAAGGTGCAAATTTAAATGGAGCAAAAACAAAGCATAATTTTTGGTAGGTAAGAAGGACAACTTTATTGAGCTGGAACCCCATTATCTTGCATGCATGCATGTTTGCTACTACAAACCTAAAATACAGATGAATTACTTTACTCCCCTAAAAAAAAAACTAAGTACTACTCTTTTTAATAAGTTCCATCAAGCATTGTTTTTGTATGCTTCCTCTTTTTTTCTTTATGTGCAACAAATGCTTTTGCACACATTTTAAGGAAGGAGTTTGATGTGCAAATATACATAAAGGTGAAATTGGACAAATTAATAAATACGAGTATAAAAATAGACACTAGTAACCTATAACCTTCCTCTTGCTTTTATTAAAATTTTGTTGATTAATTTTTTGGTTTATTCCCTTAATTTCCTCCATAAAATACATCCAAATTGACTTGTTGCACATAAAAAAACGAAGGAAGTAAAATTTTTGATGAGACAATCTCAAAGCCGGGCAAACAATGACATAAATTTGGCAAAAGCTAAGAAAGATATACGGATCGGAGTATTAAAAAGAACATGACCTAACGACTCATTTGGTAGCCGATCGATCATAAATGGTGGCAATGGGAATAAATTGATAACTAATTTAGAAGGAAAATCAAAATCCATTCCCATGGTAGTGCTAGTTTAACTCCAGTTTATCTAATTTTCTTCACAAATATTCATTCACATATTATGCCACCCAGACCAATGGTAATGGGTGGTAATAGAAAATAAGAAAAAAATTCAAGCTTAGGAATGAAAATATGTTTTCTATGAGGATTATAAGGTTGTTCTTTAACAAAATTATACTTTAAATCCATTACCATTAATTACCACAATTTATTACCAATAATCAGACGGGTTGTTAATCTTATAATTTAAGTTTTTGGAGACCGCCTCAACTTAGATTTACACTTAGCTTTTAGACAATACATTTAATTTGTTGATGCCAAAACTTGAAAAGCACACCTATAATAACTAGAACTGTATTATTGCTTATTGTATTTTATAAATTTCTCCATCAAATTGGAATTTAATAGCTTATCAATGAAATCAGCTAGCAGCATATACAAACACACTTTAATTTGTCCAATTTCAACTCTTTAACTTATATGGATTAAAATATTATTTGGATGCAGGTAATGTCCAATTTTTGTCCAAGACATGAGCAACATTATTAACCAATTAATAAGATGTTTCCAATTTTGTAGTGAAAGTAGTTGCTTTCAGTTTTGTAATTACAGAATACAGCAGAGAATGGTAATTGGTAAATGCCTTTGTCATACATTATTAATCATTCATAAGTACAATTCCCAAGTCATAATATATGTGCACAACTTGTCACCTCCACTCTTTGAGGCATCTCCATGTCTGGCATAGAAGGGATATTTACATATGAATCATCTACAAATTCAATGAACTATAACATAAAAGACTTCTCAAGATGTTGGTTTGGAATCCTCCACTAATTAAGGAACGAGTAGAACTGAGTGAGCAGTATGTTAAAAGTACATTACATATTACAGTCACGATTTATACTGATAGAATAATTGATTATAACAATACTTGATAGGTACCTTATCACAGACCAATAATGATTCACTAAAGCTTAGATTATTATTATTTTTAAAAAAAAAATTAGTATATGTTGGATTGTTTTGGGGATGATAGAATATAGATCGTGAGACAGTTTTGGAAAAAAAATACTCAAAATCAAACTCCCATATAATTAGCTAGGGTAGTCTATTAGCGACCTACTTCTTTGAAAATATAAAAACATTCGATGGAAATAAATTATTGAAATTCGAGTTTTATTATGTGATTAAGGACATAATTTAGCCCACCTGCAAGAGGTGGGTAGCTTTCAAACCCTTTGAAGGACATAATTTAAGCTCGAATTAAGTAACTAGCAAAGCAAAGTTTTGAATGCTAGAGTTCAAGAAGACTAAGCTAAGCTCAAATTCACATTCATTCAAGCCAAACTAAGCTATCCAAAGCTTACTCTTGGGATAACTAGTTACATAGGCAAAACCTTACTCTTTTATTGCAACTTGCAAGTATGGCAAAATTATGTCGGGCTTAATTAGGAGATAAGAAACAAGTTGATGGATTTTATAGTTAGTAAATTTTGATTTGGAATAATATTAGGTTGGAGATTAGACAAAAGGGTAGATCTCATACTTGACAAACCACATTTAAATTCACATGCCTTAAGGTTTCATAACATCATGAATTAGGCTAATCTAGTTGATGCTACATGTTCCTACACCTACATACATACCTTTAATATTAGGCACACTATACTAAAGTCTAATAAAATATCGAAGTTGCTAAAAAGGTGAAAAAGAGTTGATAAAATAATTTAATTTTGATAAAGTGCACTTATTAAAGAGCTTAATTACGGAATATCTTTGGTTCAAATAGAAAAAGTTGTGTGAGGAAACACTACTCTTTCTAATTCCAAAACTTCTACAGAAAGAGTTCAACCTTTATACTAAAAAAGGTTTAAAAGAGCTAAAAAAACATGTGTCCCTAATTATATAAACATAATAACATATCGCCTATTGGACAGGTTTTTCAATAGCTGATATAATATTGAAAATTAAGGATATGATATTGACTAGAGGTGATCGAGCAAGTTAGGCCCGAGTCCTTAAACATAGCCCGGCCCAATCAACCTGCTTTTGGGCCAATATGACTTGGTTTGAGTTCGCCCCGAAACCTTGTTGGCTTGAAATTTCGAGCTCTTTTTAACTTGGAGCCCAACCAACCAGACATTTTGCCCTGAGAATACCTGAACTGAAACTCGGTACGGCCTTTTTATCACCTCTAATATTGACAATAATGGATATGATTTTGTATTTGAGTGATAAGTGTAGACAAATTTACCAATTTGTATTTATGTAAAAAAAAATACATTTTTAAGCTTATTTGTATATGATATTAGTAGCATATGATATATTATTGATATCACAATATATGATATGTAGGTGATATTGCACAATTTGTCCAATAAACGATAAGTATTTATCAAATCTCCTCATATGACCATAAATATTTTGATGCATGTATTTGTAAGAAAATTTTATAATCCGTATTTTAAAAGAAAAAAAAATAAGAGAATAAAATAACTTATAAGTGTATGGATTACTACCCCATTACCAATTAGTTTTGGAAATGAACCTTCTTCGGCTTGTAAGTGGATTGAATTTCCCCTCTTTTGTATTGGATTGCCCAGGCCCATCTATAATATTTAGGTATGAAAAACTTTTTAATGGATCATGTCCAGAAGAGAAAGTTATGAAAACAGAGGAGCTCATTTCGCAAGTATTGACATAGAAGGGACCATAATTACTAAATAAGATGATGCTGCAATTAATGTGAAATGGACATAGGAAAGAAATGTAACAATTCACAGTCATCAAGAACCTATGAAGTACAACCTTAGGTGAATTAAATTTAACAATTAATAGAGAATCGATGAAGTAAGTATAAATATAGGAGAAATGTAACAATTAATACAGAACCGATGAAGTATAAATAAGTAGAATTAGATTACAAATTTGAAGGTACATGCATGTGTACCAATAGAATAATACTCACGCGATATACATTAGTTAAATTCTAATTATCATTAGTATAAAGGTTAATAAACATTATTCAAATTGCAAAATGAAATCAAATGAACATCCGTAATCAAATTAATGAACATTAAATGAGTATCGGTTGCATTTTTGTCAAGGGTTTCTTCCTCTAGGTCGCCACTAGTAAATCAGAATTAGATTTAACAGTTGATTCGATGGATGATGTATAAACTTATGAGAAATGCAATCATTAATGCAAAATGAATGAATTACTGCATCTTTGATACGTCCCTACATGTTTGCAAAATTTAGATAGTTTTACTTTTTGTTACAAGTTGTATTGACTGGGCAGACAATATGTAACTATGTAAAATATGAGTAAAAATTAGAGAGAACTTATGTGACACCACTTCGTTTTACAAAAATGTAGCTCACAATTAGTTTTCAGAATCAAACTTCAATTTCATGGATAATCAACCTCACAATTAATTATGAGGAGTATATTTTTGATAGTAGAACTTGCTAAAAATAACAGATGTAATTAAACAACAAGAGAGAAATAAAGATGGATGAATCAATAATGTACTTTTTACTTCATTGCTAACTAACATAGCCAATAGCTCCATTTACATAATTATCATGAAAAAAAGAATAAGGTATATAAAGTATATATTAATCTAAGTATACACTAGCTTAGTCTTAATAAGTGAGAATGTTTAACAAAGAAACTCTATTTTGTAGCAAACCCTTAAATAGACACCCAAGTTGTTTCTCAAGAATCTGAAGGCTAGCATCAAGAGCTTCAATTCTACTTTGCATAGTTTTTACATCAAATTTTGAGTCACTTTGAAGGGCTAAATCAACCCTAGAAACCTCAGTGAGGATATAATCTTCCTTCTTCTTGGCAACAAGCCTTGAAACCAATGACCATTTACTTGTCTTTGATGGGGTAGACAAGAACAATAAGAGTGACCTAAACACAACAATGGTTGCACTACAAGTCTCTCTTACAAGCCTAACCAAATTCACTAAACAAGGATCGGATTGATCAGTTACAGGAGCGGTGACTCCATATCTACCTTCTGTTTGTTTCAACACTTTAAGGCATCTTTGAGCGTCTTTTGCCGCCTTCTTTCTAAAACTGTTGTAAATGCTGATTTCCGTGTCAATACTTGTGGGGCCCTTTCTGCGGAGAGCAGACTGCAGGTCGCAAACCTGCTCTCTGAAACCTGAGATCAAATCGCGCCCAGTGCTACACGTGTCGAGAAGCGACACCGAGCTTTCTAAGGCCTCCTCAATAAGATTTTTATGTTGGGTGGAAAAAGATTGTACTAGTTCTTGTACATGAGCATATAATTCCACAAGGTTCAGGAGCCCGAGCTGAATGCTCTCAGCTCCTGAACACTGATCCGATGTAAAAACAACCCGTGTTTTAAGCCTATTGAGGGTTTCCTCAATTTCAAGTGAAGTTGGGTGAGATCTAGATGGTAAACTAATAGACCTAATAGGCTGAGATGAGGCAGCCATTTTTATTTTTATTTTTTATTTTTTTCTTTCTTGGTTCTTTGTAAGTCAAAAAATAGAGAAATGATGATGATTTTATTTGTGAGTTGAAAAATGAATGGTATGGACCAACATTTATATAGTGGAGTATAAATTAAAAAAGGAGACACATCGATGCATGTGAATAAGGCGACGTGGGTGTTTCTTTGCTCAGTCACTGTTACTATTAAACAGCAAAGTCCGACAACTAGCCAACCCACTATCTTATTTTATTATCATAGAGAATTGTATGGAATTTTTTTTTTATTAAATTAGTAAGTTGCCTGCTTTTCTGCTCTCTTATGTCCATAACCAATCATTTGCCAACAATATTTAATAATCGCCAAAAATTTGTTTTTGTCTACAAAAATTGGACTGATTTTACTGCTAAATAAATGCACCTTCACTAGTTATTTGTGTAAACTTGAACATAAAATGTCTATAATGACCCTAATTATATATCCCGTGTAATTTTCTCTCTCATACTTTATATCTAATTTTACATACCCATGTGATCTTTTCTATCCTACTTTATCTTAACAACTATCCAAATCCAATATACTTAACGTATTTTTTCTTGGAGTCCGTGCTAACTCATTTGTTGCAGTTAAAGTGCTACGGAGGCCACGGAGTACAATTTAAGTTACTAATATATTTAAATGTGATTTTATAAATTACTCATTCAAACCTATCTAAGCAAAATTATTATATATGTAGTGCAAAATTATCTAATGATGCAAGTAACAATAATAATTAAGAAAAAAAAAGAGAATATAAATGTCTCACGAATTGAAAGAAAAAGAAAATATCTACGAGTAGTAGAGAGTAGAGACAAGATCAATTAAACAGATTTAACTGTTACACAAATTTCAAGGAGTAAACAGATTGTAATCTGGAGCAGCAGGGTTGTTAGAGGGCAAAAGAAATCAGTAGAATGAATGAATTAAGAATAATAATGAGAATTGGCAATTTATGTCACTTTTAATTTATTTATGTGGGCAAAAACAAAAACAAACAAAGCCATTTTATTTACAATCGACTTGAAAAGGCAAAAGGGTGAACAAGTTGACGTTTTCTGGAGACAACAATACAGATGATTTAACATTATTTGCATATTTTATTTATATTTGTATCCAGCCAGTAACTACACTACACCTAGCACCTCAACTAGTAGTGGCTACTGCTAAATTGCTACATGCAAAAACTTAATCTACCCACTGAGTTGACTATCCAGTACTAATAAGGAGTTGTTGATGGCATTGATAACAGTCACACTTAATATAAGTAATATTATTTAGTTGTTCTACTAGTAGTGGGTTGTCAACCTTGTGGGTTGGTGTAGCAATGTCCATTGCTACACCCTCTGTCCCAATTTAAGTGCTACATTTTGTCTTGTAGCATTATTCATATGTGGTCTTTAATTGACTACTTCTAGTTTTTATAAGCGTAAAAAAAAAAAAACATAGTTATGATGAATTTAGTTTAATTCGTCGACAAAATGCAGCCTAAACAAAGCTTGAAACAACTCATCAAAAAATTTTACGAATGGCTTGGGCGCGACTAATTTCCCTAGCACCTCTTTTCTAGCTTGGGATAACGATTTTTCTTTCCATCCTTGAAGCCTTTTCCAAATCTTGTCCATGCCGGCAAAGGTAATTTTTTTAGACCGGCCCAACATAGTGGCCTGGGAAGACCCAAAGTTTTTTCTAAATCCTGTCCTTTATGCAAGTAAAGGTCGATGTCATTTTTTTAAACCTGCCCACCAAAGTGGGAAGACCCACCCAAATATTTTTCGTGCCAAACAACTTCCTTCAGACTCCCCTAGTAGCACTCTTGTTGTGTCTTCTCCCAAACTCTTGCTGAATGAAAGCTCGCATTTCTCAACATTTATCATTTGGCTTGAAAGACTTTCAAAAATCTTCAACATATTTGCAATTATTGTCACTTCTCGGTCATTGGCCAAGAGAAAATGATGCTATCTTCTGCACAAAGAATGAAAAGATAGGGTGAAATTGAGTCCCTGTCTCAAACTTCGCTCTGGAATAACAACACTTGTAGGCTTGCCATTCAACAAAATGTAATATTTGACTGAAGTCACACATTTCATGATGTTGTCCACCCAGAAAAATAGGAAAGCCCGTTTTTCACCTTGACAAAAATAGGTTCGGGTGACAATTAGTGAAGAATTGGCTTGAAATTGTTCGATTCGGTTTGTATGATTTTGACCATCTCTCACTATTTTGGACATAACTCGAGCTATGAATATCGGATTCAAGCAATTCCAGTGGCATTGAAAACTAGATTCAAAGAGCTTTTCAACGGTAGGTGATAAGCTCAATTCTGAGTTGAAACGAAGGAGTTATGGGCGTTCAAAGTCGCTGCATCAAACCAGGCCGCATGCTTTCTTTAGGGTTTTCTTTTGTTTTCTAGGGTTTAAAAATATTGAAACTTTCTGTGTAAACACAATTTATTTCTTTTCAATTCAATTAATCAAGTGAATTCAAGATTCAATCTTTCTTTCAATTCTGGTATTATTAATTTCTTCCTTTTTTATTTATGCCCTTTATCATGATTATGTTTATTGCTTTGAATATTTTAATTATGTGTGAGTAGTTCTTTAGATCTAGGGTTTGGGAAATTTTTTTTATTGATTAAATTAATTGAATCTTTTGTTCTTTATTTCATGACTTATTTTAATTCCCTAAAATCTGTTTTGTTCATATAAATTTGAGCAATAATCAAGTCGGTAGCCGAAAGGTGAAAATTAAACTTCATTAAGACTTAAGATTTTAGGCAGATTTATTTAATAAATTGCGAGAGCTTATTATGTAAATCTGTAGATCTAATAAACTGCGAAAGCTTGTTAAATCTTGGTTAGAATTTGTTAATGAATTACTGTGACGACCTGACTCGCTTAAACCTGCGCGGAAGAAACCGACGAGTCGAATTGTCGATCTAACAAACAAACCAACTAAAAATTAAAACAAAAACCTCAAAATGATTATTAATATAACCCAAAAACGTACAATACCCACAAGTTGTACAATACTAAACCCAAATGTACCAATACTAATGAATAACTCCAAATACTGTCAGAGTCAACATATACTAGATGTAAATCTATATGTCCAAACTATAAACATAACGTAGTCTAGAACAAGTGTAATACCCCGAAATTTAGGGCTAGAAAATTTCGCGGTTATTAGTTTTATTTATGCATTCTAAGTCCAAAAGGCCCAATTAAATTGGACTGTTTTACTTTATTTTCCTCTCTTTAAACTCAACTGGGCCAATGACCCAATCTTTTCCTCTTATTTTAGCTTGGCCGGTTTTCCTTGTTCTTTTGGGCCAAGTATTATTTCTCTTTGGATTTAATTTGATTAATTAGGTTATTAATTAAATTAAATAATATTTTTAAACTCCTTAAACTAATTCAAACCTAGCCTAAACTACCTAACTAAGTCCACTCCATCTCCCCTATTTTTGCTCACTCTCTCACGGTAGCCCATAGATTTTTAGGGCTTGTTTTGTTTTTCTTTGCTCTTCTTTTACCTCTATAAATATAGGGCTTAGCATGTTATATGTTCCTAATTGCTAAAGTTCTTAAACCCTACAATTTAAAATTCTCCTCCTCTCCTTCACAAAGAAAAAACCGTGCACTTTGTTCACCAATTGGTGAATATTGCCTTGGAATTTTTAGCGATCAGAGGTAACTTCGCTATTCCGTTTAATTTTGGTACAAACTATTCACATAGTTAATTAGGATTAAAAGCATGAAAATTGTAAAAGAATTAGTAACATGATTAGGTTTAAATAATTCGAACCATATGAATTTTATGAATATGATATTTCTTGATTTTAGTATGAATCTTTATTATTTTAAGGTATTCTATGCATAAATTAATTTATTTATTTATGTATCTTGTATGAATAATTGCATGAATATTTTTTTTCCCTTGTTGTGCTAATGTGTCGAGTGACTTAGAACAATTTTAGGAGTTTCTTTACTGTTTGGTCTTTAATCAAGATTTATTTCATGGCGAAATTCGTTCATCTCTTGCTTGAAATAATTTAATCTTTCAAACCGGTAAAACTGTCCAGAATCGGTTTACGAATTTATTAGGATACTTAATCAACTCGGAATGCTATGAAATTTTAGGTGGAAGTCAGTAATAGTTTTTTACAGCTTGTGTAAAATTTTCATAATTTTTAAAGTTCGTTTGATATGGAAGAAAAATCTGAAACTGAATTCAGCCTAATCTGATTTGTTAGTTATAAAATTCCTTAAAAATAGTAAAAGATGTTATTTTTGGACGAAAATTATGCACGTTAAACCTTGAACCTATATTTAACTTTCATTAAAATTTCGAGAGTAATCGAGACCTTTAAAAGGTCGTTCGTAATTTAATTCTTTAAAAATCAGATTGTGTAAAATATTGTAATTAAATTATTAAAACATGTTATTTTGAATTCTTGAAATCAATCTTGATCTTTTTTGAACCCTATGATAGCCGTGTGGTGTGATGTAAATAAAGGAATGATTTTGATCTTGTTTTAATCCATGTTTTATGATTTAATGTTTAAAGTAAATTAAATTGTTTATTATTAAGTTTATTTGATTAATTGTTGTTAATTGTATTCAATTGATTAAAAGTATAATTTTGGTATTTTTATTCAAGAGTGTCGAATGGCTTGTTGTGATAAAAATAGGATTTTTATCATATTTTGAGTAATATATGTTGTTAATTGTTAAATTGTTTATATGATTGTTAATGAACTGATCTGATTATTATGTTATAACTAAAGAAATGTCGAGTGGCCTTTTTATTTTGATCAACTTTAGTTTATTTTGGGACTTATAATAATATTGGGATAATTTTAGGAATTATTATTAGTATTAGTATTCGGATATTACTATTAATATTATTAATATTACGGTTATTATTAGTATTATTATTAATATTAGGAATCAGTAGGGATAAGATATAAAAGGTACGATAAGATACTAATAGGGAAAGAAAGGAAACAGAGTAGGAGGATTACGAATCGTTTCGATCTCTGGCTAGGAAAGACTTGGTATTTAAGGTGGCCAATATACGTGCCGCACCTCTCTTTCCTGGGACTTCGAACGGTTCATTTCCGAATACGGTCACCTAGTATTTCCCGATATAAGATAAGATATAAGATTTGAAAGATATAAGATAAGATAAGGACGCCCACCTGATGACCCGAGTAGTCAGACTGGGTTAAGTCGAAGCCACTGCTCAATGGGACGAACACACGAGTTCCCCCGAGTAGTTCTGGGTCTTAGGATATGTAGTCGTCTAAGTAGTAGTACACGAGCTGCTATTTGGGAGTTATGGCCATATCTTAGGCTTAGTGGTGAAACACGAGATCCGCTACGGGTTGAGTACACGAGCTCACCCCGGCATGTTCTAGGAAAGTTGTGGTGAAACACAAGATCCACAACGAGTTATAGTGACCGGTCCAATGAAAGATGATAATGATATGACATGAATTATAAGATATGATATGATGAAATGAAAGAATAAGATATGATATGTGAAGATATGATATGAATACGAGAGTATGAAAACCATATAGTATAAGCTAAGGATTAAATGTATAAGTCTTCCGCTGTGTATGATTCGAAGTATATATATTATGAGCAGGTACATTATATGTATATATGTACTCGTATGATGTGATGATGTATGTATATGTATTCGTATGATTATATGTATCTGTATTCGTAAGTATTGTGTACATGTATATTTGTGTTGTATTCGTATTTTGTATGTATTCCTAACCGTATTTTGCAGGTATTATTATACGTATGGTATACGTACCCTTATATGTATTTTATACGTATTTCTAACCGTATTTCTGCAGGTATTTGTATACGTATTTTATACGTATCCGTATACGTATTTTTGTACGTATTTTTATACGTATCTCGTATAATTTTTGTATACATTATATTATGTTCTATGCGTGTTTTCATGTGTATATTCTATGATATTATGTGTTTAGCGGTCCCTCAATTAAGCGGGACAGCCTAGTTACTCGCCACTGACGGTGGACCCCCCCCTCAGTTTCAGGTGACGATGCAGCAGCATAAAGCGGGCTTCCGTTGGATGGGTTTGAGTGTGGATGAAGTTTAGATTTATTTTAGTTATTCCAGGACTTATAAGACAATATTATAGTTTTTATTTATAATCCCAGTCTGTTGGGAAGACATTTACTTTGTTCATGTAACGCTTAGGCCCCATATGCCTTATTTGACTCTTGGATTATAGTTCAGTATTTTAATAAAAGTTGTTTAATTTTAGTTAATTAATTTCATTTATAGTTTAAATTGTTTAAGTAATGATCCGAATGTCGATTCCCTTCGTAAATCGACAAGTCAAAAAGTCGGGTCGTTACAACAAGAATATTATAACGGCACTCGCCCAACCAAAAGCTAAGCAGCATAGTCCTCATCAGAGTTACCTGAAAAATTAACAACAATCCACTGTCAGTGGCGAGTAACATAACAGTCTCACCCTAACATGGATACACATAATCATAGAACAAACCAAACAAACATATCAGACTACCAACCAACATATGAAAAAAAACGCCAAAAATACCAATAATCGTAAAATTGGCCAACTTTAATTATTCAAACTCAAAATCGTTAATCATCTTTGTCGTTACCATTTACATTTTAGACCGGACTATGCACGTACGAACGCATCTTACGCGAACAAACGTTCCTGCTATGCCAGGAATGAGAATCTTACTCCCAAACCCATGAATCCCATCTTACGGAAATTCATATCAAACAGACTACATTGCAAGTATACACTATCCCAATACCGCGGTCAGGATAGGGGCAACGTCTTAACCCAAAACTTAGAATCTTACTCCAAGATCAGGCGTCTAAAAGTAAATTTAAGCTAATTCTTTACTTACAACATCGAAGTTATTCTCAAGATCGCTTCTTTCGCCTTTTCTTGAGTTTAACCATAAACAATACTACTTCTTAAACCATTCTTTAACAAATCTTTAACTTCCTTTAAACCTTTCTTTAACTTCTTTAAAACGTCCTTTAGAAAACTTCATAAAACTTTGCTTATCTTTGAACAATACTTTGAAAAATATCACTAAACTTGTACTTTAAAGAACATATGACCAACTTTCAAGATTTCAAGATTCAACCAAGAACTCATCAAGAATTCAAAGAACTCATCAAGAACTCATCAAGAACTCAATCAAGAACTCGACTTCAACACAAAAACCACACGAAAACCTTAACAAAAACATGCACGAAAACTTAAGCAAATCATCATAAAATCAACACCCAAATCATACTTAAAAATCACGCATGAAATGATGAACAATCATCAAAAACTCATCCAACATGATCACTTAATCTATCCTATAATCATAGTACACATATTAAGGTAAGATAGTATGTTACCTTTTTGATGAACAAACAATACAATCACACAAACTTGCAGCCCGGAAAACCAAACCACATGGCTCACTCACACACACAGTTGCACGAACACAGCACGGCTTGGCTCGAACCACCACCATGAACCACCGTCTTCAACACGACACCACCACACGAACCACCGTCTTCACACGGCACCACCACACGAACCACACGGCCCTTTCATACGAAACACACGGACCCGATCACGAACACGACCTAATCGAACAAACCCCAATTCCAAACCCAAACTAGAAGTCTTGATTGAAAACGAAAGGAATTATTGTGTTTAGAGTTACTTAAAGATCAATAGAACTTTAATCTTTAAGTTTTGGAAGAGATTGGATGATGAACAATGGTTGGGTGTTCATACACCAAAATGGCGTGTGGAATCTAAGCAAAGGGAGAGTGTTTGGCTATATTTAATTGTGGCAAATGATGAACAAGGTGCAAATGATGGCAAATGAGTTCATAAGCCTTACTAACCCTTCTATTTATAGAAGTGGTTTATGGTGTGAACAAGAAGCAAGCGGCAATTAGGCCACTAATTACAAGGGGGGCCGGTTATGACAAGGCCAAAAATGGGCTTTTTGTGATCATTTGGGCTAATTGCACTCATGCATAATTAATAATGCCTAATTAGCATTTGGCCCAAAAATTAATTAACTAATTAGAAAAGTAAATAATAAAATTCTAATTTATTAAATAATAATAAAATAAATAATAAACAACCAAAAATAAAAATAATCGAAATTATCCACATAAAATAAAAATAAATAGTCCAAATAAATTTTTTACCATACATAAAATAACACAAATAATAAATAAATCAACGACAGAAATACTGATAAATCTGGATCATTACAATTATTGAACATTGGAATTTAATTAGTTTATGATTTCATTCATAAAACCCTAAACCCTAGAATTTCCCTGATTCAATTAAATGTTATAAAAATGCAGTTTTTATTTTCTGTCCTTTAATTATTAGTTCTTTAGGTTAAATTCAAATCACAAAGGCCCTTTACATAGTTCATACTTTTTAGTAATAAAAGATTTAATTTGCTTCTCTGTGGATTTCGACCCTACTTAATTATCACTACTACATTAGTATTGATATATAGGTTATTTTTGACGGGTTGCGAGGCCCTGTCAGTTTCGAATTAAAGTTTCAAACCAAAATCGGATAAGGACCAATTCGGATCGGATTGTTTGAGTTCGGATCATTCTTGGATTTGATTATTTCGGATTGGAACATTTCAGATCGGATCATTTCGGATCGGAACATTTCAACAGTACTTGTTTGATTCTTCAAAAAGATTACTTTTGTAGTTTTGTGTATAATTTTCAAGCATGCTTAACTAAAAAAAAGCCATTCAAATTCAACAATGTGTGATGACCCAAACATGAAAAATATTCCCAACAAGCCACTGTATATAAAATATTCAGTAGATAAAAAAGATGTTCTTTGGATCGGGCGAGTTCGGATCGGTTTGTTTGCGGATCAGACATGTTTGAATCGGGTTGTTTTCGAATTGGAACGATTTTGGATCGGACCTGTTCGGATTCAGATGAGTTTCGGACCTAGTGAGGTTCAGTTCTGATTGGTCCTGTTTGGATTCGGATGAGTTTCAGACCAGATGAGGTTCGGATCAGATTGCAATTCGGATTCGTCGTCCTGTTCGGATTCATATGAGTTTCAGACCATGTGGGGTTCGGGTCGGTATTTCGGATCGAGTTTTGGATTTCAAATTGATGTCAGGTCTAGACACAATGCATGTACTCCTATTCTATTTTATCATAAGCTTTACTCATGTCAAGTTTGACAACCATGGTTCTTCTTTTCTTTGCTTTACTATGATTCATGTGATGGAAAATTTCATAAGCTACCAATACATTATCAATGATTAAACGATTGCAAACAAAGGCACTTTGATAGTCTCCAATCATTTGGGGAAGAATTGTTTTAAGACGAATAGCAAGTGTTTTGAGATTAATTTATAAAAGACATCACATAAGCTAATGTGTAACGACCCGGAATTTTGGGCCAGAAAATTTCGCGGTTATTAATGATATGTCTTAATTCTAAGTCCAAAAAGGCCCATTTAATTTTGGACTGTTTTACTTTTTAGCCCATTCTTTTTCATCAAATTGGGCCAAGGACCCAATTTGTTCTTTTATCTACCCTTGGCCGGTTTTTAGTCTCCTTTTTGGGCTATTGGGTATTTCTAGTTTAATTGGGTAATTATGCTAATTACCAATTAAGAAGGCTTAAGTATTTTTCAACCAAGCCCATGACTTGGCCCCTATACTTAGTCCACATGGCCAGCCCTCACTTTCCCTTATTTTAGGATTTGCAACACTTCATCTTGTTCTATAAATAGGACTCTTGTCCCTTGTGTTGCCATTATGCATTTAAGCACTTAAAACTCCAAACTCTAAAGATCATTTTTCTCTCCTATTATCCCCTCAAAAAGTCGAACCTTCATTGTTTTTCCTTGGATTAATTAAGCGAATCCAGGTAACTATGCTCTCCTCTTTAATCTATGGGTAGAAAAACACATAGTTAATTAGGAATTGAAGCATGAAAATTGTAGGAAGTTTAATATTGTTTTCATATGAACATGTCGAGCATGAAGCATGAATTTCTTGATTGATTTTTATGTATTTTCTTGATTTTATGTATGATCTTGTATGAATTTATTTACCAATCAAATCTTGTTATTTCTTGATGAATTTTTCATGGTATCTGGTTTACTGTTTGATTATTAACCATGATTTATTTCGTGGCAAAATTCGTCCGTTTATTATTTATAAAAATTTAATCTTTCAAACCGGTAAAACTGTCCAGAATAGGTTTACGAATTTATTAGTGTACTTAATCAATTCGGAATGCTACTAAATTTTATATGGAAGTCAGTGATAATGTTTTACAGCTTGTGTTAAATTTTCGTAATTTTTAAAGATCGTTTGATATGGCATAAAATTCTGAAACCGAATTCAGCCTAATCTGACTGGTTAGTTATAAAATCACTTAAAAATAGTAAAAGATGTTATTTTTAGACGAAATTTATGCACGTTAATCCTTGAACCCATATTTAGCTCCCATAAAAATTTCCAGATTTTTAGAGATCTTTAGATGGTCGTTTTTAATTTAATTCTTTAAAAATCAGATTGTATAAATTAGGGCAATTGAATTATTAAAATGTGCTATTATTCATTCTTGAATTTTCGAGTGACCTAAGTATTAAAAGGGAACTAAAAATATGATTTTTATGATGAATCTTGATAGTATTGAATTATATTGATAAATCTTGAATTAAAAATTAAATCTTGTTATTATCTTCTAATTGTCAAGTGTATAGAAATTAAAAGAAGAGTTAAAAATATTATTTTTATGTTAATCTTGATGAATGTTGTCGAAAAATATGATTTTTATGTTTATTAATTAGTTAAATTATTTAATTCTTGATGATCGAATTCATATAAATTAATTGAATAATTTTGGCTATTATTGATATAAAATGTCGAGTGTGGTGAAAGTAGGAAAAATAGGATTTTTATTATATTTTGGTTAGTTTTGAATTATTATTAATTTAGGAAATAATTAATAATAAAAGTTATGGACAAAATAATTATTAGGGATAAGTTGTAAAGTGAAGGGATAAAAAGATATTATTAGTATTATTATTAAGAGGACCGAAATAATATTAGTACTATTAATATAAATATTTTTCGAATATTGTTACAAATTGGTATATGACGTAATATTAAGGTTAGTATCCGAAAGGATAGGATTATAAGTATATATATATTTTAAGAATAGTATATTATAAGAATTGAAGTTGCATAAGATATTACTAGGGATAAGAAAGGAAACAGAGTAATAGCTATACATGTTATGTTTCGGTCTCTGGCTAGGAAAGGCTTGGTATTTAAGGTGGCCAATATACGTGCCGCACCTCCCTTTCCTGGGACTCCGAACATTTCATTTCCTATTACGGTCACCTAGTATTATCCTAATATATGATACGATTAAATTAATTGAAGATATAAGATACAATATGGACACCCACCTGTATGATACACGAGTCATTAGTGGGTTAAGTCAGAACCACTACTCAATGGGACGAACACATGAGTTCCCCCGAGTAGTTTGACCTTAGAACATGTAGTCGTCTGGTAACCGTATCTGCGAGTCGCTACCAGGAAGTTATGGCCATAGCTTAGACTTAGCGGTGAAACACGGGATCCGCTATGGGATTGAGTACACGAGCTCCTCCCGGCATGTTCTAGGGAGTTATGGTGAAACACGAGATCCATAACGAGTTATTAGTGACCGGTCCAACAAAGATATTATATTACGATCATACGATTTGATAAGATGAAATCATAAGATGAAGTATAAGATGATTTCAAAAGATGATAAGATATGTTATGATCTAATGTGATAAGAAAGACATGATATGATATGATTAAGATATGATTTATGATGATATGATATGATATGATAAGAATATGATAAGTCATGATGATAAGAATATGATAAGTTATGATGATAAGATATGATTAAGATTTATTAATGATATAATTTAAGAAGGGTTAAGTATAAGTTAAGGATTGGGATAATTTAAGATGTATAGTATAAGGTATAAGTTTAGTATGTTAAGTCTTCCGCTGTGTATTTCTGTATTTATGGGTATGTATGTATGCGAGTAAGGATGCATGTATGTATGAATGTTGAGTGTATTTTTGTACGTATTTCTAACCGTATTTGCAGGGTTGATTGTACGTACATTATACGTAGATCATACGTATTCTAACCGTATTTCTGCAGGGGTATTTATACGTATTTTTATACGTATTTGTATACGTATTTTATACGTACTTTTATACGTATTATTATACGTACGTATATACGGAATTTGTGTATCTTTGTGTAAAGCATGTATTAAATCTTTTACAGTTTTTATGATATTTTCTATGATATTATGTGTTTGGTGGTCCCTCGATTAAATTGGACAGCCTAGTTACTCGCCACTGACGGTGGACCCCCCCCTCAGTTTCAGGTGATGTTGCAGCAGATTAGAGCGGGCTTCGCCGGATGGGCTTGAGAGTTTAGGCCTTTATTCTAAGTTTTCTAGTTTGTCCAGAACTACTTAAACATTTACTTAGTTTATTCTACGATCCCAGCATGTTGGGACAGTATTACCAAACTTATGATGTAATAATGAATATTGGATTTATTATGGTTTTTAGGAGTTATTTTAATAAAAGTCAATTCTTCCATTTATTTCATTTGATATATTGTTAATATGATTAAGTAATGATCCGAATGTCGATTTCCCTTCGTAAATCGACAAGCTAAAAAGTCGGGTCGTTACAGTTGGTATCAGAGCCATAGGTTTGACCCTAAGTTACTTCTTCACAAGTAACTTCGAAAGTTGAGCGCTTTATGAACCCGAGTGAACCTTAGCCTAATATGGAAAACCTGGATGAGTGAACCATGGGTAGAAGCCAGGGTTAAGACGATTTATCGTTTTCGTTTCGCGTTGGCGCCGTTTCGTATGTCGTGTATTTCTTAACGCGATTGTTGTTTCAGGATGTCGATCCCACGACCTTCAAGTTCCTGCCGTCGTCGTCGCAACTTAGAAGACGCAATTCTTACTTTGGCACAGAATAGCATGCGAGTCCAGAATTCCCAGTCGTCTTCGTTCGATCGGATTGCTCGTTTACGTCCTCCGACGTTACTATGTGCTTTTGTGTGAACTAACAATAGGAATGTTTAAGTGTGTACGTACAGGATGACGCCCCCAAGGCCAAACCTCAGACTTCGACACCGGAACCATCAATTCGTAGCCGTGACCGGTGTTTTATCAGAGTGGCGCAGCAGAAGCGTGGTGAGCCCATAACCCACAGGTCCAGGATCAGATTTCTCGTCATCGTCGTCCTACCAATGATGGCACGTCTGACCCCGTGGTGCGCAAGAGCTGGATTTGAGAGATGGAAGAACGGTTCGACGCAATCGGTTGTCCGGAAGATAAACGAGTTCAGATCGCTAGCTACTACCTTCGACTAGAAGCAGACGACTAGTTGATAACGGTTCGCCGCAGGGAAGAGCTGTGAAGAGCATGACACGGGAAGAGTTTACCTCCAAGCTACAAGAACGTATCTTTTCCGACGAGCTTAGGTGGCAAAAGCCAGAGGAGTTCCTGACGCTCACTTAGGGGACCATGTCAGTTCAGACATTTACCGACAAGTTCGCGAAGCTGTCCAGATTTGTCGCTGCAATATCTCCATCGGAAGCTGAGAAGCTGAAGCGGTATATCAAAATGACGAGTCCTCGCATTAGGGTACACGTTACGGCAACAGGTCAGCATCGTTTCAGAACGCGTACGAGACCGCCTTAGAGGTTCAAGCATCGTTCGAGGAGGAAAAGGCTACAAAGAAGAGAACCAGGGAAAGCCAACCAGCCGCAGTCGAGAAGAGACCACGAATCGAACCATTTCAGGAGCCGCAATCGCAGGACGGGCAAGCAACCAACGTTCCCGAGATCCCGGTTTGCAGAACGAACGTCATTCCAGAAAGTGGTGCGACGGGTTACGATAGCGTGAGGCGTGTGCAGTCAAGGAAGGCACAAGATTTAGGCGTGACCGAAGAACAAACCTGCAGCAATGGTGAGCCGGGTGCAAGCGAAGAACCGAGTCTTCTACGTGATCAAGAAGAGGCGGACGCGCAGCTGACGTAACTACGTGTACGGTCTCCGTTTACGGCTGATCGTTTATGTTATAGTTGTTCCATTGTTTTCTTACGTGAGCTTCTTTAAGTAAATTTCGAGGACGAAATTTATTTAAGGAGGGGTGATTGTAACGACCCGGAATTTTGGGCCAGAAAATTTCGCGGTTATTAATGATATGTCTTAATTCTAAGTCCAAAAAGGCCCATTTAATTTTGGACTGTTTTACTTTTTAGCCCATTCTTTTTCATCAAATTGGGCCAAGGACCCAATTTGTTCTTTTATCTACCCTTGGCCGGTTTTTAGTCTCCTTTTTGGGCTATTGGGTATTTCTAGTTTAATTGGGTAATTATGCTAATTACCAATTAAGAAGGCTTAAGTATTTTTCAACCAAGCCCATGACTTGGCCCCTATACTTAGTCCACATGGCCAGCCCTCACTTTCCCTTATTTTAGGATTTGCAACACTTCATCTTGTTCTATAAATAGGACTCTTGTCCCTTGTGTTGCCATTATGCATTTAAGCACTTAAAACTCCAAACTCTAAAGATCATTTTTCTCTCCTATTATCCCCTCAAAAAGTCGAACCTTCATTGTTTTTCCTTGGATTAATTAAGCGAATCCAGGTAACTATGCTCTCCTCTTTAATCTATGGGTAGAAAAACACATAGTTAATTAGGAATTGAAGCATGAAAATTGTAGGAAGTTTAATATTGTTTTCATATGAACATGTCGAGCATGAAGCATGAATTTCTTGATTGATTTTTATGTATTTTCTTGATTTTATGTATGATCTTGTATGAATTTATTTACCAATCAAATCTTGTTATTTCTTGATGAATTTTTCATGGTATCTGGTTTACTGTTTGATTATTAACCATGATTTATTTCGTGGCAAAATTCGTCCGTTTATTATTTATAAAAATTTAATCTTTCAAACCGGTAAAACTGTCCAGAATAGGTTTACGAATTTATTAGTGTACTTAATCAATTCGGAATGCTACTAAATTTTATATGGAAGTCAGTGATAATGTTTTACAGCTTGTGTTAAATTTTCGTAATTTTTAAAGATCGTTTGATATGGCATAAAATTCTGAAACCGAATTCAGCCTAATCTGACTGGTTAGTTATAAAATCACTTAAAAATAGTAAAAGATGTTATTTTTAGACGAAATTTATGCACGTTAATCCTTGAACCCATATTTAGCTCCCATAAAAATTTCCAGATTTTTAGAGATCTTTAGATGGTCGTTTTTAATTTAATTCTTTAAAAATCAGATTGTATAAATTAGGGCAATTGAATTATTAAAATGTGCTATTATTCATTCTTGAATTTTCGAGTGACCTAAGTATTAAAAGGGAACTAAAAATATGATTTTTATGATGAATCTTGATAGTATTGAATTATATTGATAAATCTTGAATTAAAAATTAAATCTTGTTATTATCTTCTAATTGTCAAGTGTATAGAAATTAAAAGAAGAGTTAAAAATATTATTTTTATGTTAATCTTGATGAATGTTGTCGAAAAATATGATTTTTATGTTTATTAATTAGTTAAATTATTTAATTCTTGATGATCGAATTCATATAAATTAATTGAATAATTTTGGCTATTATTGATATAAAATGTCGAGTGTGGTGAAAGTAGGAAAAATAGGATTTTTATTATATTTTGGTTAGTTTTGAATTATTATTAATTTAGGAAATAATTAATAATAAAAGTTATGGACAAAATAATTATTAGGGATAAGTTGTAAAGTGAAGGGATAAAAAGATATTATTAGTATTATTATTAAGAGGACCGAAATAATATTAGTACTATTAATATAAATATTTTTCGAATATTGTTACAAATTGGTATATGACGTAATATTAAGGTTAGTATCCGAAAGGATAGGATTATAAGTATATATATATTTTAAGAATAGTATATTATAAGAATTGAAGTTGCATAAGATATTACTAGGGATAAGAAAGGAAACAGAGTAATAGCTATACATGTTATGTTTCGGTCTCTGGCTAGGAAAGGCTTGGTATTTAAGGTGGCCAATATACGTGCCGCACCTCCCTTTCCTGGGACTCCGAACATTTCATTTCCTATTACGGTCACCTAGTATTATCCTAATATATGATACGATTAAATTAATTGAAGATATAAGATACAATATGGACACCCACCTGTATGATACACGAGTCATTAGTGGGTTAAGTCAGAACCACTACTCAATGGGACGAACACATGAGTTCCCCCGAGTAGTTTGACCTTAGAACATGTAGTCGTCTGGTAACCGTATCTGCGAGTCGCTACCAGGAAGTTATGGCCATAGCTTAGACTTAGCGGTGAAACACGGGATCCGCTATGGGATTGAGTACACGAGCTCCTCCCGGCATGTTCTAGGGAGTTATGGTGAAACACGAGATCCATAACGAGTTATTAGTGACCGGTCCAACAAAGATATTATATTACGATCATACGATTTGATAAGATGAAATCATAAGATGAAGTATAAGATGATTTCAAAAGATGATAAGATATGTTATGATCTAATGTGATAAGAAAGACATGATATGATATGATTAAGATATGATTTATGATGATATGATATGATATGATAAGAATATGATAAGTCATGATGATAAGAATATGATAAGTTATGATGATAAGATATGATTAAGATTTATTAATGATATAATTTAAGAAGGGTTAAGTATAAGTTAAGGATTGGGATAATTTAAGATGTATAGTATAAGGTATAAGTTTAGTATGTTAAGTCTTCCGCTGTGTATTTCTGTATTTATGGGTATGTATGTATGCGAGTAAGGATGCATGTATGTATGAATGTTGAGTGTATTTTTGTACGTATTTCTAACCGTATTTGCAGGGTTGATTGTACGTACATTATACGTAGATCATACGTATTCTAACCGTATTTCTGCAGGGGTATTTATACGTATTTTTATACGTATTTGTATACGTATTTTATACGTACTTTTATACGTATTATTATACGTACGTATATACGGAATTTGTGTATCTTTGTGTAAAGCATGTATTAAATCTTTTACAGTTTTTATGATATTTTCTATGATATTATGTGTTTGGTGGTCCCTCGATTAAATTGGACAGCCTAGTTACTCGCCACTGACGGTGGACCCCCCCCTCAGTTTCAGGTGATGTTGCAGCAGATTAGAGCGGGCTTCGCCGGATGGGCTTGAGAGTTTAGGCCTTTATTCTAAGTTTTCTAGTTTGTCCAGAACTACTTAAACATTTACTTAGTTTATTCTACGATCCCAGCATGTTGGGACAGTATTACCAAACTTATGATGTAATAATGAATATTGGATTTATTATGGTTTTTAGGAGTTATTTTAATAAAAGTCAATTCTTCCATTTATTTCATTTGATATATTGTTAATATGATTAAGTAATGATCCGAATGTCGATTTCCCTTCGTAAATCGACAAGCTAAAAAGTCGGGTCGTTACATAATGTGTCTTAAATCTTTCGTATGTTCTAAACTTTTCTTTTTTTAAATTAATGCCACATAAGTAAAATTAAGAGAGTCAGACATATCCTCACCATTTAAAAAATCAAGTGTCAAATTACAAATATTATCACAATTAATGCCCAAATATCACTTATAAAATAATGTAGGAAAACCATTAGGACCAGGATAATTATAAGCATGTATCTCGTCTAAAGATTGCTTTATCTCCTCCTTAGTAACACAATCATCAAGCATGGGTAAACCCTCTACCATAATGATCATTTCTGACCAGATCATTTCGGATTATCTTGATGATGATAATGGTGATAATTTTTTTTTTTCTTATAGTTTTCATTTGGTTCACTTATTATATGTAATAATATTTGTGTATATAAAATTAATACAATATTACTCTTTTGATTGTCAATTAATTTATTTTTCCCCATATATGGGTGTAATTGGAAGTAGATTTTGAGTAATGATGATCCAAATTTACCTTTAAGAAAATTCCTCTCTGATTTGTGATGGATGGGTTTGGATTGGATAGTTTTCGAATCGGATGGATTCGGATCTGACCTATTCGGATAAGTTTCGGACCAAATGAAGTTTGTATTGAATCGGTTGTCGAACCGGATTAGTTCAAACTTCAAATGATATTTTGAATGTTCCATTCGGATAAAAAATGGGTCTCGAATCGAATATTTCAGATCGAGTTTCGAATCTCGAAACAACTTTGTCATAGGGTAACTACTCATCCAATACAAGATAATTTTAATTAAAGCATCTAAAATAAAAACAATGAATGTATAGTTGATAAATTTTGTTTGCTGATATCATAAATGCTCAGATTGTAGCTATAATTCACTCTAGGGGTATTTGAAAAACAAAAGTTCGAGTAACTAAATAAATAAAATAAAAGATGAATTTATTTCTCCAAGGTTGCAATCAATTATGGTTGGGTGAAAGGGCGGTTAACACATGGAAGGATAAGTTGCTCTTACACAGGCAATTGGAGGAGGAAGTCCTGCAATAAAATTACAGAATTAATCTGGTCCAGAAACATGCAATTGGTTGGATACATACCCAGGCTATACTAGGGCAAATTCCTTTGCCACTCCCAATTAACAGGCACGTTGCTTTTACTCACTTTACTGACTAACACAGAAAAATTTGGATCAAATGGCAAATTATTGGATTATTTGGATCAAATTTGAAAGGTATGAACTATAACAGTTCTAATTTTAAAAGTATGAACTTTAGATTATTTCTAAACAGTACGAACTATATATATAGTAGCTTTGCAAGAAAAGGTATTAAGGAAAATTTAACCTGCTGCTCACGGTTTTAAAGCTGACATGCCAGTGAAACAAATTATAGTTGTTTGGAATTGAAGCTTTGTCTTTAAAAACCCCTCATTTCTCTTCTTTCTTCTCAGTTTTTAACAACTTCCTTCTCTTTTTTTTTTTTTTTTTCATTTCCTTATCTCATTCTCTTTCTTCTTCAATTCCTAGCGGCTATAATTTGTTGCACTGACACATCTGCGTTATCTAAAACCATGAGCAGCAGGTTAAAATTTCATTAATATCTTTCCTTACAAAGCTACTATATAGTTCGTACTGTTTAGAAATAATCCAAAGTTCATACCTTTAAAATTGGCACGGTCATAGTTCATACCTTTAAAAGTAATTTTTCCAATTTGAAATTGACAAATTTCTACTAAATTATTTATATTTCGGATCTTGTTCAAATCATTATGTTTTCCGATCAAATTGATTTTTAGATTGAGGTTTTTGACCGAAATCATATCGAAATTTAAGGTTTCAGATCAGATTATCAAGCCAAGTAGGTCATCATTTAGATAAGGTTTTCTTTACCAAAATTGAATTATGTGAAATGTTAATAAAAACATTGATATATTTTGATCTACATTCTCTAATAAATGAATTTCTAAAATATAATTTGTAATAATTTCAGGAATACCTACAAAAGAGTCTACAAATGTTGTAAATTTGAAAACGCCTATTCCAAATATCTCAGCTCGCCACTCTTTTCCTTTATGATTTTTAAAATTTCTGGAGGCCAAAAATTAACAAATTCACATTTTTTTAATTAAAAAACCTAAAAGAAAACCTGAGAAAAATTACATTTATAAAATTTGTACTAAAAAATTAATAAATGTTTATGAAACTGTTTTTGCTAATCTCAATACTACAATAATGGGGAAGCAATGATGTCCTCTTATAATATTCCATTTTTACCCTTTGTAAATTATTTTTATTGAAAAAAAAAAAAACACATTCACAAATTAATCAAGTTAAACAATAACTGCAACCAACACAACGCAAATATTTAACAAGACAATTTTCAAAAAGAAAATTCTACCATAAATTTGTCAATTAATTGAAATTATTGGCAGTATGTTGCCAAAATTATAACTAGCTAGTGATTAAAATATCAATGCTAATTGACATTAACTTTCATAAAAGATGTAAAATTAAAAGCATTGTCGTTTTTATGTCTGTCAATATTAGCACAACAATTATTTTAAACACTATTCTTTGTAAAAATGTTAATTTAATAGTTTGGAAAAGATACTATATAAACACAATTTTCTGCTCATTCTAAAACACATTTTTATAACTATTCATGCAAGCATGGCATCCATGAAATGCTATATATGTTGAGTTCCTGAATTAGGTTTTCAATGGTGACAAGCACTAATACGAAACAGTTGAGGACATATCCAATGGGTCGGGTTGGTGTAGAAAAGTTGCGGATTCGGATGTCAACGTACGTCTCCGGCCAGTATTAGCTTTTCTATCACCCAAGGTCTTCGGGTTGATATAGGTGGCATTTGGGCCCTTCGGATCGGGTACGGGTTGGGTTGGCTTGATTCGGGTTATTTGGTCAATTTGGGTTGAAGGACTTTTGGTTTTGGGGTCGGGTCGGGTTTGATTCGGATTTTCTCCAAATACATTTAAAAGACATAATAATCAATATTACACACTTTAACGTTTAGGTAATTCGGGGCGTGTCAGGGCAAATTTGGGTCATAATATCAAGTTTATTATACTTAGCATTGCATTCTCAACTATCTTGTATGTCTTTGCAAAAAAAGTATTGAGCAAAAACCATTTGAGAAAATTCACACTATTCAAACACTGAAAATTCCGTTGAGCAAAATACACATACTCCCTAATTTTTTATTTTTTTTTTTTAGTTTACAAACTTGGTTTTCATCAAATCCAAAACTCATTGGAGTAGGAGAAAAAAAAATTAAATGATGCTTAAAAGTTATATACAAAAGTAAGAGAAAGCATGAAAGAGAGAAAAAAATGGTAATTTTATTAAAGTTAGTCAAAAGAAAGAAATAGAGTATGTAAAAAAAAACTTTGGAATTGAATCATGCATGATAATTATTTTAATATATTCACTAGGTGAAATGTAATGTTTTGAACAAAAATAAAGACATAGGTAAAAATTATTTTAATACAGATTTTTAGGCTGCACATTGGTCCACATGAGTTTTGTCTTATTATAAAAAATGACTAAATTACCCTTATTTGTGGGCATGATTATACATAAACTATTATAAATTTATCTTGCCTCAAAATTTTTTTGAACATTTTGCAAAAATAATGCTGAGAAGAAAAATATTTACCAAAATACTGTCAAGATAATTTTATTTACTAGGATACTGTCCCGTAAGACTTATTATTTTTATTTTTCTGCACCGCAAACCGCTGACCATATCAGCTTTTAAATTGAATAAAACATTTTTTAAAAATGCGACTAAACAAAATCGATATCCTAGATAGCGATGTACTAAAAGAAATCGCAAAAGAGATAGCGATTTTTTTGGGTCGAAAAAATGGTGAATATGCCTTTGTTGTAGAGACCAGTCAGCGAAGTTGGAAAGTTTTTCACTTCAGCTAAAATCACTATCTAAAATAGCAATTCAGCTATTTGAATTTGCAATGTAGAGACTAGCAAACAAAATCGTTGTTTAAATTAGCGTTTTTCTTTTTAAAATCGCTATTTGAATTTGCAATGTTGAAACAGTATTAGCGATGTTAGTGCTGTATTAGTATTTTATTTATTTTTTTTTAAAAAAAAGCTAAACTCCTCTGTGTCCTACATGGACAATATTTGCGTAAATATTTTACTTTCGAAGTATTTTAGGTAAATATTTTTGGCCTTAATATTATTGGGGCAAATCATCTTTCTTTTTTTTTCGAAAATTGCCTCACATATAACAATTCCCCAGCTACTTTTTTAAAGTTTTAATAAGCTACTCGATCAAGAAGATTAATTTTTTTCCCATAGTCCTGAACTACTGGCACTTTGAGGAATGACGCATGGAATTGATAGAACATTCAATCGTCCACGACATCACGGAAGATTAAATATATCTTACCCTATTATCGACAGCTATATTCTTTGTCGTATGTGATTCAAATAATTTTATTTTAGAGCAATCATGTAAGAGTATATGAAAACTATGCATCTTTATTTGGGCCTTTGGCAATTGCCCGTGCAAAGATTGTGAATCTATTATGAGTATATATACACCCCAATCTAGAGTTTATGAATTCGATTCTTATCGTCATTCTCCCGGTATAAGTAATGCTACATTTATATTCCTGTGATATCGAGTTTTGAGTTAATTAGGACGTAATTTATTCTACCATACAAAAACCTAATTATGTGGCCGAATAAGAGGATTAAGCTCTAGCGCAATAACGTTGGAATGGATTTGCAATTCAAAGTGTGAGAGTTTGATCCTCATTGCCCCATCTTCTTATAGCAATACTAGCATGGAAATCATGTAATGATCTTTGCGCTAGGGCTCCGTTAGAAGTACAACTTTTTATTTTATTTATGGATGAGCATTAAAAATGATTGAAAATCTAATTTAATTTCGATTCGATCCAAATAATTCAATTCTTTTCCATTCTGAAAGAATGGGATTATGAATTTGGATACAATTTAATATTTTAAAATATCCAAAAGAGAATGAATATCAATTATCAAATTTTTAGGATATCCCACATCTGACTATATTTTGTTTATTCAAATATTTGAAACATTTTAAAACTATAAAATCTAAAAAAATTCAGAAATTTTAAATACTGTGGTATAAGACATTTGAAATATATTTAGAAAATTGGATACCCAAAGAACAATAATACTTTATAATTTTAATAAAAGAAGAACATTTTGAAAATTTTGGATATTTTGATGTATTCAAATGTCCAATTATAATATTATAATTATAATATTGAAGAAAATTTCGAATATCTGAATGTAATTGATCAAACTTTTTTGTATATCAAATAAGTGATATCTAAAAAAATTCGAATAGAATATTAGATATCCTAAATTTTAGACATCAATTATCCAATTTGTGGACATCCCTATATATATCAAATGGCATATCTTATTGGGCGGATCAAATTATGCAAATGGTAGTAATAAAAAGAAATGTGTAATTTAGTTTGAGTTAAAAAATAAAAAGCACCATGCTAGTTCCTAGGTTATCGAGACGTAACTTGTGATACTCTTCCCAAACTTTCATTCCCATATGATATACTCCCTCCGTAACATATTAATGGCAACGATTAAACATATTATAGTTTGAATTAAAATGTCAAATCGTTGACATTAATATGTTACGGGGTTAATATTAATATTAAGCATCAAAATTTTGATGCAAAGTGATGCTTCTAAATTCTCGAAAGAGAATATATCTCTGGCTCTAGCGCAAAAGACGAGTACCACGGTGTTGCCGATGTTGTTGCACGTGCTTCTTTACTTCATAACTTGTTACTCTGTACTTGAGATTTATTATCCCCTTCGAATGGAAACTATTAGGTATTGCAATAATGTTAGTGAGGTATATCTTTCTAGCAACCTAAGTTAGATCAACACCAACGCACTAAATATTTTGCACTAGATATTCACTGTAACTGTGAAAATTTTCAATACTGCATGTTTTTAAATCGAATTCAGGAGCTCGTGCCTGGAATTCTGAAGCCCTAACCACTGGGCTATGACTTCATTCTCAAATGCAAAACACATATATCTATATAAAATTGTTTGCGTGAATGTAGAATACATTTAAGCAATACTCACATTGGTATACCTGAGAATGATTATCCAAACCTTTTTTTTCTTCGATTATTCCCATTGGTATACCTGAGAATTTGTGTATTCTCAGTGGTATACTTAAGTTTTAAAAAATCCCAGTGGTATACCTACATTATTAATTATTAGTGAAATTCAATAACAACTTTTAAAGGCTATTTCAGGCCATTAAATACCACTAATTCGACCATAAACATACTTAGGTTAGCTATAGTTACTTTTTTTGGGCAACTACAATTGACTAAATAAAAAGAAAAAAAATAAAAAAAATAATTAATGGTTGTGAATGTCCCAAAACAACCTTTAAAAGTGATTATTGAATTAAATTAATAATGTAGGTATACCACTTGGATTTTTTAAAGCTGAAGTATACCGCTGGGAATAATCCTTTTCTTTTTCTTTTGAAAGTGTTGTAAGTTGTAACCATCAAATTAGGAAAATATGCTATTCTTAAACTTTCTTGTTTAATTCCATACAACTTCACAAACACTCATTGCCATCGACTTGTACTCAGATCAGCTTCATCACTACGTCTAGACGCCAATGGTTGTCTTTTTTACTTCCATGAAATTAGTGATGCTCTTCCTGTTGTTTTTCATCAAAGTCTCTGTCTGACTCCCGCTCGGCTCGATCACCATTTATTCTTCCTTTCAACTTCTTTATGTATAGTATATCCACTCTTATAAGGTGATTTAAACACTTTATAAGGATAATTCCCCCACATAAAACTTCACATTTTTACACATAAATACCTTATTATTTTCTAGTTATATCAATTTATAGCCCTTTTGTGCTTAAGGGTATCCTATAACTATGCAAGCCACACCCTTTATCTTTAAATTGAACCATATGTTTTAGTTGCATGATAATAAAAGCTTTGTTTTGAATCCTACTTCATATGGAGTTTTCTGCTGCAAGACATAAAATAGAATAAAGTTGTGGCCCCCACTTTATTTAAATCAAACATGTAATAATCCTCTAAGGACAACTTATACCGTGTTCTTTTGGATTGAATTCGTCTGAACTAAAATGAACTAAATTAAATCTTATACTTAGCTAGAGATAAAATGAACTAAATTAAATTTATCTAAAGTGAACTGAACAAAAAATTTAAAAATCAATTCCAAAAGAACATTGCCTTGGTAAGAAAAATATAGGAATCTTAAAGTGGTGGATGAGGTAATATGTGCATAAACATATCTTAAATCACATGACCATATTCTAATACTTTGCATCCTCCTCCTGCTCAAAAGACACCATATGGATCAAATCCATTGTACAGTACTATATACTATATAGGACATCCAGGACATAATTGGTTAATGGTATCATATGCTCAAGAAATGGGCATAATTTCCCAAGTCAGATATGGTCCAGTCAAACAAATCACGTATGTAATGCTGCATGTGCGACAATACTTGTATAGATATATAGTACCAATTACTATATCAAATATTCTAATCTCAAAAATACAACCCACTGCTAAGTGCTGAAGGGGTAAATTATAAGTGGATTTTTATAATATTTTCTCACAAAATTACTTAAAATGCCATTCACTTGATGGATTAAAAACTAGCCCACTCTTAACTACAGTATCAGTTCCCTTTTAGAAGGCAAGATCTAACATGTATGTTTCTCTCAACTCCACTGATTTGCCAACTTATTATATCTTCCAATAGACTGCTTCTTTCCAAATCCATCTAAATCTATTCTGTTTACCATTTTTCCTGTCACTACTAAAATTTTTAACTGATAAAATTCACTTTTAGCATGATAAACTATCATTTTTATGTCAAAATGTTTGATAGTAAAAGTTGCAAGTTTTTTGGTTAAAAGTTAAGCCCGGCGTCTCTTTTGTGAGTAAAAAAACCAGCTACACTCAAGGGCTGGACTCGTCCAAGTGGGCCACTCTGTTTATTTAGCTGATTCTGTTATTTTGCAAAAAGTCACTTCAAAAGGCCTGCTAACAACTTCTGGCTGATCCAGGCTGAGAACGTAACATGTATGTATCTAGGCAGGGCCATGTGGGGCTTGACCAAATCAGCCCCACTAGCCAACTCTAACAGAAGCACCTATCACAGGAACAAGTATGGTTTAGCAGGCTTGGACTGCTACTGCTATACAACTTATACAAATCCTGATGCAGGGAATGTTGTTCAATGCATTTTAAAAACTTTTCATTTCATATGAAGAGATGTACTGATGTAGCATCCCAATTATAAGACATCAATTTAAAGACTTAATACCTAAGTAAATCCATGTAAGACGACCGGTATATAAAGAATACTAAACAAGGAACTAAAAGAATCAGAAGGGGAGAAGATAGTACAAGCGTACTTGTAACAATGAAGTCAGTAATACAAGGCAGCTAGTTTATTCCTGTTTCTGCCAGCTTCACCCACCCAAATGTGCCCGAGTCCAAACGCGAACCAGCACAGCGAAGCAATCATGAAGATGTACAACTTTCTCAAACCATGGCCAGTCCTGAATGCGTTGCAGTGTCCCCAGAGGATCTATAATTTGCAGGTTCGAAAGTGCAGGTAGCTATAAGGAAACTAAACCTTCTGTAGAAGAAATTTTAAGTTCCTTATCAGTAAGCATACAGCTTCGCCAGTCCAACCAAAGCTACAACTTGCGCAACCCAAGTAAGCTTTCACAGAAGATCACCATTGTCAGACCAATGTGCAGCCAAAGACCCTGTAAATATGTATGGATTTAATTAACTTGCAAGATTACATAAGCAAACCCTTCCTATGTCCTAATGTAATATACTAATATGTGGATGGGGGTCAATGCAAAACAAGAATCAGTTGTCTTCAACATGTATACATTTGGAAATGGAAATCTAATCTTCGAAATGATTCGGATTCTTTTGAGTGAGAATAAAAAGGCAAATAGGTTCTATAGACAATATACAAAATAGGCTTCAGGATGCAAACAACCAATGATAAATTAGACTTGTATAGAATTGACAATTCGTACATGCTTTGTGTTGCTTAAGACGTAGCAAAAAAGAATAGAGCTCTTAATGTTCAAGGTATGTTATGAGAAAATATAAAGTAAAGATCAACAAGAACAAACACATATTTAACGTGGTTCACCAACTATGTGTTGGCTACGTCCACCAGCAGAGAAGAGAGTATTTTATTGATGAGGAATATTTCAGAATACAAAATTAGGCTACAGATTTGGGAGCATAAATAGAAATTTAGAAAACCCTAATAATAGTAGGCCTAGAAAAACCCAAAACACAAAACCCAAAGTCTAATTACAATAATCCGAAAAACTTCGGGGGCGTTGCCCCCTAACCCCCATGAACCACCTCCCAAGGGACTCAAGTCAGTTTATAAGACACAAGTGTTCAGCCTATCTTATACCCTTGAATGAAAACCTTTCAATTAACCAACTTGAACTACTGCCCAATAAAAATTAACTTAAAAAGTCCTATAACAGAATATAGTAACATCATATGCAAGCTTCCCTTTTTACAAATGATTACACTTTCCAATCCAGCCATGTAAAATCATTGATCCTCTCTTCAAGAACATGTTACTATATATCATCAGACAGAGCTCTCTTTTTTTGTCCACAACACCCTAGTGCTTAATGTAAAGACATAAATGGAAAGTCAAGTGCCAATTCTAAATTTCCTATGGGATAACGCCCCTTCATATGTAATATCAAAATAAAAAGTCAACGTCTATATTTTTATTCAGCCATCAACTAATTTTATAGAATACACACAACCTACATATAGATAAAGTCAACATTTATATTAATATTCAAACACAATGAAAAGCAATGCAATCCTACCATATGTAACCAAATCTTCTGAGGTTGACACAGCACTGCTAATATGACACAGCAATCCTCATAAACGTTCAATTACTCGCTTTAAAAAATTCTTTGAACAAGTGTGCTTAACCTTTTATTCCTCCCGTCCACGTTTACTTGTTAAGTTTTTCTAATCAGTAATCGAGATGTCCAAAATTAATTGTTACACTTTCTTTCTAAGCCTATGGTCCACAGGTAAATTCTTCCTACTCTACTCTCAACTTTCTCACATAATTTTTACCCGTGCTGTTCTTATTTTAACACTCTTTACCCCTCCTATCCTCTTCTTATATAAAGTTCAAAAAAGAACTATTAAATGAATAAATGAGATCGATGGCGAAACATATAAGGTACAACTGTACAAGCAAAGGCTACACTTATTTTTTTCCTATAAGGAATAAATTAACTTTTTATCTCCTGTTTGTCATTAATAGGCCCTTTAGTCATTCATTCACTAAACCAATGGTCCATTTTATTCTTGGCCTTCAATTAATTCAGTTATAATAATGAAAGATGATTAGTAGTTCAACTCACTCTATGAGTTGTAGACTTTAAAAATAGTTTGACCTCATAACATAGAATATCGCATAACTTAGGGCATTGCGAGGTAAGCAACTCTTTGCATTAAAAACGTAAGTAAAATTTAATGCAATAATTATACACCCATATAATATACTTTAGGTCTGCCTTTACGATCAAACTATATACTTTCCGAAGTTCAATTTATAAGCTACTATGTTCAAGTTACAAAGGCTCAAACAATATACAGCTCATTAACAAACCAAATAAACAGCTACCCGTATAAATTCAACTTGAAATTATGTTACCAAAATTTGCTAATCCAATTTAACAACATTTCTAGTTTTAAACAGCAAGACCTTGTTGGAAATTGGAATCAAATGATATAAATCAGATTCTAGTCTTTTTTGGTCTTCAATCTGGCAATCCCCATTCTTGACTCTATACATTTAGGTATAGCCATACTCCATACAATACAACAAAGTATAAGAAATGAATTGATCAATATGCTATATTCTTAAACCTGCAATCCCTTTTACATTACTTAAAGCACTTAATCGAATATAAATTGACACAGACATGATACATATGCAATACGTGCAGACTGAGACTATCACACAATTTCAAAAATCTCATAAAGAGCCACAATATATAAAAGTTTTCCTTCTCCCCCATCCCTACCGTACAAGACACAATACAACACACACGTGTGTAATGACTCAAATATTAGGATGGGGTAATTTAGGAATTTTATAATAATTCACATGTTACATGATTCTAGAATAGTACCTGGGGTCTTTATATATATATAGAAGTAGGCTCGTGTGAGAAATGTAGTTTTGGTGAGAAAGGTGAGAAGCAACCACAACCCTTTGATCAACAAATGAATGGCTAAGATTAAAGTTGATTTTCCCTCCTTACTCCTTCTATTGTTTGGAGTCAATGTATCTATGACATAAAATCAATGTATTTTTACTCAATGTATTTATAGTATATTTTGAAAGTATTTATAGTTTTTAATTAATGTACCTCTAGGTCATAGTTAATGTATTTATCTCTTCTCACATTTCTCACCATAAGAAATTTCTCACCGGAACCCAACCATATATATATATATATATATATATGACTAAGGAGAAAGAAAAAGGTGTTGAAGAATGATATTGAGAATTTAGTATTAGTTTTAGCTAGGTTTAGTTGTATTATTTCCCTTCACTTGTATTACTTCATTTTATCATGAATTCAAGTCAATCTTTTGGTTTAGTTTATCAGCAGATTCATTGTCATTTTGCTCACTAACTCCACTGAAATCCATCACTCAAGGCAGTCCATGACAACGTGTATCACACTATACATAAGAAAATATATACAAACCAGTTAATGCCCGAGCGATGCTTGATTTTTTAACTAATACAGTACGAAGGAAGAATAACATTTTTAATAGTTCTAATTTTTTATTTTATTTTAAAATAATTATTGACAAATTCTAATTTTTTATACAATTTTCATTAAATAATACTCATTAGTTAAACATGTTTAGATTTTCAATGCTACCAATAAATAATAAATTAATAATGCATGGTAATAGCAAATATCAAGAGTAAAATAATTACTTCACTTTGTTAGATTTGAGAGGGAAAAGGATGAGTTTAAGAGGGAAAAACATTAAGTAGTGGTTTTAGTTTTAGTAGATAGTATATATAGAATGACTTACACTACTATAGTCAATTTCTCATGTTGGAATAATGGAATTGAATGGATTAGAACCCTATATCAAAGAGTATGGACTGAAAACCCACACCTACTATATATGTGTTTGGTTTGACCTAACTGGTTTTATATTTATCTCTACCAATTGAAAAGGGCTTAGAAACTATGAGTATTTGACAAGGTATTGGAATTGATATATGTTTTGGGAATGAAGTGGCATGAGAATGACAGTATAAATTGGGAAATGGGAATCCACATACTTTTTCGAGTTTGCTTCATTAAATTATTAAAGAAGGTATGAGAATCTCACTTTTCGAGGAGAGGTGGCTATGAGATTCAAGGGGTTTTAAGCCTTAAGGAGAATAAGAAACCATTGGATATGAAATTCATACTTCACTGCCTCAACCAAGATCACATCCATTTCATTCCAGTGCCCCAAACAATATCATATCCATTTCATACTGTCTCCTAGGATTTTTTTTCATGTGTTTAATTATTTATTAGTTTTGTTTTTCAACTTAAAATCTCTTATTCTTAAACTTATCCAACTTTTATTTCTTAAATCAATGTTCCAACACTTTGGGCAGCATTGTGTTGTACTGTACAATGGCTACAACATAGCAGCAGTAAGTTAAGCATGGGGAAAAAATAATTTGAACCAACTAACAATTTCAACATTATTTAAAAATAACAAAATAAAAAGATCTCTGCACACCTTAAATGGGGGGGGGGGGGGGGGATCTTTCAAAGAAAGGGTTCTATAGTTCATAGGCCTTATCAAAAAAATAAGTAATATAAAATAAAACATAAACCAAGAACAGAAGTTGAACTAATAGTCTAATACTAAGCAAGAAGAAAAGGATGTGTTGCCCAGCACTAGAAAAACATATTCGAATAAAATAAAAATCAGATTGATGTTTCAAGAATTGACAAAGAACATGGCATCGGAGAACAAGGATATAGACACTACGTAATTCCTAATCTCACATCCTATCCTTTTCCAGTGTGTAAATTCTAAGATTTGTATCTTGGGTTGATGAAGTTAGAATGTTAAGAGATGTGGCAGATTGACAAGTAAGACATATTTGGGGTTGAGAATGTCATACGTAGAATGACAAGTATGGTGGGGTTAGAAATCCGTTGGTACAAGGTTCCAAGTAAAAGGATCAACCAACACTTGAGTTAAATCAGTTAATTCAACAATATCTGTGGGTACAATTTTTCTAGAAATTCATGTCTATTTGCAGGCATTTATTTGAAATCTAGTTCATACAAAGAACCTAATACGCTAATAAAAATACATATATTCTCAGCAGAACAGATAACCTATCTAGATAAATAAAGATATGTCAAACAGCACCAATAATGAAAGCATATATCAACAGTTTGTTGTCTCCAACAAAAATATCATGTAAAGTTTTACATCAGTATACATTTGCAGCATAAAATATAGGTGACAAATAATTTACATGTATACATAAGCAAGATGACAAAAACGAATACAATGCCCCAGGTAGATATTTTGGGTAATTATCACTTATGAGCAGAGTTTCATAGTTCCCTAAAGTGCCTACCGATTGTGATCAGCAAACTAAGGTCGGTTTTGGGGTATTTTTGGCCCATTTCGAGCGAACTACGAACTATAGAAGCCAACTAAAAGGTGAATTATGTAACACAACTTATGAGCAATGCTATATTAATAAAATCTCACTTAAACTGTTAAACATAGAAACATCAACAGATTTAGAATTAAAGGGTTGATAATATGGATAGATATTGACATATTTCCAGCTATATAGACATACATATTAAAGGAAAAAATTATCTCTTCAACTGAGAAATTAAGTAAAACTTACCCATCAAACAGCTAGCCCTTGTTCCCTAGCTTTCTTCAACCATTTTAGTGTACTCTCTAATGTTGTATAGGCAGCAACTTCAGCCACACTTTTACTCTCAACAGCATAATCAAAAACATCATAAGCATCTGCAACCCTACCTTCTCTACATAGTGCTCTTAAGCAAGTAGCATAAGAGGATGTCTCAAGTTTTATAGCTCCCGCCTTCATAACTCCATACAACTCCATCCCCTTGTCCAACAACCTCGATTTACACAATCCATGAAGCAGTGTATTGTAGGTGCATGCATTCGGGCTACACCCCTTACCTTCCATCTCAAGTAACAATCCCATAGCCCCTGGTGCATCTCCTTCGCGACACATCCCATTCATCAATGATGTATAAGTAACAGCATCAGGGAAATGACCCATTTCTGCCATAACATCCAAATACTTTCTGGCCTCCTTAACTCTCCCAGCCTTTGACAGCCCATATATAAGTGTATTATAAGTCACAAGGTCAGGTTCCACCCCTTCCTCTTTCATCTTCTTAAACACCCTAAGCACTTCATTACCATGACTTAAGGAACAATACCCTTTCATGATAGTATTATAGACATAACAATCAGGCTTAAAACCATTCTCATTAAGCTCACTCAACAACCGCATAGCCTCACGAAGATTTTTACCATTGCATACATTATCAATCAATATAGTGTAAGTAATCAAATCCGGTTTCAATCCAACATTCTTCCCCAAATCATCAATCACCCTATAAACCATGCTCATTGACCTATTCTTACACAAATGCTTGACAAGGAAATTAAAAGTATACTTATCAGGGGTTATAGAATTCTTACAATGCAGCTCAGTGACAAATTTCACAGCATCCTCATCATGCCCGGAAACGCAGAGCCCCCGAACAGCGATATCGGCAGTAACAGGGTCAGGAGTGAAGCCATGGGCAGCCATGAAATCAACAGCTCGAAAAACACAATCAACAACAGAAGTTTCATTGGTTTTGGGGTTACAAGAACGAGTAATCAGAATGTGGAAGGAAGTACGATCAGGGGAAAAAGAAGGGAGGGTTTTAAGCATATGAGAAAAAAGAGAAAATGCATCATCCAAAGTTGAAATGGAGGAAAAGGATTGAAGAAGGGAATTATGAAATTGAAGATCAATTGGGGATTTTGGGTCTGAAATTAAGGAGTTGATAAGGGTTTTAGCATCAGAAAGATTAGGGGAAGTGAATTGAGAAAGAAGAGGTGAAGAATTAGGGTTTAAGGAGGGTTTAATAGGGGGTCTGAAAGATTTGGGTTTCTTTGCATTGGGAGAAAAATAGGAAGGAGGAAGAGATTTAGAAGGTTGAGATTGAGGAGGGTTTTTGAGAAGCTGGGTTACTGGAATTGCTGATGATCGCAATGATGCCGGAATTTTTCCCATTTTTACTCTTAATATCTTCTTTATCCTTCTTCCTCAGTTCAAATTTAGTTGAGCAATAGGCTCTGCGTAGCGCTGCGGCATAGCTGCTTCTAGGTTGTGCAGCGAGGAAGGTGTACAATGGGCCATAATTTTGGCACTCCAAAGTTCATTCTGGCACTCATCCCCTTACTATTTATGTAAGAATGGGAGGAGTGCCAAGATCAATGTGAGGATTGAGGAGTGTCAAAATCATTTCAAGTGCAATGGCAGGGGTGTTAAACTATAAATATCGAATCTTGAAATATGAAAATCACTATACATCTCTTCCTCATCTTATTTTTTTTTTTTTTACTATCGTCTCTCTTTTGTTACACTTATTTACTCTCTTTTTTTTACTTCCTCCGTCCCAAAATAAATGCTCTATTTTCTTTTTCCGTTGTCCTAAAATAAATGTTTCATTTCTACTTTTTTTAATTTTTGATATTATGGTCCACCTATAAAATTACACATATACACTTAATATAACATTAATTAATTCTACTTTTACTACTTTTGATATTATGGCTCACCTATAAATTCATACTTACTACTTTTGATATTATGATCCACTTATACCAATTAGAACCTTAAAAATCACTTAATTTCACTATGTAGCATTTAAAAAGGGACATAGGGAATATAAGACAATAGCACAAAGAGTAAAAGATTATTCAATCTTCAAAAGAAGGGGAAAAAACCAAAGAGATGGGACGTGAACACCATTATTGTGCATAGTCAAATACACTCAGAATACTCACAACAATATAAAAAATATAAAAAAAAACATTAAAAAAATAAAAATAAAATTAAAAAATCTCACTAATCTCTCTATCTAACTTATGTTGGAACATTTATGCATAAATGGACTTGAACTTATGAATGTAGGAGTCGAAACAGTGACGAAATCGCGCCACGCAAAAATAACTCGCGACACGCGAGAAGCCACTGGAAAGAAGGGCAAGATCAGAGGCGGAATCACACCACGCGACCACAGCCGCGCCTTGCGGTCGCGTCGCACGACCCTAGCTCGTGTCGCACGGTGGCGCCTCTGACCTCCTTCGTGCTCTTGGCTTATTTTCCTCGGATACCTTCTCAAGTGCTTTGGGTGTTTAATTCTATAGGAATTAATTCTGTAAATTAAATTAATTATATTAATTAAGTTATGTGCCTTACTTTAGTTAGTTAAGGTTGTTATAATTTATTGTAGTCAATTTAGTTGCTTCTATGAACTCAACCGAGTATATATTCTTACTCATTCTTACATTTCTGAACTTGAACAATATGATTTACTTTCAACATCTTTCTTGATTTTATGTTCTCTGATCTTGTTTCTACATGGTATCAGAGCTAATTCCACTTTGAAATTGGGTTTTTTTTTGTATTCTTCTTTGGATTGTGATTGTGCGATTGAGTTTCTTGGGAAGTGTTAAGAAGTTGCAAAGTGCAAATAGCAGAAGTGAACTCGAATTCGAATGGGGTGGAAATGGTTCTATTGAATCAGGTACTAATCTTGATTCATATTATATTGCTAATTCGGACAATCATGTTGCTTCTTTAACTCCTGTAGTGTTTAATGGTCTTAATTTTGAACGTTGGAGTAGGAATGTTAGGAAAGCCTGAAGTGTTAAACATAAAATAGGGTTTATAGATGGAACTATTGTTGAGCCAATTGAGGTTGATAAGGATTATATTAAATGGAAAAGGGTTGATTATATGGTTAATAGTTGGATTCCGAGTTCTATGAATGGGGAAATTGCTGATGATTTTGCGTATTGTGAAACTGCTTATGAATTTGTGAAGTGATATTAATGAGAGGTTTCCACAAGTTAATGGTCCTATGATTTTTCGATTGAAAAAAGAACTAAATTGGACTACTTACATTGTCTATAACTATTACAGCTTTACTAGTTATAAATACTTAAGCCTAATTTACAATTGGACTACTTACATTGTATATAACTATTGCTAAAACAAAAGCTGCTGACACTATATATTAGTGTACACGTCTTAGTTTCTCATTATTTTTTCCCCTAAAAAACTTCATTTGACTTTTTTCCTTTAAAAAAACTTTCTTTGAATTTATTTGTGAATTCTCTTAGCAACATTTTCCTTTCCACATTTTTCTCTCAAAATAAATTTAATTTAATGCGTATCTTTGTTTAAATATAAATATTTTTAAAATTAATTAAAGTTCCTTATAAAGAACGGGAGTATACTCAATCTTTATTAAAAAAATTGTAACTCAATTTTTTGCACTATTTTTTTTTTAGAACCATCTTTATGATCTAGGCTCTGTTTGTTTTGAAGGAAAACAATTTTCATGGAAAATCATTTTCTAAGGAAAACAATTTTCATTGGAAAACATAGATGTAAACAAAGTTTTCATTTGTTTGTTTGATTAGAGGAAAACTTGTGAAGGAAAGAAAACATGAAATAGAAATGAAAGAAAGATGGGAGAAGTAAATAAGGGAGAAGTAAGGAGTAGGAAGGAAAATGTGACATTCCTTCTCCACAAAAGGAAAACTGTTTTCCTTTCCCAAAGTTACATTTTCCAATCTCAAGGAAAATTATTTTCCATTCCTTTCCAAAACAAACAAAAGGAAAATGGAAAGAGGGAGGAAAATCATTTTCCGGAAAAATGTTTTCCATCAAAACAAACGAAGCCCTAATCATACAAAATTTAAAATTATATAATAAGACTAAAACAAAAATGTATTTTTTTTGTCAAAATTGTATTGCCAAGCGTAATCTTGGTATAGGCTGGATACATGTTCATTATTTATCCATTTTTGCATCAAGGCGTTAATGTTTATTCATTTTCAAATTTGAAGGAAAATAAATTTTTCTAAACATGTTTATTAATAAGTAGAAATGGTAATGGATTTTGGATCCAGTCCAAATCTGTGATCTAGATCCATTTCTTAGGATACAAATCCTAAGTTTTCGAATCCTATGGATTCAGATCGGATTTGGATCATATTATATGTAGATTGGGATCTAGATCCAGATTCGTGGATCCATTTTTGAGAAAAAACACCATTTATAAATAAATAAAATAATATATTGTTTTATCATACTCTATATGAGTAATTATTTAGTTTTTTTATGGTTCATTAGAGTTTATAAAATTCAATAATTTAGTATGTTGATGATTTATTTTTTTTATTTGTTTAAAATGCGTTATATTGGTATTAAAAATATGCTTGTAATTGTATTTCCATAATTTTAATTCATCAATTTTATTATTCACTTGTTGAATGTACTAAAATTAAATCTTTTGTCAATAAAAATGTTACAGAAAAGTATCAAAAATTAAATTTATCTAATAAATTAGTCAAAGTAGTATGGATCTGTTTTAGATTTGTTTTGGACCTGGATCCGTTGTATCCATAGGATCTGGATCCTAGTTTTATAGATCCGTCGAATCTGGATCCATCGTTAAAAAAAAAAATCTGGATTTGGATCCACATGATCCAATCCAGATCCTACCCATTGACATCTCTATTAATAATTAAAGACTAAAATAGCATATGCAACACAACTACACCATAACACTAGGACTACATAACAACCTTACGTTTAAAAAATCACATTTCTTTATCCTAACAAAAAAACATACATATGAAAGAATAGAATTGAATAAGGAAAAAATTACCAAATCATGACAGTTTTAAACACTGGAATTGTGATGGCAACATTGCATCTATCATTACATATTGCATCTATTTTTTATAATTATTATACTTTCTCTGCTCTATAATTCTTGTAACGTTTGCAATTTGTCACTATTTATGGTCATCACTCACATAACTAGCTAGTTCTTGTGCTTCATACGTGTAAAAAAATTGGAATAATTACATTAATAGGTACCAACTATTGCACTTTTTATTTTATAGGTACCAACTTTTGATTATTCACCAGCAGCACGAACTATTACATAAAGTTGCAACGATAGGTATGGATGACCAAAAGTTGCAACGAACTATTGCACTATTGCACTTTTTATTTTATAGGATAGGTATATCACCTAAATGTTGTTGCAATTTATAAGTCATTCATACTTATTTATAGGTCATCCATACCTATCGTTGCAACTTTATGTAATAGTTCGTGCTGCTGGTGAATAATCAAAAGTTGTTACCTATAAAATAAAAAGTGCAATAGTTGGTACCTATTAATGTAATTATTCCAAAAAAATATTGTCATATGAGATCTCATTGGATTCGTCACAATGTGCACTTTATTAAAATCTAATTTTTATATTTTTTGGTAAAACCTAACTAAAGATAACAAGACTATAAATTACGCATTGACAAGCGTGAAATTACAAACGTTGCAAAAATTGTGGAGCAGATGAAGTATTACACTTTTCCTTAATACCATCTTTTATTTGCACAACATAGATTATTATTATAGCACCAAAAAAAAAACATAGATTATTATTATTGAAATAAATTTCATCAATTATATTTTTTAAAATCGTGCATCGCACGGGTGCTAACCTAGTAACCTAGTCTTTCTACTAAATCTTAAAATCTACTTCTACATCCTATTGTTTTGCCGCAATCAATCATCTTTAGCTTTTAGTAGTTAGCTCCTCGACATCTATTAATGGTTTATAGCCTTTTAGGCAATATAGTTAGGTAATTGGATTTATTGTAGTTTCATTGAAGTAGTTTTATGGCAAGCAAATTTGAAGTAATTCTCTTCTCTTTCGGTTGCGTTTATTATATAGTTCTTGAAGTATTTACCAACAATGTTTTGTTATTTAGGTTTCTTTCTTGTGTTCTACTTCATTTATTGCAATGATGTATTGATGTGGTGTTAAATTTCTCTTTTTGGAGAGAATGCTTATATTACGCCTTTAGAGTTAAAGAAACAAAGAATACTTAAAGCTACACCTTACTTCAAAATCATAAAGAGGAAAAAATGCTTAAGCTACGCCTTAAAGCCGGCCTTAAAACTGGCCTTAACCTAAAGAAACAAAGAATGACATACAATTGTTGAGCTCATAAACAACCCACATTTGAGTGTAAGTATTGTCCTACATTGAATGATCAATGAATCAATTGGGGGAGTGTTGAGTATAAATCTCACATTGAAAAATAATATGAGTTGTGTCTAATTAATAAGACTAAAGCAGGGTACTCCTCTCATTCTCATATAGTTTTGAGATAAAACATCCTAGTGGACTAGCACTCATCATGGCTGGCGCGACCTAGACCCGTTTGACATGGTATCAAAGACTAGGTTGGACATGATTTGAGCTAAATCATGGACAACTCACATGTGAGAGGTTTTATTGAGCCCATAAACAACCCACATGTGAGAATAACTATTGTATCACATTGAATATGGATGAATGAATTAAAGGGGTGTTGGGAATGAATCTCACATTAATTAATAATAACAGTTGTGCCCGTTTTATAAGGCTAAGAGGTTACCCTCACTATTGTCATATGTTTTTGAAACAGATATATATCTTTGGTATTGTAAAGTGAACTTGATTGCAATTCTCATGAAGGGCACGACCTAGGCGCGTTTGACAAAAAAAAAAATCTTATTTAAATAATACAATATCATAAAAAATTTGGTATATGATACATTATATTATGGTTTGTAATCTATTAATATTTACAATTATAATATTTCACGTTACTTGCATACACAAGTATGGGAATGTTTTACTTCTCATCTTTTGAGGTTGAGTTAAGGTGTTTGACAAAATAAGAGGCTATATAAGTCAATCATTTTTCTAAAATTTTACACTATAAAAAATTATTATAGTGGCCCATTAATCTAAATCAAGTGGGAATACAATAGATGACAGTTCCGTAAGGCAAGTGGAGAGTTTAATTTGTCACTAGCAATCAAATTTAATTTAATAATCTTTCCAAATGTCCAAGACTACCAAGAGTACTCACTAGTGACTAGGCATTAACTTGGAATTGCATTATACCATACGCGTTACAATTAAATTTGGGCGTTTGTTATTTTCAGCCAACGTTTTACTTAATACCATCTGCGCTTAAACACTAAACAATTCATTAAAATTACAATATTATCCCCTACTCATTTCCCCTTACTTCCTCTCTCTCATCCCTTAAACTCAACTACCTCTACTTTCACCAATCACTAACAGTCTAACACCACTTGTGACCAACCAACACTGCAGTGAACATTGTCCAACCACCACCACCGCCAAGACACTGCCAGTCTGCCACTGTTGTCGTCATCACCACACTGTAAATCCACTTGTAAAATCAAGCAAAATATTAAGTAATAATTCAAAAAAATATCAATTCAAAATATTAAGCAATAATTCAAAACAAAATATATTAAGCAGTTATGCAACAATGGGGTTATTATTTAATGTTAATCAACAAATCATCCAAATAAACATTAATATCAAATGCAAATTATACAAAAAAAAAATAAAAAATGTACTGGTCAAGAAAACCGGACCAAAAAACCGGTCTGACCATGGTATAACTGGTTTTTTGGACCGATTTTACCAAGGTAGGACCAGTTTTATGGGTCGGTGGTACCTAGGCTGGAGCAGTCTTTATGCTGGTGAAATTGAACTTAAAAAAAACCAAAAAAAAAATTGTGCTTTTGTTGGTTGTTTGGGCCAAAGATCGAGTTTGCGTCGAGGGGTCATCATGGCGGCGGCGGCGGCTATCACCAAGATTGGGCGGAGGCCAGTCTGCGGGGGGCGACGACCTGGGGCGGCAACTCGACCGATGGCATGACTCTGATCTAGGTGTCTTCAGATTTCGGTTAGGTGTGGGGGGGGGCGGCAATCATCATTGGCAGTCGGCGCCGGGCGGCAACCGTCACTTGGTGGTGGCTGGTGTCTTGATAGAGGAGAGGAGTGGGGTCTAGGGTTTGAACGAAGAGGAGGGAGAGAGAATGTATGTATGGGGTAATGGGGGTAGCTAGAATAGTAATTGTGGACTCTAATTGTAATTAGTATTAGTAAAACGGGGGTGGTGAATAGCAATTCAGTTAAATTTCACTTTTAAGTCCTCACATAAGTACTCACTAGTCACTAGGTATTAACAGAGTGAAATATGGTTTTATATTTAGCTTGGTGCAGTGGGTTCTCGCATGATCCTCATTTATAAGGTTGTGCATTTTCGAATATCGGATTTGATTTGATAATTCTGATATCTGAATCTCTGTATATCAAAAATCAGATTGAAAAATCAAACATTCGAATATGAATTTCTATAATTAAATTAAGTTAAACACAAGTGCTATGTTCCATATATTTCATAACCCATAAAAGATTACAACGCTACAAGCCTATAATTTGCTCTACAAGGCTACGAAATATGATGTCTCAACTAAGAGACGGGAGGAGTATAAAATATAAAAATAATATTTTTTTAAAAATTTGAAAATTTGAATTTTATTAGTTCCAATGTGTATCAATTTGGTATCCGGTTGTTTTTAAATTTACAACATTCTCTTTTTCTTTTCTTTTTTGTTGACGAGTACAACATTCTCTTACTATATCTTCTATTGCTAAGTAATCAATGAGTCAGATGTTCAACATGCACTAGAACTCGAATCAATTTATTTTATGTTAGTTTATAAATGAAAAGTTTAGGTATGGACTAGCACAAGAAAACTATTACAAGAATACTCAGCTAACAGAGCTCGTAATGGAAGAAGCCAACGAAATCAAACTCACTTCTTAGTTGCGAGGTGTATTCCACTAGTACAACTCAATCATAATCAAAAGTAGAACCCGGATTAATGCCGCCTAATAACAACATAAAAAAAAGATTAAAAAACTAAAACCAACAATCGAATACTTGATGATGGCCTACTCTGAAGTTGATCTCTTATTCAGGGCATGTTCTTCTCCCATCATTCGTTGCGTATCTGAAGGTTTTGGATTATTATGCGTCACTTCATTCATTTTGGTATTTTTTTATTCATCATCACATTCTGTTCCGAATTACTCCACTTTGCTGCTTATTATCACGTTTTTTTATGTAGCATGGGTGCTTCATATGGGTAGCCGTCTTCGAACCCGATTCGTCCCCGTATTGGGGACGATTCGGATTCTTCATGTTATAATTGGTCGTACTCATTAACATTATTTTTTAGATTTGCTGTTTTCAGTTTCCGACCCCGTTCCCGACTCAGTGCAACCTAGCGTTTTTTACAACATGGTTCTTTAGCAGCACTTTAACGGGAGATTTTGGCACATCATATCCGGCGCGAATTAATTCCACTTTGAAGGGAGAGAGATGAGAGATTTGAACCCGTGAGTCCGTGACATCTGCGTCACGTTGGCTCTGATACCATGTTAGAGGACCATCTCAAATAAAAACATAAGTTGATAGTTGACGCCTAGGATTATGTTATAGACTCTATTATTACATACACATATGTTGACTAATATAGACCAGAGAAATATTTTTTTATTTGTTACATTTATTTTAGTTTTATATCCTATGGTTTCTATACAAACTTTTACAACTTTCATAGCCAACAAAAAAAAAAAAAAGTTGGTGACACAATATTTTATCTTTGGAGGCCTAATTTGTACTTGTACCTTGATTAGAAGAGTAATTTGACAAAAGTCAGAGCATCTTCAAAGATGGTGTCTCAAATTATTTTTTTTTAATAAAATTATATTGCTAATTAACTCTAAAATTTTGAATAGTGTTTACTGTTTTATTTTTTTTTTTGTTTTTTTTTTTTTACCAAGAAAGTGCATACTAATAAATTAAGTACTATAAATTTCATCTCTTTTTTAGGGGAATTCTCTTAATTAACTTTGAAGTAAAATATTAAAATCCATCTCAAATTTGGCTTTGAAACAAAATACTAAAATAAGATATTTTCCCTGGTGCCTTTGAGGTTAGGTCTAATAATCATAATGTCCCTACTTTTTTTTAACTTGCATTAGGTGCCTCGTGCCACTGAGGTCAGTATAAATGGCCAAAATGTCATTATTGCAAATTTCGATCTCAATTCACGGCTAATCTGTTCGTTTTTTTACAAATTCCGACCTCAAATCTGACCCTTAAGGGTTAAAATAACTCGTAACACCTTGAGAGGTATTTTTTTTGCGCGCATTGATCTGTCTCGATTCGCCTCCATTTACGCGCTTTCATCTATGTATTTAAAAAATTTTGCCCTCTTAACGTTTTATAGGTCAATTTATCCCTTATGAAACAAATTTGAAGTCGAAATTTGCAAAAAAACGAACAAATTAGTCCTTATTTGAGGTCGGAATTTTCAGCAATGGCATTCTACCCATTTATGTTGACCTCAGTGACACTTAATGCAAATTAAAAAAAGTGTGGAGGTATTCTAGCAATTAGACCTAACCTCATGGACACCTGGAAAAATATCCCTATTAAATTCCATCTCAAATTTGAGATTGAACCATTTGATTCCAAATATATCTAATAGCCTTATCAATTTTTAGTGTTTACTCTTGTAGTCCCTACTTTACATCTTTTTAAATTCTCCTTCTGTCTTTGAATATTTGTTTCAATTAAAATTTTGGATATAAGGGGAGAGAATTTAATCACGAGATATCTTATATATATATATATATGGGATCTTGCTTCTTAGAGTGGTTTAGATGTGGAGTTTTTTAAATATCAGTAATGTTTATAATTTTTTACTAGTATAAATCAGTGAAATTAAAGATATAGAAGTTGAAACAAGTGCATTAAAAACTGTACAAAAAGCAGATATAACAAACATTTTGAGACATATGGAATAACTTATCCTTACTTTATCTTTTTTTATGTGACGTTCTCATTTAATACACCTAATTTATTCCAATCACCAAAAAAGATAGGTCCCCAATTTTTTTTTCCGGGTCTATGAGGTGGCACAAGGACAATTGATGCCTATATGATTCAATTCGACCCCAAATCTTTGAGACATACAAGGTAATTTATTCTTAATTTATCTTTATTTATGTCACTTTCTCATTCAATACACCTAATTTATTCCAATCACCAAAAAAATAGGTCTCCAAATTAATTTTTTTCAGGACTATGAGGTGTCACAGGGACAATTAATTGCCACATGATTCAATTCGATCCCAAATTTTGGATATACATCCATCCAAGACTTTAACCAACTGATATAGTTGACACCCACTCCTACTTATTTTATTCACTTGCATAAAAAATCCAATCAAAAAATAACCAATTAAATTAAATTAAAAAGAAAAGAATTTATTTTTTTTGGTGGGAGTGGTGCAAGTCAATAAGCCGGGTCTTCCCTATTAATTTAGGCGCACACATAATGTACTCGGTAGTCGATATTTATATATAAGCATAAACAATGGTTTTCTTGGTTGCTCAAAAAACATTCTTCAATTCAAAAAGCTAAGCCATTTTCATTATAATCTCTCTATCTTATTGTATGAATATGATGGAAGGTCTAATGCAATGTGCTGCAAATTATGTTCCACTCACTCCAATTAGTTTCTTGGAAAGAGCTGCTAGAGTTTATCCTAACCAAAATTCCTTGGTTTGTGGAAAACTCACATTTACTTGGAAACAAACTCATGAAAGATGCATTAAACTTGCTTCATCTTTGTCTTCTCATGGCCTATCTTATGGTGATTTTGTAAGTTTTTTTTTTCCTCCTTCATTCACTCACTATATCTTGAACCCCTTTTCATTATTAATTAAAATTTTACTTTGGTTCAATAGATTTTTAATAGTAAATGTATATATAGATATGTTAATTAGATGATATAAAGATATATGGATCATTTAGTATAAGCATTAAGCAGAGGAAGAGGTCTTAGTGCAGTTGCACTGTCTCTCGCTTCCTAGGCATAGGTCAAACCTTGCCCCCTCCCCTGCCCTTGGTGATTTCTTGGGATTTGAGTCTTAGGTAGGGACAATACATTTTACCTGTTAAAAAATAAATAAATAAGTAGCTTAGATTTTAATTTACCAATTTCCGTCTACTGTATATGCTAGGAAGAAGTACATTCACATTGTCTAAGTGGCATACATGTGTTCAACACTGACATCAATGACATTGACAAACTTTCGACACGTGTATCCTGTCTATTATTCTTACACCGAATATTCTTTAGTTGATTTTTTTTATCCCTACAATTGATTATGTTTTTAATATTCTGAATATCAGCGTTCATGTTTTAGCTGTACTAGAACCACCATTCTCATTTATTTCTTTTGTTATTCATTAAAGTTTGCGGAAAATATTATATCATTAATACATATATATTATTTAACCTATACTTTTTTAATAACGTGTTCCCATAACCATTTTATTTTAGTCGATGTATCCATTTTTAATCTTGTGCAACCTAAATTATATGATGTTGAAATAGTGGATCACATTAATTCGAATTTATTTTCATCCTTTAAAATGAAGAGCTTGAATTTCAATAGGAATATCTATATGTCAATATGCAATATCTATATACAAGGTTGCAAGTAAACCATGCATAGAATTCATCTTCAATGGACGACAAAACCTAGATGAGCTTGAGCCATTTATCCATTGTGTGATATTCAGTTTATGTAATTTATCCATTAGTAACAATTATAAGACAAAACATTCCTTGTGTTACTAGCCTACAAAGCACTAGTTAATGCTTATTTAGCCAAAAACAAGAATATTTTTACTAATATAAAAAGTTAAAAACAAGTGGTACATGTCCCTTAGCTTATCCGAAGCTAGTTCAGAACCCGTGCCGTGCACAGTATCTAAAAAATTATTTATATTAGTTTAATTTTAATAAAAAAAATATTAATCTTAATACAATAGTTAAAAATTGACTTAATTGGAAAATAAATTCTCATAAATAAAATGTTTTGAAAAAATTAATAAAGAAAACAAAAACTAAACAACATAATATTCTAATGTTAGAGAGATGTCATTTTCATTGTTCAAATCTCCATAATAATATTACTGTTGATCCATGATGAAGATCATACCAAAACAAAATACGAAGTATTAAAAAAAATTCTTATTGGTCACAATGGAGATTTTACGTAATTTTAGTAGGAGTTGGATTTTTTCTTAGAAAAGTTATTTTTTTGAAGAATTTATTTTTTTTAAAAAATAGATATTATTTTATATTTAATGAGAGGTCTGACATGTGGCATTGTCGGTTACTACTTTAGTAATAAGTAAATTTTAATTGAATATGCACATATCTATATACGGATTATATGATAGAATACACACATAAATATGTAAATAGTTTGTAAAATACATTTTCCATTTTATTGCTTCCTTGGAATCTTGAAACATACTCCATCCATCCTTTTTTTGTCCCATATCAACCTTTACTACTGTTTATAAGGTAAGTTTGATTTTATCTAATTTTATATAAGGATAGGAAAATGTGATATACTCGTACTTTTTAGGGTTTTTCTAAGCTATGTCATTAAGTTTTTCGCTTTTTTAAGTTGTGCCCATAATTTTTCAAACTTCTAAGTTATGCCCCCATCTTAGATTTTATAATTAACAATGCCCACTCTGTTAACCCGTCATTACGTTAATGGATACATTAAAATAAGTTGCATTTTGTGGCAGACTGGCAGGGAAGTGTTCCCTCTAAAGTGTTAGGGCTTTTAATAACTGATTTTTCACCCTTTATTTTACGGCGATGTATCATGTATAGGGTAATGCATTATATATATTAGCACAATGCATCATTTTATAAACTGTGAAAATCAGTTAAAAGCCCTAGAATTTTTGAGGGAAAATTTCTCTCCCACGAAATACAACTCATTTTCACGGATCCATTAACAATAGTTTAATGGAGTGGACATTGTTAATTAAAAAACCCTAAATTGGCGGGCATAGCTTAGAAGTTTGAAAAAAATATGGGCACAACTTAGAAAATTGAAAAACTCAGTGGCTAATTTAGAAAAAAAAAAAATCCTATTTTATGTGTCTAGAGATATTTTTATTTAAAATTATGTTTTAAGAGATGTGAAAAAAAAAATAGCAAATTTAGAGGGATGAGAGTAAAAGAATTCAAGAGAATCTTATAGGTTATTTTTAGACCTTTGTTACTTCAGATTATATTCAGTTCAGTTCAGTTCAATTCAGTTCAGTTCAGTTAAATTAAGTTAAGTTTAGTTCAGTTCAGTTCATCTCTATTCCAAGAATATCCCAAGAATATCAAATTTTAATAATTTATGCTTACAAGTACTATGAACTGAAGGTAAGGATACACTCCCTCCGTAACGAATTACTAGCAACAATTTCTATTTTTAGGTGTAACAAAATACTTGCAACAATTTTTTCCAATTTCATTTTATTCTTTTTTTGGCAAAAAAACAACACAATACCCCACTTAGTTTTCTCTTTCTTACTTTTCTCTTTCTTACTTTTATCATCATACCACATAATATCCCATCTACTTTTCCTCCTCTTACTTTTCTCTCTCATACTTTTATCATTATACCACCTAATACCACAATTAACTTATGTTTCATCTAGAAGTCCGTGCTAGTTCAAATGTTGTTACTAATTTGTTACGGAAGGAGTACATAGTAAAAGATGTGTACTAACAAAGTAACAAAGATCGAAAGTAAAAACTTAAAGAAAAAAGAATAGGATGAAATTTCATCAAATATGAAGTAATTGGATGAGGTGACACATGTTTTTCGAGTATTAGAATTCGTATCACATATTACTCTTCCATTCCAAATTAAACAAAATATTTAGATTTTGACAAATAGGGAACATAGAATAATTTTGGATAGAGAAGGAAAATGAAGTTTTGGACGGAGGGATTACAATTACATTACAGTACATTACATTATTATATGTAAACCTATGTGCCTATGTGGTGTGGCTCAACTTCATTCAATTCCCATTGAGGTTTCATTGTCCTCATCTTATTTTTATTTATGTCAAACTCATCTTATTTTTGTACATTATTAGTTAAGTTAACACGTGCCTTGGCATCTTCTAGAATAGTGTAGAAAAATGTAGGACACGTTCGGCCGGTGGTCTTCCATGACTTTGTCATTGTCATTACCATAAACATCTTTTAATTATATTATCTTTTTAAATTATTATGTCGATCCCCTTTAGATTGGTAGTTATCATTTGCATTATTTTAGTAATTCAACCATTTGTAACTTGGACTGCTGCACCTTAAGGTTCGTTTACATTAGTTGAATAGAGATGAACTGAACTGAAATGAACTGAATAGAAGTGTATTAATTGAACTGAACTGAACTGAACTGAATAGAGATTAACTGAACTGAATATAATCTGAAGTAAACAAGCCCTTATTGTCGATCATCTAACTACTTCAAATCCTTATTGAATTGGTTCCTTTGCCCTAAAAAAAAAATAAGTCCATAATAGTAGCCTGGACTTAGGATTCATCGATCCAAAACCAAATCTTGAATCAGACTGGAACGGAATTTAAATTGAATCACATGATTTGACCCAATTCCCAATCCAACAAAAAGAGGGAGTTTGTGTTTTGGTCGGGTCCAAATTCGAAAGATTTCGACCAGGACTGGTAGATCGAATCCCTAATAAAAATATTTTTAATTAAATTTTATTTAAACATTAATACTCATTTATTTAGAGTTTTTAATTAAATTTATTATTTGTATAAACAAATTCTAAACTTTTTTCATGTATCATTTTTTTTTTTGTATAAATTAAATATAGTATATAAAAAAATGAAAATAATACTTTAAGAAAAGAAAATATATAAATTTTTGTTTCAAAAATAAGAAAAATTACGAATTCGGTCCAATATTAGTTTGGACTGAAGAAACTAGACCGATCTGATCTCCAATCCTAGAAAATTGATAATATTGGTCTATTAGTCCAAATGGTCCCGGTCCGAACTTGTATCAGTATGGTCGGTATGGAAGTATATAAACCTTATTAACACAAACAATGGAGTAGTAGAGCTTGGTCTGCTGTAGAGGCTTCTGCCTTCCATATTATCCACCACGACACGTCTCGAACTTTATCTCATTGCACGCATTTGTTACACTATAAAAAAGTGGCTCATTAATGACGGATACATATTAATAACGAGTCTAATTCTTGTTGTAAATGTAGATGTTTTATGACAGTTTTTAGACCCATCATTATTAAAATTGACCTGATACATGACCCAAACTCAATTAATATTGACTCATTTACGATGTGATCGTGATGGTAAAAATCATTTACTACCCCCTTCTACGACGGAGTCGTATTTTCACGACGAAATTTTCCGTCGTACATAACATCTTTTTAAGTATTGTTAGGGTTCCTTAATTATTTTATCCCTTACATATATATGCATGTAGTGACTAATTGGACCAGATAACCTATAGTGTAATCCAGCTCAAGACCTAGTATCATACACATTATATATCATATTAAAAAATACACAAACAATGAGTATTTCTCGAATGATCAATCATCTCCTTTGGTATTCTCTTTCATTAAGTTTCTATCCAATGTGTTACTGGATCCTACTATAGAAGTGAGGAAGGATTGTGACTCTTTAATCATAAAAAAAAAAAAGAATACTAGTACCATCTTATCTTATGACAATAAAAAATAATAGAATGATCCCATATAATCTGCTACGATATATATATATATATATATGTTGTATTATAATAAATAAAAAATATGGAGTAATAAAATAATAAATAATGGGATACAAAAGATAATCATAAATTCTTAAATAACTCATCTTATTTTATCTTATTGTAGTTTTAACTTGTAAGTAGAGTTGTAGACTTGTCCAAGTGCCTTGGTTCAGTTGGTTCCAAGTGCCACATGATCCTTGAGATCACGGGATCGACTCCCACTCCCGCCCTACTTATCAATGTAATTTTCTGAGACACGAGCCTTGTAAAGTGAGTGTATACATCCAGGTCAAATGGACAAGAAAATTTTCGCTCATAGGTCATGCATGAACAACATTATCAAAACTTGACACGAGCAAATAAGCGGACCGGCTCACCAAGTGGCACGATCCTTATGAGCACAAATCCCCATAACATAAAAGTGCTAACAACTAAGGCACAAAACACGACACGATTCATCTCTGTACGAAGTGTGGGATGGTTTGACCATTGCCTTTTTTTAAAAAAAAAAATTTGGCACGAGCCCAACATGGCACAACTTTATCTTGGTCCATTCTAGACACGGTTGGTCAACACACGAGATATGCACGCGGGCTATCACGTGCCCACATGTAGTTGTAAGTAGTGGTGTCAATAGGGACATTTGGGTCGGGTTAGTTCATGTTTGAGGGGTTTCAATTCGGGTCGGGACAACTTCGAGTTTTGTCAAATAGGTTTAAAGGACATAAGAATTAAGATTACACATTTTAATGGTTGTGTAATTCGGGTTGGGTCGAGCTGGTTCAACTTCGGGTCAATAATATCACGTAGATTCGGGTAAGTTTGAGTTTCAGGTCGAGTCACTTTTGCCACCTCTAGTTGTAAATAACTAGCCTAGTGGTAAGTGCATACATCATGAATTTCAAGGATGCTAGCTAGATCAAAAGTTTTAACAAGTCCATGGACATTTATATATTTTTTTAATAAAATCATGTGAAATATTACAAAAGTTATTAGATAGCCCTTTTAACTAGGGTTATACCTAATCTATCATCTTCAACTATAAAAAAGGACAAGTTCGAAAGCATGGAAAACATAAACTAATCTGACACTAGGTAGAACGTAACTTTGGGGAGAAGTTGTGCTTGGTTATAATCGTGATAAGTAAGCACATTCTTGACACTAGGGAAAAAAATTTGACGTAGCGGATCGGAGTAAGTCATAGGAATTTTTGTGTAACCAAAGAAGTCGGGTATGGGAGCAATGAAGGAAAAAATGGTCTAATTATACGGATCACAAGTAGCAATCGACTTCCACCTTCGTTCATTCCATCCTTGGTATTTCATGAGATAGGAATTTTGGATGATGAAAACCTTGCACATTTTTGCTTAAAAACATTAACATTCTTTTAAAAGATAACAAATAATGGAAAATTTTGTCCAAAATTAACTAACTTATTGTACATGTTATTGCGAGAAACTACTAAATAGTTTAGAAAGTCTATGACAAAGCTATCTAAGTTCGGCTAAAGCTTAGCTTGTTGATCACTACCTTAAGTGAAATTCCGGCGTTGACTCTTATTTTCAGGCCACTTAAAATCACGTGTCAGTCACGTGATGCGGTAAATGAGGTTTCTTATTGCAGCTTTGGTGATTTCCCTCCATTTGGAACTAATTAATTTACCCTACTTACTCAAGCTTAATTCTCTACCCATATTATGGTAAATTAGTTCCAATGGAGGAAAATCACCGATTTTTTTTAATAAAAAAAACTCATTTAGCGCATCACACGACGTGACTGGCAGGTGATTTCAAGTGGCTTGAAATAAGGGTCAACATCGAAATTTGACCTAAGGTAATAGTCAACAATTTTTTTTCCTAACTTATGTAGTTTTGTCGCAAACTTTTTTAACTAAGTTGTTTCTAACAAAAATGCGTGTAAGATATGCAGTTTTGGACAAAATTTCTCAAATAAAGATAGCATTATTATACATGAGACATGTCTACAATCTTTGTCTATGCTTAAATTCAATTTTGGGATTAATTTTATGGAGTTGTTTGCTTATATGTTTATAATAAAGGTTATGGCAATTAAACTTATCATAATTTTTTAATAATCTATAACCATATACTTCATTCTTGTCATTCTTCACACATAATATAAAATTGTGAGCTTGTGGATACACCCATTAAAATTAGTGTTGTTGGTGCCCCTAAGCCAAAATTAGTGTTATTGCGAGCATTTTTTCCTATTTTTTTATATATATAAAAAAAACGTGTACGTTGTGCACACAATTTTTTTTTTCTTTCTTTTTTTCTAAACTAATATCGGAGTGTGAGAGAGAGAGAGAGAGAGAGAGAGAGAGAGTGTAGGTATATATATGTGTGTGTGTTAAGAATGCATTTGTGTGTGTTGACATATATAATTTGATTTAATGAACTAATTGAAGTAAATAAAAATTAGTGCTTTATTCTTTTTTCTAAAAAAAAAATCACTGACTTTAATAATTGTTATTAGATTAGGAAGAACTAATAATATATCAATGAAAAGATACCCTTTAATTAAAATTATTATTATTTAAAAAAAAAATTGTATATCGCACAAGTAGAAGGTTAAAGAAATACACTAAATTTGCTCCCTCCGTTGAATAACAATGGGCTATATCTGTTTGCGACAGAATTTGACATTACCCTACATTAAAGGTTATGACATGAACAAGAGATGGGTATGACATAACATGTTATTATGCATGTCAGGTCGTATGGCAAGTGTAGGTAAGTGTAGGTCATTTCTTTCGATAATAATGTTAAAATTAATGAAATTTGACTTTGGGTGATGCAAACACGTCAAATTACAATGCTACCTACGGTAGCATATCACATGCCTAGACGGATTATTTAAAAAATTCCTCACCACACAACACAACACATATGACATAAGTGGTCTATTTTGTGTGTAGTGTGGACATAACTAGCGCCTACACACTTCATTTGTCTTCCTTAATCTTATTACTCCCTCAATTTTTTAAATGTAACACTTCGCTTTTTACAATTATCGAGGCGTAACTTGGACTCGTAATATCTCTAAATATATGAGTATAAAAATTATATATTTGAAAAGTGTATTCCAAGGTGAATCCAATAAGATCCCACATGACTATATTTTTCTTTATATATAAGTAATAATTAACGATCAAAGTGAATCAGATAAATAATGCCAAAGTCAAAATGTTATATCTAAAAAAACGGAAGGAGTATTATTCTATAAAAATGGAGGCTAATTGCCTACACACTAACGCCGGAATCTTTAGAGTTCACTCTTCATTTTCGCACAAGTCAATCGCTTAAACCCCATTGACTCTGGATTTGTATCTTTTTTATTACGGAGAATTGAAGACCACAGCTCCACAAGTACATAATTATTTGAAGTCCTTATCTAGAGAATATTTGGATCCACCATAAAGGTCAAGTCGTTGTGTGTCACGTTTTCTACTCCCATTGTCGCAATTTAGTTTCTATATTTTAATTTGTAAGTATTTGATTGCTTCTAGATTTATAAGTATAAAAAAAATATAGTCAGATTATAATGGGTTAATTTTGTTCGTCTCAACATGTATTTTTCAAATATATAATTTATATATATTTTTTATTATGTGTAGTTCAAAATATTTTTATTTAAAGTCGTGTCTTGAGAAATGTGAAAAAGTAAATGTAGCAAATAAATTAGGACGAATGAAGTATTTGGGAATTCATTCACTTTGCAAATAACTTAGTAGGACCTATTGATAAGAAGTGATTCAGACAACCCTTAAATTGTTATACATAACCTCTTTTTCCACACTATTCATATCTTAAACGATTGGGTGTTGATATCAATTTATTGCCCCCTATTGATTCCATAACCTTCTTTTTATCTCAATATAGCAATGACGACAGAAAATAAATCCGATTCAAATCTGAAAAAATAAAAATATGCATCTATCTCCGTCTAAAAATATTTGATTTTGAGTTGAATCAGAGTTGGATGTTGGAAAAGATCTGACAAACTAGTCCGACTCCGACAAGCTAGTCCGACTCCAACATTTAATTATTTTTTTTTCTAAGTTGTATTAATTAAATTTATATAGTTTTATATAAATTATTTGGTAGTAATTATATATTTGATTAAGATATACGAGTGATATTTAATTTTGTATTAGCAATAAAATATAATAAATTATTGTACAGTTTTTTCACTGTACCCCCGAGGTTTTACATAAATAACAATGTACCCCTATTACTTTAAAAATACACCATGTATCTCTGAGGTTTGTATCAAATGTATTAGATACCCTTAATGATAGACGACATTAAATGAACATTACATTAATACTCCTTGTATCCCCGTGGCAATTTTAACAAAACCCCTAAAAACATCAAACGTCTTTCCTCGAACTTGTACTTAAGGTTCCGTTCGGTATCATTGAAGTTTACAATTTTTTTTGTTTGTTTTTGACATGATTTATGTTACATAAGGAACTAAAAATTAGTTAGACCTATCACCTACAATCATTATAATTTTGAAAACTGACAACAAGTGTTAACCATTTTTAGAACCAGTTCAATATTGCTGAGTTTTTTTTTTTTGAACAAAAAATGCTCACTAACAAGCACGCATGTTTGCATTGTGACGGGCGGTTTGCATTTTGAGTTAATCAATACACAAAAAATGAATAAAAATTGTTTTCACCAAAAATAATGAATTATGAACCATTTCGGTTGTTATCATACTTTCAAAACAAATTAAAAGCCATGATTCATTTATTATGGTTGAATACACACTACTCTAGTACACTTCCTTTCTCTATATATGCATCCATATACATCACACACAAAAATAACATTATTTGTGTTATTTGGATGAAGTACTACAATTCACCCCCTCTCGTAATAGTTCATCCAAATAACAATTGGTATCAGAGCTGGAACTCACAACATCAGGCAATCCTGAAGAGTAAACAATTTGATAGATCATCATTCACTTATATGAATTACATTTGTGATGTATGTAGGTTGTAGCTCTGATCCCAAACATTCCAGAACTATATGAGCTACACTTTGGAGTTGCAATGGCAGGAGGTGTTCTTTGTACTCTAAATCCAAGGTTAGATGCAACCACTTTATCCTCAATATTAGAAGACATAAACCCCAAATTCATTTTTCTTGATCACCAAAACATTCACCCATTCAATCAAACTCTTAAAACCACTAAACTAACACACACCCCTCTACTAGTCCTTACATCATCATTTCCTAAGCAAAAATCACCCCCAAACAGCCTCAATTACAATGATCTCCTTGACATTATGGTTCATAATAATTTCGAACCAAAAACTCCGAAAAATGAATGTGATCCAATACTAGTGAACTACACATCAGGCTCAACGGGTCATCCAAAAGGCGTGGCATATAGCCACAGAGCAACTTACCTAAACACCCTAGGAGAAGTTCTTAGGAGCAACTTAAGGGAAAATAGTAAAGTAGTTTTCTTGTGGACTGCTGATATGTTTCGAGCAAACGGGTGGGGATTCATATGGGCAATTGCTGCTGTTGGTGGAACTAATGTTATTAATCTTAGAACCATGAATAATAACAATGATTTTTGTAACATACTTAAATCTATATGTTTTCATAAGGTCACTCATTTATCAGGCCACCCACATCTTTTATCAACCATAATTGAAGAACACAACACAACCCAACTCAAAATTCCACACAAGGTTTATGCTCATGTTGCTGGTGTACTTCAAGCATCATCTGATGATCTTGTAAAAATTCAACATCTTGGGTTTGAGGTTGTTCATAGGTATGGTATGACTGAGATTCTTGGACCCCCATTAATACTAAACAACAACAACAACAACAAATGTTTGAATCATTATATAATGGAGGAATTTGATATAAAAGATCCAACAACAATGGAAAGTGTGCCTCAAGATGGTAAAACAATTGGAGAAGTTATGTTTAGAGGGAACGCGATGATGATGGGGTACTACAAGTGTTTGAAGGAGACTGAAAAGGTGTTTAGTAAAGGGTGGTTTCATACAGGGGACTTGGCAGTTAGTCATCAAGATGGGTGCATTCAGCTTAAAGACAGAGTCTTGGATGCTATTATTGTTGTTTCATCTCAGGGGAAGACTGTTATTATTAGTAGTTTGGAGATTGAAGCTGTTTTATTAACTCATCCTATGGTGCAACAAGCTGCTGTTGTTGCTATGCCTCTTACTCATCATCATCATCATCATCATCATCATTATGATGATGATCATAATGATGATGATGATGATGAGGTGGTGGTACCATGTGCATTTTTGAAGCTGAAAATTGGATGTGATGCAACTCAGAAGGAGATTATTCAGTTTTGTAGTGAAAGATTACCAAATTATATGGTTCCTAGGGTTGTTAATTTTGGGAATTTGGCTGTTAGTTCTACTGGAAAAGTGCAGAAATTTATTCTAAGGGAAGCAGCTAAATTGCTTAGCATTAATATGTCAAGCAAAGTCACCACACCAATTGAACTCAATTAATAATGATGGAAATTCAATTAAAGGTGGATGGTGTTGTGCTATGCTATTGAAAAGGAGGTATTTTGAGCAGTCTATTGGAAATTTGGAATAGTGGAGCTATTTACTATTATTGCTTGCTATTTTCTAAATATTTTTATCACCTTTTCTTTATTATTATTGATTTGGTAAAAAAAATAAATCATCAGTAATATGTTGATTTGAAGCGTTCACCTTTAAGATTTGATATGGAATCAATGTTTCATACCTCACTCCTCTTTTATCACCTTGTATCTTTATCGTTTTTATTGTTATCGATGATGATGATTATAATAAACAATATTTATATATTATTATTACATAATTTAGGACCCATTCTTTATTAGTGCCGGTCTTTGATATTTGTTTTTATGTTGTTTATTTTGTAATGAAAATCATATGATAGAAATTTCCGGTATATAATAATCCCTTAGCTTAGTCCTTTATTAGATCTTTGCACACTAAGGCTTTGGGATTGATTTGCCTGAAATTATCTTATCTGATTTGATCTCTTTTTTTCTGACATGATTTGAATTTTTTTTATTGTAGTTAGTTATTTTTATAGTTATCATTTTTATGATCTGATCTAAAATTTTCAGATCTGATCTGAATTTTATGAAAATAAGCACATAACTGCTTTATTTTAGTTGAATCAAACATACCCCAAATATAAAAGTAAAGAGAAAAAAATACCTTGAAAGTAAATAGAACATTGTGAGACAATTATAAAAGAAGAAGAGTGCAAAATTTATGAAAAAAAGAAAGAATGAAATAAAAATGAAGGAATGATAAGATGAGTGAAAAAGGGAGCGAGAAGAAAAATATAGCAGTCTTTTCTTATAAAAGTAAAATGGTTATCCTTCCCTAAAGTGATATTTTTCACCTTAAATTTTTTTTCAACCCTCTTCAAAAACAGACAACTTAAAGGAAAATAAAAAAGAGGGGAGAAAATAATTTTTCATGAAAATATTTTTATTTTCAACAAAACAAACGGATACTAAACACCAAACATTAAGTCATAATTAAGTCATGTGCATTGGAAATGACAACCATACCAAACATTAATTATCAAATAATTTGTTGTCCAACCTTATGCCTCCCACCTATAATTTTAATAAAGTAGAAGAGATCAATCAATAAAGGAAGTATTAAAAAAATTGTAATACATCCTATAGTTTCTCTAAATTCATCTTAGATGAAGATGAAGCTTCCAAATCTTAAATAGTAAGGATAAATTCATCTTCTACAATATATAGTCCATCATTCCAATGAAGATATTGCTTTAGATTATTTTTTCATTATTGTATCACATTTTTTCCCTATTAACCTTTTAATTTATCTATATTTATGTATTGTCATATTTAATTTGGAGCTAATGAAGGAGCACTTGTTTCTATTTTTTAATAAAAATAGTAGGAAATTTCGGATGTATCGACAAAATTCTTTAATGTTTTGACACACGAATCTAGATGCATGTTTCGGGTCTTTTTTTTTTTTTACCAATTTCAGATCTGATATTTCATTTCAAGGACACATCTGTCCTGTAAAACTTTTACCGACCAATTTTCTATTTTCCAAAATCAAGACACAAAATTCGAGACTTCACCTAGCAACATGCAATTTGATGAATTTTGATTAGGGTTTTTAAATTTTATTTTTATTTAGACTTTAAATTTTACACATAGGGGTCGAGATCCAATACTTTTACCACGCAAAGCGGTTAATAAATAAGTTCTATGAATAAAAGTTAGTTCTTTTAAATTTCCGTTAGTTTTAATGTCTACACAGACGAATTGAAGAGATTCATGTCATTTTTTACTATTATGAATTCAAATTTGATCCATAAGTGCCAAAATGACCCCAAACTTTAACTCAGAAACTTCAATCTATTAATAAATGACTTCCTAAACTCGAAACAAATATTTTTTAACGGGCTAATAAATGAGTTTATTAAGTTTTTGTAGGTTTAAATTATTGAAGTTTCAAAAGTTGCAAAACAAAAGCAAAGATTATTTTTAATATGTTAAAAGTGAAATTAAATTGGAAAGATTACCCAAAAGTGAGTTTCACAATTAGGGGTGTCAGTTCAGTTAATAAGTTCAGTTATGGTTTGACCCAAACGGTTCAGTTGACTTCAGTTGATCTTTCCCAAAATAACCAATTCGGTTTTAACTTTATCAGTTTCAGTTCCAACCCATTGTAGTTATTTTTATTTTCAGTTCAAATCAGTTCCGTTATGATTGGTCTTCGGTTTTACCCATACGATTTCAGTTGTTGTCAGTTCATTGTGAACGATTGATATAACAGTTCCGATTATATTCAATTTACGTTATGGTTGATCTTTGGTTTTACCCATACGATTTCAGTTGTTATCAGTTTATTGTGAACGGTTGATATAACAATTCCCATTGTATTTAGTTTACATTATGGTTGTTCTTCGGTTTTACCCATGCTATTTCAATTGTTGTTAGTTCATTGTGAACGGTTGATATATCGGTTCTAAATGTATTCAATTTATGATATGGAAAAATACGTTTATATCCATACGATTTCGATTATTATCAGTCTATTGTAAATGATTATATTCAGTTACATTATGGTTATTTTCAGTTTTGCAAGGAAATCTATAACGGTTTTGTTCGAGTTAGATATTGAGTATTAATGGGTTTTACACTTTTACCCGAGTTTTCTTACGTTTGTTTCTCCAAATAATATGAGTCGATCGTATTCGTTTCAGCCGTTGAATTGTTTTGCGTCACAATGGGTTAGTTAAGTTGAGGTGCACGTTAAAGTTATTTATTATTTATCAATTCATATTTTAATCAAATTATTCTTGTACTAATATTAAGTATAAATGTGCAACTGTGTATCAAGTATCAAAATTGGGTATATATGACGGTCAAGATGATGATGAGTGATACTATATTGGCGATAACAACAATCATAACAATAATGATAGCAATTACCAAAACAACAACAACAATAATGAATTGATGATGAAACTGATGAATGATGATAACGATGATGGTGATTGATATGAATAATACAATAACAATAATAGTAGTAACAATGTCGAGAACAATAACAATAACAAGATTTGAGTCTATTTTTAATCTAATACAATTTTATTATTTAGAATGCAATCATACTATATGTATGACTGATAGGTCCATTTTAGGACCGATTTCCTGGACTCTTTTAACTTGTTTTCTGTTGTTTTTAGGCTTAGTTTTATTAGTTTTAGGCCTTTTTAACTTAGTTTAGGTCTTACTTGCGTTTTCGTTGAATAATGCCTTTTCTTGCCATTTTTGCTAATAATTGAGCACTTTTGCGTTACTAATGCCTTGCGTTCATTCATGTAGGTATTTTGTGTGTTTTCGATCAATTCTTAAAAGCCGATAAGGGTCGTGAGAGGTCCCGAGAAGCTTTGAGAAGTGTTCCGCAAGAAAGCTAAGACCACAATCACCACTTTTGGAGCATAGGTCAACTTTGAAAGGCCATAACTTTTTACATACTTAATATTTTAAGGTGATTCAAGTTGGAGGTTAAAGCTCGTTCCGATAGCTTCGAAACGCCTGGTCATAAGCTAAATTATGATAAGAAATGAAGGAGTTATGACGTTTCTAAAACTGACTGTTCTGGCTTTCCAGCGGCCGCTGAGCCGTTTCCAGCGCCCGCTGAGACCTGATCAGCGCCCGCTGAGATCTCCAGCACCCGCTGAACTGGCCAGAATAGTCAGTAGCTCATTTTTTGGCTCCAGCGCCCGCTGAAGTGCTTTTCTGCGATATTTTTATTACTTTTCTTCTGTTTTTGCTCGGATTTTTTGGGGGGTTGTATAAATACCCCCCCTTTCCCATTTCTTACACAGCTTAGGTTAGAAGCTCATTAGTTAGGGTTAGCTTAGTTTTTAGTTTCTCCATCTAAATTTCTCCATTTTTGTAATCTCTACTTCCATTTCTTAGTTTATGCAAGATTTTGTAGCTTTGTTGTTCTTCTTCTTGCTCCTGTTCTCCTCCTTCAAGGTATTTTTATGCTTTATGCTTGTTGTTCATGTTTTTATGTTTTAATTCTTAGTTTTTCTTGTTGTTCTTGTATTTGTTGTTAGTTTTAGTTTGTTAATTGTATTTGTTGTTGTTTAGTTGTTAGTTTTGTTTATTTAGTTAGTTTAATTGTTGTTTCCCTTTTGGTTTAGTTGGTAGTTTAATTTAGGTTTTGTTGTTAGTTTAGTTTTTAGTTTATTTGTTAGTTTGTTAATTTAGTTGTTCTTAATTTTAGGTTTAATTTATGTTTTTAGTTTTAGTTTTAATTATAGTTTTAGTTATGTTTTTGTTATTTATGGTTGAGTAGTTAATTTCTAGGGTTTGAGTGAAACTTCTCAAATCCTCCATGATTGTGGTTTAGTTGTTTCTTGGCTTTTGGTTGTGATAATGTCGGTACCTTAGGATTCGGTTATGTTGAGTCTTGTGTCTGGCTAACATAGGATTCATTGAAGAATCCCCACCGAAGGACCGAAAGGTGAACGTGGGTGATGACTTCCTTTGCCCGATTAATGGAAGCACCACGAAAGTTGGGCCTTCGATCAAGGGAAAGTTACCGGTCTTCGTGATTTTGTGCTTAGGACTCGTTAGATGTGTCGTTGCACGAAAGTGAGTTGTATATGTCTTTCCGGTCATCGTACTAGCTCGAAAGAGTGGTACGATCATAGAACGACCTCCCCTTATCCACGACCTAAATCTAAGTTTCAATTGATTCATAATTCATGGTGGTATGAGTTGTGGATCTCTTACCCTAGTCCCTTTTGTTTTTGTTTCCTTAGTGTAGTTTTAGTTAGTTCTCTCCGCCTCTCGCGACCATCACCCGACCTAGCTTGTTCGACGCTCACGCCTAGGCTAGTGCGAAGTACCTTCCCCGTGTTCGACACTCATACTACGACGGGGTTTTTTTTATTTGGTAAGAAATCCCTCCTATCAAATTGGCGCCGTTGCCGGGGAAGGCAATGCCATTAGTTTAGGTTGAGTAGAATGGTTCTAGGTCTTTCTTTTTCTTTATTTTTGTGAATATTTGGGCCTTATGGCCACTCCTTTGATCGATCCCCAATATGAGCATGAATTGTTTTGGTCGTATTATGATAGAATCGGAAGCTCTCTTCCGCTTAATCATAATTTTGGTAAGTGGGATATATGCAATATGTTGTACGAGGGTTTGAACTATGAGACGAGAAATTGGATAGAATATCTATCTCATGGCGATTTCTTAGCTCTCGACTTGGATAGAGCTTGGCTCTTATTCGAGTGTCTCGCTAAGGACACCTATGAGTGGAATATGACTAGCCAAGGAATACATGATTATAGTCATGAGTTGAGTGCACTTGAGGAATATGGTTTTAATCAACCATCACCTCATGCCACTACCTTTGATTTTTCTCATCATTTTTCACATGATTCGAGTTCGCTTAATCATGTTCTTGATGAGTATTTACAAGGTCTTGGCATGAACATAGTTGATTCACCTCATATTCCCCTAGGTGAACCCTTCGATGATGACCTTAGTCATGAATTCGATCCCTCACCCCTCATAGTTGAGCACACCATCCCGACTCGCATAGACGATGACATTTATTGGCAATGTTGTGATGAGAATCATGACACTTTCATATCGTCATGTGATGTTGTAGAGGATGAGGCCCTTATAGCAGAGTCGAGTGAAACCGACGAGGTAGTTAATGTGGAGGATGTGGTTATACCACATTCTCTTATTCCCTTTGTAGGAGGATTTAACCTCGTCTATTCACATCCCACTCCACTTCCATCCGTGCTCATATCACCTCCATCCGAGGGCATCATCTCTTGTCTTGACTCCCATGTTTCTCTTCCAGAAACCAAGGCAAGTGAGGTGTATGGAGGTGTTCCCCCTACTTTATTTGATTTTTCTTTTTGTAGTTTTTATTTTAATTTACCTCCCTGTGGGCACTCACTCCCACATAAGCATAGGATGCCGGTTTTTAAACCGTTTTCTTTGCTTAATTTATCTATCGCTTATGTGGTTTTTAGTGAGTTGAGTGCCAGTGTGTTTGACAAGCTCTTGCGAGCTTTGCGGGGCTATTTACTGAGCCCCGGGTGGTTGTTCCCGCTGGATGACTTTGACATAGTTTTTCTTCTATGTCTTAGTCCCTGTGTCCAGCTCCTTTGTCAAGCTTAAGACGTTAAACAAGCGCTTCTTGGGAGGCAACCCGAGCCCTTCTTTTTCTTTTTCCTTTTTCTTTTATTTGTAATTATTTTGTTTTTTTTGGAGTTTGGTTTCTTTTCTTTCTTTTTTGCAGGTTAAATGAATAAGCAACTCTCATGGACATGTATGGTACTAAAGCGCAAAATGGAGGTTGTATGCTTACTTTATAGCCTGTTTTGGTGAGATCATTCCAAATTCCCTTTCTTTTATTTTTCTTGTGTGCTTAGTTGTAGGATTAGTTTTAGGAGGAGATGATTGTTCGAGGATGTTTGGCTTTCAATTTTTGGCTTTTAAGCCCTTGAGGACATTTGGATATCGATGGCGTTGGGCCTCGATTTATTTATTTGTTTGATGCTTGGTTGCTTGATTGAGAGTCATTCATGCTTGATTTTATTTTCCTTCCTTTTTTTGTGTTTTTATTTCTATTTTTCCTTTTTCATCTTCTTTTTCTTTTATTTTCTTTTCAAGGCAAAGTGTGTTTTTGTTTTGTTTGTAGTTTGGACTTGGTTCTTAATTTCTTGGACTTTGAATGCATTCCTTCCTAAGTGTTAGTGGTCCACATGGTTTGAGATGTTGGGGTTGATTTTCAAATACTACATGCTAGGTTTCAGAACTTTGGAGTTCATGAAACCTAATGTCTTGGCTTGTGGTACGATTGGCAAAGCTTTGCTAGCTAGTTGAAGCCCTTGAGGTAGTATTTGCAATTCACTACCCTTCATATGTGAGAAAATTGTCAAATCTTTCTAGCCTTCATCATTTTGTTTGAGTGGCAATAGGATCCTTGTCATAGTATAACTTGATCAAGAACTTGATTCATGACTTTCCGAGACTGTGACCGAGCTACTCTAGGGGAGGACAGAGGCATTCATTTCTTAGTTATTTTCCTTTTTCCTTTTGCATTTTCCTTTTTGTTTTATCATCTTGCTTCTTTTCAATTTCTTAGGTTCTTGCTTCCCATTCACCATTTGGAACCCCTTGAACTTGGCCTTTTCTTTCATCTAAGCCACATTACCAGCCTTGCATCCCCTTTGTTTTGTTTTATACCTTTTAGGTGTAGTGAAGCAATTGGAGATTTTCGGTTTGTTTTTATTTTGTATTGAAAACTTGTGGAAGTAAGGAGTTCGCCAAGCGAAAGTGTGTCGATTTGTTTGAATTGCAGCAAAAGCCGGCCTAAGTTGAAAAAGGCAAGGTCATCAAAAAAAAAAAAACATATATATAAAAAAAAAGTAATTATTCCTTCCATTTCACAATGAGGACATTGTGTCATTCAAGCTTGGGGGGAGGAGTAGTTGAAGAAAAAAAAAATTGTTGTATATTTTTTCTCTTTTTTTTTTCATTTAGTTTTTTGAATAAGCTTGGGGGTTTTTAGTGTATGTGTGCAAATTTGAGGAGTTCGTTTGCTATTTGATGCTCATTTGCACTTATTGCTTCACTATTTAGGTTTGAGCACCAAAAGCCAAGTTGATTCCTACCCTATCCTTAGCCTTACATTACAACCCTAAAGCCCTCTCGATCCTAGATAGTTGAGTCCTTTCCGGTTGAGGAAGTCATGTTTCAAGCATATTTAGCGGTTTGCTATGATGAGAAGTCGGGTAGCCTAAATTGTTTCTCCTTTTTGTTTTTCCGACTCCTTCGTGGAGTTATGAGAAGCTACCTTTATGGGTGGAGACGACACTAGCTTACCATGTGGATGCTTGGTTGTTGAGCGAAAGGGGAATGTTCCTCTCTAGTTCTCCAATCTAGCATGTTTAATTTGATTATCCACCCTTGACATCTTTGAGCATGTTTTCCGTTAGTGCTTAGAAAGGTTCGCATTCATTGATCCTCGATCCTTTAACAAGTCCAGCTAGTTGTTTTTGTTTTGTTTGGTTTTCTTTTTATTTTCCTTTATTTTTGTTTTTCTTTTCTTTTATTTCTTGTGAACCTTTGCCTTGGTTTATTTTTGAAAGAGTTATGGGTTAAACTCTTGGGAAACCCTTGCGAGAGCACACTCGTCCTCTTTGGCGACTTAGAGGTTTACATGGCTTGTTGCTTTCGCTAAAAGCAACCGTGATTCCTACGAAAGTGAGTTAGGATTTTATTTTTAAGTTTTTCATGTTGTATTTGCTTGAGGACAAGCAAAAGGCAAGCTTGGGGGAGTTTGATAGGTCCATTTTAGGACCGATTTCCTGGACTCTTTTAACTTGTTTTCTGTTGTTTTTAGGCTTAGTTTTATTAGTTTTAGGCCTTTTTAACTTAGTTTAGGTCTTACTTGCGTTTTCGTTGAATAATGCCTTTTCTTGCCATTTTTGCTAATAATTGAGCACTTTTGCGTTACTAATGCCTTGCGTTCATTCATGTAGGTATTTTGTGTGTTTTCGATCAATTCTTAAAAGCCGATAAGGGTCGTGAGAGGTCCCGAGAAGCTTTGAGAAGTGTTCCGCAAGAAAGCTAAGACCACAATCACCACTTTTGGAGCATAGGTCAACTTTGAAAGGCCATAACTTTTTACATACTTAATATTTTAAGGTGATTCAAGTTGGAGGTTAAAGCTCGTTCCGATAGCTTCGAAACGCCTGGTCATAAGCTAAATTATGATAAGAAATGAAGGAGTTATGACGTTTCTAAAACTGACTGTTCTGGCTTTCCAGCGGCCGCTGAGCCGTTTCCAGCGCCCGCTGAGACCTGATCAGCGCCCGCTGAGATCTCCAGCACCCGCTGAACTGGCCAGAATAGTCAGTAGCTCATTTTTTGGCTCCAGCGCCCGCTGAAGTGCTTTTCTGCGATATTTTTATTACTTTTCTTCTGTTTTTGCTCGGATTTTTTGGGGGGTTGTATAAATACCCCCCCTTTCCCATTTCTTACACAGCTTAGGTTAGAAGCTCATTAGTTAGGGTTAGCTTAGTTTTTAGTTTCTCCATCTAAATTTCTCCATTTTTGTAATCTCTACTTCCATTTCTTAGTTTATGCAAGATTTTGTAGCTTTGTTGTTCTTCTTCTTGCTCCTGTTCTCCTCCTTCAAGGTATTTTTATGCTTTATGCTTGTTGTTCATGTTTTTATGTTTTAATTCTTAGTTTTTCTTGTTGTTCTTGTATTTGTTGTTAGTTTTAGTTTGTTAATTGTATTTGTTGTTGTTTAGTTGTTAGTTTTGTTTATTTAGTTAGTTTAATTGTTGTTTCCCTTTTGGTTTAGTTGGTAGTTTAATTTAGGTTTTGTTGTTAGTTTAGTTTTTAGTTTATTTGTTAGTTTGTTAATTTAGTTGTTCTTAATTTTAGGTTTAATTTATGTTTTTAGTTTTAGTTTTAATTATAGTTTTAGTTATGTTTTTGTTATTTATGGTTGAGTAGTTAATTTCTAGGGTTTGAGTGAAACTTCTCAAATCCTCCATGATTGTGGTTTAGTTGTTTCTTGGCTTTTGGTTGTGATAATGTCGGTACCTTAGGATTCGGTTATGTTGAGTCTTGTGTCTGGCTAACATAGGATTCATTGAAGAATCCCCACCGAAGGACCGAAAGGTGAACGTGGGTGATGACTTCCTTTGCCCGATTAATGGAAGCACCACGAAAGTTGGGCCTTCGATCAAGGGAAAGTTACCGGTCTTCGTGATTTTGTGCTTAGGACTCGTTAGATGTGTCGTTGCACGAAAGTGAGTTGTATATGTCTTTCCGGTCATCGTACTAGCTCGAAAGAGTGGTACGATCATAGAACGACCTCCCCTTATCCACGACCTAAATCTAAGTTTCAATTGATTCATAATTCATGGTGGTATGAGTTGTGGATCTCTTACCCTAGTCCCTTTTGTTTTTGTTTCCTTAGTGTAGTTTTAGTTAGTTCTCTCCGCCTCTCGCGACCATCACCCGACCTAGCTTGTTCGACGCTCACGCCTAGGCTAGTGCGAAGTACCTTCCCCGTGTTCGACACCCCCACTCATACTATGACGGGGTTTTTTTTATTTGGTAAGAAATCCCTCCTATCAATGACTTAGACAATGACTTATCCATAAAATGTAGATAATCCTTGACTGCTCGAGCAAATGTTTCTATATATTATTTGTGTGAAATCCTTAATTTAATATGTTGATGGTGATTGTTGATTGATGCGCCATTGCGTTGCCACTTTGCCCATTTCATGGTAATAACAATGGAGTAATGGTGATAATATTGATGATGGATGGAGATGGATAATAATGGGTGATGATAATGGTGATGTGTGATGATGTATATGAATGGTGATGGATGTTGATGACATGGATGATGGTCATGGATGATGATGATGACATGGATGATAGTGACATGGTAATAACTATTCTATATGGTCTTGGATATTGATAATGATACTGATGAGTGATGAGTGATGATTACGATATTGATGCGTCATGATAAATTGATAATGTTATTAGTAAAAATAAAAACAATGAATTGATAATGATACTGATGAGTGATGATAAATTGATAACATATACAATGATGTTATATTGATGTGATCATATGATTAATTGATTTACTGACTTCATTATGATATCGTTTAATATGTTGTTGATGATGACCACCATGGTAAATTGGTAATGTTCAAGATGAGGTTGACCATGGTCGATGATGATGTCTTGAATCCATGAGAATGATGATAATGACCATAATTTGTTAATCGATGGGATTAATAAATATATCATGGCATTTTAAATAATTATTTTTATTGTATGTATACAATTGAGAATAATAGTTTTCAAATTAATTAAAATTCAAAAGATTAATTAATATAATTTATGTCAATAAAACTATTTAAGAAAATAATGGTAATAAAATAGAAAATATTTTCAATATATTTAATATGTAAGTAAAATTAAATAATTAATAGTTCTTTAAATAACTTAATAAACAAAGATAGGTGAAATAAGTAGTAAATTTATAATTCAATCCAATTACAATAAGCTGAATAAATCTAGACCTTTAAATGATTGAAATCAAGGGTTAGGATTGAAGCAAAACTAAAACATGGATCATCAGTATGAGCCATTGGATCATCAAAGGATCCAAAATCAAAGGCTAAGATTAGCGGGTTCTTTCATAGCCCTAATTCATTGGGTTGGGACGGTGGGTAGCCGTTTTTGGCTCTTTTCATTTCATTTCTCAGATTCATTCTCTCAACTCACTCCATTCTCTCAACTCACTCCATTCTCACTCGGTCACTCCATTCTCAAGGTATGAATTTCATTTTTTTTTTCGTTTTTTGTTCTAAATTTGTTCATCTTGTTTTTGTTGGTTATTTTTGAGTTTGTTTTTTGTTCTCTCAAATTATGTATGGAATTTTCTCCATTTTCGTATTTATTTTCTGGATTTCTTTTTATTTTCGTTTTTTATTTTCGTATTTTTGTTTTTATTTTCATATGTTCTCAGATCTGGTTTTTTAAAAAAAATAAAAATCGTTCATCTTATACTGTTTGTATTTTCGTGTGTATTTTTGTATTTTCCATTTTCGTATTTATTTTCATTTTTATTTTTGTTTGTATTTTCCTTTTCATTCTCAGATCTAGGTTTTTTTAGAAAAAAACTTCGTTCTAATTTTCATTTTTCATTTTCTGGGTATTTTCTGGATTTTCCTTTTCATTTTCCTTTTCATTTTCTGGGTATTTTTTGGATTTTCCTTTTCATTTTCTGGGTATTTTTTGGATTTCATTTTCTGGGTATTTTCTGTATTTTCCTTTTCATTTTCTGGGTATTTTTTGGGTTTCGTTTTTATTTTCGTTTTTTTTTTTTGTTTTTATTTTCGTTTTTTCTCAGATCTGGGTATTTTTCAGGGTATTTTTTTTATTTTCTGGGTATTTTTTGGATTTCGTTTTTATTTTCGTATTTTCGTTCATATTTTCATATTTTCCATTTTTGTATTTATTTTCGTTTTAATTTTTGTTTGAATTTTCGTGTTTATTCTCAGACCTGTTTTTTTTTTTAAAAAAAAAAATCAGATTTGTTTATTTTTTGTTTTTTAATTTCTGAATCCCATTCTCATCGATCGCAAATTGTTTCATCCCGTACTTCTCATTCGTTTTCAGCAGCTGACTTTTTGAATGAATTTTGTTCCTCTAATTCTTCTGATAGTGTAAGTGGTTCTAAACTTGATGATTATTTGAGTCTTCCTCTTGTTGCTAATGAGCCTGGGTATGATGCACTTGCTTATTGGAAGTCCCAAAAATATTAATTTCCAATTCTTAGTCGAATGGCTAAGGATATTTTGGCTGTTCCCATCACTTCAGTTGCATCTGAATCTTCTTTTAGCATGGGCGGGAGGGTTTTGACAAAATTCCGAACATCTCTTCTTCCTAAAAATGTCGAGGCATTTGTTACTACACAAAATTGGATGTTTGGGTATTTAAAAGAGGAGGAGTTAGAGGATTGTCTCGATGAAAATGATGTTTGTGAAGATGATGGTGGTGATGTTGCTTCAACAGCTTGGTAATTTTTAATTTTTTATAAATGTTAAATGCAGTCGTTGGTAATTATTTTAATTTTCTCCCATTGAAATAAATGTTTTTTTTGTAGATGTTGTTTCAAGGCGATGCTCCGGGCTCCATATTGTTATTAATGCAGCATTTCATTTTGGTTTTGTACTTTGATTTAGAACAATACTTGAAGCCCTTGAATTTTTGGTTTTCTTTATCCTTGAATAATTTTAGTAAGTGTTGGTAAGTTAGTAGTGATTTGGAACAATACTTGGAGCCCTTGAATTTTTTGTAAGAGTTGGTATGGCTTTTTGAATAAGGTCTTAAGATAGTTTGTTTTTGTTATTTTATGGCTTCTCCCTTGTTTCCATAGTGGAACTCTCACATGGTTTCCTTAATCCTTTTGGTGAATAATGTCGGTAAGTTTGGGTATATTTTGGTAAGTATGCATATCTTGTTGTGGAATAAATTTGGTTTGAAAATTTTGGAAACCCATGTGATAGAGAGGACCTATGGTTACTTGTTAGCGGCGTCATGAATAACAACGAAAACTACTTTTCTTGAGACCATGAGCTCGATGATGGATGGTGGCGTCATGAACTTTGGGTAAGTGTTAGTTGGTATGACTTTTGGAATAAGGTTTTAAGATAGTTTGTTTTTGTTGTTGTTTTATGGCTTGTCTCCCTTGTTTCCATAGTGTAACTCTCACATGGTTTCCTTAATCATTTTGTTGAATAATTTCGGTAAGTTTGGGCATATTTTGGTAAGTATTGGTATATTACGGTCAATTTGGCGTATTTTGGTAAGTTGTGGAATAAATTTTAGTTTGAAAATATTGGAAACCCATGTGATAGAGAGGACCTATGGTTTACTTGTTGGCGGCGTCATGAATAACAACAAATCAAACTTTTCTTGAAACCATGTGCTCGATGATGATAAATATTGTAGCAAATAATGATTGGCTTTATAAGCTTGTGATTTTTGCTAACTTATCTAAGAGCCCAACTTCTTAATATTATATATCCTATGAAAATATATTAACAAGTATTGGAGTGATTATTGTAGAATTGTTCCAATAGCTGAAGTTTGAAGAAAAGGAACGCAAGCTCATGAGCTAAAATATCACTTGTTGGATGCAGAGCAGAACATCAAGTTTATTATGATGATTATGTGATTATGATGTAAAAAATTCTTGTAAAAAATGCTTGATAGTTGATTATGATTGTTTAGAAGTTGTTTGGGGTGGCTTATAAAGCTGATTATGATGTAAAAAATGGTTGTAATCCACCTTGTTAAGTTGTTGTTATCTTGTTGATTATAGTTTGCTCTTCCCTGGGTACAACCCTTCCTAGAAGGTGGGTACTAGGGTTGATGCTCGTAGCTCAGTGTTAGTTTGTATCTCTTTGATTTTGGTAATAAAGTCTATTTTTGTTTGCTAGAAAATGTATTGTTTTATATATATATTTATTTATTTGAAGAAGATATCTAAAATCCAACCAACTCTTTTGAAATGGGTATGGTTGAAAACAATCAATTTTAAATTATTAATATGCTAAATTAAATTAATTTGAATAATCAATATATGAAAAGAACACACAATTTTATTTAATAGTATATTATAAATAATGGTTTCGTGGAAAGAACAATTTGATTTAATATAGTATAATTTGATACAAATAGATTTTGTCTAATTTCAGTTTAGTGTAAAGCGATTTTCAGTTAACCAACGGTTTAAAACAGTTTTGTTCTCAATTTGGTTCAATCAAGCAACAGCTTAAAACATAAGTCATTTTGGTTTAGTTGATCAATAGTTAATTGCAGTTTTGTTAACTAACAAAATCAAATATTTTATAAGTCATTTCGGTTCAGTTGATAAACAGTTAAAAACAGTTCAATTAACTAACAAAACCATATAGGTTACAGTTAATTTCAGTTCAGTTATGATTCAGTTATGGTCAGTTAAAAACAGTTTTATGTAGTCAACCTTTTCAGTTCAATTGATTTCAGTTCATGATTCAGTTCAGTTAAGTGCAGTTCATTTTGTTTCAGTTGGACTTTCAGTTATCAGTCATTTGGTTATTGGTTCATTTCAGTTCAGTCCATTCAGTTCAGATTAGGTTAATAGTTAAACCAACAGTTTCTAACCAAACTGAGAGCCCTGTTCACAATGTTAAAATTTCCCTTTATGTTTCATTTTTTTATGAACGAATAAATCCCACCGCTCGCATTTTAGCTACTACTCCTGCATCTTTCCAATTTTTGCCTGTATTTTAAAATTAACCTTATCTCTCATTCCACCCTCTACAAATTCTATATCTCTCAAACTTTTTATTAGCTAGCCAAGCTATCAGAAATGGCAGGGCAATCATCGACACCATCATATGTAAATGAATTTAATATACATGGTGGAGCGCATCCAAAAAACGCTCTAAATAAGGCAAGGCGCGAGAGTTCTTATCGATAAATCTATACATACAATGGTTGTATAAAAAACCCACATATAATAGCTTTTTATTGGTTAATTATTTGGGTTCCAAATTAATCTCTAATTTTCTTTCTCCTTAGGGCTTGTTTACTTCAGATTATATTCACTTCAGTTTAGTTCAGTTCAGTTTAGTTTAGTTCAGTTCAGTCCAGTTCATCTCTATTTTTTTAATTAATACACTTTTATTCAGTTCAGTTCAGTTCAGTTTAGTTCGGTTCATCTCTATTAACCTAATGTAAACGAGCCCTTAATCTCCTTTTTTCTAAAATTCTATTGGTCAATGTATGTAGGGACTACACATAATAATTGTATGTATATCATCTCTCAGTTCTCATGCTCCTCAACTAAGGGTATGTTTACTTCAGCTTAAATTCAGTTCAGTTCTGTTCAGTCCAGCTCTCAATTTCCTTATCTTATAAAATATTACTTTCAGTTGTATTCAGTTAGTTTAATTTAGTTTAGTTCAGTTCAACTATACTGAGTTGGAGTAAAGAGACCTTATAAAAAGATTTTTCATATAATCCTCCAAAGAGAGCGGGGGACATGTGGCAATTCTAAACACTTATAATAATTTCCCGCCACAAATGAAGGGTCAGGATTATAAGCTACCTCTGTCACGTCCCTTGGTCTTCTCTGTTACTGTGCTAAGTGCTATAATACCCAAAAAATCAAAAACCCCTTTTTAAAAGTTTAAACCCTACAAGTATATAATACTCCTATTAATTACGATTGTCGATTACTCCATTTTTAATCAGGTGAACTTCTTACTCATTACTCTACTAGTCTACTGTACTTGGCTTTTGAGAATTTGTTTGCCGTTTTTTCTTTTTTGTGTGTGATGCTTATTTAAATTTTCTTCAATGTTTCTGTGTTTAATTTAGACCGAATTCACTCTACTTTTTAGAATTTTTTTGATGTCTGTTATTTGTATTTTACTCAATTTGTTGATATTTTAAAATATATCTGGGTCGATGTTCAAACATCATCCATCTGGGTTAGTTTTCTGGTCTTTTAGAAATGTGGGACCTTTGTTTTTGTAGCTCAGTCATGTATTTTGCGTTTAATCAATTGAAAACCACCATTTTAGGTTTTTTTTTTGGTTTGTTTGTGGGGGGGGGGGTTACTGTAATTTACCTTTATGTTTTGGCAAGTAACTATGGATTTTATTACCCAAAAAAACCCATTAACCAACCAACAAACACCAAGAACACCAAAGAGCACAAGGGGGAAAAATTGCTCATTTCATCTCAGATAATATATATTTTTTTCTTCCTATTTGACCTTAAATTGCTGTTCTCTAGTTCATAATTGAGTAATGAAATAAACGGTTTAATATTATTACTTATCGAGGTGGTCTGAGTTAATCTTAGTGAGATACAATCACACTAGCATTTTGATGTAATTTCAAGCATAATCAGGGGCATTTGGATATATATGTCCGTTCAAGTAAAATATACAAGGTATTTTGGGTGTATATTTCAACAAAATTATAGAAATGACATTGTGATATTTTGTGAGATACAATTTGTGATTGACACGGAATTTCCAATTTCCCTTGTTTTTTGTCAAAATTGCTTAGCTAAATAGTTAGAGAACAATGTATGTAAGTATGTTAATTACCATCCCATCCAAAAGATAATGTTTCACATATTATACATATGTGATCAAAGAAGAATTAAATATCAGACATACATTGTTGTTCTTCATTTGCATTCTCCTGTTCTCTTGTTTCACTAACATTTCTGCTTTTGGGAAGTTAGTAATCAAGTAAAACTCCTTCAATCCTTTCCACCAATTTGGGGTTCTTTTTGCAAATACATGATGTTGGTCTATTGAAATCTGAACGCATAATGCGATTTAGGCTAAGTAATAGCACGCAATAATGTGATCCATACAGTTCACATGTATTTTTTTTAAAAAAATATTACAAAAACAATAGAGGCAGTATAGTTTCTGTTTGTCTCTTGATCCATGAATTTTGAATCTCAACTTCCCAACTTTTGTTTTCTTTGCATAGGAAACATGAAGAGGGCACGTGTTGACAAATCTGAAGAGCAGGCTGCAGAAAAGGCCCAACAGACCCTTGCTGGGTTGATTTGCTATGAAAAATTGGCACCACGCTCGTACTGTGCTATGATGTACCAAATTCATCATCGTATGGATCCAAACAACCCACGGCTTTCATGCCTCAACTTTGAGACCCTTGAAAGTAACTGCGTGAAAATATACAAGGCAGAACGACAAAAGGTCAAGGAAACTTTCTCAAAACATGTTGGAAAGATTAGCCTCTCGGTGGATTTACTTGTTCATGAGAAACAATGGAATCACTATCTCTGTATAAGTGCTCAATTCATTGACAATGATTGGAAACTTCAAAAGTTGGTGATTAAGTATTGTTCTTTTTTCGATGGTATTATTTTGAAGTCTTTGAAAGAGTATAATATTGAGAGCAAAATGCTTAGTTTGACTGTTGGAGGTAATTGTGCCCTAGATGATATAGTCGAAGAAGTTCAAGAGAAGTGGGGACTCCCGCAGAATGTCCAGTTGTTTAATATGCAATGTGTTTGTGATGTTATCACTCAGATGATTCAAAGGGGGCTAAAGGAGATCAGTAAAATCATTGAAAAAGTTAAAACATTGATCCCGTCCAGATATGATGAGCATTTATGGTATCTTACGACTTCTATGCTTTCAGAAGCCTTAAAGTTGGAAGAGATGGGAGAGTTCTCTAGTGTAGAAGAAAATGGCTGGTTTGAAGTACCGTCGAATGAGGAATGGGAAAAGGTCAGGACTATGTGTAAAATAGCAGACCGAATTTATGAAATCACGAAAGGATTATATAAAATCAAGAAGCCAACACCCAATCTGTTTTTACCACATTGTCAAGAAATTAGGGCTTACCTTGAGAGGGACTGTAGCATCAGTTCAGATGAATTTACGAGGGTTGTGGCGCAGAAAATGCTTGATATCTTGAATAAGTACATGGATGATATGCAATTAGTGCTTTCAATTACTGCATTTCTGGATCCACGTTTCAAAATGAAATTCGTTGGATTTTGTTCCTCTGTCCAGACTGATTTAGAGAGCATTCGCAAGGTATATGATGGTTATGTGTACAGCAATGTTGTGACAGGTGATCAAAAGGAGTATCTATTCAGTGACTCAAGTTGTGGCGAAGAGGAAGAAACTGAGGAAGGTTTAGAAACCGAAGCTAAGGTCAAACGCTGTGAAGTTCTGCAAAATCTGGGTTATGTAAAAGACTATTGTGAAGCAATGGCAATGCTATCTGTGGCTGAGCATGATATGGCCCGAAAGACTGACTTTGAGTTTTATGTTGAAGAGCCTATCTTGGCTTGGAGGGGGAATTTCGACGTGTTGCAGTGGTGGAAAGATAATGTTCTCAAGTATCCTCGGCTCTCAATGATGGCTCGTGACTTCCTGGCTATTCCTATTTCTGTTGCAACGTCTTATGACTCATACTGCGCTAAGCCAAGGGTAGCCGATGGTACATTGTCATCTTTGAAGCCCGTGCTTGCAAATGCCTTGAAGTGCACCAGGAGCTGGAAATTTGGTGCCAGCAAGTAAATTAATTAAAGGTACATTGAACTTCTGATTAATGTGGTGTTTCTTGCTGTAGCTGATATTTGATTCCTAACACAAGTATTTTGTTCCGGTGATTATAGGGCTTATGATTTTGGAAGTTTAAGTTATAGTATAGCCTGCCTTTTTTATGCTGACGTGAGAAATTGAGATTGTGTTTATTGCTATCCAAGTATATATTGGAATTAAACCTTTCAATTTTAAATGAATTAACCGTGATTAACTTGTGTATTTTGTATTAGTGTTTTTAAGAAAATCCACATCAACCTTTTCTATGACAATTGTTATCTTGTTAGTGTCCATAATTTCAGTTAGTTACTCCATTGTTTCTGCCTTTCTGGTTTAGATCTCATGCAACTTATTGTCCTGCTTTAATTTGTTAGCAACAAAAAGGATGGAGTAATTAAAAATTTTGGTTGATATTCTTCTAGCTACTAGATATAAACGTATCGTAGCAAAGCGTGGTTGGATGATGAAGGCTTTGGCCTTTCGTAGCATCCATCATGGCTTTGGCCTTTTGTAGCATCCACCATGTTTGAACCTCACTGTACACATAATGATTCCTTATCTTCTCCTCACAGATGCAACTTCTTTGTTTTTATAAGCTTGTCGCATGGTTGTTTGATAAGTGATAACTATTCTTTACTTTCAATTTTTCACAAAACCTACAACTCTTAACAACTATGATTCCATTTTACGGAGCCAAATAGAAAATGGGGTATTCATGAATCATGATGTATTTATGTTTGTTAAATTTTATTTGTCAATATTGGGTTTGTTTTCTACACCAAAAAAAAATTCGAGTTCATGTTAAAATAAGTTGTATTAAAGCTAAATAAATTTTAATAAGGTTTTAGGTTAAGAGGAGCGATAAAGTGGTGCTCACTTTGACATCATGTCCAAGGGATACAATATGAGGTTCAGACCAGATTACTAGCACTCCATTTCCCTATATGTATAACTCAAAAAGAGTAGATTTCGTTACCCAATTAAAAAAAATGAAATAGATTCTATTAAGGTTTGATAAGTATCAACAAGGGCTAACAATGTTCCTCCTAAAGAATTAACAGGTTTAATAAGTTTCAATAATGTTTATTAAGACTGAGGTTTTGGGCAGAACAAATCTTGTAAATTGCAAGCTGAGAGCTTGCTAGGGGATCTAATTTATGTGGAATTAGTAAATAGTGAGAACGTGTTAGATTCCTGATCAAAACTTGTTTATGATTTATTGAACATTGATAATTAATTATTTTGTGTTGTTAATGATGATGAATTAACCCTAAGATTGTTTGATATACTTCCTCCGTTCCGAAAAAAAACGCAACAAACCATTTTGCACGTACTTTAAAGAAGTGATTCAAGGGTGTAAATGAGCAAATTAATCAAAATAATTTTAACACAAATAAGAATGATATTATAGGTTACTTGTCTTAAAATTACATATATGCATTCAATGATCTGGAACTAGACTGACATGAATTCCAATCTGAGTCACAGACTCACAGTACACTTTAACATCCAAAGAGCTGTCAGAATAGCAGAAACCATGATTTATAGTGCCCTTCAAATACTTGAAAACATGCAAAATTGACTCAAATGTTGGACAATATATGATTGATCAGGCCTTGTTATCCCAAGGTAAATTAATCTTCCAACTATGTCCCTTTAGACATCAGGTTCATCAAGTTCAGAACCTTGATCAAATGTTAATTCAGTCCAACATATAGGGGTGTTAAAACTGGCTCACATTCTTGCATTCCAGCATCAGTTAATATATCAAGAATATACTTCTACAATGAGAGAAAAGTACCAGCTTCATTTCTTTTGACTTCAATTCCCAAGAAATAGTCGAGTAACCCAAAATCTTTTATTAATTCTAAATCAAGGCTCAGTTTTACTTCAGAAATTTGTTTTTGTTTTTGTTTTTTTTTTTTTTTTGCAAGTGTTTGCAATCAAAATGTCATCTACATACACCAAAAGCACAATAAACTCCCCCTTACTCTTCCTAGTATATAAAGAGTAGTATTGTTTTGACTGAACAAAACCAATTTTAGAAATTAATTCATAAGCTCCTTATTCCACTGTCTAGAAGCTTGTTTCAATCCAAACAAATACCTTTCTAGTTTAGACACTTGACCTTCCTTAGCCTTATCATAACCGGGGGGGGGGGGCTTCATATACACCTCTTCGTCAAGATGCCCATGCAAGAAAGTATTATTCACATCTAATTGGAACAAATCCCATTGCCTGACATTAGCTAATGTAATTACTACTCTTACCGTTGCAAGCTTTACAACTGGTGAAATTTTTTGGATGAAATCTATGCCTTCCTTTATTTCTTGATACCCCACAGCAACCAATCTTGCTTTTAGTCTCTCAATAGAACCATCAGGATTCAATTTTGTTTCGTAAACCCACTTTGAGTTAATTGACTTTTTATCCTTGTGTAGATCAATAAAAATCCAAGTACCAGTATACTCCAATGCTGTAATTTCCTTTCTCATAGCCTCAACCCAACCCGGGGATTTTTTTTTTGCTTGATGATAATTTCTAGGCTCGATTATTTGAGTGGGATTCAGTGCAAATGACAATGACTGACTATTATTTTGGTGGGTTAAAGTTCTACGTGGTTTGTAGCTAACCATACATTCATTATATTTAGATGGTGGTTGTTGTATCTATCTTTGTGGTTGTTTATGTGTTTGTATGACAGGTGATTCTTCATGTCTTTGGGACAAAATGGGATGTTATGAAGCAAAGGTATTAGTGGTAGGTGTTTCAGGAATCAGCAAAATATGGTCTGTATTGTTGTTCCATATCAGGTCTGTAATAGGTGTAGAAGCATGTTTTGGTTCATGGTCAGGAACAAATGAGGAATCAAGGTATGTGGAAGAGTGGTATGAACATTGTCATGTGGTGGTTGGATATTTGTATTTGGAGTGGAAGCTAAGCCAACAAATTATCAGCACCAAATTAGGAACAGACTCAGCTTTAGAAAGACTCTGATCTCTTCTTTGTAATCAAAGATGGTTTCATAGAAAACTACATCTCTAGACACAAATATCTTTTGTGTATCCAAATCAAATAGCTTGTAAGCCTTTTGGCCATAAGGGTAACCCAAAAACATACATCTCTTTGCCCTACCATTGAATTTATCCCTTGATCTGTCCATATTATGTGCATAAGCAAGACACCCAGAAACTCTCAATCTACTATAATCTGCAACTTTCCCAAACATAATCTCAAAAGGAGTTTTTTCTGTTTAATACCATCTCAAAAGTCCAAATAATTCTACTGCAATCATCTAACATAGTGAGAAAATATTTTGCACCTCCATTTGCTTGAACTCTATGTGGTCTGTATAAGTCCAAATGAACTAGATCAAAGCACTTTACAGCAATATTCAAACTCTTGGCAAAAACAAACTTATGGAATTTTGAAAGAGAACATTCATGACAATTATATTCCTTTATACTACTGCAATTACAATCTTCACTATGCTTCAGTTTTGGAAGTGACAAATGCCCTAATCTAGCATGCATAACATCTAGATATACTGCATTTCTATAACTAGTACCATCACTAGTAGAATTTTTGTAGGTAAAACAACATTGCTACAAATAGCCCTATTATTATAAAAATTCAATGTCTTGCCCTTTTGCACAAACCTAAATTTATCTCCATTATTAAGCTTCATAAATTCACTTTTATTTATTTCTCTCTTTCTATTTTGCATACCCCCCAAAAAAATAATTTAAAATCATCTTCATTAGGATTTTTTGTCCAAAACTACCTTAGTTACACCACTTTTTGTTAAAAAAACTACCTTACTTACAAAAGTTTGTCCAAAACTACTTTACTTAGCAAATTTCTGGTTGACCACTACCTTATTCACTATTTCGACGTTGACTTTGTCTTTGTAGGCCAATCTGGTGTTTTTTTGCAAATTCCGACCTCAAATTTGGTCTTTTAGGGCAAAAATGACCTACCAAAACCTTAATAGGGATAATTATTTTTGACACGCAAACCAATGAACGCATATCGAGACTAATTTTGTAATGCAAATAGAAGCTTATGCAACCATTTTTGTAGATTCCGACCTCATATTTAACCTTTTTAGGGCAAAAATGACCTCAAAACATTGATTGAGCTACTTATTTTCGAGAATAAAGCAAAGTCAACGCCGGAACAACGAACAAGGTAGTGGTCAACAAAGAATTTACTAATAAAGGTAGTTTTGGACAAACTTTTATAAGTAAGGTAGTTTTTTTGCAAAAAATGGTGTAAGTAAGGTAGTTTTGGACAAAAAACTCTCTTCATTACTATAATAAGGATGTAACCTATTCCTCAAATGGTACCAAAGGTAAATAAATTGGCTTTTCTCAATTACAAATGATTTATTTTTATTTATTTTTTAATTTTTTTTTTTCTGTTGGCACTAGAGCTTCATCTATGCTCTTATGTTGCTAGGAGATAATGCCTCCCATTGAGAAGATCTACGTATTTTTGGAAAGGATGGTTGAAATTTATGGAAATAATAGTAAAAATGTGGGAAATAGATTTATGGTGTGCACATCACTGTAGAACAAACGTCTGTTTGCATTTAATGGTGATTTGTAAAATTTTAGGTACTGCATAAGGGTTTTTTTTTAAAGTGAAAAAAAAATAAAAATTTAGAGGTGGGTTGTTTCAAAATCGAGGAAGCTCACGAGAATCTACATATATATATATATATATATATATACCCTACTAAAACTCTTACCACTAAAATATACGTCTTTCCCTTCCAAATTACCATTTTTTCCTCCTAACAAAAAATATCTATATCTATCTTATATCTCACTTTTCTACCTCCCTCTCTATATTTAATACCATTATTAATACTCTAATAAATAAATAAAATACCAAACAAATATTTTCTTAAACTAAAATAATGTTATAAAAAAAAAACTTTGACATAATAATTGAAAAACATTTACAATTTTTTTTACTAATTAAATTACTCACTTGTCTTTATTTAATTTGCGTACTTTCCTTTTTTTGGCTGTTTTCATTTTAATTTGCCGACTTCATTATCTAAATATATTTAAATTTTATTCTTTTATATTTATTAATACTACGTATATTTTTCTCACGTTACTTTATCATCTTCTCCCTCTTATTTTTTTTTGCGCAACTTTTATCCATCATAATTTATGATTTTTTTTCTTTTTCTATTACTCTATTAGTTTATTGGTATTGATGAAAATACAAATGAACAAATATTAAAAAATGGGGTGCATTTTATTATAATTAAATATTTTTACATCTCTAGTAATCTTTTATACTACCTCCGTATTGCAATATTCGCTACATAAATATGTGATACAGACTCCTAGACAAAAAATGGATTTAAAGAGAAATAAAGTGAAAAATGAATAATTAATTAGGCCCACTGCAAAAGTAAGGTCGGTTTAAAAAATAAAAAAGTTACACATATATAGATAAAATTTTCACTAAATATAGTAAAAAAAATTGTTGTAAACATTATGTTACAATTTAAATTGCAAAAGTTGTGAGTATTATGATATAGAGTTAAGACTAATGTAGGAACAAAAAAAAACTTTTCTAAACCCATATTATCCATCCAAACATATCAATACTTCTATTCGGTATAATATATCAATACTTTTATACTAATATAGTAACCACTGAAAAAATCTTTCCTAACCATTAATTAAAACCGAGCATTTGCTCGGGTATTATCTAGTTAATAACAAAATAAATTCTCATAAATAAATCAAAAGGTGAAATTATCAATTACAAACCCGCCAAGGATGAAATTATTAAAAATTATCAATTACAAACCCGCCAAGGATGAAATTATTAAAAATATTCTTTTGTTTACTTTTTTTGCATATACAATAATGGAGATTTTAATGTTGTGAAACTCATTTTAGATATGGTTGTGAATTTTCAAATAATGGATTAGATTCGATCCAGCAGCTTTGATATCTGAATTTTCGTGTCATAAATTTTTTGATTCGGATGTGGTCTAGATAAAGCCGGATTTTTTAAAGATTATTTCCGAATATCCGACAATTTGAATCGGAAAATTGAATTGCTAATCCAAATTTTGTAACCATTTTTATCGGAATATTAGATTTTTTTTAAAAAAAAATAAATAAAATACAAATATGAAAAATGGTTTACAAAAATAGTGATTAGAAATTTGGATAAAACAAATTTAAATTCAGATATCCATTTTTTAATTCGAAAATTTCATTTATTGTAATTTGTATCTGATTCCATATTTGATTTTAAAAATGAGATATCCAATTTAAATTTCCAAATTCAAAAAACGGATAAAAATACAAAATTATATATCAATTTCGTTAAATTTTGGAATCGACAATTCAAATGGGAATATCATCAGATGTCTGGTTGCAAAAGTCAACAAACTGGATCAGAATTGAAAAAATTCGGATCAGATTTGGTCTCAAAATTTTAAGTCCAATTTTTTTTGGAATGAACTTGGACTTAGCGTCTTAGCCAATTGGAGTCTAAAGTCCAAATTAGAGTCCAAAGTGTGTGGATTTTATTTTAGGAAAAGTATATAAGAAATCATGATTTAGGTATATGAATATATAAACATATGGGTGGGTGCATGGAGGGGGGGGGGGTGTTTGTATGTATGCACACACACATATACATATGGAGTGTATGCATAAATTATTCTAATGTACTACACCAACCATAATCTGACGTCATAAATCATAATGTACTGCTCAGAAGTGTTCATCTAATGCGATGATGTTAAAAAGCAGAAATAATATAATGATTTTTAAATATTTGGATTGGATTGATTGAAATTATTGGAGTTAAAAAATTTATTCGGATTGAACTAGTAAAAATTCTGCATCGATGTTGGACTAAAATTTTTAAGTCCAAAATTTTTTGATTGAATTTGGACATGGCAAAGTCTAATAATCCAGTCCACTCAATTTAAATCTGTAGTAGTTTTTTATCCTTATTTTTTTTGGTAATGTTAGACCATTAGACAAAAAAAGAGACAAATTCACAACATTTTATAATTCTCTTAAAAAACCGGTACTTTTTTTCTTAACCAGTTATATCCCCACCATACTTTCTTACCCCACCCCATTTTCTCTATGTTTTCTTATTTTCCAAGACATTTTAGTGGGGAGCATTGGGAAGTGTTTTTTAGTAGAGAAATTAATAAAAATTGATCGGTGAATCATGGAAAATGATTTTGGCACTTCTTAAATTGATTTTAACACTCCTCCCCTTTACTATTTATGTGAGAGGGGAAGGAGTGTCAATATCAATTTTATGAGTGCCAATATCAATTTTAGGAGTGCCAAAATCATTACCGTGAATCATGTACAAATATAAGTGTGATGCAAAAAAAAAAGGTACCATTAGTCTCTATCTATTACTCCATCCGTCCACATTTAAGTGCTTTATTTTGATCAAAATTGTGAGTGCTTTTTGGTCAAAATGGAGCACTTATTTGTGGACAGAGGGAGTATTATTCTAATGTACTTCACCAACCTTAATCTGACGTCATGAATCATGATGTACCGCTCAGTAGCGCTCACAAGTTTTAATCTAAAGCGATGATGTTAAAAAGTAGAAATAACATAATTACTTTTAAATATTTGGATTGGACTTATTGGAATTGGAGTTAAAAATTTTATTCGAATTGGACTAGTAAAAATTCTGCAGGATCGGTGTCAGGCTAAAATTTTGAAGTCCAAATTTTTTGGGATTGAATTTGGACTTGGTAAAGTCCAACCCAGTCCACTCAATTAACACCCCTAATAGTTTTTTGTCATTAATTTTTCTAGGTAATGTTAGACCATCAAACAAAAAAAAAAAAAAAAGAGACAAATTCACATCTTTTTATAATTCTCACATACTCCGTTCTTTTTTCTTAACTAGTTATCCCCACCATGTTTTCTTACCCCACCCCATTTTCTTTGTTTTCTTATTTTCCATGACATTTTAATGGGGAGCATTTGGAAGTGTTTTTAGTAGAGAAATTAATAAAAAATGATCGGTGAATAATGTACAAATATAAGTGTGATGCAAAAAAAAAAAAAAAAAATATGACATCATTAGTCTCGATCTATTACAGTAATATTCTAATGTACTACATGAACTTTAATCTGTCGTCATGAATTATGATGTACCACTCACAAGTTTTAATCTAATGCGATGATGTTAAAAGGTAGAAATAATATAATGACTTTTAAATATTTGGATTAAACTGATTGAAATTGGAGTTAAAAAAATTTATTTAGATTGAACTAGTGAAAATTGTGCAGGATCGATGTCGGACTAAAATTTTAGGTCCAAAATTTTTTAAATTGGATTTGGACTTAGAAAAGTCCAATCCAGTCCACCCAATTTACACCCCTAGTAGTTTTTCATCCTTAATTTTTCTAGGTAATGTTAGACCAAGATAAAAAAAAAAGATAAATTCACACCATTTTATAATTCTCTCACATATTCAGGGCTTGTTATTTTTTTTTATTTTTTTATTGCGTCTAGAATGAGCAAATAGTTGTATGTGGTGTCAAAAAAAATTAAAAGAAAAAGATTTTGTTCAATTTTTTACTTATGAAATTGTCATAGTATATAAATACCGGGCGTAAATTTATCGACCATCAATGTTCATCAACCTTCCCATAATTTCTCTCTCTTTATCTCATTTGACAATTTCATACCCACATTCATTAACCATTTTTTAATTTCTATACCCCACCACTTTTTCTCCCTCTTACTTTCTATACCCCCACCAATACTAATAAAACGATCACCTTCGAGATTATGTTGGTGCATAAAGGCTTGAATTGGAACATAAATTTTTGATTTGTTTAGTAATTTGGATTATGTTGGATATTTGTATTTGTTTGGAAAATCGGATTGTATTGATAATTTGGATTTGAATTTGGATGATTAGGATCTATAATTATCAAATAAGACTATGGATTTTTTAAAGTGCTGAAAATATATCAAGATTAATATGAATATATAGAGTATAATATTTTTTTTATGTACTAAATAAAAGAAAAACATTATTAAGCCCAAAAAAATGAAAAATACATCATACCTCCCGCTTGTTTTTTTTTTTTTATATTTTTTTATAGGATAATGTGTGGAATATTAGGCCTTAAAATCGGGTCCTACTGCAGGTTACCCGGCCCAATGTGTAATTTGGTGGGTATTGCATGACAGGCCTCAGTATATGCATGTCACTGTGGCAGCAATGTATCGCATGCATTTTGGTGGGTAGCAGCTATCAAGTGATGGGCCCACAATTTACACTTAGGAGGGTTCTCTTTTTAATTATTTTCTCAATTGTTTTAGTTGATACACTTTTGGAATATGTGTGAGAGATAAAATAATAATGTGTAACGACTAAAAAAACGGAGGGAGTACCTCACACTACTCACCCTCTAAAAGCTTGTTTGGTTGACATTCATTAGCATGAGAATTAGTAGAATTCCATAGGAAGTGAGAAGATGTTAGGGTGTTTAATTTGTTTGACACAACTATGGAGAATTTAACTTCCCAGGATTTTTTTTTTTTTTTTGAAAGACTTTCGAGGAAATTCTATTTCCTACAAAATGGGTGAATTAATTTAACAAGACCCCCTTTGGTAAAGGTCAGCCAATTTTTTTTCCTTGGTAAGTTGGAATTCCTATTGAAATTTGTAATTTCTGTGTTCAACCAATCAATATTTATGATTTCCTATGAAGTTGCCAAAGGAAAAAAAATTCCATAAAATTAGAATTTCTATTGTAAATTATTTTCCAAATAAACCAAACGAGCTCTGAGTGGCTCATTTGCTCCATTTTTGGGACCCCTCCAAGTCTAAAAAATATTAAAAGGGCGACAACCTGGGAGTTAGGGACATCTATGTTGATGGCCTAAATGAATTACTCCCTCAGTCTCAATTTACTTGCCCCAATTTGATTTTGGGCACTGTTCACATGTGAGCTTTGACTTTATTTAATTTAATATACGTAAGAAAAAACATAGTCATGATGAATCTAGTTTAATTCGTCTCAACATATACTTTTCAAATATATAATTTTTATAATTTATTATTATATATATTTAAAGATATTTTTATTTAAAGTTGTGCCTCAAGATGTGTGAAAAAGAGAATGTAGCAAATACATTGGGATGGAGGGAGTAAGATCAATCAATCAAAAGCTAAGCGTTGCTTCAGAGTCACGAGTCAGTAACACAAAGTAGCCAAAAATAAAAATATTAACGGGGCATTTGGAATTGTTTAACAAACGGTAAACAACCGCAATTAATTTTGACAAATACTATTCAAAATAATTGACTTAAACAATCAAGTCCAAAAGGCTAATACATATAATCAATGCTTAGTCAAAAAAGCTAACCAAACCAGAATTTGAAAAAACTAAAAGCCCACAAATAGTTGCCAAACAACCCCTAAATTATTAAAAATATTATATACAATAATTGACAAATGACTTTAGTATGCATTGGTGATAATAATAAATACTATTTTACCACCTCTGGTGGTGGTGGTGGTAGTGGTCGAGATGCAGGGGAGTGTCGGGTGGGTGTGCAAAAAGCCCCACTGCATAGAGCCCCGTTATATAAAGGGCCTATTTTTTTTGTTTTTTTAGTCATTTGTCTTAAATTATTCTTATATTTTTTTTATATAAATTAATGATTTTCTACTAAAATATTTTTGGGATAGATGTATACATGTATTGTCAAAATAATATCAAATATTAGCATTTATTAAGATTTGAAGGGCCTAAGTACAATTTTAGAACATGGCCTCCGATAACTCCGACACGGCCCTGTTGAGATGGTGGCCCGGTAGCATTGTTGTTTATGTACTCAAATTTGTGGTGTAATTTGGTGGTCAAGGACACTATCGTCTTTAGGCGATTTTATGTAATTTGTGAGCAACGATTAACAACAAGAACGTTATAAAATTAGATAGCAGGGAGGCTCCAAAATATTTGAGATGCCCTAGATAAGACATGAACCTAATAATGATTTCCTATTATGTGTGGCATTGTAGGGAATCTTAAATGTGAGTGTAGAAGGCAAAGTTGAGCTTCTAACTGACGAAGTGGAAGGAAGAAAACTAAAATTTGCAGATGGAGTTGATGTTGCCAAAGATGGAATGATTTATTTTACAGAAGCTTCGTACAAGTACAACTTACTAGAGTTTTTTTCCGATGTTTTTGAGGGCAAACCCCATGGTAGTTTGATGAGCTATGATCCCATCACTAAAGAAACTAAGGTTTTGGTTCAACATCTTTACTTTGCTAATGGAGTTCAAGTCTCTGCTGATCAAAAGTCTATTATATTCTGTGAGACTGTCATGTAAGTTTTTTTTAATTAATTAATTTTTCTACTTTTTTTCATGATTTATATGTTATGCTCAAATGAAGTATGGAGCAGTGACTTCATGCATCTCTACGTCAGATCTAAAATCGAGTTCGTTATTTCAATCATTAACTGGACAATAAATGAGTTGATGGGTTTTTTTTTACCTATTTAAAACATAATCTAAGATCTGATCTATTTGTGCATCTAGTTTAAGAGTTTATGAGTTTGGACCAATAGGAAAAAGAGAACCTCTATAATTACATATTGAGATTTAACACTGAAGTAGTAATATATTAACAATCCAAATAAGCAGCAAGAGGTAGCGGTCTTAGCTCTCATTTAAGGTTCGTTACGTGCCGACCCTTTTTTCTCCCAACATTTTGTTCAAAGAACCTTTTGATAAACTGTTGATTGTTGATAATAAATACTTGTAGCCAGTGAGGTACACCATCTGTGGGTTTACAAAAGCTAAGTGACATGTACATAAGGGAATTATTCGCTTGTCACTGGCGATATAAGATAAAATAACTAATATTTATGGTTTATACGACACTACTTAATTTATAAATGCTTTCCCTTCCAAGCAAAAAAAAAAAAAAACTAATATTTTGTTTTGTATTGACTAAATGATACTATGTGAACTAATTAATATTGGGAGAGACTTTTGTTGAGACATGCATGAGTTGATAACTTTGGTAATAACTAATAACAGGAGAAGATGTAAGAGGTACATTGTAGAAGGTGAAAGGAAAGGTTGTTTGCAAAATTTTGCTGATAATTTGCCTGGTATACCTGACAACATTCGATACGATGAACAAGGCCACTATTGGATTGCATTTTCCACGGTATTTGCTTCATCTACACTCTTTTTTATATATCCTTTAATTTCTCTAACTAGTGTTTCTCTTTTAATCATATATGGATCTATACATAGCACAAAAATATATATATATATATGGATCATCTATACATACATATATACTCCCTCCCTTCAATATTAATTGCTCCATTTTGACCAAAAAGCTCTCATAACTTTGGTGAAAATGAAGCAATTAATATTGGACAGAGGGAGTATATATTTGACATGACATTGTTTATATATAAAATCATACAGGAGTATATGATTTACATATAGAAATTATGTTTCCTGAGAATATTAGTATTTGGGCTTGTTTACTTCAGATTATATTCAGTTCAGTTTAATTAATACACTTTTATTCTGTTCTGTTCAGTTCAGTTCATCTCTATTCAGCTAATGTAAACGAGCCTTTAGTATATAAAAAAATAAGGAAAATTTCCGAAAAACCACGAACCTTTTATAACACTTTGTTTGCAAGAAACCACCTTTATTTTAATTTTTTTTGCAAGAAGAAACTTTTTTTTTTCAAAAAAATTGTGAAAAGAAACCTCAAGGTACCAATCATGCTTTGATCATGGATTAGTTAGTTTTGACTTTAATTATGTACAATTATTTTGCTTGATTAGTGCTTTTAAACTAATTAATCAAACTCTTATGGGGTCGGATTTGAGGTCGAAATTTGCAAAAAATGACTAGCTTAACCTCGATTTGTGTTCTCGATTCATTTAAAAATACTAATCAAGCTCAATATATAATGGTACATAATCAAAGTCAAAACTAATTATTTAATCTATAGTTAACACATAATTAGTGCTTTGAGGTTTCTTCTCGCAATTTTTTTTAAAAGGTAGTTAATTTCTCGCAAACAAAACATTATAAAAGTTGATTTTTCGCAAATTTTCTATATAAAAAAAAAAGAACGTCAATTGTTTGATTATATATTTAATTTGAACATGCATGAACTAATTTTATTTGTGATATTATTAATGTATGGCAGTCATTGAAACCCTATTGGGAGATAGCACTGAAGTATGCTTTCCTAAGAAAAGCATTGGCAATAATGACAAGAAACGGTGTTAGACCAAAAATGGAGAAAAATGGAGGTTTATTTGCAGTTGATTTACATGGAAAACCAGTGGCTCACTATTATGATCCTAAGTTATCAATGATCTCAGGTGGAAATAAAATAGGGAACTATTTGTATCTTGGTTCACTTTATTATCCTTCTATCATTCGTCTTGATCTAGCGTTATATGCTGCAACATAACTACGTGTGATTTTCAAGGGCATGGCAAAAGATGTTTAGATCGATCTTGTGGACTTCTAAAATTCAGATTTTGTTATGAAATAATTGTGGATGTTTATGATATAATATAATATAATATACCCTTTTAAATTATTGTAACAGTTAAAATTATTGTACGCCTTGGACATGTATATATACGTTTGACATGTCTACGAAGTAAGATGTGAGATTGAGTTTTGTTATCTAAATCATTCTTTTATTATCATCTTATTTCATAACACGTTATCAGTACCATTTGTTCTATCCATTTGGTAAATACAGTAAAAAAACAAAAAAAATGAAATTGTATTAACACTTGAAAGCATTATATTATTTATTTTTCTTACTTGAAATTTGCATGATCACATGTACATGTGATTAACACTTGGTGAAATTACATACAATTAGTTTTTAATTGGTTTATTATTATACTTGATCATTGTATCTATGATTAGTATTTAATTACAAAAGTTAGAAACATTGCATTGTAGTGATTTGTATGGAGAGAGACGTCTCTTTTTTTTTTTTTTTTTTTTTTTTTTGGGAGAGACATCGATCTAACGTAATGAATTTGAAGAGTGCAAAGCTATCTTTCCAAAGTCTATAATTAATAGTATTTTCATTATCAAAACGTATACATTATCACATCTAATATGTTTTTAATATAAATATTGATCACTTGTAAGACTAAGGGTCCGTTTACCAGGGGTCCGTTTACTTTGGTGTAAAATATTTTTGATGTAAAATGATTTTCCATGAAAAATATTTACGTTGGAAAACTAATTTTCATATAAATTTTCCAATGTTTACTTGTACGGAAAATAAGTTTTACTTCAAAATTTGGAGGAAAATGTTTCCAATAGGGTGTAAAATGAGTTTTCACCCAAAAGTTTACATCTTATTTTTTCAACCAAAATAAACAATGTAAAATAGGAAAACTGTTTTCAGGGAAAACATTTTTCGCTCTAGTAAACGGACCTTAGAGCGAAAAATGTTTTCCCTGAAAACAGTTTTCCTATATATTTTACATCGTTTACTTTAGATGAAAAAATAAAATGTAAAACTTTGGGTGAAAACTCATTTTACACCCTATTGGAAACATTTTCCTCCAAATTTAGGAGTAAAACTTGTTTTCCGTGCAAGTAAACATTGGAAAATTTATATGAAAATGAGTTTTCCAACGTAAAATGTTTTTCATGGAAAATCATTTTACATCGAAAATGTTTTAGGGTCCGTTTACTAGAGCGAAAAATGTTTTTCCTGAAAACTATTTTCCTATTTTACATCGTTTACTTTAGATGAAAAAATAAAATGTAAAACTTTGGGTGAAAACTCATTTTAATTACACCATATTGGAAACATTTTCCTCCAAATTTGGGAGTAAAACTTGTTTTCCGTGCAAGTAAACATTAGAAAATTTATATGAAAATGAGTTTTCCAACGTAAAATGTTTTTCATGGAAAATCATTTTACATCGAAAATATTTTACATCAAAGTAAACGGACCCTAATTATTATTTAACATAAGTTTCATATATGATGTGATAAATCACCCACAATCCATCACCCGTAATCCATCACCCATAACGAGTACGATTTGCGTCCTCATCCTTGCCCGGCCATCCACCAAACCAAGAACCAATCTACTGGGTAAATATAGGATCCTCTCCATTTCTGTGTATCCATATCCTATTCAAAAATTTTGACACTTAATTTAATACGCGATTATATAAAAAATGTCTTATATTTTTCCTGTTGATACATCTTCATCTAGTGATTTAGGAGATAAACTTTCTATTTTTTATAAGAAATAAAGATGATCTTGAATCTCACATGAGACAGAAATGAAGTGAATCTCCTTTATAACTCACCCCTCATAGACATCGCTTTTAACATACGAGTGAGAGGATCTTGAAGAGTTGAAGGGCACATCACCAAGTGGTATGGTAGTTGGAGCCTAGTGGGCGGGCAAGAAAGAAATACGTAGAATTGTCTAGAGTAATTTAGCTTCTTTTTTTTTGGCACATTTTATAATTTAAAATGAGTAAGATTATATTAAATAAATAATAAAAGAAAAATGCTATATGCAGCCCTTAGTGCTGCATATAAGCATTAATTACATTACCTAATATGAAAATAAGTTGTGAATTTATGTGAAAATTACACATTGATCAATGTAATAAATGCAGAATTAATGTTCTTTATTTCATTTTTTAGCTTTTTATATGCAGCCCTAAGGGCTGCATAATAAAATACTTTTGGGTCATTGGGTGCAAAAACCTCCACATATATATATTCGACGCGATCCATTGAGATTTGAGAATTGTGAGCGTTGTAGTTGATAGAGTACATGACATATTCCTGGGCCTTTTCAACTTATTTGACCTTACCTGTTTTATCCTATTAAAGCTGAATTAATTATAACTCATTACTGTTTTTTATTTTTAGATTTTAAAAGTTGAGTCATAGCAATTACGTGAACCAATCAAAATGAGACACAATAGGTAGGACATAAGATTTGACTCCTACAGTCCTACAAATATAGTATTCGATCCATAACGTACTTCATTTATATATTTGCCTCTAACTTATCACCTCCTAATAATATAATCAAACATGGCCAATAATTCTAACCAACGTTGTTCAACCTTGCTTTTCCACATGAATTCATGGGTGGTTTTTATTCCCATTTTACTCGCTTCATTTGTGTTATTATACCAGTTTGATCCATTTGATCCTGCACCATTTCCTACTCCCGAGTTGGGTCCCACAGGTTCAATCTTCGTGGCTCCTAAAACCAACAGCCGGATGCTCCAGAAGACGGAGTTTTTTTACTCGGGTCGGGTCTTAGGTCCCGAGGACTTGGCGTACGAGCACCGGTCACGGGTCATTTACACGGGCTGTGCGGATGGGTGGGTTAAGCGAGTCAAGCTGGGTGATTCGGAGGTTGAAGACTGGGTCAACACTGGAGGGCGACCACTTGGGATTGCTATTAGTGGTAGTGGGGATGAAGTTGTTGTGGCTGATGCTCATAAGGTAATAACTACCTACCCCCATTCATTCCATTTGAGGCCTTATTATTATCACCTAATAAAATAATATTCTTATTGTAGCAAGTTGGGTACTAGGTTCAATTAATGTTGAACATGACCCCTTTTTACAAATTTTTTGTGTGGGGCTTACAGAGTTTATGTGTGTTGTTTACAAAATTCGTTTGTGTGGTGTTTACAATTTTTATGTAGTTAATGATGATAATGACGAGAATAATGTTTCTAAATTTAGTTGTGCGGATGCAAAAATAATGATTTGTTGTTTAAATACTACTTCATCTGTTTCATTGAGTTATTTACATTTAGAATATGAAGTACATGAGAGAATTTTACAAGTAAGATATTTTTATGCTATGTAACACTTTTTCTTGTATTGAAATGTAATGAAAAAATATATTTATATGTGATCTCGTTTAATTCATCTAAATGTGCAATTAATTACTATTTTTGTATATTGTGAAGCCAGAAATTTAAACTTCTAGGAAAGGAGTGCAGACATCGAATATTAAAAAAAACATGAAATTTCAAAATCAAAATAAAGAAAAAAATGGGGAAACATTGACATAGTGTCATGATGAAAAGTAGTGTCGAGCAGACGATGGTGGATGTGAGCTGGCAAGAGTTCCATCCAATACCTAGAGTGGCGAAGTTGGATTGTAATTTTGGCTCTCTTATCTTGCTTCGATCCTGGTAGAATGGTTGTTGCATTGCTTGCCTGCTTCTATTTTAGGATTTTTGGTTTTTTCATCAGTGCTTTACGTACCTATAGTTATGTATCATTTTCAAAGAAAAGGTTTTATATACATTGAGTACACTAAATATCAAAAATTACCTCTTAATAAAAAAAAAAAAAAAATTGAGTAGGTCTTGCATGTGGCCAGCCACATGCTAATGGTATTGTGTGGCCACATGTCAGTCATAATACAAATAACGCGCGTTTATTTAGTCAATAAAAAACAAAGTGAGTAACACACGTTCTTTTCAAGTTATAAGTAAATGTGAGTATGAGTTTCTTTACACATTTAACCCAATTATATCAGAGAGAGAAAATATTTTTTTTTTCAAATGCATATATTACAAAAAATACAACTTCAAAAAATGAAATAAATATACCAAAATTTATATTTTTTTTATTCTCTACCAATAGAGACCCATATTGCGACAATTTTATAATAAAAAAATTTAACTTATTTTAAAATATTTAGTAACCCACAAAAAATAATTAATAACCCCCAATGAAAATACTTAATAAACCAATATAAATACTTGGTAACATCTTATAAACACACTTATTATTATTTTTTTGACAAATATAAACATGCTTAGTAAACCAATATACCACACTTAGTAACTTACAGTCTTACACTTAGTAATCCCACTGATTTACACTTAGTAATCGTAATATTCTGACACAATACCTTCTCAATAAGTAAACCCACTAACTTACAGTCTTATACTTTGTAACCCTATTAACTAAAAATTGATAACACCACTAACTCAGACTCCATTGACTCACACATAGTAACCCCACTTTCTCAAAATTATTAACCCTATTAACTCGCGGTTGATAACACCACTAACTCACACATAGTAACCCATTAACTTACACATAGTAACCCCACTGACTCAAAATTATTAACCCCTCTTAAATATAATAGTAACTCCATTGATTTACACTTAGTAACTTCAATGACCTACAAAAAGTAACTCCACTCATTTAGAGTTAATAACCCCTCTATACCATACTAGTAACCTACTGACTCTTACTTAATTACCTCATTAACTCAAAGTTAGTAACCCCATTAAATCGCACATGGTAACTCCACTAACTTATGTGTAGTAACCCCTCTGATTCAGCCCTAGTAACCCCATTAACTCAAAGTTAGTAACACTTTAAACAATAATAGTAAACCCACTAATTTACACTTAGTAACTCCACCGACTTATTCTTAGTAACTTTCATTCACTCAAAGTTCTCCATAACATATTAGTAACCCCACTGACTAACACTTAGTAACTTCACTAACTCATACTCCCTCCGTCCCTTAAAGATTGCACCATAAAATTTTTCTTACTTTTTTAAGGAGTGGGTAGAAAGAGAGTGGGGTTTTGTCCTTTTTGTGTATGTAATTAATGTTAAACAACAGAGAGAAGATAATGATTAAAAAGAAATAAGTTGTGGGACAACTTTTTTTCCTCCATTTTTTTATTCATTTCTCACTACAAAAAATGTGTTCAAGAAGGACAATTAAAATTGCCCTATTTGATACAAAATTTGTCTTCTTAGGTTATAATGAAAAATTTAGTATTGCCCCTCATGTTGCCCTTGTAACCCCGTTGTATTAGGTTTCAAAGCCAATTTTAGATGTTTTGCCCTCTTTGATTCAATTCAAAAAGGACAAACAAAATTGCCTTCATTGATCATCAACTAAGGCAATACATTTTGCTTTCCTTGATTTAAACACTTTATTTATTGTCAAATAGGGCAAAGTTTCAAAAGTCTAAGAGGGCAAAATAGTCATATTGTCTTCATTGTTCATATCAATGAGTGCAAAAATAATTGGCCTTGTAGGCATCATTAAGTAAAACAATACTCATATTGCCTTCTTTAATCATGATAAGTTGCCCTCGTTGTGTGAGATTCTTGTAGTGTCTGTAGTGGAGCAATAAAATAACAGTACCGAGTCGGATCCGGGTCATGATTTTTGAAAACCAGGTTACACGGTATCCAATTTTACTTTTTTTAAATGGATTTTTTTTAATTAAAAAATAGTTTTTTTTATTAGAAAAAAAATTATAAAACCATTTTATTTTTTTTTAATTAAAAAAATTAGTTTTTCTTTTATTTAAAAACTGCATTTTTTTCAATTGAAAAAAATACAGATTTTTTTTAATTAAAAAAATTCAGTTTTTTTTATATAAAAAAAGTCATTTTTTTAATATAAAAACAGTACATTCAGTTTTTTTAAAATTTAAAAAAACAGTCATTTTTTTACTATTTTTAATTATAAAAACAGTTTTTTTTTAAAAAATTAAAAGGTGCATTTTTTTTATTTAAAAAAAACTGTTTTTTATAGGAGACAAAAAAAAAGGATCCGGGTATCCGGATTCCGTATCCGAATTTTCGAGTACCCGGATTTTCGGGTATCCGGAATTTTCGGATCGGATCCCAACCCGAAAATCCGGGTACCTGGTTTTGCCCACTCCTAAGTATTAGGGTTTGAGTGTGAGATGGAGGAGATAGAGAGAAAAATAACGTGTGATGGAGTAGAAATGAGAAACATAACGTGTGATGGAGTATGAAATGAGTCATTTAAAAAAATAAGGTGTTTTTAAAATAAATGGAAGTTAATTTGGAGGGAGTAATTAAAAAAAAAGAGTCATTAATTTTGAGTTTGTAGGGATTAAGGAGCAATCTTAGGAAAAAAAGGTGATTAAAGTGAGGGGACCATATTCTAAAAATGGTATGGGACAATCTTTTAGGGACGGATTAAAAATGAAAATGGTGCAATCTTTAAGGGACGGAGGGAGTATTTAGTAACCTCACTTACCTTTAGTAACCTCATTGACTCAAGTCTAGTAATTTCATTGACTCACACATATTAACTCCACTAACTTAGAATTAATAACCCCTCTAAAATTGACTGTCAAAAAAAAAAAATAACCCCTCTAAAATTTAATAGTAACCCCACTGATTTACATTCTTCACTAATTTACTCTTAGTAACTCTACTAATTTAGAGTTAGTAACCCCTCCATACCATACTAGTAACCCAATGACTCAAACTTAATAATCTCACTAACTCAGTGTTAGCAACCTCACCAAATCATACTTGGTAGCTCCCCTAACTCAAGCTTAGTAACCCCACTGATTCAACCCTAGTAACCCCACTCACTCATACTTAGGCACAACACTCAATCACATTTAGTATCCCCACTGTATCATCATACATACTAATAAGTAATAAGCCCACTCACACTTAATAACCCCCAGTGACACATACACACTAATGACTAACCTTTTAATTCACACTTGGTAACCCCTAGAAATAATTTTTTTTAGAATAAACCCTGAAAAAAATAGTAATGTAATCCCTATAAAAAGTAGTAACTTCTACAAAAAAAATTAAAACTAACTAGTGTAATATTCTTTTTGGAAAAAAAAATAGTGTCATATTAAGCAATAATTCCCCATATTATATCCAAATAATGTCATTAAAATTTAACATGTAACTTGTTCAAATTTAAACACTAATTTGTCCAATTTTTTCCCTTTCCTTATCTAAAATTAGAATTAACCTGGTTTATTCTTAAAGAATTTTCCAATCCAAAATTCATCTATCTAATTTAGTGTACCTATTATATATATAAGTTTGTATTAATAAAAAGAAAAGTACAACTGTACACCAAAGCTCCTCTTTCGATCCGCCCAAGCCCACTTGCACTACACCACTTCCTCCTATATTTTTTCTATATAGTTATTTCAAATTTGGATTGATATCAATCAAGTTACTTTATTTTCATAAGTTTTAAGTTTTCTAGCGTTGACAATGCAATATTCTATATTTTTTTATCAAGATTATGTAGTTATTTCTTGTATTATAAAATTGTACTATAATTGTAAAAAGCCTAAAAAAAATCCATGTATGGTTATCTTGTTGTTAATTTTAATAGTTTTTAGAATAAATTGTATTCTTAAATTTCTCTTTCATATTTTGTTAATAATAAAAATAAATATTTCTAAATTTAATAGAAAAATAAGTTAATGACAATCAAAACTGTTTACTTTGACATTGTTTGGTTTGGGGTAAATATTAAACTGTAAAACTTATGGTGGAAAACCATTTTCATTTGAAAACGTTTTACAACCTACCAAACGTATGTACCCTTAACTTTTTAAAATTATTTAGTTTGAATGTATTTGCACCAGCCAGAAAACTAGTTCATGTAATAATACAGTAATACATGTATGAATTCTCATCTCACAGGGCCTGCTGAAAATCACAATGAACAAGGAAATAAAGCTACTAACAGATGAAGCAGAAGGGAAGAAATTCAAGCTAACAGATGGTGTTGATATTGCTAGAGATGGCACAATATATTTCACAGATGCTTCATACAAATATGGGTTAGAAAATCACATACATGACCTCTTAGAAAGCAGACCATATGGCAGACTCTTAAGCTACAATCCAGATACTAGAGTAACTAAAGTCTTACTTAAAGATCTCTACTTCCCTAATGGAGTTACTGTCTCTCCTGATCAGAACTCTGTCCTCTTCTGCGAAACCCCGTTGTAAGTTTTCACCTTCTTACTCTTCAACAACATACAACATACAGGGTGCGTTCTCTTTGACTTATGTAACCAGATTCTATAAGACCTAATCTAATCTGACCTGACCTGATCTAACCTGTTCAGAACTGCTCATCACTGATAAAATAAGTTGGAAACACACCCATAATCTACATTACATTGTTGTTATAAATGCGATTTTAAGCTAGTTTTGAAAAAATGTAGGAAAAGGTGCAAAAGGTATTGGATTCAAGGTAACAAAAAGGGTGAACTTGATGCATTCGTCGACAATTTACCTGGTTTTCCAGACAACATCCATAGTGATGGTCAGAGCAGTTACTGGATCGCGATTGCTTCTGTAAGTCTTTCCAGACAAGCTAGTCTTTGGTAGCTCTGTCATCACCATGTAGATCATGGGCATAAATCTTTATGTGTCATTAGTACTTACCTCTAATTTTCAAATAATAATATGGTTTGAAATTTCTTTTTGATGATGAATCTCAGGCTCTTCCAACATATGTGGAACAACTAAGAAGAACCCAATTAGTACGAAAGGTGATGTTGATAATGGAAAGGTACATCGGCCTAAGTTATCTACAGAGGAATGGAGGGATTATCGGTGTTGATCTAGAAGGAAACCCGAAACTGCACATCTTTGATCCATCTCTGTCAACTATCACAAGTGGGATCAAGATTGAAGATCATCTCTATATTGGTTCTATAAAATTCGCGCATATTATGCGCTTCAACTTGACCTCTGCATAAGATTGTTTGCATCAACTCAGTGTATCTTCCAAGCTTTGGGAGCATCAATTGTACCTAACATGATTTTTTTAATTACATTCTTCAAAACAAATTTAACATTGTAGCATTTTTAATCCATATTCAGTTCATCTCCTGCTGAGTCTAGGATTTAGTTCAGTGCAATTTAGAATATTGATTCATGTTACAAGAAGAAATGTAATACAGTAAGTCAAACAGAATATGTAAACTATCATACCAAAGAATTGGAGTTATTTATGTCAAACATCCCATATTCTTGGCCATTTCTCTAAGTATAAATTTCTGAATCTTTCCTGTTGCTGTCTTTGGAATCTCCTGAAAGAAGACACTCTTAGGAGCCATGTAATTAGGTAAATGATCGCGGCAAAACTTGATTATCTCCGCCTCATTAACCTCATACCCATCTTTCAGCTTAATAAACGCGCAAGGCGTCTCACCCCAGTGATTATCGGGTCTTGCCACGACAGCAGCCTCAAGAACAGCCGGGTGACTGTAAAGTATGGTCTCAACCTCAACCGTGCTTATATTTTCACCTCCTGAGATGATAATATCCTTCAATCTGTCCTTGATTTCTATGTAATTGTCAGGGTGTTTAACAGCAATGTCTCCTGAATGAAACCAACCTCCTCTGAATGCTTCTTTTGTCGCTTTCGGATCGTTCAAGTATCCACTCATTACTGTATTCCCTTTGAACATTATCTCCCCCATTGTTTTACCTGTTTCAAAAAAACAGTTAGTTGTTTGGAACTTTTTCTTGGTTTTTCAATAGTCTTTTTTCGTTCTTAAATTTTCATTATATGGATGTCTCAATTAAAATGTATACAAAAGAGAATGTAGCAATTAAAAAAAGATACTGAAAGAGTAGTAAGAACTAAATACCATCAGATGCAACACTTTCCATAGTAACAGGATCTCTAACATCAACATCCTCCAAACCAAGATGCTGCACACCTTGTCTAGCTTTAATCCTTGATTTCTCAGCAGGGGATAGAGAATCCCATTCGGGCTTCCACACGCAGTATGTGGCCGGGCCATAAGTCTCAGTGAGCCCATACAATTGGGCTACTTCAAAGCCCAATTCTTCCATCTTGGTTAGTATCTGAGGTGGAGGTGGTGACCCTCCGGTGATCACCTTAACCTTGTGGGGTAACACCCTTTGGTGACTAACAGGGGAGTTCACAATCATGTTCAAAACAGTTGGAGCTGCATCCATATGAGTCACATTATGGAGTACAATGTTATCAAATATGGCTTTAGGGGTGACCTTTCGAAGGCAAACGTTGGTGCCCCCTAGAGCAGCCACCCCCCATGGAAGGCACCACCCGTTGCAGTGGAACATTGGGACGGTCCAAAGGTAAGTTGGTGTGGGACCCATTTCATGAAGCAAAAAAGTGGAGATGGCATTGAGGTAAGCACCGCGATGATTGTAAACAACTCCCTTAGGTCGAGAGGTGGTGCCTGAGGTGTAGTTGACACTAATTGGATCCCACTCATCGACTACAGGAAGGGGATGAAATCGTTCATCCCCTTTAGCTAGGAAAGACTCGTATTCATAATCATAATCATATTTATCGGTATCAGAATCAGAAACAGAATCAGAATCTGAGATGAGGATAAGTAGTGGTGGTTGTGTGCCATCTTTAGACATGATTTGTAAGGCCTCAGAAGCAAGATGGAGTAATTGGTAGTCTACAAATAAGAGCTTAGCTTGAGAATGAGAAAGGAGGGTGGAAAGCATGGATGAATCGAGGCGAGTGTTGAGAGGGCAGAGTACTGCTCCAGCCATTGGTACTGCAAAATGCAGCTCATACATTGCAGGCACATTTGGAGCTAATGTTGCTACCTGCTCACAACACATTGTATACAGGATTTAGTATTAAAACCTTTTACATTCACGAAAGTTTTCTGTTGTTTGGTTGAATGTAAAATGATTTTCCATTTTAAGCATTTTTCGTTGTTTGGTTGAATTGAAAATCAATTGCTTCAATTGTCACGGTTAATGTTTTCCTTCCAATTTGAGGGGAAAATGTTTTCAATGAAGTGGAAAATGGTTTTCCACCCCAAGTTTTACATTTTAATATTTTACTCCAAACCAAACAATGGGAAATGGAAAAACAGTTTTCAGGAACACGTTTTACATCATACCAAACGGACCAAATGCCAATGTTTTTTCTCTAATCTCTTTCAGTAGATAATTCCTTAATCAAGTCTAATAACATGTTGATGATTTGTATTGCAGGAATGTGAATAAATTTGATTCACTTTAGTAGCTTTTGCCTAGGAACCAAATCTCTTGGTGCATCAATGTATGCCAAATTTATTATTATTATTATTGGTTGATTTAACTTACGTTTTAAATATTTTCGTAAAAATTGTGTACCATAATATCCAAATCAGTCAACGAAAATGGATTGCAAACTTGGTACACTAAGACTTTGTTCACTTTGTGTTGGAAAAATATTAATCTAGAAAAATTCATAGAAATATACAAGAAAAAATTCGAGAAAAATCTTGTGACATAAAGGTGTAGATAAATCTTATAAAAGAACTTGTAATGGAATTATCTAGAATTATCTAGGATTAAATATTCTCAAGTCTTATGTAGAAAATTCTAGAGTATGTCATGTAACACTATAAATATGTGATAGTGGTGTAAGTTGTAATATGTGGAGTCATATGTACATCCCACCAACCAAGAGTTCCATCATCATCATGGAACCTTGGAATATTACATGTAACTCCCCCAACTTTGTAACAAAATTTCAAACCAATTAACATTCACATTTCAAAAAAATCAAGCTCATCAAACTTCCGCGTGCGCCCCCAGAAATTTTCTATCACTTTGCGGATTGGATTGGATGGCTGAGGTTTGAATGGATTAAAATGGATGAATAAGATTAAAAGACTTTAGAATGGATTGAATTGTATTGGTTTGAATTAGAATGGATCAGAATTAATTAAAAATTAAACTTTATTCGAATTAACTAACTTTTATTTGGAAAAAAATTACAAAACTTTATAAGTAATCGTAAAATGTAGGAGGAATGATATTGGTTTACCGGGTTGGTTATTGAACATGAATTTTCCCAATGTCAATATGTGGTTATCCAAATATTGTATCTAGATTTCAAATTTATATAGAATTAGAAATTTTCAAATTTTCACGATTGTAGATTAAGTGAAGGGATGGGATTGAATTGGATTAGACTATATTGTAGGAATGTGATTGGATTGAAATGGATTAGAAAGGATAATTGAAGGGATTAAGCGATTAGAATAGATTGAAAGGATTATATACTACAAAAAACTCACACAATGAGAGCAACTTATCATGATTAAAGAGGGCAATTTGAGTATTAATGACGCCTATAAGGGCAATTATTTTTGCACTCATTGATATTAACAATGAAAACAATATGATTATTTTGCCCTCTTAGACTTTTGAAACTTTGCCCTATTTGACAATAAATAAAGTGTTTAAATCAAGGAAAGCAAAATTTATTGCCTTTGTTGATGATCAATGAAGGCAATTTTGTTTGCCCTTTTTGAATTGAATCAAAGAGGGCAAAACATCTAAAATTGACTTTGAAACCTAATACAACGGGGTTACAAGGGCAACATGAGGACAATACTAAAATTGTCATTATAACTTAAGAAAACAAATTTTGTATCAAATAGGGAAATTCTAATTGTCCTTCTTGAACACATTTTTTGTAGTGATAATGGGTTGGATTCAACTTGAATGGAATGGGTTGGTTTGGTTTGGGATTGTAATCCCACCAAAAGAGCAAAGCCTATGAGCAGGGTAGAAGATTTAGACCCGGTTATATGAGTACATCTTTAAGTTTTGTATGTATGACCAAGACATTTAGGCTTTGTTTGGTTGAATGGTGTTTCCTTCGGGAATACAAATTCCTAGGCATACTACAATGAGGTTGTGTTTCGTTGGGAAAAAAAAAAATGTGAAAAGCATGTAAAAATTGAATTATAAGGAAATAGAAATTTCCAAAAAACATTGAAAAGGACACACCTACTCTCTCCTTGGGTAAGTTACATTTCCATGAAATTTTAATTTACTATAATGCAATCAAATAATTTTTCTAAATATTCATTATGTTACTAAATGAACATTTTTTTTTTTAAAAAGGAAATTTATGGTGGACTTATGTTATTATATAATTAAAATAATCATATCATAGGTCTACAATCTTAATACTAATTTTATATTTTAATAATATGATATTATAGATGAATCGGTGTATTTACACCGGTTCACTCCAGTTTTAATATTATAAAAAAAAATAAGGTGGTTATTAATAAATTATACTTTCTTTTATTGTAATTGTTCGTTAATCATCTATACCTAGTCTCCCCTCAACACGCATATGACAAATGGTTTTAATTTTATTCCCTTAAATTCACCTTTTATAAGCATTTTGTTAATAGAATTATCTTTTCTATTCTTTTCAAATCTCTAACCATTATCTATTTAATGCACTTATTTTTATTTTATGTTTAACTTTCTCCCTTCATTTTCCTTTTATTAATTTCCTCATTATAATGTGCACAACAATAGAATTATCTTCTCTATTCTTTTCAAATCTCTAAATCATTATCTATTTATTGTACTTATTTTTATGTTTATCTTTCTTCCTTCATTTTCCTTTTATTAATTTCATCATTAAAATGTATACAATAATAGCTTCAAACCAATCTAAATTGATATCTATAATTAGTTTTTAAAAACGAAAACCGAAATCAAAACAATATCATTCACCTCTTAGCTTAAAAATCACGTAAGATATGCACGTAGGGCATCATTTAAGACACATAACAATTTTCTTGAAATGTTTGTTTTTCCCTCCTTAGTTTTTTCACGTTTGGTCGATAACATTTCCATGTTATTATATTCAATATTTCCAAAATTATACAAAAGATATAAACAATTATTTTATTAAGAATGTTGTTTGTGCCTTGAGAGGTTAAAAAAACTAGTTTTTTATCAAGTAAAGTAAGCAGGAATTAATTTGAAGCTCCCGTCATAATAAGGCCTTGTTTAATTGATGTAGGAAGTTAATTCTCCCATAAGATATATGTAATAGGAATTTATGTACCTAATCAAATTCTAGGGATTTATTAAACTTGTTTTGTTGACGACAATATGAGAATTTAAGAATTCCCGTGATTTTTTAATTTTCATTAAAACCAAGGGGGGCTACATAATTTATTTTCTATAATTCCCCCCCCCCCCCCCATTTTTATTTTTATTTATGTCAACCAAACAACATCCTAAAGCAAATTTATGAAAATTCTTAAAAAATGCACATGAAATTTAATTTTTTGACAACCAAAACAATACCTATATATTAATATCAACGAAATTAAAATCGGCCAAAATCATCAACATTGCCACAAGATGCAGCTCCAGCTCATCATCTCGTTGTGGTTTATCATTTCTCAATACGTTAAATTGATTTTTAAATATTTTTTTGGGTTAGTGTAAGCCTGGCCTGCAAGGTCACATGCTCACATGTCAATATTTTTATTATTATTATTATTATTTTTTTTTTATTATTTTTTTTTTATTTTTTTTTTTTGCAAACACATGTCAATATATTGTCATACATCTGAATTCTGGACCCCTGATATTAACATGTATAGAAATTTTATCATCTTAAAATTCAATTCAAGTAGTCCACATCATGGAAATCGATCTTAAACTCATTCTTCTTTGTTTAATGTTATCCTTAAATAATACATGTATCATCTATTTCATTAATGAATAAAAAAAAAAAAAAAAAATTCCCAATTATTTGGTATAACATCATGACATATTATTTAAGATTAAAATAAATTTTAAAAAAAATCTAAAAAATTATCTCCTATTTTCCCCGGCCCCTAAATATGTATTCTCAATTATTGATTGAGGAAATGGGCTCTACATTTCTTATAAGAATTGGAAATGATCTTGACTCTATTATCTGTATACCACATATCTATCATTTTTTTTTATTGGATGATTTTTGACATTAACGACTACAACTTTATATACTACTATGTATAACTTTTAAAAATTAACAAAATTTAACTAGTTGAAGCATAACATATCAGAGTTTAAATGAGAATGAATTCTTAGCTTTCAAAATTTCTTAATTATTATCTCCCTTACAAATGACTCTAAACCCAACAAATTAAAGGCAAGAATACAAATTTTGTTTGTTTTAACATGCTTATGCGTCTAAATTTTGTTTGTTTTTGTATGTCTTGAGGATATTTAAATGGTAAATGTTTGGCTTAATTGCAATAACACTGTTATGTGAATAATACTTATACAACTACTTATCTAAGATATCATCATTTTTTTTTTTCATTTTTCATTTCATTGTTTATTAATTTATTCTTATTAGATTAGTATCCTAATGTGCCTCCCACAATCTTTATTGCATGCACAGTACACCCAAATTAAATATAAACTAGTTTTGAGTTCGTGCTTTGCACGGGTTATTTTTTATAAAAATATCAAAAAAAATAATTTTAGATAATGATATAGAATTCTATTATTACATTTTATTTATTAATGCTTACCCTAAATCAACCAATGATCACCATGAAAATTCTCAAGTTGATTTCAAAATTAATGCAGAAAACATTAGAAATCGAAAAGAGTATGATAATTGAATAATTGATGAAGGGGTAATCAAAAGGGCTATAATTAATATTGTTAAAGGAAAAAGAAAAAGGTTAAAAAAATAATTATCTTGAAAAGATGACACTTGGTTAAAAACATTCTTAATTTTAAATATTTAATTATAATTATAGATTAAAATTGCTATCATTTAATGTTTGAATAGGAATAGGTTTATTTATTATTTTAAAAAAAAAGAATTTACAATATGGTGACACGTGCCATATACAAGATTCTGTTTTAAATATTTAAGTTTAGATTTAGATTTAGATTTAGATTTAGATTACATATCATAATTATTTTAGTTTTGTTGTCTTGTCTTGTCTTATCAAGTGAAATCGTGTTTGAATTAATTATCAAATTCTTATCTTGGTTGTTTTGATTCCATATCATAAAATTTTTATAATATAATTGAACAAATTCAATTGAAATCAAAGTTTCCTAGTTCATAGGTTTAAAAAAAAACGCAACAATTGGAATTGCACGGACTCCTAGAATTTTTTTTTTGTTGTAAGAGTAAAAGGGGTAGAAAGAGAAGTGAGATATCTAATAATGTGAGATATAAAAAGAAAAAACTTATAAAAATGAAAGATTAAAATTGTTGTATTTATTTTTAAAAAAAATAAAATAAAAATTGTTGTATATTTTTTTTGAAACGGATGAAGTATATAAATATATAGAAATAAGATAATACGTACAAGACAGCCGGAGGAAATGCCGAGGGTGGCGGTTAGAGCGGAGGCGAGTTTGAGACAGCGAAGACGAGTCTGAATCCAAGTGTACCGGAAACCACCATAGACGACGGAGGTACGGTGGGGAAACACCTTAGCAGAGCGGTGGAGGAAGGTGAGGGGTGTTAAAGGGGTGTAATTGGCTTCACTTCTAACTAATCCATCCACTACCCTTCTCCATGACCCACCTTCAGTAGTTGTTGTACAATAATATCCTAAAGGAGCACAGTGCTGGATTATTATTTGTGGTTGTATTTTTGGGGTAATTGATAATAAACGGTTGTGAATGTGATAATAATAGCTAGACTTCAATAAACGGTAATATAAGTGTGGATATTTCATTGTTAATCAAAGCATAATCGATCAGACTGTCTATATGCATGTATGACTATAATATAATATGAGCAGTTGTGACTCTTGTGATCATATGGGGTGGAGTTGAGATATGAGCAAAGAGATTGATGAATTTTATTTTTAATTGACATTAATTCACTTGTTTTGACAATAATCAATTTTAATGGTTTCGATTGACGAGTTGATGACAAACTCCAACACCAAATAAATCCATATTACCTTCCCGATAATGTTCTATCAGATCGTTTGAGAACAGATTTTGTATTTGTTTTATACTTTTTTTTAAATTACTAACCTTTGTTTTTTGTTTTATCACCTTATGTTTGGTATTCTTTTAAAACTTCAGAGTCGAGCTCTAGCATAGTGACACTAGATTGCCCCTTGCAATCGAGAAAATGCAATTTCAATTCCCATCGACCTCCTCCCTAAACAACCAATGTTAGTTAAGTATTGTGAATGGAGATGATGTAAAAAATCTTTTTAAATTGGCATCTTTAACCATTTTCATTTAAAATTCGTTTTATGTGGTAAAATATGAATAAAAGGTGATAATTTAAAGGGAAATTTCCACTGGTATACCTTGAAATTTAACAAATAGCACTGGTACACTACAGAGTTGATTGAAATTCTCAAATATAATTTAATTTATATAAAGCTTTCAAATGACATCAACAAGGTATATTCTATTATTTAAGTGAATGTTCCCCCAATTTTTCTTTAGGAAAAAATTAAAATAAAAGCCAACCAAACAACCCACCCACCCAAAACCACCATAGCCTAGCCCTGCCCAGCTACAACCATCTTACCTACACACCTTTCAAGTTTCAACCCCTACTCCTTTCAACACCTTCCCAACCTGCCCCACCCCGGCCCCTCGATCCCTCCCCCTACCCCCTTTCACCCCCTCCCTAGCAGTCTCCCACTTCTTTCAACCTTTCCACAACCACCCCAACTATTGCAACAAGTCTCGAGCAGTAGAGGGTGCTACAACAGGGGTAGAGGCAAGTGATTAGTGACGATGGTTCAATGGTGGTGAGAAGTGGGAGTTCAAAATGGGGTAAATACGTGGAGGTTTGGCTAGGTGGTTTTCACGTGGGGGTTGACTGGTGTTTACTTTTTTATGCTTTTTTTCATTTTATTTTTTGGGTTTTTTATTTCTCTTAAAAAACTATAAAATATTCCGTTAAATAACGGAATATACATTGTTAATGTCAAGATTGGAACTTGATATGATTCAAGTATTTTATTAAGTTGTCGTTCTGATACCAACTGTTATTCTATTGGAAGACTACAAGAGTGGGTGAATTGTTGTGTGAAATTTTCTGCAGAATTTTTAGCAAATTAAAAGGAACTTGAAAGTAAAGAAAGACGACTTTGCACTGAGAAAAAACCCTAGGCCTAAAGGAAAATTCTAATTATATAATAGGCATGCCAATTCTTACAATCTAAATTCTCTCTTGGACAAGTAAGTTCCTTCAGGAACTTATTCCCAAATATTCTCTCTCTTTCTGTCTTTGCTTCTTTTCTCTTCTCTTTTCTCACACTTCTCTAAACTTACACAAGTTCACTCCCCTCTTTCTAAAAAAAATGCATGCAACTCTTAAATAAACACTAGTATGTTGGAATCATAAAACACTGGACAAGAACACGGATTGGAACTTGACACTTTTAGGACACTCGAAAATAATTTTTCTCAAACTTCAGTTTTAGCTTGTTATTGTTGTGTGTAATAAAATTCGAAGTGAGGTATTTATAGCAATTTTTCCTTAAAGAACAAGCATAAAAAACCATCACTTTACTCCATTATGGCTTAAAATTACCTAATTTTGATAGTGTTTTCCAACTTTATGATCATAACAAATTTAATGCATACATTAATAATTTTGTACTTAAGGCTTCAAAAGTTTTCATTCAACCCTTTTTTTCTCTCGTCTATTAATGTATTTCTTTCTTTTTTTCCTCCTCCAATAATCTAGAATATTTTTTTTTAGGATAATGTGTGGGATACTATGCCGTGGAACCGGCCCTACTGCAGGTCATCCGGCCTAATTTTAGCCAACACACGCATCTGTAAGGGGGGATAATAATGGATCCTCGCAAATGTGTGCGGTGAAAATCGAACCCAGGATCTCGTGTCTGGAATTCTGAAGCCCTAACCACTGGTCTATGAGTACATCTTCCAATAATCTAGAATATAATTAAGGGAAAAGAATAATATTGTATTCACTTAATAATGTATTGATACTCACAAAAAGTCAATGAGAACAATATTAATAAACAAAGGGATTTGTGACGACCCGACTCGCTTAAACCGGTGCGGAAGAAACCGACGAGTCGAATTGTCGATCTAACAAACAAAACTTACCAAAAATTAAAAACAAAACCTCAAAATTATTATTATTATAACCCAAAAGTACAATACCCACAAGTTTGTACAATACTAAACCCAAAAGTAATCAACACTAAAGAATAACTCCAAATACTGTCAGAGTTAGAATATAAAGAATACAAAAACTGTACATCCAAACTAAAAACATAACATAGTCTAAAACAGGAAAACAACGGCACTCGCCCAACCCAAAGCTAAGCAACACCGTCATCATCAGAGTTACCTGAAAAATTAACAACAATCCATTGTCAGTGACGAGTAACATAACAGTCCCAGCCTAACATGGATACACATAATCATAGAACAAATCAAACAATACATCAGACTAATCATACCACATCGATATAGACAACATAATAATGTAAAACTGACCAACTTAAATCATTCTAAATTATATCGTTAATAATCTTTGCCGCTACCATTTACATTTTAGACCGGACTATGCACGTACGAACGCATCTTACGCGAACGAACTTTCCTACTATGCTAGGAATGAGAATCTTACTCCCAAACCCATGAACCCCATCTTACGAAAATTCATATCAAACAGACAACATAGCAAGTATACACTATCCCAATACCGCGGTTAGGATAGGGGCAACGTCTTAACCCAAGTCTTAGAATCTTACTCTAAGGTCAGGCGTCTAAAAGTAAACTTAAGCTAATCTTTACTTACTTACATCATTGTTATTCTCAAGATTGCTTCTTTCGCCTTTTCTTGAGTCTAACCACCAACAATTATTACTTCTTTAATCAAACTTTATCAAATCTTTAACTTTCTTTAAACCTTTCTTTAAACTTCTTAAAACTTTCTTTAGAAAACTTTGCTAAAACTTTGCTTATCTTTAAATAAAACTTCAAAAGACTTTAATAAACTTTGCACTTTAAAGACCATATGATTAACTTCAAGATTTCAAGATTCAACCAAGAACTCATAAAGAACTCAAAGAATTCATCAAGAACTCATCAAGAACTCAACAAGAACTTCAACAAGAACTCAACTTAAAAATCAAGCCACATGAAAATCCCAACGAACATGCATGAAAACTTAGCAAATTATCATCATGAAATCAATACCCAAATCCACCCTTAAAATCACGCATGAAATGGCCAAACATTCATCAAAAATTCATCCAACATGATCACTTAATCTATCCTATAATCATAGTATACAAATTAAGGTAAGAAAGTATGTTACCTTATTGAAGATCAAGCAAATTAACATAGAAAACTTGCTGCCAGGAAAACCCAAAATACATGGCCCTATCACACGCACAACACGGCTTGCACGGCTTTGCACGAACACGGGCACGGCTTTGCACGAACACCACCACGTCTTCAACACGGCACCACCACGGCTTGCACCACCGTCTTCAACACGGCACGGCTGCCACTGCACGGTCCACCACACGGCCACACACGGTCCTTCACACGAACCACAAGGACCACCCCCACGAACTTGAACCCAATCGAACGACCCCAAAACCAAACCCGAACTAGAAATCTTGATTGAAAATTATGGAGATTGTTGTATTTAAAGTTTCTTAAAGATCAATAGCAATTTAATCATTAAGTTTTGGAAGTGATTGGATGATGAACAATGGTTGGGTGTTCATAAGCCAAAAATGGCGTGTGGAATCAAGGCAAGGGAGAGTGTTTGGCTTTTGATGTGGCAAATGATGATCAAAGGTGTTTAAGATGGCAAAATGAGCTCTTAAGCCTTACTAACCCTTTTATTTATAGAAGTGGTTTAAGGTGTGAACATGAAGCAAGTAGCAAATTAGACCACTAATCATGAGGGGGCCGGTTATGACATGGCATAAATGGGCTTTTGGTGATCAATTGGGCTAATTGCACTCATGCATGACTAATCATGCCTAATTAGTATTTGGCCCAAAAATTAATCAACTAATTAGAAAATTAAATAATAAAATTCTAATTAATTAAATTAATAATAAAATAAATAATAAACAACCAAAAAAAAGAAATAATCGAAATTATTCAAATAAAATAAAAATAAATAGTCCAAATAAATTTTGGACCATACATAAAATAACATAGATACACAAATAAATCAACGACAGAAATACCAATAAATCTGGGTCGTTACAGGATTAGTTCGAGATCTTAAATGTTAAATTCAATTCGATGTAGTTAGTGCTAAATAACTTTAAAATAATGTAAAAATTGGAATGAATTGGAATATACGTATATACGAATCTATCAAGATTTTATTGTTGAACCATGTTTGATTTAAGTGATAACAAACCAGTTCTTTATACTTAATTGTTGTTATATAAGTTTATGCATGTTTGTCTATGAGCAGCTTGCAATCAAGATATGGAATGTCAAGGCAAGAATTGGATTGAAGATCATCAAAAGCCTTGAGATACATGGAGATCAGAAGGTAGGAGTTTGGAGCTTGGAGCATTTATTTTCAACATTAGGATCTCCATGTAAAATGGACTTAGGGAAGTAAGGCTGAGGTAAAAGTTTAAAAGAGATCCTTTAACAGTCAATGAACAATTCCCTTTAACAGACATAAATCCAGTAGAACTGAAACCACTGTGGAAACAGATCGATCCCAGTACTATGTATGTGCACATAGTAATCAGATTTTTGATATTTCCGTCCTAAAATGTTTTAATTTCAAAAGTCAAAAATTGATTACTTAGATTTGGAAAGATGCTTAAATAAAATATCCAATCAGCATCTTAACTCATTTAATAAACTTAACAAAACGGATTTGATTGCACTTTCCTTAAAACTGAGTTTATGGAAAGTAAATCAAATATGATTTGTTAAGAATATTAAAGAGAATATTTTTGCAGCCGGTTGGTACATCTATATAAGCAATACTCCAATGCACATTTAGGGTTACGGTTTTCCACTATCATTTTATAATCTTCAAAAACCCTAAGAAATCTCTTGCTCTCCAAAAGAAAATCAGCCAAACTTTTCTGAGTTCATTCTTAGTGCAAAAACATCTCTACATTCATCTTTACAGCGAGGGAAGTGGTTGGGGAGTGTTTTGTGAATACAGAGTGAACTGTTATAGTTAACAGTTGGGGAATTGATTGTTACGGGGTTGTAGCAATTCAATTGAGTGTGTAAACCTTTGTTATAATTCTGAGTTGATTAATAATATTGATAAGAGAGTGGAAGACGTAGGCTTATTGAGAAGTCGAACCTCGTTAAATCCTTGTATTCTTATATTTTACTTTACTGCTCAACAAACTAGTTCCCTCGATGTTCTCAAAACTATAAATAACCAATTAATTTAAAAACGAAAAATCTGACATACGCAATTCAACCCCTCCCCTTCTTGAGTATCTATTGAACTTTCATTTGCATGATGAATATGTTTTTTCTTATATATAATAGAGACTTTTTACAGTCAAAGTTGCTATCCCCCTGTCTCCTTATTTTCAATATTGCAAACGTAACAAACATTATGAAATAATATAGGAATTACACAGTAAGCCATGACAAAAGTACAATATTACTTCAATAGAGAGGAAAACAAGGAAGCAAAACCAACTATCAAAACTGTTGATACCAATCCAACCAACTGAAATGAGACAACACTCTTGAATGAGTCAAACCCACATAATTAGCAACAACTGATCCTTACATCATGACCTAAACTTGTTTCTTTCATGCATCACTTGCTTGCATTTTTAGTCTCCCTACCGTTAGAAAGCATGTAAGGTATGATATTTTACACCAACATTCCATATTTCCTACATAATTTTTTTTATATATATATATATAAACAGTCCAATAATATTTCTTCCCTTGCTTTCAATTAAGGTGTTATGCAATAATAATAACAATAATAATAATAATGAAGTCTCTTAAAAATGATCAAGTGTCACCCTGTGCCCTGAAACCACCAATGTCGTTGTCGAGATCATCTTCGAGCCCTGGTGTCCTGCAGATTCCTCCGCCTCCATGTCGGGAATTTCAGCCACCACGATCGAGTTCCATGGTGAGGAGACGCCTCAAGCCGAGTGAAGATCCCTTCCTCATTGCTATGAAGGAGTGCACCAAAAATAGTGACCTGAAAATCAAGGAAAATAGTAAAAAGACAAGTGGTGTTATTATGTCCTTGATTAAGAGAGGAAAGATTACAATGTCATGTAAGAGTGGGTGTGAAGTTAGGGAAGATAGTTTAGTGAGATTATCTCAATTTTCCCCTATTCCTAGGGATACATTAAATCAAGAATTGAAGATATAATAGTTCTAGTTTCTTCAGTTTTTCACCACATTGTGTCATTGTGTGTTCAATACCATAATATGTAGCTTGCTCATTTTTCAATGTTATTGTAGTGAGGTTTCACTTCTCAATATAAACAATTGGCATCTTGTAATCATCAAGTAATATTTAGTTTATCTTACTCTTATCTACTTAAACTACCCATCAACTTTGGATTAGACTGTTTTTGAGGAAGTAAAAAAAAAAGGTTAGGGAAATACTTGTTAATATCAATGCTAATCAGATCTAAAAAGTTCAATATGTTTTAATCAAATCCAATCAAGTCTAATAAGCTTCAATTTTTTTTTTTGTAAGCTCAAGTCTAATTAGGTTTAGGTCATATTCTTTTGGACTAAATTAATCTGAATCGAAATAATTTGATTTAAACTAGGTTGAGCTAAGCTAAGAAGTTGAACTACATTTGTCTGAAATTAAGTCAAGAAAAAATATCTTAAGCAAGGTCCAAGAAGTTTCGATGAAGGCTAATCAGGTCCAAAAAGTATCGAAAAAGTTCGGTTTCCACAACCTGAATAGAAAACATCCTTATCTAACTAAAAATAAGCTACCTTAACTTTATCATGTTCTCATAAAAAAAATGTTCTGATTTAAGGTTCAGCAAGAAATTCAGCTGTGCCAAAATATAAAACTGAGCTTATAAAAGGCACAAAAAGAGGCAAGTAGATCAAAAAAAAAAAATCTGAGCAGCCGTCAGCGCTTAGTTATCATTAAACAGTTAAAAAGAATATACAACAATTTTCAGCCTCGTATGATTTTCTCCTGTCCCAAATCTTTAGTGCAGAACCAAGAAACAGAGTCTGAGAAGCAACAATAAGCTTCTGCTTGAACTGATAAAATTTCCTATGTTCTCAACAAGCTTGTGGAATCTTTCAAGCCTATGAATATGATCCTTCATCTTGAACCATAAATTATTTTCAAAACCAATATTTGCCAATTACAAGATCTTCATTGAATGGATTATTCTGCAAAGCAGATGTAAACCTGTCAAAATGCTTCACATTTTTGGAAAAAAAAAAAAACCCAGGGAGAGCCTCGTTCATATTAGATTGGCTATGATTGCATCGACCACCTCTTGGGTGGTACTGTCGCCTCCAAGGTCCGGTGTTCGGTACTTGCCCTCTGCTATCACTTTTTTCACAGCAGTCTCCAATCGATCAGCAAATGAAGGAAACTGAAGATGTCTCAACATCATTGCAGATGAGAGCAGAAGAGCTACCGGGTTTGCTTTCTTTTCTATCACAATTTCTTCACTTCCGACATTTCCGGCTGAAGCACCTTGCTCGAATACAGCATTGTCTGCTCCTACATTACCTGCATATGCAAACCGTACAAATAATGAGAACTTGTGTGAAAAAATGAAGATATATGTAATAAAACCATTACTTTTTGCTATACGGGTAAGTTTGTTGCCAGATTTAGAAAGCAAGATTATAGCGTGATCTACTCGTTCATAAAACCTTGTTAATTTAATCTGTCACAACATTATGTGTGAAAATGCCAGATATTGTAAAAGAAAAGAGAAGCAAAGAGCAGAGTTTACCTCCAGGCATTACTCCTGTGCCCCCAGCTATACCAGCTGCTGTATTTGCCACAAGATTCCCATACAGATTTGGTGTCACCTAGATTAAGACATACAAGCTAGTCAGTATACACTCCATGATTTTTACCTCAAAAACAGTTGAATATATATACAGGTGTATGATGAAAATCTCCTCATCCACAGGACCACTATATTGTTGAACATAAGAATGTCTTTCACACAATAACCTGATGGAAGTTGAGAGAGACTTGGGGAAAAAAAATAACATTCTCAACTTCAACACATCTCCCCCTATAACATGGACATTGCTAGATGCATGCTAGCAGAAAACATCATTTAAAATAATACCTCCGTTTCTTTTTTAATGCAACAATTTGACATAAAGTAGAGACGGAGGTAGTAAAATATCATGTAGAAGCTAGAGAAACACCTGTACTTGCAAGGTAGAATTTTTATCAAAGGTGGTTTGACAAAGGATCAAATCAGAAAGTGGAAGGAAAAACAGACAAAGCCTCGAATTGTGCAGTTAACACTCAATATCAGATCAAACACAAAACGAGCTAGATGAAAAATCTTCTTTTTTTTTGAAGTAGAAGCTATTGAATGTTAAATCTCGGTGATCTCAATGCACAAAAAAGTCCAAGGTAATATTATGGATCCGGAAAGGAGTGATCTATACATGACTAAGAGGATAGAGGAATTTGAACTCCCAGGATTTTCCAAGGTTTTATTGTTAAAAAAAAAAAATCTACCTCCGTTACATATGATTTGCAACGTTATACTTTTCACGCATGCCAAGACATTACTTTTCCTATTAATATCTACAATTATATATAAGTAAAAAATTATAAGGTGATGCTTTAGATTCAAAAGGTGCAAAGCTCACGAAGGCACAAATGGTTCTTGGAGCCTAGACACAAGGCCAAGGCATGCACCTTTTGTAGGTGAGGCGCGTGTATTTAATAATTAATTTATTTCAAATTATGAATTCTTTGATTATACAGAGTATAATATAATATTAACTAAAAATATCCTTAATAATTTTAATAATAATATATGTAAAGTTAAGGTAGTCTCAATTTGAAAAAATTTCAACTTATTCTTCAATTTATAACTTAAATCTAAGCTATTTTCCTTGAGATGCAAAGGTGCACACCTTACCAAAGGCACTATGAGGATCATGAGGCCCGCTCCTTTCGTAGGTGGTTGAGCTTCACCTAGCTAAAATCCCATTTCCCAAAGCCTGCGGGTGAGGCGCGCCTGATGTGTAAGGTGATATTACGAAAGTATTTAATGAGACGAATCTAACAAGATCACATTTGATTATGCTTCTCAATGTGTGTACGTATAGATTATGGAAAATTGGAAATTTAGCAATATGTACTTTCCCATTGGTCAATTTGACACATATAGTGAATAATGGTAAATTCTATTGACACTCAAAGGCCAGTAAGACCAAAATGTCAAATAAATAAAACAAAGTTCTCTTCCAATCACAACAAGTAGAACTACAAATCTAATGGTGCAAGCAAGGAATCGACATACCATCACATCAAATTGTTCAGGCTTAGATACGAGTTGCATGCAGCAATTGTCCACAATAACCTCATTATACTTGATTCCAGGATATTTGCTAGCAACTTTTCGACAAGATTCTAAGAAAAGACCATCTGCAAGCTTCATGATGTTAGCTTTGTGTACAGCTGTCACTGTCTTTCTATTGTTGAGGTATGCATACTCAAATGCATATTTTGCTATGCGCTCCGAGCAAAACTTTGTTATCACCTAGCAAAAATGTGAAGTGAGCTCAAAAAAGAAAAAAAAAAGACAGAAAGATACACCGATCTCATTATAGTCATATTAAACTAGCAAAAATGAAAGGTTTGTTACATACACGTCTATATCATATGCACTTCACTAATCCTATTTGATAAGTAATACATTTAATCCTCTTTTTTAAGAAAGGTTCAGCTAGGAGTGCTCTAAAGTCTAAAAAAATTTTCAACTGAATTTTTAGCATTTCAAATGAAGAAACCATTTGATAAGTAGACTTGCATATTCTCTATGTTTAATGCCAAATTGAGCATTGACAAATATCAAGAGTTCTAGCACAGTGAATCGCAAGGAGTAGAACATAAGATCTACACGGCCTGTATACTATTATGCCTTTAGGAGCCAAGTGTTATAGTACTTCATCGTATTCATGGCTGCACAATCTGTACAATGCAATCCTATAGTGTTTAGAAAATTAACACGCACAGCTCTTCTCCGCCCATGAATAGAAAGAACTTAAATTTGGAAAACACAATGCAAAGCTATGGCGTTTTTCCTTTACCATATGTAACAATTTCAGAGGCAATACTTGGTTCAAATCAGGTCTAATAGGTTCAATAAGTTTTAATCAAGTTTAAATGGATCAAACAAGCTCCAATTGTTTCTAAGAATAAGGTTATCATGTTCAAGTTCAATAAAGTCTAATTCTTCTGAACAAGGGTAATCCGGTAGTATAAGTTCATATAAGTTCAAGATTCATAAAGTGAAAGAAACGCACCCTTAGTAAGCATCATTTGCTCACAAGCTCTAGCATCTGTAGCATATCAATACATCACCATAAAATTATGGAATTAAGTGCCACTTTTCGTACCAAAGCATTTTAGTCTCTAGCGTCAGCACTGGCTTTGTTGCCCTATTCTAAACTTCCTGTTTATCCCTTACGGAGATCTTTATATTTTCCTTGAACACCAACCATAATATATGTGAAGAAGATTTATCACTATATTGAGCCAAAGAAAGGAATGTTACATACTTACATCTAGAAACACAAAAGACTGTCTTCATCCAACCTGTTAAACAACAACTAGCTTCCTATTATGTTTTCCTCTTGACTACAAGAAAAAATGCAATATTGTGTCAAAGCTTCATAAAAGGATCCCAATTCATGAAAAAAAAAAGGATGAGGGCAATGAGAAAACTTACCCAAGTAAACAACATCCAAATTCCCATCAATGTTTTCCATCATCCCTCTTCCACATACCCAATCCACTATAAAGTGTAGAGTATAGCTAGAAAGGTAACTTCCCAAGAATAAGTTTCAATTGCATTTCCCATACTAACAAAGAAATTTAGAGAACATAGGAATTTCACAAAAAAACATCCCATGAGAAATAAATTTCCGTAGGAATTTAATTTCCATTGCAACGAAACAAGCACTTGGTATAGCCACTAATATGAAATAACACAATGTGAAATCGTGATGATGTGATCTATTACATAAGTTACGTCCTTTCCTCTCCATCCAGTTATGTGTTCCAGGCCAATCCTACAGAATCCTGGAGATCAACCAACAATGACACAAAATAACACAACTAACGGAAAGGAGTTTTGGTTCAAAAACTGAAGTTGTGTCTCAACCTTCAATCTGACAAGAACAGCTAACAGATCTAAGTACTTGAACAGTTTCCCTCTCCAGAAAACCTGCTAGCCAACCAACTCCTACTTTTCAAAGTTCAGTATGTCTAAAGAGTCCAAACACCTGCTAGCCAATCTTGAATAAGATATCCTGAACTTGCTTTTGAGAATCATTATCAACATAGTCAAATTAAATTCATGAACAAACAAAACCCTCCTAGAATGTGATACCTTCTGCAATCTCATCACAAAATTCACAAAAGATCTTGCATTCCTACAACTAATATTCCAGTTCAAGTACTGTCTGAACCCATTTATTTATAAGGTTGGGTTGGGCTGAGAATATCGGGTTTGGGTTGGGGACTTCAACCCATTTATATTAATGGGTCAACCCGAACCCAACCCAAGTCGACCTATTTACGGCTCTAATTGCATCCTCCTAAGAAAAACTAATACGAAATAACACTATGTGAAATTGTGATGATGTGATCTATCACACAAATTATGTCCTTTCTTCTCCATCCAGTTATGTGTTCCAGGCCAATCCTACAGAATCCTGGAGATCAACCAACAATGACACAAAATAACACAACCAACTAAAAGGAGTTTTGTTTCAAAAACTGAAATTTTGTCTCAACCTTGAATCTGAAAAGAACAGCTAACAGATCAAAGTACTTGAACAATTTCCCTCTGATTTTCTAAGTTCAGTATATCTAAAGCTTCCTAAACTCGTGATCATCCAATCTCGAATAAGATATCCTTAACTTGCTTTTCAGAATCATTATCAACATATTCAAATCAATTTCATGAATTAAAAAAAGGCCTCCTAGAATGTGATATGTTCTGCAATCTCATCACAAATTTCACAAAAGATCTTGTATTCCTACAATTAACATTCTAGTTCATGTAATGTAAGAACTACTCACCCAACTACAATCACCCCAAATTCCCACAAACATCACATAATTCTCACAGTCAACCCCATCAAAATACCTAACCACCCCACAGACACCCAAAACCTGGATCAAAACACCATACCTCAAAATCAACACCCAACAAAACAACACATAAATAAATTAACAATCAACTTAGATCAATCAATTTACCTTAAGACTTTCGACCACGCCGGGAACAACTTCATGCTCAAGACCAGAATACTCACCTTCAGTATTTTCCCTAATTACAACAATATCCACATTCTGATGCCTGGTAAACAAGCCTTTAAGATTAAAACAATTAACCAAAGAAGCGTACAAATCAAGCTCTTTCCTCAATTGCATATTCAAAGAACTAACACCACCACCCACAGGAGTATGCAACCCTCCTTTCAAACATATCTTATTTCTCCGAATTGATTCCAATACTTCTTCTGGAATCTTCTTCATGCTTCCATGAACTTCATGCTTCTCGAAGTAGACAGGCGCGTGCATCGCATCCATCACTTGCTCAACTGCGCCAGTCACCAAGGGTCCGATACCGTCACCTGGAATCAGGGTCACGGGTCGTGGTGCGCCGTCTCCGGGTCGGGGCATGTAGGTGACGGATCTTGAGTGTGACAGCCATGGCTTATGGAGAAAGTTAGGGTTCTGCCGTAGTAATTGTTTAAAGAGAATAGGTGCAGATCTTCGAGCCATAACAGAGAAATAGAGAAAACAAGTGTTTGATCTTAATTGTGCTGGTGTTGACTGTGATGGAATTGTGAGAAGATGTTCACAGACCAACGAAGAAGAAAGAAAAAGTTTTGGTTTTTTAAAAAAATTAACAAATAAATTGACTTTTTGTATTATTAAGTTTTTTTTTTTACATCTTTTTGTTTTATGAAAATAATGTTGAGGCGAAAAATATATATCAAAATATTGCCAATACAAAAATATTTATGAGAATACTCTCCACATATGATAGAGACTGTTTTTAATTTTTTTTGAAAAAAATTGGCAGCTAAATCGCTATTTCAGATAATTTCCTGCATAACTTAAACAATCTATGAATCCAACTTTGGTCATTGATCCCTACAACAAAGGCATTGTTTATGTTTTTTTAACCTCAACAACATCACTATCTAGAATAGCAATTCATGCTGCATAAAAAAATTTAAAAAAACAAGGTTGATGTGGACAATATTTTGGTAATTATAATTGGTTTAATTTGGCAATATTTTGGCAAATACTTTTGCTCCCAACATTATTTTTGGTAAAACACTGGCTAATTGATTGGACTGCCACTTGTATTTTTTTTCATCTTAAAATTCTTATGTAAATTTTATATGGAATTTACAAGTATATAAATCAAGATTTTTTTCACAGCATGGCATATCAATGTATAGTATGACTTTTGAAATTTAGAATGTAACTCATAAAAATTTGAAAATGGGTTACAAAATTTAGACCATATAAATACATAAGTTAATATTCAATTAATAATTGGTAATTACAACTCACTAATATTAAAAAAAATTAAATTAAGAACATGTGAATAAAATTTAATGTTCACAATTTTAATTGAGGGGAGCTTTAAATTTTAGGAAAAAATGTGAAACAAAAAGTCAATCTTTAGCCGATTTTGTTAAAATAAGTCAACCTTTTATTAATTCAAAATAAGTCAATCAATTACACATATCTGCTCAAATTAAGTTTTTACAATTTACAAGTGCAGAATGTTAACAATTTCAATGAAATATCAAAGCGATGCATTAATATATTGTTCTTTATATGATTTTTCATTAAAAATATTAATTTTATCAACAATTAATTAGTGAAAAAACTTATTTTGAGTTAATCAAAAGGTTGACTTAATTTGAGATTACCAACTAAAGGATAACTTAATTTTTACTATTTTTCCTTAATTTTAATGGAGAAGGATCTAGGGAATTAGGTCAAAAAACTAAAAGATGGGCAATTTTCTATGATAAAAAAAATATGAAATTAAAGGACCTATAAATAGCAATTAAAACACTATATATAACACTAAAATCGATGTGATTTTAGGAGAAGAAACAAGTAAAGGGCCTATAAATATATAAAATTTCTTAAACATATCAAATTATCAATCCTATTGTACTATATAATGGGTAAACTTCCAAAGAGGAAAAAAAAAACCCTGCAGAGAAGGAAGAACCGTTTAATTTGAATATAAAAGGATAATTTAGATAAGCAAATTAAAAATGAATTAGAGAGCAAATTTGGAAGCAATAATGGAATCAAGAATGCTTTAAGGTTGTGCCTGGACATTGAGAATTGATTTTGAATGATAGAAGAATTCAATTTTAGGATTTGAAATTCAGGTCCTAATATATGTGTTTGGAAACATACATTAGAATTTCAATTTAAAGATTTCAAATTCAACTTGATGTCTGGGATGATACAATTTGCAAAGATGTACATGAAAGTTTAAAAGTAAAATTAATCAGTGAAGAGTAATTAATTAAAGAAACCAAACAAGAAAAAAAAATTGGAAGAAAAATTAATAATTCAAGTTAATTTGGATTCATCTTCTAGAAGAATTCAAGAACTCAATTATGTACAATGCTATATAAAAAACTTTTAGCAAAAAAATAAAATCAAAGCTTCCTAACATTTAGCCCATGATTGTTTTTTTTTTTTGCTAGCTAAGAGATTTTATTAATTATCGTGAAGGCCAAAACAGGAATAGAGGGAAAGGATTGTCGGAATCACCGGCGGCACGGAATTGTCGGGGGCTGTTGGTGGTCTTCTTGAACTGTCGGTGGTGGCTGGTTAGGCAGTTGAAACACCGGAGAGCAGAGAGAAAGGATCGGTGAGGATTTTATTTTCTATTTACCGCAAAGCACCAAGAAAGAAGCATGGTGGCGGTCGTACACTACCCGACGGTTAAATTTTTCCCGGGATGGGTACCCGGCCCGATAAAAAGCAGACATTTCGAGTCGGGTAATGAGCCACTCTTTTGTGGATCCGGGTACCCGGCAATTACCGGGTTGATTTTTTTAAAAATTTTATAGAGGCCAAATTTAAGTAAAGCCCATTAACTTAAAAGGGTGAAAGAAGTTCAGAAGTTCAGTAGTTATTAGCTAGGGTTTTGCTCCTTTCATTTCACTTCTTCATCCTCTCTTTCTCTCTCATCAAGTCACCACCGGCTGTCTCCTGTAAGAATTATTTATTACATAAATATTAAATGTGGCCTATGTGTTTTGGGTTTAATATAAAAGGACTAAGTCTATATTATATTATTGGATTTTAATATAAACGGTGACACCGTGATGAATCGGTTTCAATTAATGACTTTAAAATCCGGGAATATTGGTGTTCCCTCGTCCCTTGCCTAATAATGCTAGTACGTAGTATGTGTTTAATCTCTTTGTACATATATATATATATATATGATATTAAAGGTGCTTACTTGAAAAGACACTTATGAAGGGTTACAACCTTACATGAAAAGACACTTATGAAAGGTTACAACCTTTCATGAGTTTGCACTTATCCTTTATATATATATCACAACAACAAAATTGGACTCGGCCGACCGCCAGTTACCGACCGTTAGTGGTCGGTAATTGGATTTACCGACCGTTTGTAGTCGGTAAAAATTGGTCGCTGAAATAGTAGTCGGTAAAATATTTTACCGACCGTCGAAACGGTCGGCAACAAATTACCGACCGTCTACCGACCGTTTACACAGTTGGTCAAAAATGGAGGGAAGAGGCGCGTACCGACCGGCTAACCGGTCGGTATTACCGACCGTGTAGACAGGCGGTCGGTAATACCGACCGTGAAGGCGGTCGGTACGCGCCTCTTCCCTCCATTTTTTTTGGTGGGAAAAAGTTATTTACCGACCGTTACGCGGTCGGGAAGTAACTTTTTCCCGCCTTTTTTGGCACCATTTCTTTATTTTGAACATTGATTTACCGACCGTTGAGCGGTCGGTAATTTGGTTTTTTTTTTTTTTTTAAATACCTTAAAAAAATAGGGCAAAAACAAATTAAAATTAAAATATAAAAATAAATTAAAATTAAACAAATTCAAAATTTCAAAATTGCATTTTATATTAATAATCCAATAATAGTAATATAACAATATAATACAAATATGCTACGAAGGCTCCAGAAGCGCCGGAACCGTCTGTCGGATCATCAGGAGGGCCTCGGTGAGTGAAGGAAGGATCGCCGAATCTCCTCGCGAAGGCGTCCATCTGCGCCTTCAACTGGGCGAGGTACTCCTCCCGCTTCTGTTCTCTCTCCTCCCGCTCCTTTTCTCTCTCCTCCCGCTCCTTTTCTCTCTCCTCCCGCTCCTTGTCTCTCTGCTCCATCTCTACCCTAGCGCGCTCCATCTCTACCCTAGCGTGCTCGGACTCCTCCAAACGCTGGGACATCTGTTGTAATTGAGCGGAAACCGATGGAGAATAGGAAGATCCGACGTGCCGCCTCCGCGAGGTTCTCTCGTAATAGAGAGAAGCGCCCTCCCTGCCGAACCCTAGAACCTCTCCCTTCCTGAAGCCACCAACCGTATCAAAGAAGATCTGGTTGGCGTCCGTCTCTGAACCACTAGCCTGAGACTGGGAAAGGTTCTGGTTATATTGATCCTGCAAATTATGGAGTTAGTTCCATTACTAGATTTCAAAGCTTATACACGTCATATAACACCCTATTATACTTGTTAGGGGTTGATTATGCTGATTATAGGGCCCCACCACCAGTTTAGGTCAAAACTTGGCTTTTTAGGTCATTTTCGAGCTTTTTTTGGCATTTTCGCACCTAACTTGTCAAGTAACGTTCCATTACTAGATTTCAAAGCTTATACACGTCCTATAACACCCTATTATACTTGTTAGGGGTTGATTATGCTGATTATAGGGCCCCACCACCAGTTTAGGTCAAAACTTGGCTTTGTAGGTCATTTTCGAGCTTTTTTTTGCATTTTCGCACCTAACTTGTCAAGTAACGTTCCATTACTAGATTTCAAAGCTTATACACGTCCTATAACACCCTATTATACTTGTTAGGGGTTGATTATGCTGATTATAGGGCCCCACCACCAGTTTAGGTCAAAACTTGGCTTTGTAGGTCATTTTCGAGCTTTTTTTTGCATTTTCGCACCTAACTTGTCAAGTAACGTTCCATTACTAGATTTCAAAGCTTATACACGTCCTATAACACCCTATTATACTTGTTAGGGGTTGATTATGCTGATTATAGGGCCCCACCACCAGTTTAGGTCAAAACTTGGCTTTGTAGGTCATTTTCGAGCTTTTTTTTGCATTTTCGCACCTAACTTGTCAAGTAACGTTCCATTACTAGATTTCAAAGCTTATACACGTCCTATAACACCCTATTATACTTGTTAGGGGTTGATTATGCTGATTATAGGGCCCCACCACCAGTTTAGGTCAAAACTTGGCTTTGTAGGTCATTTTCGAGCTTTTTTTTGCATTTTCGCACCTAACTTGTCAAGTAACGTTCCATTACTAGATTTCAAAGCTTATACACGTCCTATAACACCCTATTATACTTGTTAGGGGTTGATTATGCTGATTATAGGGCCCCACCACCAGTTTAGGTCAAAACTTGGCTTTGTAGGTCATTTTCGAGCTTTTTTTTGCATTTTCGCACCTAACTTGTCAAGTAACGTTCCATTACTAGATTTCAAAGCTTATACACGTCCTATAACACCCTATTATACTTGTTAGGGGTTGATTATGCTGATTATAGGGCCCCACCACCAGTTTAGGTCAAAACTTGGCTTTGTAGGTCATTTTCGAGCTTTTTTTTGCATTTTCGCACCTAACTTGTCAAGTAACGTTCCATTACTAGATTTCAAAGCTTATACACGTCCTATAACACCCTATTATACTTGTTAGGGGTTGATTATGCTGATTATAGGGCCCCACCACCAGTTTAGGTCAAAACTTGGCTTTGTAGGTCATTTTCGAGCTTTTTTTTGCATTTTCGCACCTAACTTGTCAAGTAACGTTCCATTACTAGATTTCAAAGCTTATACACGTCCTATAACACCCTATTATACTTGTTAGGGGTTGATTATGCTGATTATAGGGCCCCACCACCAGTTTAGGTCAAAACTTGGCTTTGTAGGTCATTTTCGAGCTTTTTTTTGCATTTTCGCACCTAACTTGTCAAGTAACGTTCCATTACTAGATTTCAAAGCTTATACACGTCCTATAACACCCTATTATACTTGTTAGGGGTTGATTATGCTGATTATAGGGCCCCACCACCAGTTTAGGTCAAAACTTGGCTTTGTAGGTCATTTTCGAGCTTTTTTTTGCATTTTCGCACCTAACTTGTCAAGTAACGTTCCATTACTAGATTTCAAAGCTTATACACGTCCTATAACACCCTATTATACTTGTTAGGGGTTGATTATGCTGATTATAGGGCCCCACCACCAGTTTAGGTCAAAACTTGGCTTTGTAGGTCATTTTCGAGCTTTTTTTTGCATTTTCGCACCTAACTTGTCAAGTAACGTTCCATTACTAGATTTCAAAGCTTATACACGTCCTATAACACCCTATTATACTTGTTAGGGGTTGATTATGCTGATTATAGGGCCCCACCACCAGTTTAGGTCAAAACTTGGCTTTGTAGGTCATTTTCGAGCTTTTTTTTGCATTTTCGCACCTAACTTGTCAAGTAACGTTCCATTACTAGATTTCAAAGCTTATACACGTCCTATAACACCCTATTATACTTGTTAGGGGTTGATTATGCTGATTATAGGGCCCCACCACCAGTTTAGGTCAAAACTTGGCTTTGTAGGTCATTTTCGAGCTTTTTTTTGCATTTTCGCACCTAACTTGTCAAGTAACGTTCCATTACTAGATTTCAAAGCTTATACACGTCCTATAACACCCTATTATACTTGTTAGGGGTTGATTATGCTGATTATAGGGCCCCACCACCAGTTTAGGTCAAAACTTGGCTTTGTAGGTCATTTTCGAGCTTTTTTTTGCATTTTCGCACCTAACTTGTCAAGTAACGTTCCATTACTAGATTTCAAAGCTTATACACGTCCTATAACACCCTATTATACTTGTTAGGGGTTGATTATGCTGATTATAGGGCCCCACCACCAGTTTAGGTCAAAACTTGGCTTTGTAGGTCATTTTCGAGCTTTTTTTTGCATTTTCGCACCTAACTTGTCAAGTAACGTTCCATTACTAGATTTCAAAGCTTATACACGTCCTATAACACCCTATTATACTTGTTAGGGGTTGATTATGCTGATTATAGGGCCCCACCACCAGTTTAGGTCAAAACTTGGCTTTGTAGGTCATTTTCGAGCTTTTTTTTGCATTTTCGCACCTAACTTGTCAAGTAACGTTCCATTACTAGATTTCAAAGCTTATACACGTCCTATAACACCCTATTATACTTGTTAGGGGTTGATTATGCTGATTATAGGGCCCCACCACCAGTTTAGGTCAAAACTTGGCTTTGTAGGTCATTTTCGAGCTTTTTTTTGCATTTTCGCACCTAACTTGTCAAGTAACGTTCCATTACTAGATTTCAAAGCTTATACACGTCCTATAACACCCTATTATACTTGTTAGGGGTTGATTATGCTGATTATAGGGCCCCACCACCAGTTTAGGTCAAAACTTGGCTTTGTAGGTCATTTTCGAGCTTTTTTTTGCATTTTCGCACCTAACTTGTCAAGTAACGTTCCATTACTAGATTTCAAAGCTTATACACGTCCTATAACACCCTATTATACTTGTTAGGGGTTGATTATGCTGATTATAGGGCCCCACCACCAGTTTAGGTCAAAACTTGGCTTTGTAGGTCATTTTCGAGCTTTTTTTTGCATTTTCGCACCTAACTTGTCAAGTAACGTTCCATTACTAGATTTCAAAGCTTATACACGTCCTATAACACCCTATTATACTTGTTAGGGGTTGATTATGCTGATTATAGGGCCCCACCACCAGTTTAGGTCAAAACTTGGCTTTGTAGGTCATTTTCGAGCTTTTTTTTGCATTTTCGCACCTAACTTGTCAAGTAACGTTCCATTACTAGATTTCAAAGCTTATACACGTCCTATAACACCCTATTATACTTGTTAGGGGTTGATTATGCTGATTATAGGGCCCCACCACCAGTTTAGGTCAAAACTTGGCTTTGTAGGTCATTTTCGAGCTTTTTTTTGCATTTTCGCACCTAACTTGTCAAGTAACGTTCCATTACTAGATTTCAAAGCTTATACACGTCCTATAACACCCTATTATACTTGTTAGGGGTTGATTATGCTGATTATAGGGCCCCACCACCAGTTTAGGTCAAAACTTGGCTTTGTAGGTCATTTTCGAGCTTTTTTTTGCATTTTCGCACCTAACTTGTCAAGTAACGTTCCATTACTAGATTTCAAAGCTTATACACGTCCTATAACACCCTATTATACTTGTTAGGGGTTGATTATGCTGATTATAGGGCCCCACCACCAGTTTAGGTCAAAACTTGGCTTTGTAGGTCATTTTCGAGCTTTTTTTTGCATTTTCGCACCTAACTTGTCAAGTAACGTTCCATTACTAGATTTCAAAGCTTATACACGTCCTATAACACCCTATTATACTTTTTAGGGGTTGATTATGCTGATTATAGGGCCCCACCACCAGTTTAGGTCAAAACTTGGCTTTTTAGGTCATTTTCGAGCTTTTTTTTGCATTTTCGCACCTAACTTGTCAAGTAACGTTCCATTACTAGATTTCAAAGCTTATACACGTCCTATAACACCCTATTATACTTGTTAGGGGTATTTTTTTGCAGTTTAGGTAAGTAATTAATCATGACAAACAATAAACATCAAATGCAACTAATAAACAAACAATTCTATTCGTACTCATCGGCTTATAGGCCGGAATTCCGCTCTAAACATCAAATGCAAATCATAAAAAACAATCCTATTCGTACTCATCGGCTTATAAGCCGGAATTCCGCTCTAAACATCAAAGTAAACAAAGAAAAGAACATTACCATCACTTCCTTGGCCTTCTGGCTAATTGGTTGCGGTTCCATGCCTTCTTGCCTTTTGAAGTGAGTGTCAAGGAAGACATCCGCAGCGTCAGGGAACTTCCCTCCTTGCTCCTTAGCCAATTTCTTGGCTCGCTGAATCACCGACACAGATCCAGCGCAATGAGAGGCCGGGGCGGCGCCACTAGCGTTGCCAGCTCTCCTGTTTACCTTCGCCCGAGCTGACCTCTCCTTAGACTTCTCGTCAGTAAGTCTATCCTTCATTGCGCTGTACATCTCATCACCTGTCATGAAAAACAATCAAACTTAACACTTGATGGGCAGTATTGATATTTTAGCAAATTTTAGAAATGACTATCCAATACTCACCGAGCCAGCTAGGTCGATCTTTCCGATTGTGAACCACATCGTTGAAGATGTCTTTCAGGCGTCTTCCAGCCTTGCTCTCATAAGCATCTCGTACTGTGCCCTCGAGCTCAGGCCTCCAACGATACTGTTTCTGCATTCGACAAAATCGAATGAATTATGTTATTGTTAGAAATTATATATAAAAAAACACTATTTATTACAGAGTTTGTCTTTATCACCTTCCACATGTTCCACCAATGTGCCTTGGTTGCCTGATCCACCTCGGTGTAGTTCTTCCAAGGCTCACGGAAGTAGGACTTTATCACGTGTGATATGGATCGAACAACACTGCTCGTGTCAAACCTTGCACACGAAACAAAGTAAGATTAAATAAACAACATATGAATACAACTTAATTTCAATTATTAAAACATTAAAAAGTAAAACAAAAACTCACCATAGGCCATCAGGGTCTAATGTGGACGTCGAAGCTACGTCCGGATCAACGTCGCCACCATCATCGTCACCAGAAGGCTGAGAAGACGGAGTAGCCTCAGCAGCAGCACCAGAAGGAGATGGCTCCAACTGAGGAGACGGAGTAGCCTCAGCAGCAGCACCAGAAGGAGACGGCTCATACTGAGGCATACGCGGTGTCGGCATAAACTGCGGCCGAACTGGAGGAGGCCGCGTAAACGGAGGAAACTGAGCAGATGGAGCATCAAACTGGAGCTGACGCGCAGCCCCGTGGTCCAGAGATAAGGAAGGTGAAATCGACGGCGGTGTCATAGACGACTGACGCCGACGAAGTTCACCAGGACCAATAATGGTGGGCTGGGGTTGCTCGCCCTGACTCTGCGCTCCAGATTTCTTCTTAGCACCACCAGGCCGTTTTGATGACATTTTCCTGCATAAAGTTGTTAGTAAATCAAAAGAAATACAATGACTTAGGAAAACAAACCCCAATCACAAACACAAATATAATGAATAACATAACTAAACAATCACCGTTAATAAATTACAATTTTTACAAGAATTTGGTTTTTGGTTTCAAATTACAATAAATTGCTACAATTATTACATCCTAATGAAACAAACCGATGTCATCAACGTCCTCGTCATCATCATCAACCATGTCATCGATTTCATCATCGTTAAGCTCCTGTCCACCGTCATCGTCGTCTTCATCTAGACTCGGAATGACCTCCTCATATTCGTCATCATCACCCTGTATAACCTCGTAGTCTGGGATCTCGTCTGGAGAACATAAACCTACAGGAACAAGGGATGTTGCCTCTTGTAGAACATCCGAGTCCACCGGTGCATCAACCTCTGACCTAGCTTTGGTCTTGAACACAGCCCACCACTGCAATTTGTCTCTCTTAAGGCTAGGATAAGGTGCATAATAAACCTGGCTGGCTTGGTAGGAGACAATGAAGGGGTCATACCACGAGAGTGTCCTAGAGTGATTGACCTCTACAAGTCTATATTTCTCATGGATGTTCATGCCCTTGTCACAATCAAACCAACGACAGTTGAATAATACCGTCTTGTAATCTGCATCACTCCCGTGGTAAGACAATTGTAACACCTCTTCCAAAGTGCCGAAGTAGTCACCCCCTCCTTGACTCTCAACACAGACCCCATAATTCATGGTTGACTTGTTCCTTCCATAGCTTTGTGTGTGGAAATTGTACCCATTGACGTAGAATTGATTCCAAGTTGTGACTTCTGTGGAGGGTCCCATCGCAAGAGCTCGTGTGACGTCATCGGCAGACTGTGTCTGAAGAACCTACATTTGCATTGGTGAGTCAGATAGTAAAATGATTTTACGTAATTATAAAATAAAGTTGGGGTATTAGGGGGTTGAAATTCCTCACTTGTTTCCTTAACCATCCTGGGTATTGGGATTCGCATTTGATCCAGACATCATCTCTGTTTATTTGGGGATTTGAGTCTACTATGTGATCCTCAAATTGCTTATTATAGTGCGCAAATTCGATGTTAGTCGCTTAGTATTTTTTTTGTAATCTAACACAGTTAAAGTAAGAAAATTACCTTTCGTACTCACTTAGTATGCCACAATTTGCAAGGACATACAGATGGAGTCGGAGATACTCCTTGTCTGTCAACCAACGTTTACTACCACTCGATGCAGGTCGACCACAATCCTCCCTAAACAATTCAGGGACATCGACACCATGTTGGCTTTCAACAGCATGATATGCATTTCTACCCAAATCCCTCGACTTGGTATCAACCTCAGATTGAAAATACTGTGAGCAGAAATTGGATATCTCCTCAGCCAGGTATGCATTGCATATAGATCCTTCAACCCTTGCCTTGTTCCCCACTTTACGTTTCAAGTGGTTAAGGTACCTGTGGGTAAAGAATACATGTGGATTGTAAATCACAATTCAGAAGAAATGAGTAAAGGGGTATAAACGATTACAATAACTCACCGTTCGAATGGATACATCCATCTGTATTGAACGGGACCCCCAATATATGCTTCATGTGGCAAGTGTACAGGCAAGTGCTCCATGGAGTTAAAGAATGCCGGAGGAAACAGTTTTTCCAACTTACACAAGATCTCGGCAATGTTCTTATGTAGGCGGTCCATCTCACTCAACGTGATAGTGGGAGCACACAAGTCACAGAAGAATTGGCTTATTTCGGTTACTGCCTTCCAAATATGAAGGGGGAGCAACTCTCTTAGACAAACAGGCAACAACCGCTCCATAATTACATGACAATCGTGACTCTTCATTCCATGGAGCCTATTTTTTTTTTGATCAACACATCGGCTCAGGTTCGAAGCATACCCATCAGGAAATCTCAAGTCTCGGATCCAGTCACATAACACCTTCTTCTGCTCCTTGTTAAGTGCGTAAGGCGCCTTGGGCATCACCTCATTACCCTTACCATCATCAATGAGCTCCAGCTCTCGACGCCTGCAGACACTCTTCATGTCTTTCCTCGCACTAACAGTGTCAGACGTTTCGTCTTTAACGTCCATGACGGTGTGGATGAGCTGCTCGAAGAAATTCTTCTCGATATGCATCACGTCTAAGTTGTGCCGAAGCAGCAAATCCTTCCAATACGGCAGTTGCCACAAACAAGATTGCTTATCCCATCCTATTTTTTTCTTCTTCAATTCCTTCAAAGCATCAGGACCGTCTGCTGCTCGCGGTAAGTCCTTGACACACTGCCACAGTTCCTCACCTGACATGATATGAGGAGCCGAGTCATTTTCAACTCTGTTCTTACAAAAAGCCGTCTTATTCTTTCGAAAGGGGTGATCGGAATCTAAAAATTGACGATGGCAATCAAACCATGATACTTTGCCACCATGTTTTAGCCAAAAGGCCTTGCTATTCTCCATACAATACGGGCACGCCTTTTTGCCAAACGTGTTCCAACCTGACAACATATTGTATGCTGGAAAGTCACTGATAGTCCACAATAAGGCTGCACGAAGATTGAAATTTTGCTTCTTTGATACGTCATAAGTCAAGGACCCAACCGACCATAGGTGCTTCAACTCATCAATCAAAGGCTGCATGTAGACATCCAAGTTGTTTTTCGGATTTTTTGGCCCAGGGATAAGCAACGAAAGGAAAATGAAAGGTTTCTTCATGCACATGGACGGCGACATGTTGTACGGTGTAGTTAAAACAGGCCAACAAGAGTATTGCTTTCCAAACTTCCCAAAAACAGAAAAACCATCTGTGCACAACCCAAGTCTAACGTTTCGAGGCTCGGATGCGAAGTCCGTAAAGGTCCTGTCGAAGTGCTTCCAAGCTTCACTGTCACTAGGGTGAGCCATATTCCCTTGCCCTCGACGATTCTCACAATGCCATGTCATAGCCTCAGCAATGTTTCTAGTTGCAAACATTCTTTGCAATCTTGCTGTTATTGGGAAGTACACCATAAAGCTTTCGGGAACCAAAGTTTCATTCGAAGTCTCCTTGTACCGATTCGACCCGCAATGACGACACTTATCAAGCTCAGCATCGTCCTTCCAAAACAACATACATCCTTTAGGGCAGGCGTGTATCTTCTCGTGAGGAAGCTCTAATCCCTTCAGAACCTTCATTGTTTCATAATAGGTGGTACACTTAGTTTTTTCGGAGGTGGGGAGCGCATCGTTGAACAATGACCCAATGCTGTCTACACACCTGAGTGGCAAGTTGTAGTCACACTTCAAGTTGATCATTCTGGAAGCCATCTCCAACACAGACATCTTGCTCCCATCATACAACGGCTGCTCGGCTGCCTTGAGCAGCTCGAAGAACATTTTTGCCTCCGCATTTGGTTCTTCTTCGGCCGAAGTTGCCTCCTCAACGAATGATGAGTCCACGTTGTCCCCAAAAGCATCGACAACCATTTCCCGGTAAGGATTCGGCTGAGTAGAAGACGAGGTGGACTCTGTACTCACCCTTTCACCGTGACATAACCATTCATAGTAGTTCGGAATGAACCCCTTCTTATACAAATGTACCTTGACGTTGGGCACATCCAAGTACTTCAAGTTCTTACACCGAACACAAGGACATCTTATCTTGTCCTTGTCATTGAGCTCGGGGTGCTGCTGAGAGAAGGTAACAAACTCATTCACCCCTTTGATGAACTCATCACGAAGTTTGTGTTCCTTATCTTTTCTCTTGTACATCCACTCACGCTCCTTCCTTTTCATTTCGATTAATACAATTTCTAAGACATTTACTAAAATTTTAGTTCAAAGCATTCAAACATAGTTCAATATAATGTCTTCACTCCTATCTTATTTAAGCCGTTCTTAAATATTCTTGTTAAAGCTTTCTTATGTAATGCACATGTATATATATTTAAGTCATATTTACGAAAAATACAATACATATTTACATACATACTTACATACATACATAATTAAATATATACTTACTTACATACATACATACATACATACATACACTTTAATTTTTTGCTAAAAAAAATACACATACATACATATACATACACCTATTATTACACATTTGATTCAAATACAAAAATACATTCATCATTTCTTTCTTGATATATATCTTTCATTCAAAACCAAAAAAAACCAATCACTTCATTAACATTTTCAATTCATTTCGTTTCGTTTTAGTTCAATTCATTTAATTTCAGTTCGGTTTATTTCATTTCAATTTAGTTCATTTCAGTTGTTGTTTTCTTAGCCCAAAAGAACACGGCCTAAAATGTGTTGAGTGTTTTTTTGGGCATAGGTTGAGTGTGATATTACTAAGAACAAGTGTTGAGCACCCTAGCCATAGATTAAGGTCGTTTTTTTAAAGCCGTTGTTTTGGACTAAATTAATTTGATTTGAACAAAATTTGTTTGATTACAATATAATTAAACAAAATCTTAAAGTTAGCAAAGAATGAACGAAAATTTTCAATTCATACACACAAATACATATGTAATAAATACACAATACATAAATAATAAATACACATACATACATAATACATACATAATACATACACATATACATACAAATACATACATAAATACACATACATACAAATACATACATAATACATACACATATACATACATAATACATACACATATACATACAAATACATATACATATATACACAATTGAATAAATTGAAAAACAAAAAAAAAAAAAAACCCTAACCACAATTTGAGGAGCTGGGGCGGCAGCTGTGCGTCGGCGGAGGAACGGAGGGGTAGAGGCGGAGGGGCGGAGGGCTGGAGGGGCGAAGGAGAAAGAAAGAGAAGGAAAAGGAGAAAGAAAGAGAAGGAGAAAGAGAAAAGGAGAAAGAAAGAGAAAGGACGGCGGCCGGAGGGGTGCCGGAGGCCGGTCACGGTGGTCGCCGGTTGGAGGGAGAGAGAGAGAGGGGGTGAGGGTGTGGTGGTTCGAGGGTTCGCGAGGGAGAGAGAGAGTGAAGAGAGAGAGAGAATGCAACGGAATGCGATTCAAAATCGCAACGACCCAATTTTTGATTTTGGGTCAGAAGATTTACCGACCGCTAGGCGGTCGGTAAATCAGATTAGTAAATTTACCGACCGCTTAGCGGTCGGTAATTTGTTACAGTAGTTGGGTATATTTAAGTGGAATAAATTTTCCACCAAAACCCTGTAGACATATACCGACCGCTAGGCGGTCGGTACATCAGATTAGTAAATTTACCGACCGCTAAGCGGTCGGTAATTTGTTACAGTAGTTGGGTATATTTAAGTGGAATAAATTTTCCACCAAACCCAGAACCCTGTAGACATATACCGACCGCTAAACGGTCGGTAAATTTAGAAGTCGAATTTACCGACCGTCTAGCGGTCGGTATATGGTCTGACTAACATTGGTTTTGGGGGGAAAAATTTGCCGACTGTGTTCAGTCGTCGACGGTCGGTAATTTACGACCATCTAGACTCGGTCGGTAAGTGCGGTCGGGCGAAGAGGATTTTCTTGTTGTGTATGTATATGTATGTTTGTATAGAGGTTAATGAACATAATAACATAACTTACACAAAAGTTCTTATTCATCAAAGAACCATAGAAGAGAAGGCTAAAGGGGTGAAAATCACTTGTTATCTTTCAATTCTTTATCATCATCATGGATCAAGGTTAGTCATAATACTTGGTTAAATCATGTTTAGTAGATCTTGCTATCTTTGATTTCATGAAAGAAATCATAAAATTATTCTAATAATTGGTATCGGAGCGGGTTTACGAACTATCATGATTTACCGTTTTGTAATTATTGATATCTTGTATGTGAAAATTATGGTTGATTTTCATTAATAATTTACGTATGAGATTCCATTAAAAACTATGTTTCACAGAGCACTTTTGATTTCCGCATATAGTTTGATCTATGCGTTGTTTGCGGTTTCGAAGTAGTATAATGTTTCATATATTCACATGCATGATTTGCCTTTTGGCCATTACGTTACAATGTTTCAAGTTATGCATGTATGAATGCATGATTTGACATTACAGTGTTTAAGCTTATATTTTTGTGGAATTGTCCATTAGCGGTTATGTGGAACATGTGATCATACTTGGCTTTTATTCTTGATCATGTTTTATCACATACAGTATAGTGTTAGATTCCGTTTATTACAATTTTGATTTCATTTAACTAATCATGATACGAATTTGTTGTATTCCTATACCTTATTGTTTTTGTAGTATATGCCCTGTTGATTTCCTTCATTAGCATGACGGTTGGTTTACACATAGTATGGGTATCTCACAATATTATAATTGTGTCAAATTAATGGAATTTATATGTATAATATAACAAGGTTTAAATTAATACATAATAACAGTTTGGTCTCTTGTCCATGAAAGATTATTATTATTTGATGTCTTATTTAGAATACAATAACTTGTTAGTCATCAAAGTGGCCTAGTTACATGTATTGATATTTAGACATTTAAATAATATATAATATTTCAATTGATCATAATTAAAGAGATGCTAATATGACTTGATAAAATTTTATTAGATCAATTGATTTTATTAATTATATTCTAGGAGATCACCCAAAGGTGGATCATTGAATATGGTTAATAATATGTAAAGGATTAGGAATTAATACTTTGTTAAATAGTGTGTATATCCAAAGATAGCATACTTATTTTGCAGATGTATTTTATGACTAATTATTAAAGTTTGTAATTTTTAGCATCAATGATATTTCATGTATTTAAGTATTGCCCAAAGGTTACTTAGATGCATATATTATGAATTTTTCAAAGCACTTATAGGTAAGCATGTATTATTGTTTGCAGCTTCATCAAGTTTATATGCATTCGCTAACTCTATAATGAAATTCAATGGGCTGAATTATGATGATTGGTCTGAACAAATCTGGTTCAAACTGGGTATAATGTCTTTGGACCTTGCAATTCAAATGGATGAGCAGCCCCCAGCCATCACAGAGAAAAGCTCCGATGCAGAAAAGTCTCTTTATGAGGCATGGGAGCGATCTAATCGGTTGAGTTTGAACCTTATGAGGATGACGATGGCTGAAAGTATCAAACCATCGATGCCAAAGACAGAGAATGCAAAGGAATTCATGCAACAAATTAAGGAGTGTTCTCAATCGGATTTGGCTGATAAGTCAATTGTAGGCAGCCTAATGAGTCAGTTGACTACAAAAAAGTTTGACTGGTCTCAGCCTATCCATGATCATGTAACTCACATGTCTAACTTGGCAGAAAAGTTAAAGAGCATGGGGATGGATATAAATGACACATTCTTGGTCCAATTCATCATGAACTCTCTACCTCCCGAGTTTGGCCAGTTCCAGGTGAACTATAACACCATTAAGGATAAGTGGAACTTTCAGGAATTGAAGGCTATGTTGGTTCAGGAGGAGGGTAGATTAAAGAAGATGAAGGATCAAGCAGTTCATCTCGTATCTCATGATGGTGCCAGCAGTAGCAAAGCCAAACCAGGTAATAAGGGCAAGTACAAGGACAAAACTTTCGTGAAAGGGCCGGAAGGCAAGATTCGAAAGGAGAAGAAGTGTTTCTTTTGCAAGAAATCGGGGCACTTCAAGAAGGATTGTCCGAAAAGAAAGGCTTGGTTCGAGAAGAAAGGTATGCATCATAGCTATGATTCTTTTGAATCGAATCTTATAGAAGTGCCTAACAATACTTGGTGGTTAGATTCTGGTGCTACTACTCATGTGTCTTGTATTAAACAGGGATTCAGTACGATCCAGCCCATAAAAGGAACTGAGCAATACTTGTTCATGGGAAATAGGATGAAGGCACGTATAGAAGGAATCGGAACTTATAGATTGATCCTAAGTACTGGTTGTAATTTAGATCTTGAAAGATGTCTTTATGTTCCCGATTGTGCTAGAAATCTTGTTTCTGTTAGTAAATTGGACATATTAGGCTTTAATGTTAAATTTGGTAGTGGTGGATTTTCATTATATAGGCATAACTATTTGTATGGTTGTGGTACTTTGATTGATTCACTTTATAAGTTTAACATTGATAGTAAATTCTCTGGATCCTTATTTAATGTTGAAAGTCAAGGCATTAAACGTAGTACATGTAATGATAAATCTGATTTCTTATGGCATCAAAGGTTAGGTCACATTTCCAAAGAAAGGCTAATGAGGTTGGTAAAAGATGGTATTATTCCTCAATTGGATTTTAGTGATCTAGATGTGTGTGTAGATTGCATCAAAGGAAAGCAAACTAAATACATAGTAAAGAAACCAGCCATGAGAAGTACTCAACTTCTTGAATTGATTCACACCGACATATGTGGTCCATTTGATGTTCCTTCTTGGAATGGAGAAAAGTATTTCATCACTTTTATTGATGATTACTCACGATATGGATATATCTATCTACTGCATGAGAATCTCAATCAGTAAATGTCCTAGAGGTGTTCATTAATGAGGTTGAGAGACAGTTAGATAGGAAAGTAAAGGTAGTAAGATCTGATAGAGGTGGTGAATACTATGGAAAATATAATGAAAGTGGACAATGTCCAGGTCCATTTGCAAAATTCCTTGAAAGTAGAGGCATTTGTGCACAGTACACAATGCCCAATACACCTCAGCAGAATGGCGTGGCTGAGAGGAGGAATCGTACTTTGATGGAAATGGTTAGGAGTATGGTAAATAATTGTTCTTTACCTGTTTCATTATGGATATATGCTTTAAAGACTGCAGCGTATTTACTTAATCGGGTTCCTAGTAAGGCGGTTTCTAAGACTCCTTATGAATTGTGGACGGGTAGGAAACCGAGTTTAAGGCATATACGTGTTTGGGGTTGTCAAGCAGAAGTAAGGTTGTATAATCCAAATGAAAAGAAACTTGATCCAAGGACAATAAGTGGTTCTTTCATTGGCTATCCTGAAAAGTCAAAGGGATGCATATTTTATTGTCCTAACCATAATACAAGAATCGTAGAGACGGGTAATGCTAGGTTCATTGAAAATGGTCAAACTAGTGGGAGTGGTGAACCACGAAATGTGGACATACGAGAGATTCAAGTTGAAAGTGATTCACCGCCTGATATTTCTTCTAAAGCTGTTGTGCCAATTGTTGCATCATATCCATATGACACAATGGAGCAACATAATGATGTCCAAAACCCACAAAATGAAAATGTGCAAGATGAACTTGTCACCATTCAAGGAGAGAACGATGAATCACGTGAACCTTTGAGGAGGTCAATAAGAGAAAGGAGACCTGCTATTTCAGATGATTACGTGATTTATGCAGTTGAAAATGAATGTGACTTAAGTATTAATGAAGACCCGATATCATTCAGAAAGGCCATGGAAAGTAACAATTCTGATAAATGGTTGATTGCCATGAAGGAGGAAATAAAATCTATGGGTGATAATAATGTCTGGGATCTAGTAGAGTTGCCTAAGGGTTGTAAGACAGTTGGGTCCAAATGGGTTTTCAAGACCAAACGAGACTCTAAAGGTAACATTGAACGATTTAAGGCCAGACTTGTTGCTAAAGGTTTCACTCAAAAGGATGGTGTTGACTACAAGGAGACTTTTTCTCCCATGTCAAAGAAAGATTCCTTAAGAATTGTTTTAGCTTTAGTGGCTCATTATGACCTCGAGCTTCACCAAATGGATGTAAAGACTGCCTTTTTGAATGGTGAATTAGAGGAGGAAGTTTATATGGACCAACCTGAAGGGTTTTTGGGCACAGGAAAAGAACACATGGTGTGTAATTTGAGGAAGTCAATATATGGGCTAAAGCAAGCTTCCAGACAATGGTATTTAAAGTTCAACAGTACTATCACATCTTATGGGTTTGTGGAAGTTATTGTTGATAAATGTATCTATATTAAAAATCAGTGGGAGCAAGTTTTTGATTTTAATTAGTCTTATATGTTGATGATATTTTGCTTGCTGCAAATGACATAGGTATGTTACATGATGTAAAGAAGTATCTCTTTAAAAACTTTGAAATGAAAGATATGGGTGAGGATTCCTATGTGATTGGAATAGAAATTTATCGAAATCGATCACAAGGATGGTTAGGAATGTCTTAGAAAGGTTATATCAATAAGATTTTGGAGAGATATAGAATGGAAAAATGCTCCGCAGGTTTGGTTCCAATTCAGAAAGGAGATAAGTTCAGTAAGATGCAATGTCCGAAAAATGAATTAGAACGTAAGGAGATGGAAAGAATTCCATATGCTTTAGTGGTTGGAAGTTTGAATTATGTTCAGACTTGTACTCGACCCGATATCAGCTTTGCTGTTGGAATGCTAGGTCGGTATCAAAGTAATCCTGGATTGGACCACTAGAAAGCGGCAAAGAAGGTTCTTAGGTACTTGCAAGGCACCAAAGAGCTCATGCTTATGTATAGAAGATCTGATCATCTTGAAGTTGTTGGATATTCAGATTCGGATTATGGTGGATGTGTTGATAGTGGGAAGTCTACTTTTGGATATTTGTTTCTATTAGCCGAGGGAGCAGTATCTTGGAAGAGTGCAAAGCAGTCTGTCCTTGCTACTTCCACCATGGAAGCCGAATTCGTGGCATGCTTTGAGGCTACGAATCATGCATTGTGGATGCGGAATTTTATCTTGGGACTTGGTATTGTTGATAGCATAGAGAGACCATTGAGAATTTATTGTGATAATTCCGCAGCCGTCTTCTTCTCTAAAAATGACAAGTACTCTAAGAGTACTAAAACACATGGAGATGAAGTTTTTGTCAGTTAAAGAAGAAGTGCTGAAACGTAGAGTGTTTTTTGAGCATATTGGAACGGACATAATGATAGCAGATCCGTTGACGAAAGGTCTTCCACCCAAGGTGTTCATTGGCCATGTAGAACATATGGGTGTAGTAGATAAAGCCTTGCAATTTTAATGAAGTTTGCTCATTATGAAAATAACATTTAGAATTCGCTAATAGTTGTGTTTCTGCCTAAATATTGTGTTATCATTATGGTTGATGTATACATTTATTGTTATTAGATAACATGTAATGGATCTTGACATATGAAATTAAATTTGTGTTGAATTTCAATTGGTTTGTGATACATGGAAGGAATCGTGTCGCTCAATGATATGTGACCGCCATGATCCGATCAATTCTAATTTAATTAAGGTTTAATAGACTTAGTCAAAGTGCGCATTTACAGTTTATTGAGCCATCAAGAAGACACAAAGGCCAAGTGGGAGAATGTAAGAATTATTTATTACATAAATATTAAATGTGGCCTATTTGTTTTGGGTTTAATATAAAAGGACTAAGTCTATATTATATTATTGGATTTTAATATAAACGGTGACACCGTGATGAATCGGTTTCAATTAATGACTTTAAAATCCGGGAATATTGGTGTTCCCTCGTCCCTTGCCTAATAATGCTAGTAAGTAGTATGTGTTTAATCTCTTTGTACATATATATATATATATGATATTAAAGGTGCTTACTTGAAAAGACACTTATGAAGGGTTACAACCTTACATGAAAAGACACTTATGAAAGGTTACAACCTTTCATGAGTTTGCACTTATCCTTTATATATATATATGTATATGTATGTTTGTATAGAGGTTAATGAACATAATAACATAACTTACACAAAAGTTCTTATTCATCAAAGAACCATAGAAGAGAAGGCTAAAGGGGTGAAAATCACTTGTTATCTTTCAATTCTTTATCATCATCATGGATCAAGGTTAGTCATAATACTTGGTTAAATCATGTTTAGTAGATCCTGCTATATTTGATTTCATGAAAGAAATCATAAAAGTATTCTAATAATCCCACCCGAGTCACAGCCTCATCGGCAGTAGTCACCACCGGTAGCCGCTTCTCACGGTTTAGTTTCGTCCTTTTTTTCTTTTATAAGGTTTTTATTTCACTTTTAGATGATTAGTTTGAGTAATTTAAGGTTTTTCTTGGGGTTAATTGTGACAATAAGTGGCTGCATTTTCTATTGGACAAATATGTTGTTTGGATTGATAGGAATTTGAAATCTGGAATTCGGCTCAAATGACAAATTTATGGTAAAATATTTCAACTTCTTAAACCCACTATAAATAACGAATTAGTACTACTCTGTAATTGCTAGTTTATGGGAGATATACCTTTAAGGTACAGTTCGAAATTTGCAGCTTCAATGCAACAATACCAATATAAATCTAATAATTAAAGAATTTTGATTTATATTTTGTTGTTTAATTTGTCTTCATATGAATTAATCACGCACTTAAAGGTACTGTGTATTAAAATTTAGTAGAAGGAATTACAAAAGATTTAGATTGAACATTTTAACCTGAGTACCCTATGACCCGACCCGGATAATTCAGGTACCCGTGTTATTCGGGTCGGGTCATGGGCCGCACACCACTACCCGACAATCCGGGTACCCTAATATGAACTCCCCTAGTAGAAGGCTAGTTCTTACTTAAACAAGGTATTCTCACTTTTTTTTATACTCCATATATAAATTTTTAATACCATATTTAATAATATTTTTTTAATAAACCTTGAAAATTTTAGAATATATAATTAAAAAAAAACAATGAAATTCGCTTAAAAATAGGAACTTATAATGGCATGTAAAAGATGATTATACTATAAAAATTGGTTTATGTCCCAATTTTTTTATCTACAAAATATCTGCAATTTTTTTAGTACTCCAATTTTAATTAATTAATAAAATAATTAGATTCAGTTTAAATAAAAAATTGTTTTCAATTTAACAACTAAAAAAAATCATGATTGAATGAATAGAATAGAATCTAATATCAAGAGAATAAATATCCTACATGTACTCTATCTACACTACTAAAAAAATCGAATTATCAACGACAATATATGCTAAAACCCTAATAAATAAACCTATAAATACGGTAGAGTCTTTACTAATCTCATATATCCTCGTGATTTTTATTATTATTTTTATATAAATTAAAAAAAAAAAAAAACCAACTCTCCTCATGAATTTAATAAACGCATGATATCAAAGTACCATTAGATGATCGAAACAAAATCAAAATCACCAACACAGAAACATGGTGAAAGTTAGGCAATTCTTTAGAGCTCCCTTGGATGGAGATGGCACAAATCTTTCACATAATTTCATCGTTGCCCAATTTGTGCTTAGGTTTTTTACGGTACTATTTACGGCAATAGCAATTGTTGTTATGGCTACTAGTGCCACCACTATTTCTATTGTTCCACTAATCAATTATACGGCTCGTTACGCCGTCTCACCCGTCTTCAAGTAATCAAAATTCTCAGTTTTCTCACACATATTTTGTATATTGATTCACCAGACTGCTTGATAATTAATCAAGATAATTATTTGTCAAAAAAAAGTTAAATTTTTTATCATAAAAAATAACCTTTTGTTAAAGTTATATGTTTATGTAAAACGTTACGATTTTTGAGTTATATGTTTGTAATGGGAATTGATATCCACACCCCACAAATTGATATTTGCACTCCATGTCTTTAATATAAATGCGCGTTTATATTGCTTTTATGTGAAAAATGAGGAGTGAGAATATCAATTTGTGTGGTGCGGATATTAGTTTCTGTTCTCTACCATGAAATCAGTATTACATTTACTAAGGGTTTGTTTACTTTAGATTCTATTCAGTTTAGTTCATCTCTATTAAGTTCAATTAATACAACTCTATTCAGTTTAGTTCATCTCTATTCAGCTAATGTAAACGAGCCCTAAGTAAATGAATATTTTTTTGGACATTCGTTCATTTAGGAAACAATTATGAGTTATAACAATTTAAATCATTATGATTAATAGGACAAGTGTAACGGTTAAAGACTTAAACTTGTTTTTCTTGTATGTAGGTTTCTCATGGGTGCCAACATAGTTGTATGTGACTATGTGGCCTAGGTTTCGTGTCCCTAGTTGCTAGTTATTTCTTGTGCCGAAAACAAAGAAATTTCAATTACATCTACTATTTGTTCCTGCATGATTTGGTAAGTTTATTGTTCATCTTTTTTTTTTCCTTATTAAATTAAATGCCTCAATATACTGTTGCAATTTAGTTATTAAAAAAAGATCAAATTTTGTTGACAAATTACCTTTACCAGAAAAATTATATTAATGAAACATATTCATATATATCCGTCAATAGTTGATAAAAATTCAACTTGTGTTATTAGTACATTTTCTATTATCATTACTTATTTATCATAAATCAAATTCTAAAATTCCATATCTTTATCAAACTAAAACTCTGATCTATCTATCAAAGTTTATGTTTGATATGCCACAATATGCATACATAGAACTCAAATTGATCTCTATGCGCTTAGCTTGAAGTTTTTTTTTTCTTTTCTTTTTCTGGAAACGTATAAAGGACCCACATAAGAATCTTATATCAAGAAATTACCTTGGCTGTTGGGACAAGAGTGGGTTTCGATCTAGTGATCTCAAGGATCATGGTTGGAGACATTTGGAACCAACTCAACCAATGCCAAAGGGTATTTGTACTTCATTTAATAACCGTCCTCCATCTAAAATGTCTTTATACCAAAAGGTAGAATGGCTGTACCATTTATTTAATTGCAGTGAGTCATGCTCATTGTTTAAAATTTTAAGATATATACACTGTTTTGACTTTTGACATATGAATCTGTTTTTGATTTTGTACAGCCTAATTGATGAATAACGAATTAATTGATTACCATAGCAACATCATACACTACATTTGTTTCTTTTTAGTTGCAATGATTAGACTTTGTTTTTAAAAATAAAAAAAATTATATAAAATCGTTGAAATTAAAAAGAAATGAAGGCAGTATTATATATTTTTATATTTCTAACAATGATTGTAATGATTACTGGGCTTTGGATAATGTAGATATTGATGGTGTTGATGACATTGGCATGCGGGGCGGCAAGTGCGATAGGGTACGTAGCAATAAAGGGGCAAGAACAAACTCTATGGTTCAAGCTTTGCAATCAAGTTGGGAGCTTTTGCTTTAAAAATGGGGTTTCTGTTGTTTTTTCATACCTTGTTTTCCTTTGCCTTAGAGGTGGGAAACCTTGACACGATCCGCTAACTCGACACGAAATCGACCTATTATTAACGGGTTTGGGTCGACGATGTCAACCCGTTTAAATTAAATGGGTTGATACGACACGTTTAATAAACGGGTCGGGTTAGGGTCAAGGGAGTTCAACCCGTTTAATTAAACGGGTCAACCCGACACGACACGATTTTACTTGATTTTCAACTATAGCGTGAAAAAACTACATAACCCGCCAACACGACCCGAACTCGACACGAAATAAACGGGTTTGGGTCAATAATTTGGACATGTTTAATATAAACGGGTTGACACGACACGACACTTTTATTAAACGGGTCGGGTTAGGGTTGAGTGGTGTGAACCCGTTTAATTAAATGACACGACACGAACTCGACACGACACGACACGTTTCCCACCTCTACTTTGCCTCTTTGTTCTTGCCTCTACTACACTTGCATACATATGGATATATAGTTTTAGCTAGTTAGTTAATGAAATAAAAATAGTAACATTGGAATTGAATGTTTGAAAGCATTAAGGTAGTGTTTGGATATGTGGAATTCATTTGAAATTGATGAATTCAATTTATGAAATTGAAATGTTACAATTCAAATGACAATTATTTGTTTGGGTTGTTTTTAGAATTTGAAATGACATGGTTTTGTCAAGTATTTGAAATACACAAAATTTGTTTGTTAAGCATTTGGGTTGGGAATTAGACCAAATCCAATTCCCATTTTTTTTAGCTTGCCAAACATGTAATTTGGCCCAAATCCATCATTTCAAATGAAATGCTTGTATCCAAACATAGCATAATATAATTATATAGTAATTCATTTAGTGACCTTTTTTTTTCATTGGTTGTAATTTTTTGAATCTATCTTATAGCATTGGATTGCTATCCACTTATGTGAGTAAGGGCTTGTTTACTTCAGATTAAATTCAGTTCAGTTCATCTCTATTCAGTTCAGTTCAGTTCATCTCTATTAAGTTCAATTAATACACTCTATTCAGTTCAGTTCAATTCATCTCTATTCAGCTAATGTAAATAAGCCCTAACTGGGCAGAAATAATATTAATACTTCTCAAATTAATATTCACACTCATTTTGTAACTAAACTATTGAACATTCTGTAAGAACTTACATGTACTTTGCAGAATTGCAGGAAACTATTTCCTAAAATCTAATTCAGGATCATATGTACAGATTAATATGCATGTATCAATAAGTAGGTAAATTTACAACCTTTGACGCGTGATTTTCCAATAACAGCAACGATAAGAGATCAACAACCTCAAGCGAAACCCCTCTACTTGGTCCACAATCACCCAATCGGAATTCCACGTATGCTAGTATGGAAGAGAAAAATCAATTATGTCTCTTACTTTTTAGGAAGAAAAACCAATATTATTTGTTCTAGGGTTAGTGTAACGACCCGATTTTTCCTAGACTGTCGATTTACGAAGGAAATCGACAAATGGATCATTACCAACATAAGTCTTAACAATCATATTAAAATTAAGGTAAAATTCCTTTTATTAACTAAGTACTGAAATAATAATCCCAAAAGTCAATAGATAGAATACCAAAATACACCATAGAACTGTATTTTCCCAACAGGCTGAGATAAACTAAACCATAGTAAAAAGAAAACATAAACTAGACTCTGGTTCACTCTACTGATCATCACACAACCCGAACCATACGAGAATCCACTTATGCGTCCGTGTCATCACCTGAAAAGGGGGGGTCCACCGTCAGTGGCGAGTAACTAGGCTGTCCCGCTTAAATGAGGGACCGCTAATCATATAATAGCATAGAATCAACCAAGAAAATCATGCAAAAACAAATGGAAATACGTACAAAAATACATACAACATGCGTACAAAATACGTAGAAAAATACGTATAAAAATATGTAGAAAAATACGTAGAAAAATACGTATATAAATACATACAGGATACGTACAAAGTGCATACAAAAATACGTACAAAAATACGTACAAAAATACGTGCAAAAATATGTATAAATTACGTACACAATACGTATAAAAATACCTGCAAAATACTGTTAAAAATACATACAAAATACGTATACAATACAGATACAAATACGTACAACATACGAATACAATACGTACAACATACGAATACAAATACGTACAACATGCATTTTACAGTCATACACATCGGAAGACTTAATACTACGGGGACAATACATAAATACACGGAAATTCATATAATACACATATAAACTGTAACCTTCCCGTGAAACATTATCTTATCATATTTTACCCAAATACCCTTCTTTCATTCATCTTATTGGACAGGTCATTATAGCTCGTTGAGGATCCCGTGTGCACCCCAACTTTCCTAAAACATGCCGGGTTGAACTCGTGTATTCAGCCCGTAGCCCTCCTTTGCAAGAACTAAGCCTAAGCTATGGCCATAACCCTAAATAGCAGCTCGTGTACTACTACTTAGACGACTACATATTCTAGAATCAAGAACTGCCCAGAGACCGCAGTAGGGCAGTGGCATCGACTTAACCCGATTGATAACTCGTGTATCATCAAAGGGGCGTCCGTATCATATCATATCTTTTCTAAAGGCCATCGTGAGACCACTATTTCTTTTAATCGTCTTTTTTAGAGGCCATCTTGAGACCACTAATTATTATCATGTTGTAACTTTCCTTTTAGTCATATTGTCACTTTCCTTCATAATGCAACTTATCCCTATTAATTCCTTTAATTATAATAATTCCTAAAATTACCTTTTAATATTATTATAAGTCAAAAATTAAATTAAAATTGATCATAATGAAATCAACCCACTCGAAATTTTTGTGTATTTCATAGAAGTTAAATAAATTCATATAATCATCATATAAACACTTAAATAAACCATATAAAATAACAATTAGCAACACAAATTACCCAAAACATGTTAAAAATCCTATTTTTATTCTTTTAAGCCACTCGACATATTTGGTTGTAATTACCAAAATTAACGCTTTAAATTAAATAAATACAATCGTCCATAATTAATTAAATAAACTTAATTAATAAATAAATTGTACAACAAACCTTAAATCATCAAAACTAACCAAGAACAAGATTAAAAATTGGTCCTTTTGTCATACATACCACACGACATTAGGGCTTAAACAACAACATCAAGATTATTTTCAAGAACTACAATAACATGATCAATTAAAGATTAAATTAAAGGTTAGTAATAATAAATCAAGAATCATCAAGATTTAATAATAAAAATCAGATTTTTTAATCTCTCTCAAAACCCTAGATCACTCGACATTTAGCAATAACATGAACAAAAATAATTATTTTAATTTAAGACTTTAATTAACGATTAACAATCAATATCATTATATTAATTCCAGGAAATATCATAAAATCATCTTAAAAATCCCTATCATACACAACATGCACTCGTAAATTTCAAGAACAAGAAACAACAATTATCATGCATTTACTCATCACAATCATACAATTAAATAAATTAATCCATGCATGTAATTTAATAAAACAATTAAAGATTTACCAAGATACATCAAGAATTCAAGAAAATATCATGATAGTCCACCATATACTACTCGAAAATATTAGCCTAAACATGATACTAATCCTATCAATTTTCCTAGCTTAATCCTAATTAATTATATGTCTAACTTGTACCAAATTTAAGAAGAAAAGTCTAGTTACCTTAGATTGAGCAAGAAACCAAAGAAAAATCACCCTTGCACCTTGGAAAACACACGGCTAGGCTAGGACAATATTAGGGTTCTTGAGTATATTTTGAAATTAGGGTAAGAGTTGTAACAAGTAAGGTATAATGTTCTTAATTAAATAAAAAGAAAACAAAACCACAACAATAAAGGGGAGAAGGTAGCCGTGTGGTTGGAGAGGAAGTAGGGAAGGGAGAAAAATTAGGGGGGACTTAGTTTAGGGTTAGATTAAGTTTAAAATTCAAATAATAATTAATTAATATATTATTAATTAAATAATTAATTAAATTATCTACTTAACAATAAATTAAAAAGAAAATAATTGTTGGCCATACATGAGAGGGGCCGGCCGTGAGATAAGGGTATGGGTCATGGGACCCGGTTCCCGGATAATAATTGACGAGTTAAAGATACACAGTCCAATTATTCGGGCCCTTTGGACTTAGAATATTAAAATAATAATAATAAACCGCGAAATTTTCTAGCCCTAAATTTCAGGTTATTACAGTTAGGGTTTTCTCTCTTTAACAGTTACAATATTATTGTCTATCTGATCTCTTCTCAAAATAATAAGTCATCTCATATATAACTTATTCGAGGTGAATTATAACCCTAAACCTAACCTAACTGGCTTTAAGTATTCAAGTCCAATTTTTTGCTATAACGCATGACCTTATAGGATTAAGTATTTAAGTTAATATTAGCTATAAATATGACTACTAATATAACCTAACAATTATCTCCATAATCTAATCCTAATTATATTTAGTAATTGCACAATATGACTAAGGACACAATTCCTTCAATCTCCGAAGGCAAGTGTGCAATGTTTAAATTCTTTAAGTCTCTTAATGTCACATGAACTGTTTAAACAAATGATTAACTCTTTAATCCATTTGAGTACGACCATGCATTTTTCAGTTCTTACTCATCTAGAGTTTCAGACATCAATCATATCCACATAGGAGGACTTATCCATTCTTGTACGACCAAAGCTCCCACTTAATTCTAAGCCAACTTGATTACTGCATTTATAACCACCTTTTACAGCGCGACGTTTAACAGTATCAAAGTAAAATCAATCATTAGATGGTTGCAATGTCTTACTCATGTCTAAGGAATTCACTAAATATAGTATATCGATTCTACAATTAGAATCTTAGTAGCTCATGTCCCAGACATATCACTATATGTCCATGTAATTGACTAGACATCTCTGTCCCTATAGGTGTGGAAATTTTTTTTTAAATATCAATCTACAATATATTTTTTCTATATAAATCGTGTGTTACGTTGCACGGGGGCTGATCTAATAAAACTATAAATGTAGTGGTCGCGCAATTTTAAGTTCAAGTACGAAATATTGTTAAATGTAGTGGGTTGATCTAATAAAACTATAAATGTAGTGTTACGTTTCTAAAGAATCACTTTAATTATGTGGTAGTTGGCAAAATTAATAAAAAAAATTTGTTGCCTATTCCACCTATTCGACATACCTTCATTTGGGGAATTAGAATTCTCTTCATTTCCTATCTTCAGATTTTGACACCTAATTTATCATTAAAATAAAATTTGCAAAAATTGTCTTTAATTAATTTATATCTCCTTTGATATATTCTCAACCATTGATTTATAGAATGGACCATCCATTTCCTAGAGAAAATGGAGAGGATCTTGAGTCTTTGCAAAAAACTTTTGAACTAATTCAATTACACATTCTATGGTTCTATCTACAAAACAAGCAACTCAAATTACAAAAGCTCATAATCATCTGCAACTTACATGATCATTATATCATATAATATAATGGAGTACATACTTTTTTGGACCAACTATACTGCACAATCAAAATTGAAAGTGTATACAATTAACACAGAAAAGGGAATTGAAACTCCATGATCCATCTTAATTAGCTTCCTTCTTCTTCTTCTTCAATCACATCTTCTGAGTTTTCTAAATGATTCTTAAGAGGTTGTCCTATAACCTTCCATTTTTCCCTACACCAAACAGGATTAATTCCTGGTAACTCATAATCATCTGGCCTCAATGATAATTGAAACTCTGGCAACTCTGGTGGTGGTTGCAAACCCCTACATCATCCATATATATTATTGGGTTTAATCCATCACAAAAAATGCAAGAAATGAAGATAATGGTAATTCAATCTACAAAATCTCTTGTTAGACCGTCTAAAACTGTAACTTTTTATGTTTTTTTTTTTGGTGTATCCACCCCGGTTCACCCTTTTGGGCTAATCCGGATTCGGAGCGCGTCCCGGGGTTAAGTTTTAAACTCCTCCCAACGCGCTTGCGGAGGATCGAACCGTGGTTCTCCCTACCAAGTCTAGCCCCTGGCACCACTAGACCAAGACAACGTTGGTACTGTAACTTTTTATGTAACCACTGAAGAATTAAGATTTATATGAAAAGTTATGGTATTACGTCATAAAGTTACAGTTTTTCAATAAAAAAAATTTACGGTCTGACAAGAGACTTGTTATAAACATGAGGTGGGAAATGATAGTTACATACTTTTCTTGATCTAACAAGTAGCTGTACATCTGAGACTTCTTTGCAGTTGTGTCTGGTATTTTCTGTTGCAAATGCTTCATTGCACCCCAGAGTGGAGGAGCTCTATACAAGAGAAAACACAGCCAGAGTTTGTAAAGGGTTCAATTAGATCTCCACAAATTAGTTGTGAACAATATGCTTTTTAAATTCATTTTTACAAACAACCAAAGAGTTTATGGAGTTTTTCCTTGGAAAATGTTTTACATTCAGGTCTGTTTGGTAGGGTGTAAAACGTTTTCAAATGAAAATGATTTTTCATAGAAAACCTTTTACATTGGAAAATGAAAACGGTTTTTCATTTTAAAGTATTTTTTATTGTTTGATTGAACGGAAAATGAATTGCTTCAATTGTGATGGAAAATGTTTTCCTTTCAATTTTGACGTAAAACGTGTTACCTAGTGACCGGAGAAGCCAGGCAGAAGGTTAAACAAGCTTTCTTGCTCTGTAAGAGTAGTTCTTCAGCAGCAACTAAACAGCAAAGTGCATTTGTATGAGACAACGCCTCTTTGCCTTTGTCCACGATCAGGCCATGGTAAAGGTATGCTGCTGCCTGATCAAATTTGTTTTCAATCATTGATTATTACTTTGAAAAATACAATTGGGTATTGTTAATTATGGTCTGCATTTTGACAATTTTGCTCTTACTTTATAACTTTGTATCCCCTCTAACTAACTTAGAATAATTGGACACTCAGACTTTATTAGACTTACCCAACGACCACCTTAAGCGCATCATACATTTTTACGACCGATAAAATGAGTGGGGTGCCTACATAATCACCCCTGACTTAGGCAGGGGTGCCTGCCCAGGTCAGCGGGTGATTTTTTTGGCACCCGACTCATTTTTATTACGATACTTACTTTTGGGGCATTGCCCGCGACAGGTTTGACATATTCAGATACACTTAAGGTGGTCGTTGAAGTAATTCTGAGTGACCGGTAAAGTCCAAGTTAGTGAGAGAGATGAAAGTTGAGTAAGGGCAAAATTGTCAAAACGCGGCCAATACTAAGTAAAACACGGGCTAGGTTTAGCTGTTCGCCATACGATTATGCAGAAGAACTTAGTTAGACAGTACTATTCATATACCTTGGCTTCTAAGAATTTATATTTGATAAACAATGCCTGCTTTCCTGCAGAATCATTCTCATTGGTCTTGCCTTCTGATAGTGAATGATGTGCCTGGGAAATTTTTGAAGTTTTTGGTTAGTTTTTGTGTTCTCTAAGTTAATTGATATGTTTAACAACCAAAAGTGTTTGCTTGGTGGCTGCTGCTAGATTGTATACCTGAGTGAAGAAGGTCTGTTGTTCACATGCTAACCTCCTCTTTACTGATAATGTAGCCTTTTGGTTTTCAATAGCCAAACCCAGCTGCAATTCTGTTCCCTGAAGTTACTTGTACAGTTCAGTATCAGCAAAATTATTTTTCAGTGCCCTAAATCTCTGTTACTCAGACTCGGATACTCATGTCAAATACACACCACAAGTATGTGTCCAAGTATCAGACATTGCTACAATATGAGAATCCAAAATGAAGTATCGTGTATTTATACATATGTCTAGACCTAGTTATTAGACAGGTAATCCGAAGGAAATATTGTTAGAGTTTGGTTTATAGGCAATGTATTGGCCATATTTTTTAATAAACAGGGTCCAATGGGTCTACTACGCACCCGAGTGCACGTAGAGGTAGGTACACTTAAAAGTGTTTTATTGCTCATTTAATAGAATTCTCAAAACTATAAAATGAGCAAAATTACCCTCAGTTTGATGATATTATTGATTGATAGCTTGATAATTAAAAAAGGCATTTTCCATGATATCAACCTTCAATTAGTAAAATTACAAGATCAAAAAGAAGTACCTGGCCAAGTGCTTGAAGAGAAAGAGACTCTAATGCAGCTTCTTGCATGTCTTTATGTAACTTGTTCCTGATTTAAAAACATCTTTATCATAAACTTCTTATTTTACCATTATTGTAAGGAAAAAAAAAAAACAGCAAGCCTCGTGTCAGACCGTTTAACACACATACTTTATATCCGAGCCTAATTGAGGTAGAATGCTCTTCGCACAAAACCTCAAGTATCCAGATGCCTTTAACAGCAAATCAACTGCATCTCTCTGACAATCTGTTGCAATATGCAACCATCATTATTCATTAACCAAAATTACCATCTTTTTTTCCCCAATAAAACTCATAATTTGAGTTGCTAATCATAGAAATGAACCCCACCTGTAGAAACAATCCTGTCAAATGAACCAGCATACTGCTGAGGAACAAGCAATGTATTGGCTTCAACCAGTGTTAAAACTGCTAGCATGTAAACCACAGACAATACCTCGTACCACGAATTCGATACACAAATCTCCTGATCAAATAAATCAAAATTAATCATCCAACTATAATTTCACTGAAATTCATCTAATGAACACAAACATTATCATTGTGTTACACAATTCGCTTAAAATTGGCTAAAAATAGCTCAATTTTGACCATAATTCGCTTTTTCCGGTTCACAATTTGTTAAATTTGACAAAATATTAGAAACAGGCTTGGGCAATCCAATATAGAAGACGAGAGTTCAGTCACTTACAAGCCAAAGAAGCTTCATTTCTAAAACCAATTGGTAATAGGTAATAGGAGGAGTAACTCCTAGACTTACAAGTTAGTTCAATAATTCAGGGTTCGCCCAAAATTGGTTAAAAATAGCTTAATTCCAACCATAATATATCATTCAATCAATTCACATGGAGTTTAGCAAACTATGTAACACTGTAATGTATCATTCAATCACTTCCTTACTTGTCTTCCTTCATCTAGAATTCTCCATTTGAATTGCACTGCTTCTTGTATGCCATATTCTATTGCAAAAATATGAAAAATTTAAGGTCATACAACAAAAAACAACCATTGAAACAAGAAATTAAAACTTAATGAAGGATCATATATTCAATAATTAAAGACCTTTCTTGGTGAGTCCAACTAAGACAGGCAAATACTCTTCAAGTGCTTGCTTGACATCAGGTATTCCTGAAACATCATCTGCACAACAAACAAGTCATTAAGTCAACAACCATGGTCAATTTTTTTTATTTTTTTTATTTTTTTTGCAAAATTGGAATGTACAATTGAGTAATTCAAATCAAAAATGAATGATGAAACAATTCAAACCAGTATCTTGAGAGTGTAAAATGACACGATTTCGAAGGGCGATAAGACGATCAATTATATCCTTTGGTATGAATCCTTTAAGCCCTTTATGAAGCTCAGATTGTATAGGAATTTGCATAGTTGGGACATAAACCACAATTTCTGGTATGATCATCTTCTTCTTCTTCTTAACCCCACTTTGTAGCAATGAAGAAGTACATCCCATTATTCTTTTTTCACCCCTATATCATATCATAAAAAAAATTAAAAAAAAATCATACATTATAATAATAAAATCATGATCATGCATGTTCATGCTCATAAAATTAATATTTTGAATGGGTCTATGAATTTTTTTTTTTTTTTGCCTAGATAGTTCTAAAAAGATAATAGGGAAGATGATGAACTAATTAACTAAATATAAATTTGAAATCAAGGAATTTGTCATAACATATGGCATAATTTGGTTGGGCATGTACACTTTTATAAGATTTTTTACATAGTCAAACAACTACGACTCCAAAATTATAAAAAAAAATACACATAAAAAAGAGTATTTTTTTCTGCTTCCTAAAGTACGCACTATTTTTTCACATATTGTTAAAACGACTGTTTTTTTTTTACTATTACGACCAAAATACCCTTATACAGGTAAAGAAAAACATACGAAATTGTTACAAATTGGCAAAAAAGAGAGAAAACTTACAAAGGTTTATCAAATGGAAGATGGAACTAAGGAGTAGAAATTTGGAAGAAAGGGTTTTGAAGGCATTGAATTGAATGAATCTATAAAAGAGCTTAGAGAGTGTAATGAAGGGAAAAAAAAAATAGGGCCTAAGTGGCTCAGTGATCTAGACAGAATTCACATGGCAAGTGCGTAGGAAATTGAAGGATTAGATCTTAAGTAACTACTGTTTAAGAATGAATGATTAAGAGATTAAGAGATTTTGATATTTTTGGGATCCAAAACATGTATTTTTCAATTGCAAGCTGTTAAATTGAAAATGTATAGTTGCACTTGCACGTGATGAATCCGTTGGTCCAATTATAGGATTCTACAAAATTGTTCTTCCAATGTCACTTAAATTTCCTAAATTACCCCTTAAATTGGAGTGAATTGTGCACCGGTTGTATGAGTCTAGATCCTTTAGATTTCAATTGAACTCTAGAGGGTAGATTTCAACAAATTCAGACCCTTGAATAAAGATCAGTAGTCTAAAATAAATTTACCTAAAAATGTTAAAGTAAAATTAAAAAATTAAAGCACTCACAACCCGGCCTACAACTGTACAAAATCTCAACTCTGAAGGATCTTAACATCAGTTGTATAGTGAACAATATGTATCTGCATTTGAAACAGAACATCCACATTACGTGCTTGGAACATCTATATTGAGTATTTAAACTACAACGGAGTACCTTTTATAGTTTAAGAGCAAATGAGTGATGATAACCATGAACCCTACGATATTTTAGCTAAATTAACCAGAAGTATTTAAGCTAATTGTTAAATCTAAGGGATATTTTTTAGATTTTAGTTAAGGGTTGACACGTAAATGTTTGCCTGAAAAACATTTGGACAGTCCATACTCCATTCTATGATACTAGACTAGCATTCTAAGATGTAACAGATTTTGTCTGTTAATCTGTTATAGTTTGTTAATGAAAGGTTCGATCATGTAGATTATTATTATTTATTTTTTTTTTTTTTGTTGCTAAAATGTCACTTTCGACTTTGCTCCGTAATGTCAAGGGCAACTAGACCGACTATACCGACTTTTTGTAGTATTAATTACTGGTACATCAATAATTCAGTCAAGAATTTAGTAAAGTCTATCAAAGGAAGGCATTCAAATTATTTAGCACAAATCAAAAAAAAAAAAAAAAAAAAAAAAAATGAACTGCATAATCAAAATTTTAACCCATTTTGCATAGAAGTATATTAGCTGTACAATGCATCCTAAAATAGAAAGGATTTAAATGTCATTGTTACTAATAGTTGTACAATGCATTATTAGTTTTTTTTTTTTACAACGAAACAAGCCTAAAGCTTAATACTCTAAGGCTTTAGAATTAATTAGCTTAAGGGTTGTTTGGTAATCAAGTGTAATAAATTAATAATTTCCTTTGTAATGTTTGTTAACACAAATCAATTATTCTCTTTCTCCCGTTGATTCTCCTATTTCCCTCTTCACCATGATAACCACAACATCACCATGACTAGCCCACCACCACCTTGACCACCCCCACCCCCTACCACAAACCAAACCCAACACCCCCACCTCTTCGACAGTTCGACCACCCCCCATTAAACCCCAGACAACCCACGAAGACCCCACACGCACCCATGAACACCCCACAACCCAATAGCCCACACATGAGAACCCCCACGAAAAGAGAGACAGAGAACAGAGAAGGCCGGGAACTCTTCTCCTTCAACATTCCTCCATAAGATGAATGTGAACTCTAAAAATGAACACCCATCTTGCCTAAGAGCTCCCTATGTTTAGCTATGGCAAACCCTTTGTCAAAACATCAACTCTTATTTTGAGTAGGAATGCTTGTTGCAATTGCTTTTTGTGCCATGTTGTCCCTCTAAAATGAGAATATATCATAACGCGCTTCATATTCTCATTTTGTATTGGAATCATTTTGTACGCACTTGTTGTAATTGTTTGCAGTATCCAGCTTTGGACCTCTTAGACATGATGCAACTTCCCCAATCATTACCTACATAGGTCTCTACTAGGTTGATGTTTCCACCTATATATAAAGAAGGATTCGTTATCCTCAACTTATGTTTCGGGATGACCTTTACTCCCCTTTCCCACCCCTTATAGGAGCATGCGTCCTCAAAGGCGCGATAGGACATAAAATTGGTTCCTGGCTCTGATACCATTTATAACACACCGATGGGAAATAGGAGTTCACTATTAGATATTGAAATCTATGGAACCTAGCACGCAAGGGTTTGCTTTGATGTAGGATTGGCTTACCCAAAAGGCTTTTACTATGTAAAGGTTTTCACCTCTGTAAAAAGAAGGTTTTATTCTCCTCAACTTCTGATGTGGGACAATTTTTATTCCCTTTGCTAAATCTATATCAAATTACTCACTATTTATCAAGAGGTAGACGAAAGAAGAAATTTGTGATCATCTTTGTAATACCCCACATTTTTACTTTTTTTAAAAGTAACGCTTTTTACGATTTAAATAATAAAAACATTATTCATTAATTTCTGATAACTACATTTTGAAATAAAATATTTATCTATTATCTATTTATTTTTTGGGAATACGTTGCTAAAAACAATTGTATTTGGTTAACAATTTTTTATTGTTAATATAAATATATATATACATATATATATTTGGTATGAAAGTTTTACTCTTATTTCATACATATCTCATTTTGCATGATTAAAATATATTTATGTTATGTAATTAGTTATATTAGTCTTTATTGTTTGGCATTAATAAGTCAAGTATTCGGAAACTTCTAGAAGGTTCTAGAAGGTTCAAGAATAATATGGATGGTGGTAGAATATATTCTAAAGAGGGTGACTCTAGAATGTTCAAGAGTATTCTTATAGGAGTATTCTAGAATGGATGCATCTAGGATCTTCCAAAGGGTTCTTGTATGTACTTGAATTAGAATGATTCTAGGTTGTTCTACGATGTACATGCAAATTCTAGAACCCTCCATTTGAGGAGGTTAGAATATTCTAGAATTAGACATGTAGGAATATTAATACTCCATTATTTCACCTCACCTTTCCCCTCCCCTTTGGTCAGCAATATAAACAGCCTATAGGCTGATTTGTTTCTAATTTTTCATCTCTCACAACCTCACAAAATATACTCAAAGTTCTAGTAGTGTTTTGGGAGTTTTTCCTTGGTGATCTTTGAAGCAATTTCGGTGAAATCTAGTGCATATACCCCATCCTTATTCAAGGTAACTAACACTATCTCTAATCTAGAAATCATATAGTTTAGGATGATAGTATTTGGGTTAAAATTATGTAAGGAATTGATTAGAATCAAACTAGACTATTTTGTGTTGATTTTAGCCTTAAAATTTGGATTTAACATGGAACTATGTAATTATTTTTATTCTGAATTTTTGTGTGTTTTAGAGTATTTTCAGAAGGTATTTTTAGATTATATTGGTGTGAAATTTTCATAAATAAATTAGTTGGAGTTTTATGCAGAATTTATTAATTATGATAATTGTTCTGAGAAATTTTGTACAACTTATTTCATGAAATTTTTGTGTGATATGTGTGAATATATAATCTGAATTTTTATAGGCTTTTAGGCTAAAATAATGATTTATGATTTATGGTGGTAATCTGTTCAATGATTCGTTGTAAAAGTGTTTTAATGAATTGTTGTCGAATTTCGCTTTAGTCCAATTTCTAGGCGGAATGCTGCCCAAATTTTTAGTGGTATCATGTTATATTTTTAGCCGTAATATATTATGGTTTTATGGGTTAATATCATGATTTTTAAGGTTAATTATGCTTAGTTGTTGAATTGATGAATTTAGGATTTATTGAATTACTTTAGTAACTTGTAACAATTTTTGTATAATTTTTTTTTTTCTGGAGAGGTGCTGCTGGCCGTGAGGTATGTGGTGGTGTATGAAATGTTTTTAATTTTATTTTAGGCTTAAATTATGCTTGGTTATGACCTTGATGAATTAAAGAATTAATTGTGTAAGTTTAATTATTTTTGAGCTTGATTTGGTGGTTGTTTTGTTGATGTATTAATCTGGACAGCAACTTTGTATGGTCTAAAATGACATTTTATTGATGTATTTTGACCCTTAATCATGTTTTAAATGTTTACTAATTAATAGGAATTATTTGGGTACAAGTTTGAGTTGAATTGGTATTTTTATGATGAGTTTGTCTAAATAATTTGTTGCTTATTTTGAGCGTGGAAATGATTAAAATATCATTTTGGAATTTAAATTTTATTAAGTATTACATGTTAATTGTAATGCCCCGAAAATTCGGGATATTTTAATTTTTTTTTTATAATTAATTAAATATATAATTAATGGGTTATTTAGTTGATTATTATTTAATTAATTATTAACTTTATTTGTAGCAGTCCAGTTATTTTGGATCATGACCTGAATCTATTTATTCTGTCTTACTAAACCCGAGCCCATATATTTTTCTCCTAATTGATTTATTTAATTTGTTAACTAATTTTATTAATTATTATAACTACTTTTGACCCATTCCAAAACCCACCTTTGTTGTCCTATTTTCACTACTAAACTTTAGGAACCCTAAACCCTATTACCTCCCATGTCACATGGCCAACCTTCATTTTTGGGGGTTCAACAATTGTTTTAATTATTTTCCCTTCCAAGAATCGATCACAAAAATTCCCTAAAAACTCCCAAACATTTTCTATTGATTCCAAGAACTCAAAGATTGCAACAAAAGCTTAAAGAAACTTCAAGAAACCGTGTGGCCTTGATATTTTCGAATCATATCTCTCCTTCAAAGGTAATTGGATTGCTTTTACTTAATCTTTAGGATAGAATTAGTTTCATAGTTTTTAGAATATGGTTTGGAATTGTTTAGAACAATGTAGGATTGCTTAGAATTAGTATCATGTTTAGGATTGAAATTTTTCGAATGATATGATGAATATTATGATGTTATTTTCTTGATTTCTTTATGTAAATTTGATGAATCTTGATTATTTAAATTATTAAAATTAAAGTCTTAAATTAAAAAGAATATTTTTGTTCTTGTTGTTCTAAATTGTCGAGTCACTTAGAATAATTTTAGGGAGTTTCTTTACTGTTTCATTATGAATCATGATTTATTTCGTGGCAAAATTCGTCCTTTTTCTTGCTTGAAATAATTTAATCTTTCAAACCGGTAAAACTGTCCAGATTTAGTTTACGAATTTATTAAGATACTTAATCGATTTGGATGGCTACGAAATTTTAGGTGGAAGTCAGTAATAGTTCAGCTTGTGTTAAATTTTCGTAATTTTTAAAGTTCGTTTGCTATGGCAGAAAAATCTGAAACTAATTTCAGCCTAATCTGATTTGTTAGTTATAAAATTCCTTAAAAATAGTAAATGACGTTATTTTTGGACGAAATTTATGCACGTTAAACCTTGAACCCATTTTTAACTCCCATCAAAATTTCCAGATTATTTGATACCTTTAGACGGTCGATCTTAATTTAATTCTTTAAACCAGATTGTGTAAAATAGTGTGATTGAATTATTAAAACATGTTATTATTAATTCTTGAAATGTTCTTGATATATCTTGGCCCTATAATTGCCGTGTGATGTTATACAGTTAAAGGATTAACTTTTGATCTTGTTCTTGATTAATCTTGATGTCTTGATGTTGTTGCATAATTTATTTATTTATTAGGTTAATTTATTTAATTATTGATAAAGGTATTTAATTAATTTAAAGTGTTAATTTTGGTATTATTTCTCCAAAATGTCGAGTGATGTGAAATATGGAAAATAGGATTTTTATCATGTTTTAGGTAACTTATGTAGCTAATTGTCATTTTATATGATTTATTGAAATGTTTATATGATGAATTTATTTAATTATTATTTTTAGATTAAAGTGTTGTGTGGTCTCATATTTTATTTGATCCATTTTAGTTTAACTTTTGACTTACCATATTATTAAAAGGTAATTTTAGGAAGCATTATAATTATTATAATTAAAGGAATTAATAGGGATAAGTTGCAATACGAAGGAAAGTAACAACATAATTATTACCATTAAAAGGAATTAATAGGGATAAGTCGCAATATGAAGGAAAGTAATAATATGAATAAAGGAAGGGTTATGAGTAAAATATGACAAGATAAGTATTTCAGGGGAAGGTTTCCTTTGTATATGTGTATAGTATGAATTTCGTGTATTTGTGACTGTATCGTATACATATATTGTATGTATTTCTAACCGTATTTTGCAGGTATTTTATACGTATTGTTATACGTATTTTGTACGTATTCCGTATGTATTTTTGTACGTATTTTTGTATGAATTCCGTATGTATTTTTGTACGTATTCCGTACGTATTTTTGTACGTATTCCATATGTATTTTGTACGTATTTTCGTACGCATTCCGTATGTATTTTTGTACGTATTTCCAAGTATTTCCGCATTATTTTTTCCGCATGATGTTGTTCATTTTCGAGTGGTATAAGTTTAGTTTGGAGTTTGAGTCAAGTTAAGATGAACAAGATTGGATTAGAACTTAAGCTATGACGATAAGGAATTGAATTGAGGATTGGAATAGAACAGAACAGAATTGAATTGAATTGAAAAGATGATTAACTATGAAGTGACCACCTATCTAGTGGCTCATGTGCCATGAACATAGGTATAATCGAAGCCCCTGTCCTATCTTCGGATTGGGGATAGTTCTTAATCCCAGTGCTTGGGGAGTAGATCCTTGTGGTTGACCCGGCATGAGCAAGGAAAGTTGGGGGGAGTAGATCTTCGTGGTTGACCTCTTACGAGCATATGACTGGTCACGGATTAGCACCTGGTTGGGAAAGAACAGAAAAGAAGAGTCGTTGATGAGGATTCGAAGTCTAGAATTGGTTGAGCTGAGCTGAAGGTCTTGTTAAGGATGACTTGTATGATTGTTTTCCGCTGCGTACTTGATGTGATTGCTTGTTGACTTCTTTGCATGATGACTTGTTCGACAGTTCAGATGATTTGTTCTGATTATTATGTTTCTAATTGTGTTCTACTGATTAAGTGGAACAATCTAATTACTCACCACTGACTGTGGACCCCCCATTCTATTTCAGGTATAGGTGGTGATTGAGTTTAGGCTACGTATGGGCTGGGATTGTGAGCTAGCCAGCTTAGAAGTGACCCGATGACTAGTTTAGATTATGTTTATTTGATTTAGTAGTCTATTCTTTATTTTGTAATAGTAAAGGATATTGGTTTGATATTTATTTTGGGATTATCTAACAGTTTTTAATGAATAATATGATTAAGTTTTAGAGCTTCCGCTGTAGTTTATGAACCTAACTTTGAAGTTTTAGAAGTTAATGATCTGTGATTGTTGTTTTCTCCGAAAACAACGCTGCTAAATTACGGGTCGTTACATTAATGGTGGGCGGATTATGGAAGCTGTAATATTGGGTTTTATCGGTAATTAAAGTGGGAGTTGGAATGAGTAAATAAGAATGGTGTATTTTATCATACATGTGTCTGGGAGATTATTTTTAATTGTTAGTTGGAGCCATTGGGCTGCGGGATTCAATGGTTAGATTAGTTATGTTTCTTGGGCTGCGGGATTTAAGAACAATATTTATTTACCTGGGTTAATTGTTGTCGTCCGGGAGTTCGGGAGGTGTAAGACCATATTTTGGGCGTCCATCCGACACCGAGAGATTTGGCCAATCTTAGACACAATCGACTTTGTGTTGATTTTTGATAGTGTAAGTCCATATTTTGGGCATCTACCTGACAAACCTTAGGAAGTGGTACTGCGGGATACCACTAGCGATCGTTCCATCTACAATTACAAATGCCTGTGTTTATCGTTGGTAGTGTAAGTCCATATTTTGGGCGTCTACCTAACGTACTTTAGGAGTGGTACTGCGGGATACCACTAGTGGTCATTCTGTCTTCAGTATGTGTATTGATTTGGGGAGTTGGGATTTAATTGTGTTCATAACACTTATCTGTGAATTTGGGTTCTTTTGTGTTTTAATAGTTTTATTGAGATGTTATTGGAGTTCTTATCTTTTGGATGAAGCATATGTTTGTTGTAATGTTGTATTGAACTAATTGGTTCTGCAGGTGGATTATGGACGAGGTTATGGTAAGTGGTGGTTGTTTGGTGACATGAATGCCTCTTGTTATTTATGGATACTGATTTGACTCCCTGATCTATGATTCTAAACTTGTGTTTTCTATGTTGGGGAGAACTGTTAGTTACTCGCCATTGACAGTGGAGTTGTATTCATTTTTCAGATGCTGATTGACCGCAGGATTGTAAAAGTTTGGGTGGTGTGTGTGTGAGGATTGGTATTACCTTTCCATTAGTTTTAGACATCCCAGTTTGTATGGCATGGCCATAATTCCTTACTTTATGATTTCTATTTAAGTAGTTTTGATTTCTAGACTTATGTATAGGTGTTTATACCTCGTACTTTGGACTTGTAATGGTATTGGACTTTCTTTAATCGGACTTTATTAATTTCTTTTGGGTTATGTTTCTTAGAACTTAAGTGGCATTCCCGTCCGATGCCCTATCTTCCGCTTGTATCCTCTGTTTTTAGGACGGGGTGTTACAATCTTGGTGTATGTAGATCATTTGTTGGTGACTGGAAACGACATCTAGCTTGTTTCGGATGCAAAGAATTTTTTGAACTCTTACTGCAGTTTAATCACATGAAGGATTTTGGTGAGTTAAGCTATTTCATTTCATAAAAGAAATAATATTTTGTTAGATGAAATTTTTAAAAAACTTTTTTGCGAAATGAAACATTTTGCAAAAATAAATAAATAAATAAATTAAGCAACTTAAAACCTTAAACCTAATTTTTTTTGTCAGATGAAATATTGACCTTATTTTTCAACGTTGACTACTCATTTTTGGCATTGATTCATCTATTGTAATGTCCAATTAAGGATTGCACACCTGTTGCTCGTAGTTTGTTTCTTGCTACTTTCACATCTTTCCTCTCTTAATCTTCACCCTGTTCCTTCCTCCTTTTCTTCTTTGAAGGCCGGCCTATCAGGCATCATTCTATATGTAGGATCTCGCAAAAAGATTAGTCAACGCTGAAAAGCAATATCAATGTCGAAAACTATGATCAAGTTAAGTTTTCAATTCATTTAACAAAACAAAAGGTTTATGGTTTAAGTTGCAATTTTTTTTTTTTTACAAGGTTTCAACTGACAAAAATTATTTTTAAAAATATTTTATGTGACAAAAAATTCTAAAAGAAATGTCTTTGACTTGCTGAAAGAGTTTAATAAGTGAGGAGTCAACCCCTTAAAATTGCCAATAGACTCTCATCTTAAACTTTACTTACTCATGAACAAGCAAGGCACACCAGTACCAAATCCTACTCATTTTCAACACTTGATAGGTAAACTCATTCACCTAACCATCACCACGTACTCACCAGGCATCAGCAACTTGATTATACTAAAATATACTTCTAATTTGTTAGGGAAATATATTGTCAATAAAGGAAAATATATATCTATGATATATTTTCCTATATTGTTATGATTTAGTGAATAATAAAATATTTAGTGTTTATGTTAAGGTTATATTGTGGGAATATTGTTTCTCATAATTAGTTTATCTTAGGTTATATAAATACCTAAGCTTTTTGATGAATAACAACAACACAATTTCCCCATCTCTCTAATTTTTGCAAAATTCCATAATTATTTACTCATGTATTTGTCCTTTTCTAGTATGAGACTTTTACTCCACAGCGTCTTAGTCCAATTTTTTTAATCTCTATTATATAAGGGAATTGAAAGGTGACGGCGGTGTCCATATAAATTACTATCATACCCTTAATGAAATTTGAATAAACAATTAACCATGTAATACCTGAGTAAATGCTCAGTTTATTTATTAATTAATTTATTTAGACATTGATGTAGAAGTTTAATTTATTTTATCTACACAAATTAATACAAAGCTTAGATGGAAAACTTATTTTAGCGGTTTGTCTTTTACTTATATTATTACAGAATAAGTTAGTGGTATTTTTAAAAATGCACTGTAATATTTTTAAAACTATCTTAAGTAAATTAACATATAAGATAAGTGGTATTCTAATTTTTATTATGTTTGAATATAACAATGTTTAAAATAATAGTAATTATAATTATATTCATTAAAAGGAAAATCAAAAGTTGTTTTGAAAAAAGGAAAACATTTAATGTTATCCTATTAAGTAGAAAGGGTTTTAAGAGGGAAGAGGGATTTAGTGGTTGTCCTTTTAGTATATAAAAATAAAGGATTATTCTCATTGGTATACCTGAGAATTTACGTATTCCCAGTGGTATACCTAAGTTTTAAAAAATCCCAATGGTATACCTAAATAAATAATGAAATTCAATAACCACATTTAAAGGTTGTTCCAGGCCATTAAATACCACTAATTTGACCATAAACATATTTAGGTTAACTATAGTTAGTTTTTTTGGGTAACCACCGTTGACTAAATAAAAAGAAAAAACCGATTTTATGGTTGCTAATGTCCTAAAACAACCTTTAAAAGTGGTTATTGAATTCCATTAATAATGTAGGTATACCACTGGGATTTTTTAAAACTCAAGTATACCACTGGGAATACGCAAATTCCCAGGTATACCAATGGAAATAATCCAAAAATAAATATATAAATACTAGTCATCACTCGAGCACTTGCTCGTTTTTTTTAATGCCAATACTCCAACCCACATCTATGTCAATTCAATACTCGAGGCGTGCACTGATTTAATTTAGAGTTTTAATGCTTACCTGAATCTTTCACTTCAAGTGATTAGTGTCTTGAAAATTATTACAAATATCAAACACACACAACAAACAATTCACTAAATACCAAAAAAAAAAAATTGACATAACATACAAAAAAAAGTTAAAAATTGACTTAATACAGCGAGAATAGCAAATTATTCCAGAAGAGTTTATAAATATAAAAATTGTGTTACTTAAAAAAAGTTGTCCGAACAAAAATAAAATGACTAAATCATATGAGAGACTTGTTTTTATTGTTCCAATTCGGTCTAATTATTTTGTTGTCTCTAGCGTTGCCCCGAGTGTTACATTTTTTCCGTTAATACGTATTTGTGAAATTTTTATAAAAAAAACTCAACCTCTAATTGACTTAATAAAGGAGAGGAATATATGATGTTATGTGCAAATTTAAAGCACTAATAAAAGTTGGTTGAGACGCTAAGTGGATGATATTGCATTGTAAGAGGTAATAGGTTTGAGTCTTGTTCTAAGCATATTTTATTTTGTTGTATGATGTGGCAATGCTTACATGTCACATATGCATTAGAGAGTGCCAAGTAGACAACTTACTTGGCGCGATACAGTGTCTTGAGCTCTTTTTAATATATTGTATAGATGTGAAAGATTACATAGGTTAGACAGGCCTTCTAACCAGGGGTGAAATCTAACCGGTACTCCTCAACAATAGTATAAAGTTGAGAAAGAGGAGAACACTGAATACAAAGATGAGACTGAACTAGGTGACCAACATTTGCTATTCAATCAGTGGCTCTATTACATTTTTCTATAAATGTGAGAGACAAAGTAAGAGGAAAAAATCGAAAGTAGAGTTTGAATCTCAGTAACAAGGTGAGAAATCTTCCAAGAGGGCTGGTAATTTTTTTTTTACGGTATTTATTGCAACCAGATTGTCTCCCTCAATTTTAACATGTGTGAACCCATAAGAGGATAAGAAGCGAATCACATTGTGCATTGCAATAATTTCTGCTAGAAGAGGCAAAGAGGTGCCGAGGTAGAAAGTGTGGGCACATGGTCGTTTGGAATCATGAATGATAGAAACCTGTTGCAGCAGAAGAGGAGGTAGCACTGCCATCAGAGTTGAGTTTGACAGTTGAAGGAGGAGGGTGCCAAGAGACAAGGATAGGTGCTCAAGGATGTGAGGATGAAAGTGGAATATAGGAATGGGTGGTGGGGTATGTAACTGTAGATGCCGACAAATCTAGCCAGGTTCGAGCATCTCATTCAAAGTGAAGGAATAGAGTCCGATAGATGCTCGACAAAATATTGAATTGAGTGTCGTCAAAAAGTACGGAATTATGTTCTTTCCAAATAGATCAGATATTAAGTACTCTTGGGAAGAAGGGATGGGTGGTGATCATGAAGATAATCGAGCATACTAAGAACATAAGTGAACATTATAGTTAAATCAATGTCTATCTATATACTACGTAGTACTACTTTATAATAATAATTTTGCTTTCAAACAGGTTTGGCCCCGAGCTAGAGCAAGAAGGGTCCATGCTTGAGAGGCCCAAATTTCCTTCATTTCCTTAAAATACAATATATTGTCAGATAAAATCTATATATTTTAAAGGAAAAAAATTCAAAATGAAACCTTTTAAAAAAAACTTTAACAGCATAAAATCATACATGAATTTTTTTTTTTTTTTTTTTGTCAAATGAAACATTAACCTTATTTTTCCTCCCAAATTTCCTTCATTTCTTTATGTAATATGGAGTACAATATATGCCTTGATATATATCCAAGTTGACCCTAGTTCAATGGACCACCATGTGATGTTTCACAACACGTAATCCTCCTCTTTTTTGGATTACGTTATACTTAGTGAATAGCAATTTGAGAATTTGTAAATGATAAGTTCCTGGACCACCAGTTATATTAGCTCTAACCTAATTCCAAGTGGCAAATGGTTGGGCTTTAACACAAAGTATAGATAGATGTCTTATCAAACCTTAAAACTTTTTTTACTTGACGAATTTCCTCCCTTATCCCACCTCCTTTTTGTAATAACCATTCAGTTATTGGGGTTAAAAATCCGAGATGATTTTGGCACTCCAAAAATTGATTTTGGCACTCCTCCTCCTCTCACGTGAATAGTAAGGGAAATGAGTGTCAATATCAATTTGAGGAGTGCCAATATCAATTATCTAAAAACCCATTGTCAATTAATTAAAAATCTATTATCAGTTAATGAGATTGGTAGGTTTAATTAAAAAAAGGGTAAGAAATGCCTTTTTCCTAAAACATTCTACAAAAGATTAAAGATACCCTCAACATGCTTATCGATATCAATAAGGGTTTGTTCCTTTGGAAAAAGCTCAAAAAAAGTTGGGTTTTTCTAAGCTGTAACCTTACGGCCTGTTTGTAACCGGTTATAAATCATTGTAATGGGAATGAATTTATAAATAAATTTGGAAGATAAATCAAAATTCATTTTCATGGTGGTGCTACCTTAGCTCCAATTTATCTAATTTTCTTCACAAATATCCATTCCTTTCTAATACCACCCTCTCCAATGGTAATGGATGGGAATGAAAGATAAGAAGAAAATTGAAGTTTGGGAATGAAAATTTGTTTTCCATGGAGATTATAAGGTTCCTACTTAACAAAATTGCACTATAAATTTATTACCATTACCACAATTTATTACCAACAACCAAACGATTCATTAAGGTTTTACGTTTTCCGAGTTCCATCCCATGATTTTTAAAATTCTAAGTTGACCCCTAAACTCAATTATTATTCTAAGAGCCATTTGCGGTTAAATTTTGATCAAAATTTTTGCTACTTTTGTCTTAATTTATTCTATAATAATTACATTTTTTTAGCCAAACATTTAGAGGTATATTTTAAGAAAATTCCTAAAAGAGATAAATTAATAAACGTAACTAACAAAAGTGAGAGAGGGAGAGGGAGCGAGAGAGAGATATGCATATGCGCGCGCGCGTGTGTATATGTATATACATACATAGAGCGAGCGAGAAAGGAAGAGAAATATGATCAAATCATCATTGTGACATGTCATTAGTCTATGTATTTGTGATCGATGGTTGTTTCACACCTTTTAAAACCCAAAATAAAATTCAAAATACAGGCCCTAACAAGCATCAAACCTATAACCAAGCTCCATGTAACCGGACATTTTACCAGTAGTCTACATCTTCTCCTTGTATTCAAATAAGATGATTTCATTTATTATAAACTACTTTTATTGATAATAACATAGGTGTCAGTAGATTAATGACAATGAAATAAATAAAAAATAAAAAGAAAGATTGCGACTCGAGGCAACATTCGAGCTAGAATACTAATTTTGATCTAAAAACCATGCATACCCTTTTAAATGTCTAATGGATCATTTTTGTTTGGTTCAGCAATTTTCAGCAACTATGTGGTTTTTAGATCCTTTCCCATTTGAAATAAATACATACACACATAATATTGCAACTACTCCGTATAAAATTTCTGTAGCAATTTTATTGAAGTTTGGTGATATGAATTTTTACATAGAACTTGTGGGTTTTCTAGATTGGGCTAATTAATGAACCAAATGAAGTTTTAGAGCTGCAATTTGAAGTTTTTTTTTGGGGTTTCTATGTAGTGCCCGTGGTATAAGGTTTTCTACGATGTACTCTTTAAAATGGGATTTCTATATGGAATCACTAAGAATTATTGTTCACCACGTAGTACTCCTATAAATTATTAATTACATAATTAACACACTAAATATAAGTATTAGTGCATTAACCTTCATAAATTAATATAAACAACTGTTAATTATTACTATTATAGAAATGATATATTATTAACCCTCATTTGTTCCATAATTACATAAAATGGAAATCCGGCCAATATCCCAGCATACAGATACACGTTGGTGGCCCTTCCACCATACGTCCAATCCATACATGCATTGGTCATTAGAATTATTATATGTGAAAAAGTAGGGCTCAAATGCATAAACCTTATCCTTATTGGTGGATAGCAATATAACCAAGTGTATGGAAAAGGAATCACTCCCCATACAATTTGCCCTTCTTTATCGAGAACGCCAGTGGTTAATGCTTTAGAAATTCAGATACGATGTTATGGGTTCGATTCTCATTATATGAATTTATGAGGATTACTTATCTTCTACCATTACAAATGCGTTTGTTGGCTAAATTAGGTCAGGTGACATGCAGTAGAGCCGATTCAAGGCCCAATATCCCACACATCTATCTATATTATGTACTAAAACAAAATGTTGCTGACATCATTCTCTTCTAAACATGTACGTGTCAATTTCTCAATCAAAATTTTCACTTCATCCAAAAAATTTATGATATCATCTTCTCACTCTTTTTTTTCTTTTCATTAGTATTTAATACTTTGAAATATATATATATATATAGAAGTAGGCTCATGTGAGAAATGTAGTTTTGGTGAGAAGGGTGAGAAGCAATCTCAACCCTTTGATCAACAAATGAATGACTAAGATTAAATTTGAATTTCCCTCCTTACTCCTTCTATAGTTTAGAGTCAATGTATCTATGGCATAAAGTCAATGTATTTTTACTCAATATATTTTTAGTATATGTTGAATGTACCTATAGTTGGTGGTCAATGTATCTCTAGGTATTATTTAATGTATTTATCTCTTCTCACATTTCTCACGATAAGAAATTTCTCACCGGAACCCAACCCTATATATATATAGAAGTAGGCTCATGTGAGAAATGTAGTTTTGGTGAGAAGGCTGAGAAGCAACCACATCCCTTTGATCAACAAATAAATGGCTAAGATTAAAGTTGATTTTCCCTCCTTACTCCTTCTATTGTTTGGAGTCAATGTATCTATGGCATAAAATCAATGTATTTTTACTCAATGTATTTATAGTATATTTTGAATGTACCTATAGTTGCTAATTAATGTACCTCTAGGTCATAGTTGATGTATTTATCTCTTCTCATATTTCTCACCATAAAAAATTTCTCACCGGAACCCAACCCTATATATATATTATATCATTAACTCCATTATTCCATTTTTCATATGCAATTAATGACCAATATAATATTTTTCTCTATTTTATCAATTTTCAAATCATTAAGAATTTATACTAAAATCTTTTTATTAATGTCATGATTTTATACTACTACTTTGTATTTGTTTTCAAATAACTATTCTCTAACAAAATTTCAAATTTATTAAAAATTATTTAATAAAATCGTGCATGGCACGAAACTAACCTAGTTATCATACTAAAAAAAATTTGCCCCACTTCATCTTTGTCTCAATTAATGTTAATAATACTATAGCTTAAGCCGAGACCTACCCCGATTCTTATATCACATGTCTCCTTTCACCTTAAAGGAAGAAAATAAGGAATCATGCATAAAATATATGTTCAGTCAAATTTGGGTTGGGAGAAAATAAGAAATCATAACAAATGTTTACGGTCACACTTAAATCGAAAATTTCATTCATGACGTTCAAAATACATATGTACCACGCCACAAACCTCAACCTCTTTTTCTTTCCATTTTTTTTTTCCAATCTCAACTTAATCATAATACAAGCGAGTGCCACTCCAATATAACAAGAATTTAAAGAAATGCCAAAAAGTATAAAATTAAAAGCAACATCCTCTCCTTAACACATAGATATGTCTCATAGCAGTATTAGCAGAAAATTTTGTAGATGAAAATATGTCATCTTGTCATAAGATAGGGAAAAGAAAGAAAGGAAAAAAGCATCTACCTATAATCTAAAGTTGAGAAGCTCCATAATAATAATAATAATAGACTGATATATTTACACTAGGTCAGCGAGGTTATAAACAATCCAGAAAGAAAGACAAGTATGAAGCCAATCGATCAGCCATCAAATCCTTCACCCGGTGCATCACTCGCCTTGACAAATCGACCCTTCACTCGTTGTCTATTATCCGCTCTAGCTTTCCTTGATTCGTATCGAATGTGCTTGTCATATCTGTTACAAAAACAAAATGAAGCATTTAGTTATATAATTATTGAGCCTCAAAATAAAGGAATATAATCGGGATTTGAATGAAAATATGTATATAATTGCCTTCGAGTTTTCTTCTTTTCCTTGTAGCGGATCATAGCTTTTCCTCGGTTCTCTGCTAGTTGATCCATGTCGTCTTTGCTCAATGGTTTTCTCCAGAAAGGCCATTCCATAACCTGGAAATTGTGATCTCCATCATATGTTTCGGGTTTCACTATACTGTCAGATGACAGTCCAACATAAGACACACCACAGTTCTCTATTGTTACATAATTTTCACTGTCCATTGTCTGATTTGTGTCATCCTGCAAAGTAATGAATTTGTTATAAACCTAGATTTCAACATAAATTCATACTCCTTCCATATCAAATAATTCGATACAACAATGAACATTCAAGATAGTAAAATTCAGTACTGCGATACTAGAACCATTGCTATTTTAGGTAAAGCAACGCCTTCTTTGGACAGGGTCATAAAGCCCTGTGTGTGTGGCTTAATTTGAGGGGTCTATTGTTTCTTGACTATCACAATTCAGTGCCACCATTATTGCATTGTTGGTAAACGTAGAACTAACTATATAATGCTCGAACTCGTCTCGGATGGTTTTACACATATAAATTGCTCACAAAAAAACTTTTCTAGAAAAAGGAAAGACTCATACTAGGGCTATGTTTGGTTCATTGGATTTTTTTGGCAAGCTGATTTGGACTTTGACCTTCTATATACACTAATCCATCAGAAGAAAAAATATGTCAAATAAGTTCTCGTTATATTTTGTAAATTTGAAATACGTAGTAATTTTCATAATAGTTTTCATAATTGAACTAAACCTATTTGACAATAAGAAAAACCAAATACCATCATAAGACCTAATTAGAACTTGTTTTTTAAATTTGATATGAGGGCACCAGCCCATTGGTTGCTTACAAGGGTTTGCATGCAATCCATTAAATTCACAACTTTTTATTTAGTTCGAAATATGGTATGGTTTTGGAATGAGGAATGAAACCAAAGAGATATGGGTTTAGAGCTTGATTCGTAATATTGGTTGTTTGGATATTATTTGGGTACGTGTCTTTCCCTTTTATTTGATACCTAAAGAAATAGGTATGAGACAATGAGCCATACCTACCTCCTCCTTTGGTTTCTAAAACCCATACCCTGGGGGTTTGAGATATGGGTTTCAATTTTGATTGTTTTAAAATAAACACAAGGTATGAGTTTAAATCATTTCAAACTTATACCTCATACCGTAATAGTTTGATCCAAACACCCCTATTAGGTTGAGGATCCGAACCCTAGGCCTTAAACTCCAGTAAGCTATCACCTCTTTTTCCTCAGAATACGCTTTATGTTAGCCATCAACTTCTTTATGCATAGAAAAGAAAGAAACAAATAAAATGTTCCTCATTTCCCAACAGTAAATATTTTCAAAACATGAGAGTAAATAAGCTACTACAGAGAAGAACATAGTATGCCCCACAAAAACTGAAGCTAATTATGCCACAACAGAAAAAGAATCATACTTAGCTAATTATGCAATAATCCATCCTTAAGTATTAAGAAAAGGACAGCAGGAAGTTGACAAGGGAAAAAAGCAGCTTAACATACTTTACCATATTCATATTCATATAATGACTAATTTCCCTGAAAGTGGAGACACAAAATAAAAGGTAAATAAGGAAGTCAAATGTGAGTGACAAGCCTATGTAAAACAAGTATTCATACTCTAATATGAGGAACTATTGAAAGACAGGACTACTAATTGATTAGATTAACTTACATTTTGTGTCTCGGAGCTTCGGAGAACAGGTGAACATTGCATCTCACATTCATCTTCTGGTCTTCCCCACTCACCATCCCATACCTTAACCACATTTAGAAAGTAGATGAGCATTAGCAAGAATACTCGTTATTCAAAGGTCAATCATAGAAAACTCAAAGTTTTAGCATCGTATCGACCTAACATAGATCACATCTCATAACAAAAGATTGAAAAATAAAACCTTTTCATATCTAATTGGTACAAATAAATCATAGGTATAGCAAATGAGAGATTAAAAATTGCACTCATGGATAACCAAATTGTGTGATATAGCTCTATTTTATTTTATTTTTAATTTTGTAAAATAATCCAGCACTTCAACGGTAGAAGATTGTGGGGTGAGGATCCGACCCCTTGTACTACTACGTGTGCAAGTAGTCTATCACTGAGCTCCCATTTGATCTTCGAAACACCTCAATCGATACATCAAGCTTTCAATATGTTGCAAGCATAATCAAATAAAGGGAGTAAACCTTAGCTTGTCAGAATTTTGAAGAGTACAAAACACTGACATGGCCAAATCTACTTCATATCAACACCTTAAACTTTATCAAAAATCTACTCATTTTATCATCTTCTACCCATATTTTTTTTAAAGAGAGTCATAACCATCGTCCATCAATGTCACTAAGTTTGTTATTCAAAATAACACCCCTCACCAAGGAGAAATTATTAGTGTATAGCTGAAATGTACATATATCGGCTACAATTTTTTTTTTCTGTCTTTTTCCAAAGAAAAATACTTCGTAGTAAATTGTGTTTGTCCAATTACTCAGTCACGCTTGTACAATCAGCACGTGAAAATAATAATATATGCAGCCCTTATGACTATATATAAAAAGTTACAAAATCATGCGTAACTCGGTGTAATTAATACTTACCTCTTGAGCTTCTTATATGTAGTGTATAGCATTTTGCAATTAGACATAATAAATGCAATTACAAAAAAAAAAAAAAAAATTCAGATCTCCCAACCTCTGAGTTTTCGAGTACCCCAGAAACAGTCTATTGTTCATTACAATTTAATTCATAATTTCACCAAAAATACTTTTTTTCCTGATCCCCAAAAAAAAAAAATTACAGCCAAATCTTAAGCAATCCGCTAACAGGTAACAAACTAACAATAAATTACAATACAAATTTACGATTAGATCCGACATACAATCTTAAATTAACAACAACCACCATCCATCTTATATCCAGTGATCCTGAATCAGACACGATAAAGGGCACTCCACTTTTAGCTCTATAGTATATTAGAAATATCTTTTATGATATTTTCATTCAATAAAATCCAATTTAAATATCTTCATAGTATGACTCAGCTTACCTTCAATGACACCAAAAGTTCGATTTTTAATACACAGTCTAATAGTCTATGACAAGATCATAACTAACAACAATTAAATATCAAACATTATTATTATTATTATTATTATATTCAAAATTAGACCGACTTTAACTATAAAAAAAAAAAACAAACAAACAAAAAAAAACACACCATAAAAGCAAAAAAAAGTATTTGTAAGAAGATAAGGCAATAATTAAACAAACTAAAAAAAAAAGTCTAGCTATCAGTGTCATCGCACTGCTCAATTTTTTTTTTATATGATTTAAAAGAAATAAACGGACAAATTAATCAAAAATAATTTTAATACAAGCAACAATTTTCTGATTTACATCGTTCAAAATCATTTGTTGCGTTTAATCCGAGAGAAATAGATCGAGTAACAAAAAGGAAAAAAACCTGAGATGAATGACAATCAGGATCAAATTCCCAGGGAAAATCTTCATCATCGAAAAAGTTACCTTCACCTTCGTTCATCAACAAAGAAGTGAAAGGTATATTTTCCAACAAAAATTCAGAAGTATCGACAGCTTCTAGGCTCGGAGTTCCCGGACCAACTTCCGAACCAGCTTCTCTCTCTTCCAAATCAAACTTACTCAGCTTAACAAGCTGCTCTAACACAGCATCGTTTTCATCGTCACCTAAACAAGGCACAATCAAATCGTTTATGCCCCAAAACGGAGCTAGCTCGATAGCTGAAGGACATCCATCAATGGCGGATTTAGGATCGTAATTAGGGTTCGAAAGCCCGAATCCAGGAATTCGAACATGTTTAAGAGAAAGAGAATTTGCAGAGTGAATTTCTCTATCGCATATTAAACAGAGATTCGCTGAGTCTGCTTCACAGTACAAAACGGCAGCGTTTTTGGAGCAGTAATCGCATTCTAACTTCATAATTTGTTTTAATCACTTCAATAAAAAAAACCACAAAAATCTCTCAGTATGATTTGATTTGAATCAACTTCTTCAAACTTCAAAGTTTAATTGTTCCAAAAATTCAGAGATTGAGAGAAAATTAAAATTAGAAACGCACAAAAAAAAAATGAAAATTTTGGGAATGAAAAAATGAAGAAGAAAATGGGAAAATGAAGGCACAATATAAGCATGGGCCAGTTCGAGAGACGTGACATTTGGAAAGTAAAAGAAAAATTAAAATCAAAATTAAAATTAATAAAGGTTTGGTTAAGTGGGACCCAAAATGTTAAATAATTAGCACTTTTTGCCAACCTGGCATGTGAAAAGTGCATTGTATTTTTATATTTTGGCAAACCCAAAAAAAAATCTTGGTCTAAGGTATTGAGCACCTAATTATAAAGAGAAAATATCTTTGGTTTAAGCACTAGTTGTGAAAAGGTTGACTGTCAAGATATTAATTCTTTAGTGTGCTTTATGAAAAGAAAAAAAAGAAAAAAAAGAAAAACAAATTGGTTTGGGTTACTACCTCCGGCGGAAAAAAAAAAAACTACTCCATTAGGATTTGGGGTGGGATTTTTTATTGTGACCCACTTTTTGTGAAAAATAAGGGTAAAAGTGTAAAGTTGCAAGTAAAAATAGGTAAATAATAGTGGATATTAAGTGGTAAATAAGGGTATAGATGTAAAATTATATATGGACCACATGTAAAAAAAATAAATGAAACATTTATTTTGAGACCGATGAAAAAAGAAAGTGGAACAGTTTTTTTTGGGACGAATGAAGTATTTTTTTAATGTATATAAAGAAAAAAAAATACAAGTACATTTCAGTGGGAAGAGAGATAAAAGTATAAAACCAAGGTCGCAATCAAAGAAGATAATATAGATCTATGTGATGTTTAGGGAGGGGAATCACTATTTGTAGTTTTGGCAATTGAGAATGAGACTATGAGAGGATTGAGAGCACATGGTGACATGGGTAACTTTAAGGATTACAAATGCTTGCATTAAACATGAACTTAAATTAAATTAACTGAAATTAAATTAAATTAAATTAAGAAAAATTAAATTAAATTAAATTTTTATTTTTATTTTCATTCTTATTTTTATTTATTTATTTTATTTTATTTTATTTATATTTCAAAGTAAACCCTAAAACCTTCATTTTCACCGCCGGAAAATCGTCGTCGAAAAACTCGGCCGAATAATCACCGCCGGAAAAGTCACTCAGAAAACTGTCGCCGGAAAAGTCATCCCAAAAATCGTCGCTGAAAAACTCGGCCTGAAAATCGTCGCCGAAAAAGTCATCCTGAAAATCGTCGCCGAAAAACTCGGCCTGAAAATCATCGCCGGAAAAGTCAACCGAATAATCACAGCCGGAAAAGTCAATCTGAAAATCGGCGTCGGAAAAGTCGTCCCGAAAAATCGTCGTCCCGAAAAATCGTCGCCGAAAAAGTCGGCCGAATAATCACCGTCGGAAAATCAGTCCGAAAATCGTCGTCGGAAAAGTCGTCCCGAAAAATTGTCGCCGAAAAACTCGGCCTGAAAATCGATGCCGGAAAAGTCGGCCGAATAATCAACGCCGGAAAATCAGTCCAAAAATTGTCGTCGGAAAAGTCGTCCCGAAAAACTCGGCCTGAAAATCGTCGCCGGAAAAGTCGGTCGAATAATCACCGCCGGAAAATCAAACCGAAAACCGTCGTCGAAAAATTCGTCCCGAAAAATCGTCGCCGAAAAACTCGTCTTGAAAATCGTTGCCGGAAAAGTCGGCCGAATAATTACCGCCGAAAAATCAGTCCGAAAACCGTCGTCGGAAAAGTCATCCCGAAAACCGTCGCCGAAAAACTCGTCCCGAAAATCATCGCCGGAAAAGTCGGCCGAATGATCAACGCCGGAAATGTCATTTCGAAACCGTCGTCGGAAAGTGTCGAGCGGAAAAACGATACCCGAAACTAATAATAATAATAATAATAATGAAATGAACTTAAATTAAATTAAATTAAATTAAATTAACTGAACTTAAATGAAATTAAATTAAATTATCCTAAAGAACGGGCCTTACTTGTTTATTGGTCCACTTTGTACTAAAATTTTAATTTTATTCACTTTTCCTTCCAATTTAATTTAAATAAAGTAACAATTTCTTTTTTTTAATTCTTACAACAAATGTATTTTTATGTATGCTGAAACAGAATTTTGAAGGTGAATATCTTTGATTATGTATTTGTAAAAATTATGAACACTGGATACTAAAAAACTACAAGTTGAGACGAATCCAACGAGACTCCACATGATTATATTTTTTCTATTTCTGTAAGTGATCATTTGCAATTAAAGTGGAAATTGTGAATAGTGTCAAAAATATAATTGTTGCAAGAATTTAAAAATTAGTGAAGTATTTTAATTAAATGTGTCTAAAAAGATTGTTAATTCTCAAGATTGACCAAGCATCTTTCATCGGTAAAAGTCTGTTACTTGCAAATACGTAGGCATTATACCTATTCAGAGGGTGCTGGCCAATGATAGGGCATACTGTTGGAATAATGGCTTTAAAAACCTTATTTAACAATATTTATGGTGATCTCTTAGAATTTTATTGTGAGTGTTATGACTAGTTAAATTCCTAACAACTAGTAACACCCCATTTATGAGCTTTAAACATGACAATAATTCCCATTAATTTTGGAGATTACATCAATATTTTGTAATAATGGATTATTATTGTGATGATATTTGTTGTTGGCTAAGTCTCCATATAAATAGATGTTTGGGCTCTCTAGTATGAAGTAGAGGATAATTCCATTCATCAATCTTATATTCATTTTCTCTTGAGCAAGTTTGTCTGACTCCAATCCCTCACACTCAAGTACATGTGTGTCGGGGAGTGATGTTAACCTTGGGGAATGAATCGGCCATAACGTTTTGTACCTCGGACGGGCCGAATCTCGTTTTCAAGGCAATGGTTTCTCCATGACATTGCATACCCAAAATCTAATCTAATACTTCCTTTGTTCCTCGAAATGCGTGCAAACTCAATTGTTGAAAGTTTTATGTTACGAAGAGAGTAGAAAAATTTAACAGCACAACACAATATTATCTTCATCTATAAATGTTTGCTTCGTATTCCTTTTTGCATGGGATGTCCCCTAAAGCTTATTGCATTTCCTTTTAGAGTAAATCGTCATACACACACACACACTCTCTCTCTTTACTTTTTAGGAAAAATTAATTTTAAAGATATAAACTATGACCGTTCCAACTTTAAGGTATGAACTTTGGATTATTTCTAAACAATACGAACTATGAGGTAGCTTTGCAATGAGAGGTATTAATGAGTTTCCAACCTGTTGCTAAGGGTAATAAAGTATGACGTGCCAGTTTTTATGGTTATAGCCCTTAGTTTTAGGTTTTCTTTTTCTTTTTCCTTTAAAAATATTTTCTTTCTCTCGTTTTCTCTTTCTTCCATTACTCTGTGTTCCTGGCTTCTTCTTCTCGATCTCCATTTTTTCTCTTTTTATTCTTCTGATCTTTCATCAACTTCAACTCTCTTCAATTTTTTTTGATCCTCCAATATAAATATAAATATATACACTTCAACTTCATGGAAGTAAAATGAGAGAAAATTAAGAAGAATCCTTGGGGCTTGAAGTTGAAGGGGTATACAGGGGTGGCCATAGTAGTAACAACACCTTCAACAGTTTAAACCGTTGATCTCAATTACCCAGAATTTAGCAAATAGTTTAGCAATTAACATTGGCGCTCTATTGTAAATACGGCCTAGTAAATTATTTTGTCTATATATAATCAAAGTGTGATTGCCGATATAAGCTTTTGGAATGTTAAAATCATTTTTATAGTTCTTTGCTCAAAATAAGTTGTGATTCATTTCAAATAGTTGTTACATTTAAATAATTTCCAAAGTTGCATATAAATATCTAAAGTTCAATTTTGGCAATGAATTATCACTTTCCTATACACACACAAAGAAAACTAGTTTTTTAGTCCGAAGTTGTACGGGTTGATGATTGTTGCTCAGTTTGATGATTGTAGTAGTAAATCCTCAATAATTTATTGTAATTCTTGGCTATAAGTCTAACCTCTTAAGTGTATTTGTTTTATTTATTTTTTTTGTAATCATTTACCATTGTACGTACCTTGTTTCCTCTCAAGCCATAATTAATATGCTCCCTTCATTTCCCATTTTAAATAGTACTACATTTGACAATCTATTAGAACACACATATATATAGTGATAAAAATGCAACAATATATAAAATCGTTTATGAAAGAATAATATCTAAGATGATTAAACTAACATAAATCAATAACCAATAAGATAAAAATGCAACAATATATAAAATCGGTTCTGAAAGAATAAAAGCTAATTAAGATGATTAAACTAACATAAATCAACAATAAATCTAATAATAGTATGCCAAGTATTAACTATTAAACAACATTTAAGCAATAAAATCACCAAGATTGCCAACTACATATATATTTCAATAAAAACTAGTTTTTGAACCCATTCTATGCACGAGTTTTATACAGAAAATTCATAATGTTAAAAAGGGATATTAAATATTAAATATTTTTAAAGAAAATAAGTTAATTAGTGTAGGAAATTATTGTAAAGTGAATAGTTTAAAATATAATGCGTCTCTTGAAATTTCTCTTAATTAATGAAAGATAACTGGAAAAAAAAAGATATAATTAAAGTTTAAATCACAAAAAAGTGACATGTGACGCAAATAATCCTGTTTTAAAGTATTACTACCTTCGTTCCCATTTGTTTGTCCTATTTTAACTTATACATATGCCAATGCACTTGTTTGATCATAAATATATTTTGTTGTATATGTGTAAAAATTATATTAATTGGATATTAATGACGTACTCATTAAGCCGAATCAAACAAGACCTTACATGACTATATTATGTTTTATATGTTCAGTGTAATTTAAAAGATTCTCTCATCTTATAAATAATGTCAAGATTCCAAACATGACAAACAAATGGGAACGGAGGGAGTAATATAGATATAGATTACACACCTAATTTATGGAGAAGTTATCTTGGTTATTGTTGTATTCAACTACAAAACAACCAACAACGACCGTTAGTAGGGACGGATCCAGGGGTATACATGGGGTTTAGTTGAACCCCTTGGATCCATGAAAAACATCAGGAATTTTTATTTTTAAAAAAATACTACATCTGTTTCATAATATGTGCAACTTTTACTATTTTTGTCTGCTTCATAATATATGCAACATTACAATTTTTACTAAATTTGGTATGTCCCACTTTCTCTCTCTTTGTATTCTACTTTTTTAAACAATTACACTCTCTAAATATAACTCTACAAAAATTACCTAGGAGTTTATGCCACACTAGTTTGTTGCACATATTATGAAACGGAGGTAGTATATGATTAAGCAATAAATAGTAATTGAAACGCATTATTTACATTATGTAATCAGTAGCTTAGTGGTAAAGTGTTTTAACTTTCCTAGATTAGGTTGAGGGTTAAAGTCCTTTTAAAGACTAAATGTTTTATGTTTTTGCCCCTGACCATTTGCTAATGTTTAATCTTCCCTTTTGCGAAGCTTTTGTTAATTTACTATTGTTTACTGTTTCCTTTAGCAAAGTTTTTGTTGATTTGATAATTGGTATTGTTTATTGTTTTTGTTGACTTACTTTGGTTTATTATTTTTGTTTATTTTCGTGTTGATTTTTTATTTTTGTTGTTTAATGTTTGCGTTTGTAATTAATGTTGTTATGATTTGTTTAATGTTTTTTTTTTTTTTTAATTTTGATGTATTTGTTTACTGTTTTGTTAATTTTTTAAATGTTTCTTTTTTTGTGTTGATTTTTTATTTTTAATGTTTGTGTTTATAATTTTGTTTTTTTAATGTTTTTGTTAGTTTTTTTCTTTGTTTAATGTTTTTGTTAATACAACAATAACTTTAATTAAATATTGTATTTTGGCATTTAAATATTTAATTAAAGCTATTGTTGTATTGTATCATTATTTTATTTTGTTTTTCTATTGCAATTTAGACTTACATACATAGTGCACTTGTGCATGTATTGATATGAATTTGAACAACCGATTTATATCCGATTATCCGAGCATCCAAATATTCGGTCATTGATTAAGTTTGAACCCCCATAATACATATCGATCCGCCACTGACCATTAGTATATATACAAGTGAAGGCCCTAAAAATCAATGGTATATAATCAAATTCTTAATAGAGAAAAATACGTATTGAACAGGTTAAGATCGACAAATTCAACCATAAAAATCACAATCTAACTATACAAATCAAAATTTCTTCTGCGACTACATTGATTTTCTAGTAAAAAGTAGTACAAATAATGTAAAACCTAAAAATTGTAACTTATAAACACTAGAGTACAGTACGCACACAATCAAATGCAACGATCGATGCCTCTTTTTGTTTTATAATATGGCAATCCTCTATCCATGTCATGTTATAGAATTGCTAGGAATACGACATACTATTGATCGGCAGTCTTTTGTTATTTTATGAATACAACATTCTAACCCAATCAAACATAACTCTAATCCTCTGTTATTTTATGAATATGACATTTTAGCAATTAACATTGGCTCTCTTTTGTAAATAAGGTGTAGCAAATTATGTTGTCTATATATAATCAAAGTGTGATGGTCGATATAAGTTTTTAGAGTGTTAAAATCATTTTTCTAGTTTTTTGCTCAAAATAAGTTGTGATTCATTTCAAATAAGCTGTTACATTTAAATAATTTCCAAAGTTACATATAAATATCTAAAGTTCAATTTTGGCAATAAATTATCACTTTTCTATACACACACACTCATAGACTGTTATTTTTTATGAGACTAACAGTTTGCAGGAAGAAAATGTTGAAAGAGATTTTTGAGATTGGCTTGGTACGTCCAGACGAGTCTCAAAAGGAAGACGAGGAGCAAACTGCAAATAAGGAAAAGGATACGGTTCCTGAGGAACAAGTTCCCGAGGAACCAGTTCCTCCAGAAGAGAATGTGCCAGAAGGTGCTGAAGGAGAAGAGGAACAGGTACCTGAATTAAACAGCGAGATACAAAATGAAAGAACTGGTCGAGTCTTTGAACCTAAGCCATGGAAACATCAAAGCTCTCATCCTTTAGATCTTATAATGAGCGACATGGAAAAGGGAGTACAAATACGATCTCAAATGAGAAACTTTTGTGCATTTCATGCATTCCTTTCCATGTTAGAGCCCAAAAGTCATGAAGAAGCCCTAGGAGATTCGGATTGGGTGACAGCCATGCAAGAAGAGCTAAACGAGTTCGAAAGGAATAAGGTATGACATCTTGAACCTAAACCTAAAACTCAAAAGGTAATTGGACTTAAATGGGTCTTTAGAAATAAACTAGATGAACATGATACAATGGTAAGAAACAAGGCCAGATTAGTAGTCAAAGGCTATAACCAACAAGAAGGTATAGACTTTGATGAAACTTTTGCACCTGTAGCAAGATTAGAGGCAATAAGAATAACATAGACCATATTTTCGGGCTAAAAATCAATGGTATATAATCAAATTTTTAATAGAGCAAAATACGCAATGAACAGGTCCAAATCGACAAATTCAACCATAAAAATCACAATCTTGCTATGCAAATCTAAATTTCTTCTGTGACTACATTTATTTTCTAGTAAAAAGTAGTACTCCCTTCGTAACATAAAAATGGCAACAATTATTTTTTCACGTATTTTGAGGAAATGATTTAAGAGTGTAAACGAATGAAATAATCAAAATCGTTTTAACACAAGCTAAGTAAGAATATGAATATAAGTTACTAATATCAAAATTGTTTTGATTAATTTAATCGTTTACATCCTCAAATTGCTTCCTTAAAATGCGTACAAAAATAATCTTTGCCATTTTTATGTTACGGAGGGAGTACAAAAAATATAAAACCTAAAAAATTGTAACTTGCAAACATCTGATAAATCCCCTTAACAAATAATAAATAGTTAAATATAATAATGAAAATACTAATATCTCAAATCACATATTAAAAAAATGAAAAGAAAAAAAAACCCTATGATGAATACTACAAACTAAAAGCGAAAAACAAATATGCATATGTTGTTGGTGATGTATGGTGTTGATGTAAACCTTTCAAGGCGTGGAAATTACACTTTCCTTCTAATCGAATTCGCCCCTTAGATCACCGGGTTACCACGAACGATTAGTGAGATACAATGGAGAAAATAACCCTATGCTCTATGTGATCTCAAGAGTATAGAAACAAAAGAACTTGTGTTTATTTGTGTTTAAACACACTTAGTAAAATTAGCTATATATTACCAAGTGCTAACAAGTTGTAGTAGTATAAGAAATTCAGATTTTCCTTTGTTATTCTAGTATCTCTTATATATTTTGCAATGAACAAATATATGCCTATTTATAGGCACATAAGCATGTGAAGAATTCAGAAAAATTCTGAGTTCAATTCACACATTAAACCAATTAAAATCAGAAATTAAGTTTAGCATGGAATAAGGAATGAAATAAAAATTATTCCATCAACAAGGCTAACTCTTAATCTTCTCATTTAATCTGATTTAATCCCCTTTACATCAGCATAGAAACTCAAAAGACAAGCTTAAACACGTAAAGGAATCCTAGGAAAAGAATCCGAGAATTCGAACAACCATTCGAATTTTCCAGAGACACTGTCGCGGGGTGCGACGACCCCGTCGCGGGGTGCGACCACTGAACAAACTTTTGTCCAGATTTTCCAGTAGCTTTTTCACGGGGTGCGAAAAGCTTCTCGCGGGGTGCGAGATCCTCTCTGCCTCGTGAGTCCTTTTGCCTAGCCTACTTTGTCCAATGCCTTAGCCCATTTATTCATAAATGTTCCAACATATACCTCATGAAATAAAAGTGAAAATAAATTATTCCAAATTCTAAGGTTCCATTTTTGATTTGATAAACACTGTTCATGGTTCTTGCCTTCTTGGCCAGTTTGGCAAATTTTCTTCACATGGCATTTTTACAGTCTTCACGTATCGTACTTAAGAAAATAAATTGTGTTTTCCCTTTCCTTCGTAATGATAAACCTAATACTTAACTCTGTAGACAAAATCACAAATTCAATAGCACATATTTCTTAGGTAAAATTAGTGATAATTAAGCATTAAATAGATAGAGACGCATAAAGAGACGTGTAAAGAAAAAAAAAAATTCAAAATGACATCCTAATAAGTAAAAAAAATAAATATATATTTTGTTCAATCTAATATTACATCAAAAAAGAAACCAGGGAAGTATTATGAGTTTTGATATCTATCCGACTCCTTTTTTTTGCATCCGTACTCCCACTTTCTTCGTATTTTTATACAAAAATTACTTTTGCAAAAGGAGGGCGAAAATCACCAGCAATGTATTATATACTTTTTTTTTTGTACACTATTGTTAACCAATGGAAAAGCACCACCTAGGGCTCGTTTACATTAGCTGAACTGAACTGAATAAAAGTGTATTAATTGAACTAAATAGAGATGAACTGATCTGAACTGAACTGAACTGAATATGATCTGAAGTAAACAAGCCCTTACTAGCATTTAAGTACAATTATGCCTCTTTTTTGCCCAAAAAAATGTATAATTATGCACATGTTGTAATGACTTCCAATGTCTTTGAAGTGCCTATAATGCATGAGATTATTTTTTTTTGAGAAAGAAACCAAGATTATTGATTGCGTAAATGATTATACATATCCATAGCAACCAAATCATTGATCTCATCAGGCCAATCTTCCAACCATATCCTTTCTTCCTCATTGAAAAGAGTAAGGTTAGCTAGAAAATGGGCCACTTTATTTCCTCTCTTAGGTACATAAGACCAAGAACAATAATGCATGAGATTAGAGATGACAATAAATCTTGTACTCATACTGGATCCATGGATCCAAATCCATTTTTCACATCTAGAGGTCATCTTCAAAATCAACGATTTCAGGTCGAGTCTATATCTTGTAAGAAAAATATAGATCTAGATGGGGCCATGGGGGGTCCATTTTTGGGGTTCATAGTCAGATCTGTAGATTTATTTTTTATTAAAAAAAACTACTCTCTCCATTTCTTTTTTTTTTTTGTTCTTGTTTAGAATCTTACCACATTTAATATTAAGAGAATCTTTTAAACTATTCAAAATCTGTAAGAAAAAATATATAACCATGAGGGATTTTGTTTAATTCATCTCAATAAATATTTCATGAATATCAGTTTTTTTTAATAATATTTACTAATCTATCTGTTACTATTGCTAAAACAACCATATATGCTTAAGTCATTATGTACACGTGAATATCATTTATGAATTTGAAATATTAATCAACTATAATATTTCAATCAACATTGTGTTAAACTTTGTAATGTTACTTTTTCAAAAGTTAGCTGACTCAAATTTTTGGCATGAACATATAGAGTCATTTTTTTTTCCGATATACTCCCTCAATCTTTTTATTATTTGCTACATTTTTTTTCACATAATCTTTCAATGAACTACTTCAAATAAAAACATATTTAATTATGTATAATTACAAATTTATATATTTGAAAAGTACATATTAAGAAAAATTAACATATTCATCATTACTATATTTTTCTTTAGGCATGTAAGACTATCAAAATTTACAAACGAACAATATCACATTGAGTAATCTATTACATATCTTTCTATAACATATAATAAAACAAAACATTGCTTATATCATCCTCCCATCCAAATGTCCACATGTCATGCTCTAATAAAACAATTCTCGCCTAAAACACTGAATGTCATTATATTAAATGTCACTCTTTTTTCCATGCACAACTTTACATCATTTTTCATGATAATAAATAAAATTAAATAATACTTCGTATATTAATAGTAAACTAACCAATTTACTGCTTTGCTTTTACCATATTTTCAATAAAACATAGGAAAAATTCATATAAATAATCTCAACTATTGGAGGTCTTCCAATACTAATCTCAACTATTAGTTATTATTACAGTATAATCCAAACTTTGGGGGTTGTTTTATGATATTAATCCATTGGCTTAATTAACCTATTGTTATCGTTCACCAATTCAAAATTTATTCGTTATCTTTCCTCTTTTTCTATTTATTGTACTTGACTATATCTTCCTCCCTTTCTACGAATGAAATCAGAGCCGATCAAAAGTTAGTATGGACTAATATCATAAAACTAGGGAAATGATAAAGGCACAACTAAATTGATATGAGCACAACTCATTGTGAGAGAACATCATTCTATGCTCCTCTCATAAAAGTTTTTCCTATATCAATTTTAGTTGTGTCAATATCAATTCCCATAAAACTACCCCCATAGTTTGGATTATAGTGTAATAACCTATAGTTGGGATTAATATTAGAAGACCTCCGACAGTTGAGATTATTCATATGAATTTTTCCTAAAACATAGTGCATTCATTTTACATTATTTAAATGCATTTATAAAGAAAGAAAAATTCTCCACTTGCCTAAAATAAATTATAATTTACAACTAAAAAAATTAATATAGATATGTAGTTTAATTTTTCGTACCTCATAAAAAGACCGTGTCATTTTCTCTATTTGTAAATATTAAGTAGTTTATTTGATACAAATTTATGTGCACATAAATTATGGTAGTTGTTGGTGACTTATGCTTACAAAAAAATTATATATATTTCTTTTAATTTTACCACATAAATTTTAAAAAGTTATAAAATAATGTTAAATTGATTTTTTTTTAAATGTATGATTTTGATTTTTAATAATATATAAATATTGTTTTTAATAATGCACGGGATACTAACCTAGCATAGCAACTAAAAAAGGTTTAAGGGAGTAGTTCTTTCCTCATATTGAACATGGTACTTCCAAAAACGTTTATGGAAGTAAGCAAGTAACTCCAAACATTTTTTTCCCGAGATTTATAATTAACACTTTTCTCAAAGTTTAAATAAATTTCAATAATTCAACCACACCAAGCCCATAGTCACATGAGCTTTAAACAACACTCTAAATCTGGCATGAAATTATACAAATTTGTGCATTAGATAGCAAAATAATAACGGGCACTAACATTATTCGAATTGATTTGAATTAAACTAAAACATAATAGAAAGTAATTGTTGATAAAGGCTGAACTATTATGGATTAAATTTTTTTGAACTCAAAGCTGATAGACTATAAAAAGAAATGAAACAAATAGATTTGAGTTGAAATTGTAAATAGAATTAATGGCTCCGTATTTCAAATTGAAATATAAAATGAATTCTGAATCAATTGGTACAATCAACTAATTAAGTGAATTGAAAGATTTGAATAGAACTATAATTGAACGGTTGAACTAAGCTGGCGCACTGTTAATTATTTAGAGAGTATCGTTTAATGTCGCCTTTACTGTCAATGAGGTTTGCCGGCATACAATGGAATAAGATATCATGAGCGTAACGTAGCTAAATCTTCGAATGTCAATAATAATACAAAATTTGATGATCAAGCTAGTAGTGTCATAGTATGACATAAGTATTCCTTGGTGGTAAGCCCCCCCACGTCCCATAATCAAGGTAATGTGTTTGATCGTTATCTCAACATTATACTGGGTATTCCCCTTTCCCCTTTGCGTTAGTAGCCTTGTACTAGTCAATAAACTGGTGGTTTCTTCCGTTCATAATCGTTTTCTTTTTTTATTTTCTAATATAAATTACGAAAAAAAACAACTAAAATTAGTGGTGGCGGCCACACAATTAGAGATGTTATCTGTCACCACATTTTTGGCTCCCCACTAAAGTGACCAAGCATTTTAATTAAGGGTCCGTTTGATGTAAAACGTTTTCCGTGAAAACTATTTTCCATTTTACATTGTTTGGTTTTGAGTAAAACATTAAAATGTAAACTAGGGGTGGAAAACTATTATCCACTTTATTGAAAACATTTTTCCCCAAATTGGAAGGAAAATATTTTACACCAAAAATAGAAGGAAAACATTTTCCATCACAATGGAAGCAATTGATTTTTAGTTCAACCAAACAATGAAAAATGCTTAAAATGAAAAATCATTTTGCATGCAACCAAACAACGGAAAACCTTTGTGAAAATGAACTTTCCAATGTAAAATGTTTTACAGTACACCCTACCAAACGGACCCAAAATGTAATAAAGTTTTAGTGAGCCATGGTGTCTGATTAACGTAAAATAGACGAGTCATATGTTGGTGATAGTGGTGGCAGACAGATTAACGATGATGCTTGGAAAGTGGTGGTGGTAAGATGGTGCAACTTGAAAAAAAAAAGGGGTAATTTCGAAGCGGAAAAAAAAAACAAAAAAAACCGCATGCATGCGATAATAAGTAAAATGCAAGCAATATAATGTTTAACCTTTAAAAAAATATCTAATCATGAGTTATATCTTGTTGAATTAAGATTCGAACTAGATTCTTGAGCATCAATACGGGCATTTGTAAAACAATTTCTTGCAACCTTTGGAATATAATCTTATTTAGCAACGCTCGTACACTGAACATTATCCTTATTCATTGCAATGGATATAAACCCCTTATAAAAATAATAATAATAATGAATGATGTATGTTGAGTTGGTCTTGAATCTTATGAAGAGCATAGCTAGAGCCTATAGATTCGTACGTCTCCACTATTTATGTAATGATTCTCCACTATGCTATTGGTATTAGGAAATACTCCGTACTTATCCAAGAACAATAGCAAACTCTTCAACTCAAATATAGCTCGTTAAGGTAGTAAATGCATTGATGTTGATTAATGCTAAGGGTCCGTTTGATTCAACTTAAATAAGCACTGTTATGCTTATTTTAAGAAAATTCAGATCAGATCAGAAAAGTTCAGATCGTATCGGAAAATTTATAACTATAAAATAACTACAATCATAAAAATGAGATTAGTTTAGAAAATTTTAAAATCATATCAGATCAGAAAATTTAAGATCAGATCTGATCGGATCATAAAATTTCAGACGACCCAAACACACCCTAAGCGAAGTGAGAAAATTTGTAATCAACACTTTCTTTGTCAAAACAAAATGCTTAGCCCTTTTCTTTTGAACACCTCCAAAACCCTACTATATAAGGAACTTGCCTGAAAATCGTTTTCTTTGGTTAGGTGTAAAACATTTTCAGATGAAAATCATTTCCCTGAAAAACCTTTTCCATTGAAAAGTTCATTTTCTCAAAGATTTTCCGTTGTTTAGTTGCATGTAAATGATTGTCCATTTTAAGCATTTTTTGTTGTTTAGTTGAACTGAAAATCAATTACTTCAATTGTGACGGAAAATATTTTCCTTACATTTGTGATACAAAATGTTTTCCTTCCAATTTGGGGGAAAAAGTTTTCAATACGGTGTAAAATATTTTCCATCCCAAATTTTGCATTTTAATGTTTTACTCCAAAACAAAAAATGTAAAAGATGAAATTATCATGAAATCTTAACAAACGGATCCAAGTGGCAACTTCCTTGCCTGTTGAGCTAAATTGTGTGCCGCTAAAACCTGTTGCTTCCCCTTTGGTTGCCGAGGCCACAACTCTAAGGAACGGTCTTCTTCTAGCCAGGCAGCATAATCTGTTTTCCATTTTTATAGAAGGTGATAAACTAACTGTAATCCGTGTTTTGTAGGGTAAATACAGTTGTCCTTGGAAGATCCACCTGCTTATGGATGATATTCATTCCATACGCAAAGATTTTGCTTCCTCCTTTTCGGCCCATGTCTTCAGAGAAGTCAATCACTCCACAAATTATATTGCGTCTCTCGGGCATTGGACCCCTAAGCACATTGATATTGACCCCTTTCGAGACGCTAAAATTTCTTATTTCTTAGCACTTGATAAATCAGGTTTTCTCTTCAAAAGGAAGAGATCTTGATTTTTCCTTCTTTACCTTTTCTCTAAAAAAAAAAAAAAAAAACTTAAGGGGCCCTACGTTATACAGCCCAGCCTTCGGCCCAATTGTAATTTGGTGTGAATCAATTCGTCTAAAATCGATTGAAGACTAGATCGGTAGATCTTTAAAATTTGGCGTGCTCAGACAAACAAACTCAACCCACTCAGCTAACACCACCAACTACAACAATGGCGAACAACGCTTTACTCTTCTTCTCATTTTCTCTCCTCTTTGTTATCTCTACTGCAGTTGCATCTTCTGACGTTCCTTTCATTGTCGCGCACAAGAAAGCCACACTTAAGCGCCTCAAATCTGGTGCTGAACGTGTTCTTGTTTCAATTGATATCTACAACGAAGGATCTGCGTAATCATCTTCTTCTTTTTTCTAATTTCAATTATTTTTGTTTCGTTCTTTATGAAACTGCTAGTTTTGGATCTAGATTTATTTATTGAGCTCGTGTTTATTGTTTTTTCCCCAATCTTTTGTGCTTGTTGACTTTTGCTTTGTGTTTGTTGTTTGATTTCTCAATTTTCTTTCGATAAGGCCGAAAATTTTCAGCTTGCACGTCGATTTTATATTTGGTTTTGACATAATTTGGCTTATGATTGTTAATTTTGTTTGAGTACTTATTTTTCTAAGAACTTGTCTAATAAGGTAAGAGTTGCTGTTTATCTGCTATACAGCTCATCAAAACTTCTTATTGATTTATGTTTAGAAGTGACTAGATGTAGCAAAAAAGAGGGTGGAGTAATGAGGAGAGCTAATCTGCTAATGTAGTAGATCTTTTACAACTCATTTGGTTGCTTGTTGCATAATCTTTGAGCTGGGTAAATCTGTATTTCTGAATCATTTAATATAATGAAGACAATGATATTAATTTAATGGGCTCATAGGCCCTCTTCTCAACGAAAATAAAGGAAATTTTGCATACATTAGAACCTTCACAAGACCTTTATGTTGTGGATTGGTGGGAGACTTGTACACTGAGTATGGAGTTTATGGTAGCATATAACACCATAAAAAATTGAACAGAGGAAGAAAATCTTTATGAATGGCCACATGAAATGAGTTCTTAAATCGTGCAGTAACCTCGTCTTTAAGGATGAAGGCTTTGGCATTGTGTTATTGCTGGATTATTAAAAATATTTGTTGTTATGATTCCTAGCTCGTAGTGTTCTAGCTAGTCAGTGAATCACATAAACCTGCATGCGTCAACAGACAAAAGGCGGAGGTGTATTTGTCTTGGACTCTTAGTTGGAGTTTGCTTTCCATCCATTGTACTTGAAAACTCAATTCTTGTAATTTAATACTTCCTCTGTAAAAAAAAAAAAGCAAAAAACTGCTGTTTCACGCATGCAAATGCATTGTTTCGAGAATGAATATCAACAATTACAATATTGCATATAAATAAAAATTATAATAAGTTGATATTATGAAAATATCCAACGAGATAAATCTAACAAGATCTCACTTCATGATATCATAAATCTTGGTCAAAGTGAAAAAAATGAATAGTGCAAAGAGGACACTTCTTTTTAGTACAGGGGAAATATAAGTTTTTCGACTTAACAGGAAATAGGGGCGGCAGGCTGAGTGTAGCCCCATGTCTATTGCCCCCAATCTGAAAGTAGAGTTGCTTTCTATCTCTACATGGAAGATTGAAGCCCTGCTGGCGTTTTAGACCTTGCAATACTCAATTCATTTTACCCTTTCTATGTTTTTTTGGAATTTATCTAGTCATTTAAACCATCATGTTACATTTATGAACTTTGAGAATAACTGTGTTAATTCGTCCATATAAAAACAATATGCAATGTTTTTATAGCTTTAATCAAACATAAGGGTTAGACTGTTAGAATTTAGAATGTAATCTGCATGTTGTTTTAGACGCAGCCTTACTAGGGAACTACATGGCAAGCAAGGCTTTTTATCATGGGATCTTAAAAGGGACTGATTTAAAGGATGCATATGTTTTTTTTTTCATCTGGCCCTCACAAAAGTCCTTTATTGCATTGTCCATAATGCCTTGTGTAGAGAGACCTGGAAGCTCATTTACACGAAGAATTTTGTGGAATGGATTCTGTGTCACTATTTTGGCATCCTCTGCACCTAAAAGTTGGCTTGGCTCTGGCTTAGTAAGGGCCATTAACGCTACAGTGCCGTATGTTAAACACTTAAACTACATAAGAAAATGTAAAGACCATCAGTATAATCTTGGGGCTGATAGAGCTAGTCATGATGTAGTTGCTTTTTGCTTGAGTTTTACTGTTACATCATACACAAGGACTTGGAACTTGGAAGACAATTTCTATTCAAGTCTTTTTACTAATTTTTACTGTTTTCCTTTTATGCTTTAGCATATTTCATTCCTATAGCCATTGACTATTTTTGTTGTATAAGTTTTGGTGTATTATATAGTCTTCAGGGTCAGACCCTTTACATGTTTTTTTTTTACTAACTGGCATCCCATCAGTCATTACTCTGTTATAAGCTTCTGTGTGTAGCTTATTATCCATTAAGATTGATGCTCTTTCTTGTAGATTAGAAGCTCATGAATGATCACTTTGTCATGTATCTTCTCAGGACGGCATATGATGTAAGCTTGACTGATGATAGCTGGCCGGAAGATGCTTTTGATGTTATCGATGGCAAAACTTCAAATTCATGGGAGAGGCTTGATGTGTTAGTTACCATAATCACTTCTATCTTTTAGGACGTCTGTATAAATTTCTAGTTTATGAGCTAATCCCTTCCCTTTATTTCCAGTGGTGCTCTTGTTTCACACTCATTTGAGTTGGAAGCCAAAGTGAAAGGGAAGTTCCAAGGTGCACCGACAGTCATCAAATACCGTGTTCCCACAAAAGCTGCTCTCCAGGTTTGTATTGCAGTTATAGCTGGATCGTTGTCAACATTATTCTTTCCTTAACGGCCCTTTTGGTAGTCGGTTATAAATCATGGTAATGGGAATGAATTTATAATTAAATTTGGAAGGGAAATCAAAATTCATTCCCATTGTGGTGCTACCTTAGCTTCAATATATCAATTTTCTTCACAAATTTTCATTCCCATCAAATATCACCCTCTCCAATGGTAATGGATGGGAATGATAAATGAGGAGAAAATTGAAGCTTGGAAATGAAAATTTGTTTGGAAATGAAAATTTGTTTTCTATGGAGATTATATGGTTCCTACTTAACAAAATTACACTATAAATTCATTACCATTATCACGATTTATTATCAACAATCAAACGGGCCGTAAGTGTTAACTATCCATTTCACTTAAATAGATAAAACTTTAATTTCAATATGCCTTAGGAGCTGGATGTCACATGCTGAGTGGTCAATCCTTAGGGCATGTTTGAGTTAGAGTAATGCATCAAGGGGCTACTAAGAGTTAAACTAACGAAAATGAAGATACAAGTGATTAGGGAGGTCGTAAAAGTGTTGGTTTTGAAAAGAGAGGGGAGAATTTATGTTGTTCTTTTACCCTAGGGGGATATTGCGTAACTATTATGGTATGATTCCTAAATGGAGATACAAATTGTCATTTCTCCCTATTGACACCATCATTAGGTCATTATTTCCATTCCCTGCCCGTCCTAGTATGCTTATACTTTCACACAAGTAAGGTCTACTGCTTGCCTCAACTAGTCAACTAGGCTGTTACTAGGGATGTGAAGGGGTTTGTAGGAAATGGGCCAAGTAGTTTGAAGAAATGTCACATGGGTTATGCTCAAATCATGCTCCTAACACCTATTTGTAACCTCCTTGGGCTCTTTAATGATTAAGGCATGAGCTACTTAGCTGACTTTATGTGATTACAAGTGGCTAACAATAAGGAGGCCATATTTTCAGGGATCTCATAAATTGATATCTACCCATCATGATGACATGTGATTAAATTTATTTTAGTGCCCAACAACCCCTATGCACCAAACATCATGTTTCTTTTCCTATTTTTAAGGTTAGGAAAGTTGGCATGCCTAAAATTAGATTCGTTGTCAAGTGTCAAATTTTTTGTTTGGTGAGCTTCGATACCTTTTGTCACACAATGTTGAAAGACTTGAAACACTGGTGATTGAAGTATGCTATAATCAAACACTTTTTCCAGTGTTCATGTTTTCTTTGGTGAGATCTAAGTTGACTTCTCACAAATCTTGATTCTTGAAACGCCTATGATTGAAGCACTCACATCTTTAGGAACCATATACCCATAAGCTGAATATTGAGACAAAGACACCAGTAGGAATGCATCATTACGAATACTCCGACACCAATTGCCAGAACTGATCCTTTTTATATATATATAAAAAAAATCCAGAAACTCATGAAGTTGAATTTTTCTTTTTTAGGAAGCTTTTTCCACACCACTATTCCCTTTGGATATCCTTGAAGACAGAGCTCCAGAGGCTAAGTTTGATGGGGTAAGTGATATACGTTTTTTTTGTCTTTCCCCTGTTATAATTTTTTATTTGCATTAACTGACCATTCTTCATTTTCATTTGGTGTATAATATTTGATGGTATCTCGCATCATGCAGGCTAAGGTAAGGGTTATTTTTTATTTTAATATGTTTTTTTGTTGGTAAATATTTATTGTTTTATAAAAAAAAAAAACTCAAAACTTGTTTTGATTGGGCTTGCAGAAGTTGCTGGCTAAATATGGTTCTCAAGTCTCAGTTATATCCATAGTCGCTCTTTTTGTGTACCTTGTTGCAAGCCCTTCAAGTGCTGCCAAAGCAAACAAGAAGAAGCGTTAGTTTTTGCTACGTAACTTATAAGTTATAACAGAATGGCTTTAATTGCCTTTTGTCTTTTGTAGTTTCACGAGTTTAGTATTATAATTTTTTTATATATATATCGGCATTTTGAGCATCCAAGATCAAAGGGGTTTTTTATATGGATACTTTAAAGTAGAAAGACAGTTAAATTGTGGTATGTAACTTGATTAATCTGATATTTTGTATTGTTTTTCACGGTAGAAATGGTAAGTTAAGGGATGAGTTCCATCTTGTTTGAGTTCAGCTACGGCCCTTGGTATATTACATATGGCAGTAGCGTGCTTTCATGCTGGAATTGTGGGTCGCTTATGTTGTCAAGATGATTTTAGGGGATCCATTCATTTATATTAGCGGATCCAAGAATAATATGTAGTAGGGCCAAAATGTGTGTTACTGTATAAATTTTATTAGAAAAAATCTTAAATTTTGTAAGTAAATTTTTTTCTTTTTTTCAAATTCAAATGGGGTCAAGGGACTCCTATTAAAACCCCTACATGATCTGCCATTGTTCATTTGATCTAAAATATTGCCTTTTTTGTGGTAATGATACAAGGCTGGACTGAGGCCATGGTTAGATGTAGAGATGGGCATGGCCTGTGCCGGCACAAGCGACGTGCCAAGCCCGCGTGCCTCGCGTGCCGTGCTTATAATGGGTCAAGAAAAGTTTATGATGTGATGGGTTTGTGTTATAAAATATAAAGCCCATGCATGGCTTAACCCACTTTTCTCACGTACCATCTTGCATGATATAAATTTTTTATAGATAATGAAATTTTACTCAAAATAAGTGTGTCAACTTGCAGGCTAGCACGTTGTGCTCGTGTCAGATTTATGCCAAAATTTTAAAATGTTATCCATGCATAGCCCACTGCCGACCAGTCGTGCCTTCGTACCTGACATGTTCATAGCGGGCTCGTGTCGGGCATAAATTGTGTTGTGCCGAGTTGGCCCTCGTGCCGACCCGACCCATGCCCAGCTCTGGTTAGGTGTATACTTATCCAAAGTGTTTGACACATACATTTGAGAAGGGAAGATAAGGAATCGGTCTAGATTTGTGTGATGACTGATGAGGCTTGGACTTGAACATCATCCGTATCATTTAAACTTTAAAATGTTTTACCACTGGCTAAATGCTTCTTCTCACCATCAGTTATTTTTTTATAATATTCTTAGTAGTCGTTGCACACCAAGGGGGTGTAAATAAAAAACAATGCTTGTTAGAACTAGGATGTATAAACGGTTTCAAGGCTTGATAATAGATCGGTCAAAAACAAGTTCAACAAAAAACGATTGGTAAAAAGCAGGTCGTGTGAGCCATACAATACCAAGTCGGTCTTATTTGGTATCTGGTAAAATTCGTTATTTTACTTAACATGTGTTGGTTTGTTTGGGTTCGGTACTTATCGGTCAAGTCGTCATCAGAACTAGGCCACACTCGGTCATCCCAAATAGGCTTTTGCAGGTTGTAATCGGTATACAAGTCTACTCGATTGGTCAAAATCGGTATGTAGGTTGTAATAAATCAATAGATGACAATCGATTTCCAAGCCATAATCGGTTATTCACAATAAGTATGCAAGTTGTAATCGATCTCAAATGGATTTTAACAAGCCATAATTTGTTGATGAAGATGAAGGTGATGGATGGTTATGATGTTGATCACGATGAAGATGATGGATGACGACGACAAAGATGATAGATGGTAACGGGTGATGTGGATGTTGATGGATAATACTAATTACAACAATGATGATGATGATGTAGATGATGGATGGTTATAGTGATGATGATGACGTATGGTGATGATGACATCAATGGTGAATGGTAATGGATGACGACGACGATGGATGTGATGGATGATGATGATGTTGATGATGGTTGTGATGGGTAATATATGACGATGATGATAGTGATGACAAATTAACAATGATGATGATGATGATGATGGATATGATGGCCAACATGATAGATGGTGACGTATGATGGATGGCGATGATGATGGCCAAAAGATGGATGAAGACGGATAATAATGTCAATGATGGATGATAATGACGATGATGATGATGATGATGATTACAATGATTAGTTGTTATTTTCGGGGATATAATAGTAATAAAAATAGTAATAACCATGATGTAATAAATTAATGATAATAATACCAATACAACAATAATACCAAGAACAGTGATAATAGTTTCACTGATTTATTTAATTAGAAACAAAATTCGAATGTCAATTATTCTTGTTGAGATATGTATGGTTTTATTTGATGATAATGAACAAATGATGATTATCTAATTAACATGTGTGTTGAGATGTACATAAACAAGTTCATATTATTAATGAAAAAGTTCCTACTATCTTTGAAGATATATGCAACACCAAGTTCCTGAGTTGGAACAAATCAAGAGAAACTTCTAAGTTGAAGCAAATAAATAAAGAATTGAAGTTCGAGAAAGGAATTCAAATAGAAAAGTGTTCCTAAACGAGAAATTCAAAGAAAAGATCAACCAAGAAAACTTAGACTTGAAGGAATTTCAAGTATTCAAGGTAGATCAAAAGGAGAAGAGAAAAAGTTTCTATGCAGGAAGCAACTAAAAGGTATTAAGTTGAAGCCTTACAAAGAGAAGACTTGAAGAAGCATATTCAAGCAAGCATGCTAACCTGAAGTTCCTATGAAATACGAGTTAAGTTCCTGTAAAGAAACAAACCAAGAGAATTTCCAGAGGTGGAGCAACAATGGAACACAATGAAGAATCAGGTCAAGCTCCAGAGGAAGAAAAGGTCTGACCAATAATAAAGTTTCAAGAGATCGAAATGAGAATCAAGATTTCCAAAGTTGGAACATCTTGAAGGTGAGAAGGAATTAGAAAATTAAGAGTTTTAATGCACATTCATGTTTTAAAAAATGAACATATATCTCTCCTTTATTTATATTAAAGTAACAACCTTATTGTTATTAATGTTTTGTAGGAACATTTTACTTGCTCCCCAACACCACCCAACAACCGGGGAAATAGTAATGCAGATATGTTGATTGGATAAGAAGTCCCTTTCTTAGGAGTTTATCATAGTACATGCCTATGTATAATACTACGTATATTATGTGTTATTGTTTAACCAATAACATGCCTATATGTTCATTTTAGAGCGTCCTGAAGTCATCAATATTTGCTATTATTGTTGTTGTTTGTTTTACATTTCACATTACATGTCAATGTATAATATATTATGTATCAATGTTCAACTAATAACATGTCTATGTTCCATCTGGCCTACATATGTCTTAGTTCGTCCTCCAATCATTTTATATAATTGCCCCTCTCCCCAATTAAAAATTACATGTATAATATATATTCTGTGTTAATGTGCAATTGGTCAGATGTGATTTAGGCACCCCAAAATTGATTTTGGCATCCATCCTCTCAATTTTAGGGATACCAAAATTATCTTCCTCTACATACCCAAGTTTGTTTTAGTTTATCCTTTACCTAAATCGTTGTATTATTGTTCATTTTACATAATTGCCCCCAGTTGTATGCAAAATTACATAATTACCCCCTAAAATTGGGATTTATCCTAACCCCTATTTGACATTTATCATTCCTCCCCAACAACCTGATTTGCCAACACTTCACCATTGGATACAGGCCTTGTTTGGTGATTAGAGTTTAGAAGTTAGAGTTTAGAGTTTGTGGTTAGATGATTACTTTTTGTTTAGAGGATTTGAATGCTGATTTAAATAGTTGATTGTTTAAAGGTGCTTGGTAACACATAGCTGATTGCTTAGAGTTTTATTGTGTAAAATGACATTTATGGACATTTAAAAATAACTTGTTAGGTTTTAATAGGTTTTAATATGTGGACAAATTAGTCAATTAATATTTCTCTCTCCAAAACTCTGAAGAAAAAGCTGTCTAACCCAGCTTTTTCTAAAGAGAGTTTTGATCAGAGTTTTTGGTACAAAACTCCCTTTTAAACTCTATTTTACCAAACACCTAAATTAGAGTTTTGTTTGGTCAAAACTCTAAATCTCTCAAAAACTCTAAACTCTCATCAAAACACTCTCAACCAAACAAGTCCACAGACTGGCAATAATTTTTTTTTTTTTTACAAGTCTTTATTTTTTTTGCAGGAGGCAATGATTTTTCAAAAGAGCTGAAAAGGGTAAAAACAAACAACTACGAGTACAAGATTATTTTTTTTAGATTTTTACCCTTTTCATCTCTTTTGAAAAATTATTGCATTTCTTTAAAAAACAAAAAAAAAAAACGTCCTTCAAAAAAAAAATAAAAAATCTCGTGCTTGTATTTCCAAGTCAATTGTTTCCTTGAACAATTCAGCAACACTAAAATCAGTTAATTTTTTTTGAAGGGAAAATCAGTTGATTAATTTACCATTATTTACTTTTCAAGAATCGCAAAAAAAAATTCCCCTAAATACAATCCTACAAAGAGACGTGCATAAGAACACTGCTACAGAGATCAAATCATGAGTGGCTATCATCGAGTTCCTCAAGGTAAACCCCATTCAATTTCTTCATCTGGGTATCTTTTATTTCAGTTTTCTTCTTTTACTTTGATTAAATTTTCGTTTTTTTTCTTTTATTTGATTGAATTTAAGTGGTGCTGATTATAACCATGATGAATTGATCATGGTGATGATAATTTCATGAGAATGATGATAAATTTCATGATGATGGTGATGATTTAGGGTATGGAGCACATTATCCACCGCCGTCAGCACCGCCACCGCCTGGGTACCCTACACCAGGAGGGTACCTACCACCTCAACCACCACAAGGGTATAACTATGAAGGATACCCTTCACCACCTCCACCACAAGGGTATGGAGGTTACCCTCATCATCAACATCATGGACATGGTGGTTATCAGGGTTACTTCAATGATGGGTATCCTCCACCACCACCTCCTCCTCAACCTTATCCTCCTACACAAGTTTATCAGTGTGAGCATTACAATCAGCATGATGATGGTTGCTTCTCCTTCTTGAAGGGATGGTATGCTGCTTCTCTCTCTTTTTCTCTTTTTTTTAAGGTTCTTGTTTGTTTGGCACTTTGAATCTATGTTAATATAGTGGATGTGCCACAAATTTGGGGTGTGATGATTGTAGTTTTAGGATTTTGTGATCATTTCCGCTTTAGGTAAAGCGCCAGAACACAAATGGGTCGCACCCATCTCAAACTACTTGTAAGCTCTCCTGAGTCTGGCACCTAGTCCTAAAGCAATCAATGCCTTCTTGTCATTCCGAGTCAATCATTCACACTTTTAGGTCTACAACCTGTTCATGTGAATGTTCCTGCTGATTAGGCAGTCTAGAAATGTTTCATTGATCACCTATGATATTTCCGGAATTATGCTTTAGCTTCAAGTGAGGGACTCCTCTATAGGGGGCCCGAATGCTTAATCAATAAGCAAGTTAATAAGGATTGGATACTAATTGTATGGGGGGTGTCGGGAACGGGGTCGAAAACCAATAAGGATACGGGGAGTCGGGGACTGCAAATGGCAGATCTTAAAATTAATTTTAATGGGTGCGGCCAATTATAATCGTCTCCATTATGGGGACGAACCGGGGTTGGGGACAGCTTCCCATTCAAAGTTCCCATGCTACATAGTTGGGTAATTTGGGAGATGTTGCTATGATTGGATGCATTACTATTCTAGTGTATGTGTTTTAATGAACAACTTAACTTCACAATTCTCAGTGCTGGGAGAAATGATCATGGATCCTGAAAAGAGGTTGTTAGACCTGAAACATTTTTTTCCATCTTGTTAATCCAAGTTTACTAACTTTTCAATGGGATCTCTCTCAGTCGGCAAGCAAGGGTTGTATGGAAAACGTCTCTACTCTTATCCTGTTGAGTTTGGGGAAAAAGCAAGATTCATGATGGCATTCAAGTAACAAGTTTTTCTCTCCCTAAAAAAACAAGTTTTTCTCATGTGTTGAAGCTCTTAGGTGGTAGAAGAAGATATTTAAATCAAAATCTATTGGTTAGTTACGAGAGTATCTAATAATTTGTGATTCAAAACAAAATCTATTAGGTAGTATAGGGCATTTTAGATATTACTCGTATATAATAAGGCAGTTAGTAGAAGCATCAGGATTAGGCAACATTTTCTATATATAGAGCTCATTAGGAAGAAAGAAAATTGTGCTGAGAATTCATGAGAAATTAGCTTAGTTAATAGTTCATAGTTTTGGGAGTGTGTCAAGTCACTCGAATACTTGTCATATGTAGAATGTGCAACTACAACAAGACATTGAAATTATCAAACTACTAAAAGCTAACTCGGTCACAAAATTGATTATTAATATTACGCTAAGAATTAAGTAACAAAAACTCATCAATGGGAAATGGTTTTGACTCTCCCATTCGATTTTTTCTCAAATAAATATGAGGACATATAATTTGGATTTCTCAACTTAAGTACCACAGCTAAAGCATCCCCATTAACAAGGCAGATGAAACCATTTCACGACAAAACATTAATCCATTTACCTAACTGAGAGCCTACATTCTAACTCCATTCTTAATGTAAGATTAGAGGAAGTAGCAAAAGTCTAATGTGGCCACAATAAACAAATACAATTTACTCAAACAAGAAAAAATTTGGGGATCGCTAGTCTCATGGTGATGTAAGCAGGTCAATACAGACATGTCAAATGTGACATAGATGTGTTGCCTGAAAATGCTGGGCTTCTGGAAAATCTGGCTTGCTTATGGAAAAAATTGGAATGCATGTCAACACAGACATGTTTAGTACTTTAGTGTGACATGACCTTGTTGTCTTCATTTTGCCAAATCCTGGACACAGGCCAACTCGGACGTGTCAATATCGACACGGACACAGATGTTCCAAAGTAAGTAACATGCCCGTTTTGCCTCAAGCAGCAATATTTCTCTTCTAAATCATTACAAGTCACAAGGGCCTTTGGGCATGAGACGGTTCAAGTGAGCTCCTTTTTAACATCCTGCAAAATCAAGCAATCAGTAAACATACCCAATCATAACCAAGATTCAAAGAAAACTTACAAATAAACACAAATGGGGTTAGAATGGTGGGTTTTCATTAGAAATTAGCTAAAAGAAAATAAAAAAGATCAACTAAAATGCTACCTAAAGTGGGTTTAAAATCCCACTTATCAAATTCCCCCAAAACAATTAGAAATATTCCCTAACAATTGGGGGATCTCCAGTCCCTTGTTGGCATAAGTAGCTTCTGGAAAATCAGGCTTGCTTCTGAAAAAATCTGGAATGCAGGTCAACATAGACGTGTTTAGTATGACACGTCCTTGTTGTCTTTAGGGTGCCAAATCCTGGACATGGACACAGGTCAATACTGAAGTGTCAATATCGACACCGCTGTGTTGCCTTTCTCAGCTTCGTTCCAACAACTACTACCTTGTTCCTATCTTCAGTTCATTAAGGTGACACGGGCGTTTCAAAAGTAACATGCCCATGTTGCCTTAGGCATCAATATATCTATTCCAAATCGTCACAAGGGCTTTTGGGCATGAGATAGTTCAAGCAAGGCTCCTTGTTAACATTTTGTAAAATCAATAAACACCAAACAGTCAAACACAACCAACCATAACCAAAATTAAAAAAAAAAAAAAACTTACAAATAAACACAATTGGGATTAGAATGGTGGGTTTCATTATAAATTAGCTAAAAAAAAATAGAGAATCTACTAAAATGCTACCTAAAGCGGGTTTGAAAACCTACTCAACCCAAATTTTTTTGGGTGTGTTGAGGTTTAAGTGTGTTTCTGCTGATGTTTTAGCGCCTAATAATTGGCTTGCTTGAATTGGTTGCATTAAATGGATAATATATTTATTATCTATATATATGTTGTTTCTTTTAATTTCCATTTTCAATAAGTAGTTGTCGCTAGTCTTTTTCCTTCTTGTTTTCTCCGCTCCACTACATTCATATTCCTTTCTCCTTGTGGAAGTAAATGTTCATCATCGTAAAGGCTAAACAACAAATATCTTACTTTGTGTCACAATTTTTTGTGTTCTTTTAATGATTTGATGTTCAGTGTAGATAGTATTATATTAAGGATTATTTTAAATAGTTTCTGGAAGAAGATGCTTCTGAATTTTTTTTCAAAGGAAAATTTGTTAAAAACCACCTTATAAAACAAGTTTTTTTTTTTGGTCAAAAACCACCTTTTAAGTATATATATATATATTTTTGTAAAATAACTCCTTAATTTTTTTTTTTTTTTTTTTTTGTAAAGAACCACCTTTGGCCGAATTTCGGGGGGTTCAATTTAAACCCCAAAAAAAACCCAAAATCGAAACCCGAAATTCAGCAAAAGGTAGTTCTTTGCCAAAAAAAAAAAAACTAAAGGGGTGGCTTCTTACAAAAAAACATTTAAAATGTGGTTTTTGAAAAAAAAAAAAAACTTGTTCTATAAGGTGCTTTATGACAAATTTTCCTTTTTTAAATATATAGAGTTTACCTTTGTAAATTTATTTTCTGGGTGAAAATCCACTTTTAATATTACAAAAGGTACAAATTGTTTAATTTTTGCGAGGTTGACCAATTTATGTACATTTATACTTTTGGGAAATTGTCAATGGTATTCCTAAGTTTTTGAGTTTTCTCTTTGGTAGTCATTCATAATTTGAAATCTCAATGATAGCCCTGTGCTCATAGGCTATGAATAAGAATGTAGTATTAATAACTATTTTTCATTATCAACACTTGTTTAAAGGGTTGTTTTATAAACAATTAAGGTTCCATGAATTGGGATGACACAAGTTTTCATTAAAAAAAAATTATATTTCCTTCATCTTTTGTAAAAAGTTTATTTCATTTTGATTTTACATTGAATTAAAGGAAACAAAGTCTTTTTGAAGTAAATTTATGTTACTTTAGATATTAGAGGCCTTAATTAGTTTGAAAACAACCTTTTTATGATCTTTTTGCGTTGGAAAATCGTTACAAATAGTTAATACCACCTTATTAAGCATAGCAAAAAACATAGGGCTGCCATTGAGAATTTCCATATATTTTAACCCACGCTCTCCCGTTTCGCTTCCGTTTTTATCTATCCTATATCTCCATTTTTGTTTCTCTATCCTCGACTGCCTCTTCTTACCTTTACCATTTCTTACCTTTACCATAGTCACATACTTGCATATTCTCTACCAGAGGAGAAATAAGCTTCACTCTTTCTCTCATCTCCTATTCTCTGCCCTGCCCCTCCCCTATATTCTCATTCCAAAATTATCCTATTGGATAAAATGGTGAAGATGCAGCACAAAGATCAATAGGGCTGGAAAATTATGGTACACATACATAAGTAAAAGAATAAAAGCAACATTATACCTGTTTTAGAGATCTGTTGGGACATTAGGCATGTGTTGGGCAGAAATTGAAAGTAGGAGAGTGTTTGGTGCTCTATTTTGTTAGGCAGATATGTGGGAAAAAAAGGGAGATGGAATATTAGGTGGGAAAAAAAGGTGAGGTTGACCTTTAATACAATTGAAGCATTTGTCTCAATAGGAGGAATGACGAAATCTGAAAGGCACTATTGGACCAGTAAACTTTGGCAGGCTTAGTATGCCTATAATGTTGACCAGACAGCCAAAACACCTTCTCTTAATGCACACAATTATTAAATGCTTTCTGCCTACAGTTATATAGTGAAATCAGACAAATTTTGAAAGTTGAATACAAAGGTCCCACAGTAACCAACCCCATGACCTTACTTTGCAGCTCTTATGGTTTGATAGGTGTTTATGCCTGTAACAGATTCCTATACTGTGGGGTTCTAGATCCTTAACTCAAGGAATCTCTGTTTCTCCAAACACTACCATAGAATTGGCGGCAATCTCACTTCCCTAACTTCTAATTGTCCACACTCCACACTATATGACTGGCTTTTATAGTTTTTACCCTTTGGTATACTTCCCATCTACCAAAATATGGTATTTGACTTCGGTGTTCTTTCTCATTGGCTTTCAAGTTTCAAGCCTCATAAGCATGTTAGATGAGCAAGAACTACGGTTAAAGTGCTTTGCCCTTTTCTGTTGGTTGCAAATGTTGATGCTATTGCTGAGGAGTTATTTTTTAATGTTTGCCCGGTTGTAGGTCTATCCAGCCAAGATTTTTTCCTCTCTCCATCAGAAGCTAGTATTGCTGCTTGTACTTGCACCAATCTGCTAGTATCATTCTATCTAGGGTTCAAATACTCCCACTTCAATTTGAATGTGGGGCTAGAGAACACTTAAAAAGCAGTTTACATGTGGTATGCAAATCTACACTGGTGACTACTGACTAGCAATGTGGGCATCAACCCTTTCTTAATGCCCTATCCGCCTTTGTTGCTGCACCAAAATTATATTTTAAGAACCTTACATATCTTTTAAGTTTATTTTTTTAACATTTCAGTAGTTCATTTTTGTTGGGCTTTAAAAGTATTGTCATGGCCATAAGATGAGTGTGGGATTGTGGGCATACAAGAAAGGATAGAATTAAGGAATGAGGTTATGAAGATAAAGTTAGGGGTTACTTCCATAGAATGAGGGAGAATAAAACAATGAGAGTATAACGCACGGTTAAGGAGGCTTGAAGAGTGGCAAAGAGGAGACAAGGTGGGGAGGAAAACCAAAGCAAACATGGAGGAGGTTGGTTGAGAATGACATGGGGTTGTTGGAATTGGAGGAAACTTTAGTGGCAGATAGGGAAGATTGGAAGAGTGGGATATATGTGGATGACTTTCGTGACTTGTATATTTGATTCATGTCTAGTCAACCCTAAAATTTTTGAGATTGTTGTTGTACTTCACTTTTGTATGGAGCTGCAGTTGCACCTATGAATCAAACTTGGTCCATAAAGTTGGTGCTGTGGTTTCAACTTGTACCAATAGAGTTGAATTGAATTACTGAACTTCCTAAAACGATATAGTTGAATTGGATTGCAATGTATGAATTAACTTCATAGAGTCAAGTAAAGGAGAAAAGAATTGTGTTGTATGAGACGAGAGTTCTGGCCTTTTCCCTAGCAGTGCAGCTTATGCTTGTGACATAGAAAATTAGTATCACGTAATTTTGTTTGACATCGCAGAACAGCTTCCCTGTTATACAAATTAACAGGTTTTTCCAATTCATGATCTTATAGATGTAGAGTGCAAAATATCATTTTCTTATTAATCGTTATATTTTTCTCCGATTTAACTCATGATATATACCGATACACGCTACTGAATTTCCTGTTATCTGCAGCTTGGCTGCACTCTGTTGCTGCTGTGTGCTGGAAGAATGCTGCTTCTAGTAGCCTTTCTATCCTGGCTGTTCCAAGTTAACTATAAAGATGTCTCTCCGTTGAAGTCGTGCAATTATGGGCATCTTCATCTCTGAAGTCTGAATCTTGAGCATCTCTGGTGCCACATCTGATGTCTTTACTATTGTGAACATAACAATTTTAGTACAGGGATCAGTATTTGTAAAATTGTGTGAATTGAAGCTGAAAGTTTGTAATTAGATCCCGACATCTATGTGAAATTTCTTGATAATTGCTGCGACGGAGTGTCCTACATTGTGCTACACCATTTATGGAATAGGTATATGCATGATTTATTATACTTATGAGATTCATACATTACAGATGCCTTTTGAGTTATGACATATCCTGTATATTATATACCCTGATTTATTTATCTCGAAATACAACAGTATGTGTGGCAAGATAGTTTACTAGAATACTAAACGTTGCACAAAATTTCTGGTGAAAATTTGAAACTGTCCTATACTTAATAAAAGAAACATTGCCACAGCAATCCTAACCGCTCTAACCACCACCACCACCACAACCACCCATCACAAATCCTAACTAAAGCCCCGGCCCTTATTTAGCCAAGGTGTCTGAAACAGAAGCAGCACTCATGGGCCAAGCATCTGAACTGAATTAGACGCCAAACCATGGCAAATACATCTGAATAAGAATGTGCCATGGCTCAGACTTGTATTTCAGACGTTGTGATAAAAAAAAAAAAGGCCCTTCATGACCTCAGTGGTTGTCACCTCCACCATTTGTGATAGGTGGCTGTGGTGGTGGTGGTGTCCGGGTGGTCAGAATTATTGTAGTAATTTTTTTCCAGTATGGCAATTTGGGAATTTAGTTCAAAATTTTGGGCGATGCTAAGTAATTTTGGGACAACAAACAATCAGCTAGACTTGAAAGATTAAAGTAAACTAAGTTTGATAAGCATCATTTGAACCAGTAATCAAGGATACTCAAACCATATTCACTTGTCATCTTCAATTAAAACTCAAAAGGCATACCTTACCACTGTACGAAAGTGAAAGAATGCATGAACATAACCCTATTTAGGGTTAGCATTCTTTTTTTTTTTTTTTTTTTTTATCATTGCTTGAAAGTCCCTTGCTAGTTGCCAAAGTATTAATTAAATGAAAGATAAAGCTGTGGATGTCAATTGTGGTTTTACATCAAACGAGCCACTATTGTCATTGGAATTGAGGGGGTTACATAATTTAACCACTAATCACTTGTTTAGTGGCTTCATACCCTTGTTCTCTATTAGTTATCTTTGGTACTCAATCTGTAACTAATTTTATTTACAACAAACTGTTTTGCACGTTTTTTTGAGGAATAAAGTTAAGGATATAAACAGGCAAATTAATTTTTAAAAAATTAACACCGGCTACTTTTAATCGCTCCCTTGTGTTTAAATTATGTTAATTAATTTGTATATTTATCTCGTGCAAAACAGTTTGTTACAAGTAAAAAAAAAATAGGAAGAAACAAATTGTATAAAATTGTTTTAAAAAAAATTGATACTAAGGAAGCAGATTGGATATTATATGGAGCTCTAATAAGTAGGAACTAGGGAGTATATACATGAGTATTAGAAATGGATTATCATGCTAGGTTCGAGTTTAATATAACTAGCTCAACTGAAGTCGATATTTTACACCCTTCGTAACATAATAATGGCAACAATTGAATATTTTATTTTTCACAAATATTATCAAATGTTTGACATTATTATATTACGCATTAAGTATTCAAGATCATCATTTAAGACAGTTGTAAGAATCAAACCCGAATCATCCTCATTTAAGATAATCTATTGCCACAAAAGATCATGTATGATATCATTCATATTTCATAGTAAAGTTTGCATCATACAAAACTATCAACTTTTTTTTTAATAATGAGTGCGTTCATACAAGTTTGCATTATATAATATAAAACTAAGATGGCTGATCACCAAGAATAGCCCCATTTTCTGGGTGAAACCATCTACCTAACAACTTAACAGGCAATTTCTGGGAGAATCCATCTTCACTGCATCATGCTAAACTCTGAGCAATAATCCACAATGTAAACCAGAAAAATATTTGGCTTTCCATCAAATTGGGGAAAGTAATTCTCCATAATTCTACATGTCCATTAACCAGTTTTCCTAGATAAAAAAAGAGTACAACAACATCATCTTGATATTAATAAGCAGTAAAAAAAACAAGCATACAAACTATAATGTCCATACGAACTCGGGTGCATCTTTCCTCGGGCCGGCTAAAGTTCGATATAGGTACATCTTCTCTACTTTCTGCCGGTCATCATCGACATTGAAATCCCCTTGCTCGTTTTCGTCGATTATCTCGACGTTTAGCTGCGGCATTTTCCTCGCTAGCAACTTGCAAGCCCCTAGGGTCACTTCGCACGAAGACATCCAAAGGGATCGCATTGTTGCATACTTCCCTATGCCCGTTAGAAGTGCCAAATTCCCAAACGGGCAATCCCTAATTTCTAACTTCCGGAGCTTCTTGCACCCGTTCAACACGTTAATCATCGCCTCGTCGCTATCCCCGGCAAATGCGACCGAAAGCATCTCGAGTTGCTTCGCGTACATCCCGATGTAGAGGAACACCTTGTCGGTTAGGAGCCCCGAAATGGATAACCGCCTCAGTTGCTTGCACGACCGAACAATCGCCCCGAAACCCTCGTCTAAAGGTTCCCCGGTGTTCGGGTCAGGCTTTATTGGGTCTAGTATACATAACCTAAATCGGGTGAAGTTTGGGCAGTTCTTTGCCACTGTTATTAGCCCGGCGTTGGTCATCTGCTGACAAAAGTAGAGGACCGAATTAAGCTTCGGGCAGCCGCTAGATATGGCAACGAGCCCTTCTTCGGTTACAGCAGCAGCATCCCCAGGAGCATATGGATCAGAAGGAAAAACTCTAAGCTCTTCCAATTCTTTACATGTATCTGCTACAATAGCTAGTCCCTTGTCTCCAATACAGTCTAATATCTGCAATAAACAAACATGTTAAAAATTAGGTTAGGAAAAGTAATTCTCTTTTACCTGTAAATGATGGAAAACAAGGAAAATGAAAGGGAAACTAAACTATGGAAATGGTTTTTTTTTCCTCCTAGGGAAATAGTTTTACACTGTTTTGCAAACCGAAAAATTGAAAATTGAGGAAAATAGTTTAGCTAATAATGTTTTCTGCCCCGCCCTTAGACAGAGACAATTAAAGACAACGGGTTAAGCGAGAAACCACGCAAAAGTTACAAACTTGGCTAAGAAAAGTAAACAAACAAATTTCGCTCTAGAAAATTAGTTTTCTGCAAACAAGTTCAAACCAAGCGTGCAAAATTTACAAAAACGGATAAGAAAACATACCCAAAGTCGTTGGAGTTTCTTGCAATGAAGAATTAGCTGGGTAAGCTCAAACCCACAAATTCCAGGAGCATAACTGAGGTTCAAAGTAGTGAGGTTCGAGCAAAGTGGATAAACAGCAGGAAGGCAGCGAGCAGCAACCTCCAAGAATCCCGATAAGCTTCTAATCGACTCACACTTAGAAACAGCATTCTTCAGGTTATTAAAGGTCTCGGATTTCGGGTCATGGATGAAAGATCCGGTGCCCAGGTCAGTAAGTTTAGGTGCCTTCAACAGAATCTTCTGAAGTATTTCAAAAGGAACAGCTCGGTTTAGCCTGAGACTTTTTAGATTTGGACTACGGTTTACCAGCCTCTCGAGGGCTGCTAAGTTCACTTCACCCTTGAGGCATGCGAAATTGAGGGACACGAGCGAAGTGCAATTCTCGGAAAAGCAACTTAGCCAATGTCCCTTCCGATCATCTACCTCGTTTTCTTGCAAGTCCAACTCTCTCAAGTACCTACAACAATGAATGACACGTCAGCATAGGGGGAAAAACCTGTTTTGCTCATGAGCCATCGGATAGATAAGCAAATTAGATATAACATTGTAACTATCTTTCCGTCAAATTTACCCTCCGATCCCCTAAACATTTCCTTCCATATGATCGGCGGAAAACAACTACTGACACGAGCAAAGGAAAATGATATGTATAACTAGACGACCTAATTTTGTTTCATATCTCCTAAATTCTTCACTTTCATTTTCAAAAGAAAAAACAGGATTTGTAAATAAAAAAGTAATAACCTTGCTATTTCCTACAAGGATTATCAATTGATATTTCTCTGAGATGAAACTTCATTGCAATGAAGAAGTGCAACAAATTAGATATAACTAAATTACAACAATACCCCCAAAACCCCGGCTGTTTCCCCGTAAAATAACTCAGCTTACAACACGCAATCGTGGAAGATCGAAATCATCCCACATTAGCTTGGTGAATGCCCACCTTTTCCTTTTGGTATTATCATCCAATTTCCACTTATAATAATAAACATTTGTTTGTTTGAGCAATTGTCTATTCCCTATTTCGAAGCCTTCGCCAATCGCCACATAGAATCTCAAATAATTCATTCATTACTCAAAAATCCATATACAAGTATTGAAACAAGAGAAACAGAAACCCTAGTATGGAGTAACATCCAGGAAAAGTAGCAGTAACTTGCAATTTAGTAAAGTATAGAGGTATATTCGATCTAAACAAACAAGAATACAAAATACCAATCAAAAGCTACAACTTTACTCCCAGCTAGAATGTCCCACTCCATTAGATTACCTCACCAGAAAAAAAAAAAAAAAAAAGGTCTTCAATTTGATTCCAAAAGTTACTTTCAGCATCCAACAACCAATTTTTTTAAAATGAAATAATCATATGCTCTTAATTGCAAAATGAACTAATTAGTATAGTAATACCAAGATTCCAAATTAACAAAACTAATCAATATGAAGAACATACTAGGGTATTACCTTTTTCACTGATAATAACTGATATCAAAAGTCAAACTTCAAATTTTCTTCTAATACTATTAGATCTTTATTTCCTGATTTGCCCTTTCATTTAAATCACTCCCCACCAACCCCAAAATCACCAATTTTCTAGCTTTTTCACTCAGATTCTACTTGAAAACAAAAAAGCTTTAATCTTTAACCCCCAATTTCAAACATACATCTCAATCATGCAATTACACATCTAAACACATTCTTAAAGAATCAAAATGCATACTTTTCACACATTACTAAAAGTCTAAAACCCAGAAAGCTTCAATCTTGACTTTATTATACACAGTAACTTACAAGTTACAACCCCAGAAAAGAAAAAAGAAAGAAAAAAAAGTACCTGCAATTGGAGGCAACAGCAGCAAGACCATCAGTAGTGAACCCTTCACAACTAACCAAAATCAAAGACTTGAAATTTAGAAAAGATTTGGATAAAAGCTCAAGACTTTCATCAGTAACAACCATTCTCTTCAACTTGAGCTCTTCAAAAGAAGGACACCCTTTAGCAAGAGCTTCAATCCAAGGGTAAACATAAGCACCCCAATCATAAGGCACCAAATTAAAATCTGCAAAATGGGGTTTTCCTTTAAGTGTAAGTGCCCTTAATCTTGGAAACCTCTGTATCAATCTTTCTGGACTAATTGCATAACAGTTCCCTATAAACACTCTAGATCTGCTTTCTCTCTCTACTTTGAACCATGTTTTACACACCAATGATACTGAGTTCCTATCTTGGTTTGCTCTTACAAAGTCAAATATGTGCTCTAACACTTCTTCTGGGAAATAATTCATCATCACCCCCACAAAAAAAAATAGTTCTAAAAATAAGAAAAATCAAACCAGAAACAGATCTACTACTTCAAATATCCAGGGGAGAAATTTTTTTTGCTTTTTTTTGGATTAAAAAGTGAATTATGAGGTCATAATCATTCTTGCAAATCAAAAGGTGATGATTGCAGGAATTAAAAGGATTAACTACACAGATCTAATAATCCTACAAAATGGGAGAAAAAAAAATGACCCCAAAAAAAATATCCCTAAAAAAAACTCCTACACATATAGGAGAAAAAACAGAGATGTAAATAAATAAAAACAGAGCAAAATGATTTATAACTTTCTCTCTCTCTCAAATTTCTCTCTCTACTGTGTGAGAGCAAAAGAAGGGATGAGAGAAGCAGAGAGTTAGAGAAAACAAGGAAGGAGACGAAGGGGGAATGTTAACCATTGTTGGAACATTAACCATGGTTAATAAAACCTTTAACCATGGTTTGAAAATGATCTAACGGTAGAGCGTGGAGGGCGTGGAAATTGGAGAGAGAATCTTGACCGTTGAGATTAGTAAAGTCCAAATGCCATAACATGCATGTGTCCTTATCACTTACTTCGATGACCGAGCTCTCTCTGCAAAAATCAAAATTATACAAAAGTACATATTTCTGTAATTACCCCTACTAATGTTATGAAATTACGATATTACTAAAGGGTACTCCCTCCGTCCCTTAAAGATTGCCCCATATTGACTTTTGCTACTGTTCATTTGGTAATTTTGACTCCCTATAATTTTATACATGTAAGGAAAAATATAATCAAATGGGATCTCGTTTGATTCGGCTCAATGTGTATTTTTTTAATATGTAATGCTTATAATTTTTTATTATACGTATCTTAAGATATTTTCATTTAAATATGTGTCTCGGGAAATGAGAAAAAGTAAATGGGGCAATCTTTTAGCAACAGAGGGAGTATGTTTTACTGTATGAAGGGTAGTTTAGGAATTGTGGTTTACGATGTAACCCTGGCCATGTGAGGGGCATCTTTGGGGCCCACAGTCTTTTGTTTACGCCTATCAGTGCTGAGAAAGCGAGTGTGGGGGATATTATTATTATAATTACTGTTGTAATTATTATTTTTTATACCGCTTTTTTTTTTATTTGTAAATAATAATTTTTTGAAAGAAAAAAAATGTGAAATAAAAAAGTCTTGAGTTTTTTTTTTTTTTTGTACCCACCCAATTCATCCTTTTGGGCTAATCTGGATTCGGAACGTGTCCCGATTTTAAACTCCTCTCAACGTGCTTGTGGGGATCGAACCGTGGTTCTCTCTAGCAAGTCTAGCCCCTGACACAACTAAACCAAGACAACGTTTTAGTAAAAAAAATTGAGTTTAATAGTATTGATAAAGACATGATTTTGATATGATACCCTGTAAGTAGTTTTGTCAGTGAAAATTTTTCTTTCACTACAGTGATTTTACTTACAATTATTATTATCATTCAAAATTGAGTAATTAAAAATAATAAAGAAATAAATAAAAAAAAAAAAGGGGAGGAGTAATGTAGTAATAATTAAATTAGGGTTATATGTGATGATGAGCTAGGACTGAGGCATCATTGGCTACTTTAATAATTTGGAATTTCGAGTAAGAAAAAGTAAGAAGGAATGATTTGGACAAATCTATGACTTTGCTTCTAATTACGTCTCATTCTATACTTGTTTTTTTTTTTTTGCTTTATTATTTATTGAACTTAATTATACTTAATTTTTATATTTATACCATACCTCCTCCTCTTTATTATTTACACAAACGTCAAACATTACCAAATCAAAAATCTTTCAATTGTAAAAGCATAACCTAATAACCTACTTTTTCTTCCCACACTTTCTTATGAATCTTCTCAATTTTAAAAACATAACCTAACCTTCATTTCTATTTATTAGCAATAAAAATACTTTTGTGTTTTTTTTTTAAACTTTTTAAATGTAAAATGAATTTGTGAGTATTAAATAAAAGACAGAAATTGAGGAAGTGGTATAGACTATAGAGCAAGTGGTGTTTACGGACTTTACGTCCATCTTTCATTCTAGAGTTGTAGGGTTCAACTCTCACCCCGTGTTTGAGGATCTTCCCTCTCAAATGCAGCGGTTATTGCGTCATACGGTGTAGTAACTCATCACTAGTTAATTTAATGAGCTGGTGGATTTACTTACCATATTTAAAAAATAATTAATTGACAAAAATTAAATATATGCATGTAATGAGAACAGAGATATATATACAAATAATTGCATTCTAAGAAGGACAGTTTTGTTACATATAATTTGAAGTTTTATTTAATTAAATGTTGTACATAAAATGAAATGAATGAAGTATTTTGAGACATTGTACAAGAAAAGACTTCCAAACTACTTTTTGGTATGAGGTGCCTAGATCAATTTTTCATGTGAAAAAAGTCAATTTTTTTAATAAGTTTATCATTTTTATTGCTTCTAATTTAACCTATAATTATCAGTAGATGGACAAATTCATGAAAAGATTTCGGTGGGTCTTTTCGTGAGATTATATTGGATTGGATTAAATTAAAATGGATTAGAATAGATTAAATAGGATAACTTTAAATATTAATATTTTATTAGGAAAGTACATATCAAAACAAATTAAAAGAGATCTCACATGAATTTAGAATATATTGAAGGGGTGAGAATAGATTGGAATGATTGAGTTGGACTTGATTAGAATGGATTGAATTAAGATTATAAACCTGTGAACTAGGATGCATGGGTACTTCAATTAGGTAGTCGTACCGGTGTCGGATACCGATACGATACCGATACTTCACAGATACGCGATACTTTACTCTAATTTCCTTACTATATTTTAAAAAAATTAATTTATCTTAATTTAGTCATTTTTTCGCTTTTCATTATTCTTTAAAAATGGTTTTATCATTCTACTTGATTATTTGCGTTTTTACAAATATAATTTCAAGATACATTGAATATTTCCCTAAAATTTCATATTTTTATATATTTTATGTATTACTTTCTTATTCGTACCCGTATCCTTATTTTTAAAAATGACGTATTACGTACCCGTATTGTACCCGTTCTCGAATCTGTGCTCGTATCGATGCAACCTAGCCTGTGAAAAGAACATGGACTTGGGTTAAATTAAGGGAAATGTTAAATGTCGTCCTAGAATTACTTAGTATCACCCCAATTTTTTAATGAAAAGATGACATTGCCCTTGACTTAAAACAACACCACAACAATCTTGATTACTAGGACAACAACGACATAAACCAAGCCACTAGACCAAGATCATGGTGGATATATAAAAAAAATAGGGAGTTTGGGTTAGATGCCCCAACCATGGTTGGGGCATCTAGTCCAACACCTAGACCATAGTTGAAGTGTCTAACCTTGACCATAATTGTGGTGGTGGTGGTGGTGTGGTAGTCTAGTGGCGTGGTTTTCAGGGTTGTTGTTTAAGTAATAATCGGGTTTGTTGTGGTGTTGTTTTAAATCAAAAAAATGTCGTCCTTTTATTAAAAAGTTGGCCAATAAATAGTCATTTTGAGGTAAGTTTAGCTTTCCACTAAATCAAATGCAAATAAGTAGGTTAACTCAATGTATTAACTTTTTCATGGATTAGATTGAGTTGGATTGGATTGAGTAGGAATACTACGTAGATTAAACGAATTAGATTAAATTAAATTTGGATTATAAACACGTGAAGAGAACATGGCCTTGTGTTAAATTAAGGGAATTGATAAAACAACACCCCAAAATTACTTAGTATCACCCTAATTTTTTAATGAAAGGATGACATTGCCCTTGTCTTAAAACAACACCACAAATATCCCGATTACTTATACACCGGCCTTGGAAAACCACACCACCAGACCACCACCACCACCACGATCATGCTAGGAGAAAAACGATTAGGGGCGTTTGGGTTAGACACTTCAATCATGGTTGGGGCGGTATATGCTCAAGACACACCGACCATGAACAAAGCGTCTAACCTAGACGCCCCGCAAAAAAAAAAAAAATTTGACCACCATAATCATCGTGGTGGCGTAGTGGTGGTGGTCTGGTGGCATGGTCATTTTGGGGATGTGGTTTAAATAAGCGGGATTGTTGTGGTGTTGTTTTAAGTTAAGAGCAATGTCACTCTTTCATCCGTAAATTGGGATGATAAATATTCATTTTGGAGTAAAATGTTTAGCGTTCCACTAAATTAAATGCAAATAAGCAAACTCAATGTTTTAGCTTTTTCATTAAAAATGTTGATTTTGATGTCTATATCTCTTCTTTCTCCCTTCTTTATTTCCTTTAAACATTGTAAAATCTAGGTGAGCCAGTGATATCCACACACTTATTTTGATATTCGCACACTAATTTTAACGAAAACATTAACATATCATTGAAATTTGGAGGTGTGTGGTTATTAAATCAAAGGGTGTAAATTTTCCATCTAGGTGTATCAAGTTTTTTTGGCCGATGGTATGCTCCTCTTTGCCTTAATTTATATTTTTACTTATGTCTACTATTAAAAAAAAAAAAAAAAAAAAAAAACTTATTCCTATAAAATTTTATCTCTCTCTTTGTGAGAATTTGGGGCTTTTCAGCGTTATTGGAAGAATTAATTTGTACAATTCTAGATCTACAATCAATTTGATCTAATAAGTTAGAATAATGTACTAAAGTTTAGCAAGTTAAATCAGATTTCATAAGTTTAATCAGGTTTAATATGTTCAATCAAGTATAATAATTTGCAAATTTTATTTATTTATATTTTGACAATTATTTATTTTGATAATATACAAAATATTCTTAACTATGGAAATAATATTTTTACGGTTCTAATACTAATTAAAAGTAAATAAAATATCCTTGAATTATTATGGTTACATTAGTAGTAAAAGATGAAAAAAATTATTCATATATAACTAGTTATATTAGTGAGTAAAAATATTAGTGAATAATTAATTAGTTATATTAATTAATAATATGTTCTAGAAAATACTAGAAAAAATTATTTAAAACAGTCCCAACTATTTCTGGTTTTCCAGTACCAACTGTTGATTATCTCATGATAATCCCAACTTTAATAGATATTTTACAAAAATAGTCTAAACTATAATATTTCTTTTAATATCATGTTTAAATTAGGATTGTTTTTAGAAGAAAGTCAATAGTTGGAACTGTTTTTATAATATACCAAAACACCCCCAAAAGTTATGATAGTTATGAGATAATCAATAGTTGAAACTGTTTTTGGGATGACCAACAAAAGTTAAGACTGTTTTTATCAAGTATTTTCAAAATAATGTTGGATAATTAGTGATATTATTCTACTAATATATCCTTCAATTATATTTTACCCATCTGCATTTTTTATTTTACAAATAAATTCACCTCTACCTTTAAAAAAAATCTTTAACAATTTTATATTTTTTTTTGGAAAATATTATGGCTAATTGTAAGAGCTTACATTTTGGGAGAAGAAAACAAATAATATACCAATATTATAGTATTACTGAATTATAATTAATCACAATCAAGTAGGATAGGGTTAGTCCACTATTATTAATTTGACTTAATATCCATAATAATTATTTAAAAAATAGGATGTCTCTAAGTTATACCCTTCTGTTTTTGCGTTTTTTGTTTTTGTGTTTTTAAATTATACCTTATTGAATATTTCTAAGTCGTGCATTTTATAGTTAATATATACTAACTCCGTTTTTTTAGTTTACTCAGTTTGACTTTTGCACTGTTTACAAAGTATACTTTGACTACCGTTTGTGATTTATACATAAGAAAAAACATAGTCATGTGGGGGTCTCGTTGGATTCGTTTCAACATGTTGTTTTTAATATCTAGTTTTTCTAATTTTTTACAAACACACAATTAAATATTATTAATCTTTAAAGTTTTGTCTCGACAAGTGTGAAAAGTGAAATGAGTAAATTAAAAAAACGGAGGGAGTACTAATTAAGTTAATGAATTCACTAGTTTATCTTAATTTAACCTACTAAGTGTATCTTGGCTAAAAAAATCAATTAAAAATTAACTTATGTCAAAAGTAACCAACATTTTAATTGAAAATTAATTGTTAAAAGACACAACTTAGAAAATTAATTGTTAAAAGACACACCTTAGAAAATTAGGTGAGTTTATGGGTACAGTTTGAAATTTTGAAAATACCCCAAACTAAAAACCTCATCGTTAAAACTTAGAAAATGTAACACCCTGAAATTTCCCTACTTGAAAACTTTAAACACTATTTAAAATTATGACATAAAATATATTTGAAAGGAAATTTCCAAAGCATTTCCGCCACGTGTGAAAACGTTTCGGCTTATTCAGAATTTTGCAGCGGAAAAACTTTAACAATTATTTAAACCAAATAAATTAAATGAAATACATTTTAAAACAAGCTCAAATACAATAATCGTAAACTCTCTCTTCACACCAATCCCAAGACCATGCGTATGCTGAAATCTTGAACTTCACATCATCAAGTTAACCTGTGTAGTTCTGCTCCCCAATAATACAAGTGTATAAATTGGTTCATCACAGGGTCATTAAGGCGAGGGCCATGACCAAAGAAAACACATACAAAAGCACGTAATCAGCAAAAGCTGAGTACATATATACAACAAGATATGTACATATAATATAAAACATTAAACGATGCAAGTGATAACCTGCTATACACTATACGACCAATTCCCATACATTCCTAGATTCTACCAGATTATAAGGAGGTTTGGATTCAACATCGAACGGGTTTCCAAAGATAAGTAACCATGCCCACCAGAGCCCCACTCGGTTGCAAGTCGAGTGGTAAAAACCGTGTCACTAGGTGACGGGATCCCAGGACAAAAATAATAAAAATAAACAAGGGTGAACAACGTCTTGTACCCCTCGTAGGAAGCTATTTAGCTTCCCCCATATGTTCATACTCAAGGTGTATACGTTCCAAGAGTTTTGGTGTGAATCCTCTTTCGCTTTACGTGGTTTACAGTATTGGGAAAAATCTGATTTAATTTAATTTTCCCTAAAACCTATGACATAAACCATCACACTCGAAATTACACCATTGCAGGTTTATTTATCTTTTTATTTAGCGATCACATAATTACCCAATCCTTTAATGCCCATGGCCTCACACAATGGTAGTAAAATAATAAAGGTTCGTAATTGAACTCATATTCCAAACTGTGATAAAATACCCAATCCAGGACAACATGCTATAACAATATATATATTTCCTTTCCGTAATCACAGATATAACATACAATCAGTCATCACAGTTCAAATCATGCCCTAGACATGTTAGGGCATACAGACAGCTTACTGAGTACATACATACCTGGTATAGTATACTCTATTAGCCACAGTTAACTGAATTCCCTGAATTCAAAGTCTCCTACAATAAAATATGGGACTAATTAATTCCCTTGAACATATAAACTATCCTAAGTATATATTACAAAATTCCAGTCTCTAAATAATTCCAAAAATCATTTCCGACTCCTTCATTTAATTTAAAATTCCGAAATTGTGTCCTCTAATTAAAATACCAAGTCGACAATTAAATAAATAAATAAAATATTGAGTAAGCGTGATTAATCAAAAATTCAGCCCCGATAAAACATTTAAAACCCTTCCGAAACGTCCCGAAAATTAATTTTTAAAGTTCTATCAACACCCGATATGTTCCTAACACTACCGAAAATCCTTATTCGCAACTAACAATTAAAATATTTGAAACCATATTATTTTTACAAAAATCACAGCAATATTAAAATAAAATAAAACTCATAAAATCAACACTTTAAGCCCTACAACAAAATATTTTCGTATAAAAATTGTCTAACACAACTCTAGCGTAAAAATATCAAAAATAACCTACTTAAACATTTTTCACAAAAATTCCAGCATAATAAAATCTGTTTAAACATTATTAAAACATCATAAACTCATTTTTCAAACTCAAAAATCATTATAAATCAAACCTTATTACATATGAATCAAGTTTTATACATAAATTCCCAAAATACCAAAATGTGACATGTTTATACAAAGTCCAACAAAAATATTTAAAATCTGAAATTTATTCTTAATTACCCATAAAATCAGAATTTTATACATTATAACATGTTTAAATCCAAAATCAAAACTTAAAAGATTATACATAAAACTTTAGTAATTAGACTAATTAATCAGGAATAAAAAGAAAGAAGAAAGAAAGTTTTTTTTTTTTTTAAATATACCGCAGCACAGCAGAGGGGTAGGCGCGGCGGTCGTGCAGCGGTGGCAGTCGGCGACGGGATCCAGGCAGAGGCGGCGGCAGTCGGACGTTGGTGGTCTCCGACGGTGGTGCGTTGAATGCTGTTGCTGTTGTTGGTTCACGAAGGAGTGAACACTATAGAATTTTTTTTAAATATATTTTTTTTTTCCCCTCTTCTTTGAGGCTACGTGAGAGGGGGAGGAAGGATAGTGAGTGATTTTATTTATTTATTTTTTTCCTCTTTCTCATTTAGGGTTATGACCTATTTTGGTTTACACTAGAGTATTTATACAGTTTGGGTCTAATTTGAGTTTTTTACCGGGTTGGGCTTGCGACAATACGAATAAATACTTTTACCCTTTTTCAAACCGGAATATTCTTTTTTTATAAACGACGCCCAATATACATAATGAAAACCATTGATATTATTTCCAAATATGATTTTATAAAATTCCTTTATAAATGTGCATAAGTTATTTAAATACCCAATAAATAATATTTTGTAAATATTGACTTTAAACCATTTTGTTAATCCTAATTCGTAAGCATATAAAATATTCTTTTAGGCGTATAAAATACGTGTATGGGTTATAAAATACGTATAAAAATACATGTATAAATGTACAAAAATACGGGGTATTACAGAAAATTTCAAAAATATATTAGGCAAATATTATTCAACAATTAGGGTGTGTTCTCTTCACCTTAAAAAATAATTTTCAGTTGAGATAAATTCGGATTATGTCTAAACAGGTGTAATAATTTTAATAAGGTTTAATGAGAAATTTATATTTCAGAATTGTAGAGAAAAATAGATGAGGTAATAGAGATCAGATGAGAGGGATAAGATGGAAGTTGTTTTCCTACTTTCATCAAATGAAACAGGGACTATTTATAGGCGTGCGTGGGGTGGGGCTACGTAGGTTCGCAATAGGCTTCTTACCTACGCAGAATAGAACCTGCGTGGGCACACAGGGGACTGTGTGGGCACACAAACCTCTGCGTGGGGTGCAACTTGTGCATACTTCCAACTTTGAAAGGTTGTAACTCCTTGTTACTTATCGGATTTTAGTGTATGATGTATCATTGGAAAGATCTTGAAGTCTAATTTTCAAAGAAATTGAAATCACATCAATCTAACTTTATAAGTGAAATGGTATGAGTAAAATAGTAAGTGGGGGCATTTTTAAGCTCAAAAGATATCTTTCGACAAACGAATAACTCATGCGATACTTAAGGCAATTACAACTCGGGATTAGACCTATTCTAACGTGGTATGATTTATCATATATTGGTCTATGGTGAAGGACAAATGTAGGTATCTATAGTTTGAGCTTATTAAGTCTATTTGAAATTTATTGGACCTAATTATCCCTGATAATAGAAAAAATCAAACCTTAATTATCACACCTAATTAGACATGAATACCTGATCAAATCTCATTGAATATCTTACACTACATCTGAACTTATATGAAGTATTACAAATTAAACTTAGGATGCGTTCTCTTCAACTTCTTAGACCTGAACTTATCTGAACTTATTAAACTCGATTGTAACTTATTGAACTTATGTGACCTGATTTGCTCTGATTATAAAAACAGTACAATTGGACTTTATCACACTTGGTTGGACCTGATCAAACCTTGTTGAACTTATTACACATGATCAAACCTAATCTGAACTTTTTTCAACTTACTAAACTTATTACAAATTTAGAACTAAAACTTAATTCTTAAGTTGAACAGAACAACCCTTTTTTTAAGTTGAAGAGAACACACCCTTTTTTAGGGTAAAAAAATGTACCCTAAGTTTCAATCAAATTTAATAAGTTCTGATAAATCATCAAATTAGATAAGTTTAGTTTATACAAGTTCAGATCTAATAACTTGAAAAAAAATCACCCTTAATAAATTTTGTTAAGATATAATTAGGTCCAATAAGTCACAATCAATGTTTAATAAGTTCAATCAGGTCAATAAATTTCAAAAAGCTATAACCAAGACTATAAGCTAAGTTTCAATCAAGTTTGATAACTTCAAATAAATTCAGTTTAGATGAATGGCGAACCTATGTTTCAAAAACTAGGGGTACGAAATACGAAGTCGGACATTAATGAAACACGAAAATTTTAAAAAAACAATTATGTATAAAAAATAGTGGAAAACACTGATTTGGTCCGATAGAGAGAAACAAAGATTAGGAAAAATAAGTACAGATAAGGCAAATCAGACAATAAGTTCGGATCAAATAGATTAAGAAAAAAATAAGTTCAGATAAGAAAAAATTCGTCGAACCAAACATAGCCCTGATTACATCAAACTTTATCCCTGCTACCAAATTTGATTTGATGAAGCGTTATTCAATTCACCACCATAATAAAATAAGTTTCAATTCAGATAAGTTTAGATAAGTTCAGATAAGGTGTAATACGGTGTAATAAGTACAATAAAGTTTGATCAGATCCAATCAAGTGTGTGATAATTGGATTTTATATGTTGTTTCCCCATCCATTTTTTCATGTTTTAATTTAAATGAGATTTTTGCACTAGCAACGCTCATTAAAATACTTTTTGCTACTAATATTTTCCTTATAGTGTTTTTTTGTGTGTTTAATGTAAATGGATGAGCCAAACTTGAGAAGAAATTGAGGAAATCACTTAAGGCTGAGCTATAACAGTTGTGGTGACAATTGATGATGAATTGACTTAAAATTACTCGAATTGGTTTGATGGCTTTTTACCACCTCTTACTATTTTGGGCATAACTTGAGTTATACTCAACGGGTTATCGTTAATCTAACGACTTTAGAAACTAGACTCAGATCAAATAGATCATTTCAAATGGTAGGTCGCACACCTAATTCCGACTTAAAACGAAGAAGTCATGGCCGTTCAAAGTTGGTGATCAAACCTTATCTCAAGCCACGGAGGTGAGGGCTAAAGTGTGGTTTTCTGGACTAGAGGAGCAACAACATTCACCATACTTGACCCCCGTCATTGGGGTTCACGTTGGTTAGGGTCTCTACCTAACTGGGTCCAGAGCTGAAATATGGGATTTCAATATTTGAAGTTAGGGTATGCAGTAGGAAGTGATCAAGCCATACTACGATGGGGTCTTTAAATAGCACTAAGGGCTCGTTTACATTAGTTGAATAGAGCTGAAGTGAACTGAACTGAACTGAATTGAACTGAATAGAAGTGTATTAATTAAAGTGAACTGAGATGAACTGAACTGAACTGAACTCAGGGCCGGCCCTGAGGCTGGACGAGAGGGGTGCCCGCCCAAGGCCCAAGTTGGATAGCTCTAACTTTCCTTGAAAAACATTTTATATATTGTAGATATAACAAAAAGAAATTGACAAAGTGTCTGTAGCTCAGTGGTAATAACGCGACTACTCAAGGAACCTTAGATGCTTTCTAAACGTGCAACCAGGGTTTGAGGGTTGCTACAAGCGTTTTGCTTTTTAGGATTTTTTTTGTTTTGTTTTTCCTGGACCCTTTTTGGCATTCTGGCTATTAGGCCTAACCTTATGGGCACCTGGGGAAACTACTACCTTCATCCCTATATGTTTGCAACTATTTTTTATAATTTTTATCTCGTTTGATTTGGCTTGGTATGTACTTTCTTAATAGATAATTTTTATAAATTTAATTACATGTTTCTAAAGATATTTTCATTTAAAATTGTGTTTTGGGAAATGTGAAAAAGTAGAGACAAAAATTGTATTTATGTTTTAGTGTATATTACATACTAAATACATTCAATCATAAGTAGCAACAGTACTGTGGATATATTCTTATAATTTTGGCATACATTATTATTTTCAATATATAATCTTATACTTCCTCCGTTCAAAAAAAAAAAACGCGACAGTTAACATTTCACACATGTCGAGACGAAACTTTGATCATTAATATCTATAATTATGAATAATTAAAAAATATAAAAAGTTGATATTAATATAGTTTTTAACGAGACGAATCTAACAAGATCTCACTTGACTATATTATTTATTATGTGTAAAACTCAAAACTTGGTCAAAGTATACAACGTGAATAGTGCGAAAATTTGACTGTTGCGTTTTTTTTTGGAACGGAGGAATTACTAATTTTTAAGATTGTTATGGTTTTTGTTTCATCTATTTATTTTATCCAAAAAAGTTACATTGTTATTTTAAAATATGTTTATTGTTTTAGCTGTTTACTTCAGTTTAAATTCAGTTCGGCTCTATTAAGTTCAGTTCAATTCAGCTCTCAATTTCCTTCTCTTATAAAATATTACTTTCAGTTGTATTCAGTTCAGTTCGGTTCATCTATATTCAGCTAAAGTAAACGAGCCCTTTTTGTATAATGTAATTTTGTTAAACTTAAGAAGCCTTCTAAATTAGATAAGATCTTTTCATTTACTTTTTATTTTCTATATTATAACAACCTAATTTCTAAAGATGGTCAAGCAAATTTTATATAGGAACTTATTATTTTTCTAAATGGTTTAAATTAATTAAATTATTGTATTTCTAGATTTATTTGACTTGTGCATCACGATCATGTTATGTAGATAAATAGCTAATTAGTTCGAAACGTTATTGTATTTTTTAACAAGATAAGTAGCTAATTATCATGAAAGTCGTCATTCAACTTTTTTCTAATCTACCACAACTAGAAAAGATGCTATTTGCAACGAGAATTCCCGTCACAATTGCAAAAATGTGATCCAGTCGTAGAAAAGAGGGGTCGCAAGTGATTTTTCCCGTCGTAAAAATATGAGCCCATCGCAAAAAGGGGGTCGCAGATGATTTTTTCCGTTGCAATCCCGTCGCAAATAACTCAATTTTAATAGAGTTTGCATATGTATTAAGTGAATTTTAGCGACGGGCTAAAAAACTTTCATAAAAGATATACATTTGCGACGGGGATTTAGGCCCATCATTAATGCAAGAAATCCGGAGTAAGGTTTAGAATCCACCGAACGAACGATCCGTCAGGTTCGAACTGACATAGGTGAATCGATTCCCATCGTTAATGGACAATTTTTCTGTAGTGTACTTTATGGGGCCCATATTTATTTTTTCGCCCCGGGCCTCTAAAATCACAGGAACGGCCCTGACTGAACTGAACTGAATATAATCTGAAGTAAACAAGCCCTAAGTCCATTGTACTAAATTATCCCTTTTTCTATTCTCACTTCTGTAGTCTTCAATTCTTTTATCATCTCTTTATTTTTCAATGTTCATAGTTAATTATTCCTAGTTGCTTTCTTTTAACAATGGCTGAGTAGTTTTGTAGTTTCTAGGGTTTTGGAATCTATGGATTGATTAATTGTGATTTAAATCAAATACTTGAATCGTGAATTGCTGTTAATCCTATTATATGTTTCGCATGGCTTGCAATTGAATTGTGTACAGGTTGAATTGCATTACGCATATATGATATAGTTATGTCAGCATGCTACGTAAATGTTGTATTTGATATGAGCCAAGAGTTTTTTTTTTTTTTTATTATTATTTTTTTTTTAACTTAGAATAGTAACCCATGAATTTTTTTGTTGTAATTGATTTATACATGATGAATCTTCAATTCCATAGTGAACCTTTGTCTTAGGAATTTGTTTATTATTGTTTACAAGTTATAATTATTGGTTTTCTAGTTTATTTCGCTATTTATTTTTATGCTTAGTTTTACTTGTCCACCCAGGCTCTTTATATAACTTCGGCTTTTTAGAATAGTAGATTTAACTTGTTTCTATGTGAATTCAACACTGACTACTACATTATTTGGACAATTAGGTGATTATTTTTTATGGGTGTCCGATAGCAATGTTAGTGTGATAAGGTCCAATTGTTTCTTATAATTAGTGTTAACTAGTCTTTTTGTGCACACTATGCGTGCATGGCATTTTATTTTGAAATATCAAAAGGTAGTCAAACAAATCAAAATCAAAAGTTTTTATAAGTTGACATTCATTTTGCGATAAAAAAACCTAAATTTTTGTAAGAAATTTATATCAATATGGATGTCTATTCATAGAGAATTCAAAAATACAAATTCTTATGTTTTTACTTTATTTTTTTGAACAATAGATTTAATAATATTTTTCATTTTTAAAATTCTTTTTCTTTTTAAAACTTTCCTTATTAATATCACTGAGTTTTAATGGTAATGTTATTTAAATTTCTATAATTTGCTAGGGGTAAAGAAGACATTTACAGGGGGACACCATGGCTCCCCCCTTGGCTTATATAATAGAGATTTAATCAGGTTCTAATAAGTTTTATAAGTTCCAACCAAGTTCAATACGTTTTGAAAAGTTCAGATAAGTTGGTTAATAAGTTCATAAATTAGCTATAGAATTCAAAGAAATCTATCAAATAAGTTCAGAAAAATTTAGATAGGTTTTCACATACGTTGGTTGAAAATAAATTAGTACAATGGATTTGGTTGGATTAAGGTAAATTGACCACACCTTTTTGGACTTATTTTCAATTCACTCATGTTTATTCACTAGTGGAAAAAACCCCTTTTGCCGCGGTTTTTTTAGGGGTATTTGCTGCGGTTATGAACCGCAGCAAATCAAGGGTGCAGCAAATTCCCATTTCCTCATTTGCTGCGGTTCAACCGCAGCAAAAAGGTAAGGTATTTGCTGCGGTTTTTAATATAACCGCGGCAAATAGTGTACCTTTTTGCAGCGGTTCTGATGAATAACCGCAACAAATTGATGTTTTTTGCAGCACTTTTTTATAAATAAACGCAGCAAATGGATGCTTTTTGCAGCACTTTTTTATACATAACCGCAGCAAATTGATGTTTTTTACAGCACTTTTTTATAAATAACCGCAGCAAATGGATGTTAAAAACAAAGCATAATAATCAACTACATACAACTACTAAAGAATACAATAAATTAATTTTACCGATTGTACAAGGAATACAATAAATTACTACATTATTCATAAGACATTAATTAATACTAAAGAATTTTAATCAACTACTAAATCTGAGAAATTGTTTGTACAAGTATCAACACAAACCATGCGTGTACAAGAATTTGGCAAACTTGTCTCGAACCTCGCCAATTTCTTCAGCGGTGAATGATCCTTCTCGAACCGATGTGGATAACACCTAATAATTAATATAAAAACGAATTATATTAAATTAAACAACGTCGGATAGATTATATAATTAAGTTAGTATCATAAGCTCGAAAAATAAATATACATACGCATAACACACAAACACATCAAGAGATAACTACAATTATATATTTATATATATAAATATTAACAAAAAAAGTTAGAGTTTAGTAACAAAAACGAGCCAGATAGGTCATTTTTGGGTTGTTTTGGATGTTTTCAATCTCATCTTGGCATTAATCAACCTAGATCAGGTTTTTAAGGTTCATAGATGTCCTATAACATTCAAATAACACTCTATGACTCACTTGTGTGATTTCGGGCAAAGTTATAGAGTTTTGGAACAAAAACAAGCCAAATAGGTCATTTTTCCCTCGTTTTGGGTGTTTTCAATCCCATCTTAGCACTAATCAACCTAACTCATGTTTTTAAGGTTCATAGATGTCCTATAACATTGAAATAAACATTCTATGACTCACTTGCGTCATTTCGGGCAAAGTTATAGAGTTTTGGAACAAAAACAAGCCAAATAGGTCATTTTTCCCTCGTTTTGGGTATTTTCAATCCCATCTTATCACAAATCAACCTAGGTCATGTTTTTAAGGTTCATAGATGTCCTATAACATTGAAATAAACATTATATGACTCACTTGTGTGATTTCGGGCAAAGTTATAGAGTTTTGGAACAAAAACAAGCCAAATAGCTCATTTTTCCCTCGTTTTGGGTGTTTTCAATCCCATCTTAGCACTAATCAACCTAAATCATGTTTTTAAGGTACTTAGATGTCCTATAACATTGAAATAAACATTCTATGACTCACTTGTGTGATTTCGGGCAAAGTTATAAAGTTTTGGAACAAAAACAAGCCAAATAGATCATTTTCCCCTCGTTTTGGGTGTTTTCAATCCCATCTTAGCACTAATCAACCTAAATCATGTTTTTAAGGTTCTTAGATGTCCTATAACATTGAAATAAACATTCTATGACTCGTGTGATTTCGGGCAAAGTTATAGAGTTTTGGAACAAAAACAAGCCAAATAGGTCATTTTCCCCTCGTTTTGGGTGTTTTCAATCCCATCTTAGCACTAATCAACCTAAATCATGTTTTAAGGTTCTTATATGTCCTATAACATTGAAATAAACATTCTATGACTCACTTGTGTGATTTCGGGCAAAGTTATAGAGTTTTGGAACAAAAACAAGCCAAATAGGTCATTTTCCCCTCGTTTTGGGTGTTTTCAATCCCATCATAGAACTAATCAACCTAAATCATGTTTTTAAGGTTCTTAGATGTCCTATAACATTGAAATAAACATTCTATGACTCACTTGTGTGATTTCGGGCAAAGTTATAGAGTTTTGGAACAAAAACAAGCCAAATAGGTCATTTTTCCCTCGTTATTGGGTGTTTTCAATCCCATCTTAGCACTAATCAACCTAACTCATGTTTTTAAGGTTCATAGATGTCCTATAACATTCAAATAAACATTCTATGACTCACTTGTGTGATTTCGGGAAAAGTTATAGAGTTTTGGAACAAAAACAAGCCAAATAGGTCATTTTTCCCTCGTTATTGGGTGTTTTCAATCCCATCTTAGCACAAATCAACCTAGGTCATGTTTTTAAGGTTCATAGATGTCCTATAACATTGAAATAAACATTATATGACTCACTTGTGTGATTTTGGGCAAAGTTATAGAGTTTTGGAACAAAAAAAGCCAAATAGGTCATTTTTCCCTCGTTATTGGTTGTTTTCAATCCCATCTTAGCACTAATCAACCTAAATCATGTTTTTAAGGTTCTTAGATGTCCTATAACATTGAAATAAACATTCTATGACTCACTTGTGTGATTTCGGGCAAAGTTATAGAGTTTTGGAACAAAAACAAGCCAAATAGGTCATTTTCCCCTCGTTTTGGGTGTTTTCAATCCCATCTTAGCACTAATCAACCTAAATCATGTTTTTAAGGTTCTTATATGTCCTATAACATTGAAATAAACATTCTATGACTCACTTGTGTGATTTCGGGCAAAGTTATAGAGTTTTGGAACAAAAACAAGCCAAATAGGTCATTTTCCCCTCATTTTGGGTCTTTTCAATCCCATCATAGAACTAATCAACCTAAATCATGTTTTTAAGGTTCTTAGATATCCTATAACATTGAAATAAACATTCTATGACTCACTTGTGTGATTTCGGGCAAAGTTATAGAGTTTTGGAACAAAAACAAGCCAAATAGGTCATTTTTCCCTCGTTATTGGGTGTTTTCAATCCCATCTTAGCACTAATCAACCTAACTCATGTTTTTAAGGTTCATAGATGTCCTATAACATTCAAATAAACATTCTATGACTCACTTGTGTGATTTCGGGAAAAGTTATAGAGTTTTGGAACAAAAACAAGCCAAATAGGTAATTTTCCCTCGTTATTGGGTGTTTTCAATCCCATCTTAGCACTAATCAGGTCGAAATCCATTACAAAGTAGGTGCACCCTTACCTCATTAATATTTTCAAATCTATGATCGTTCGCACACTTGGAACAAGGACAGTAGAAACCCCCTGTGTTGTTTCTTTCTTCATAAGCGACAGCGCATTCGCAAAATTCAAACACCCCATCAACAAATTTTGATTTGTCCTTGCAATTATACATCCAAGAACGATCTTTTGACATACTGTTTAACTAATAAGAGACGATATAACTTATTTCTAATCAGAGTTGTAATTTCATACAAAATAGCACTATTTATATTTTATATTGGTATGAACTTTACAAAGAACACCAAAAATTCTCTAAAAATTTATAATTCAAACAAAAGAACCAATCAAAAAAATTTGTAATTATATTCATTTTAAAAATTATACTAATCCTCAAATTCTCATATTTATATACTAGATAGTTAATATTTAATCTTCTTATATCATCATCAATAGGTATAAATTTTTTCACCTAATTTTATATTCTAGATATGTTTATCAAGTATTTATTCTTGAATCTACAAAATATAATTGTGTAATATATTTATCATCTAATTTTTCTTTTCAAGGTTCTAATTAATTTTAAGTATAAAATGCAATAAACAAATCATCCAAGAACAATGAAATGCAATGTCTAATCTCAAATATTTTTCATGTATGTTTATCGTCTATTCTAATAATTCACAAACTATAAAAATAAAATGTAATTAATGTCTTAACATCACCAAAACTAGCTTACAAACATTCTAATTTCATCTAATCAAGTCATCAACTCAAAAGCCCCAATTTTATTTAAGAACTCATCATGAACGCTAAGGTTAACAAAAATCAAATTAATCAACAAAGAGTTCAAACAATCAACTAAATAAACTTATACACAATGATTTAGACTTAATACAACATCAAAATTAGTCAACAACAAGGCAAATACCACATTTAAAAAATCAGAAAAACAATCTACCCATTTATATATCTAGGGCTAACAAAAAAATCAGAAAAAAATTGAAAAAAAATAAAGAATAGGGTTACCTTAATTAGGCGTGGTGGTGATGATGGTGGCGGCTAGAAGAAGCAGCAACCTCGTCGCAAATTCGGCCTTGGTGGCTCTTCAATTCGCAGCAGGCCAGAAATCGCGTGTTTGGAACCGACGTGTTGCAGGACGGGCTGGCCTAGTGGTGCTGGTGGTCGTCGACTGAAGCTTCGTCGTGGTGTTGCAGGACGGGCTGGGCTGGTGGTGAGTCGACTGCTGGGCTGGTGGTGAGTCGACTGATGGCGCTGCAGAGAGTTGAGCGAGGGAGCAGAGAGTTTTTCTTAATGGGATGAAATGAGATGTGAAGTGGCTGTAGGTGCAACAACGTGGTTAATTATTTTTTTTAATTGATTTGCTGCGGTTATTTGGGCTTACCCCAATAACCGCAGCAAATCCACAGCAGCAAATTACTCACGTATTCATTTGCTGCGGTTATTTGAATAAGCCCAAATAACCGCAGCAAATAAAGCGCAGCAAAATTCATTTTTTCTACTAGTGATTTTTTTAGCCCAAAAGAATAGAGCCTTAACTTTTGGCTTGGGATTGTAATAAGTTAGGTTTCTTTGTTTCAAATTGATAATTACTTCCTCTGTAACATACAAAAAAATTAACAATTTCCATTTTTTGGTGTAATAAATTTTTTCAACAATTTTCAAACTTTCCATTTTTCAGTAAAAAAAAATCATAAAATTTACCAAATTGACATTACTTATCAAATATAATTTCTCATTAAACAGTAACACTACATTTTTAGTAATCATTAACACTACATTAACCCCATCGGCAGAACACCATCCATCCAACCACCAACATAAATCCGTCCACCCAACCATCACCAGAACTCCACCCACCCAACCACCACCCGAACCCCACGTACCAAACCGAACTCCATCCACCACTCGACCATAACCATTCTAGCCATCCAACCACACGTCCACACCGCCACACCACCGCAACCAAACCATCCAAACCTACGAAGCCCCATAAAAAGTCAAATCGCCGACTACAACCAAACCCATAACTCATGAACCCACAAACCTAGAACTCACGAACACCAAACCCAGAAAGCTAGAGCAAGTATATACGGTTGCTCGATTTTTAAGGCTTGCGATTCGATTTCGAAGGCCATTAGCTTGACTTCAAAGGGTGGTGGCTCGATTGATGGGTTGATTTAGTTGGTTGTTTTCTCACTCGAAATAGGTGGTTGCGTTGATGGTTGGTTCGAATTCATTTGGCCTAAAGTGGTTGGCGGGTGAGACTTCGATTGGGTGGTTCGATTTGTTTGATGATGTTGGTTGGATGGGAACGATGCTGGTGGATGATGATTGGCTGGCAACGATGGTGTTGATGGTGTAGTGGTGGTGGTTAGACCTGGTTATTGGACAAGGTAGTCCAATGGCATGCGGTTAGGATCAAGGTTATAGGGTATTTATTGGACATGACCTTTAATGAACAAGGCCTTATCGACCAGAGCTAATACAGGGGCAAAAAATAATAGCGTAATAATTTTTTCATAAAAAAAAGTTTTGACAAAAATAATTACATTAATATATTCATATACATTTGTTTTAACTATTGACTACCTTAGATTTTATTTATATTTAACATTTTAATGGCCCAACCCGCTACTGGCCCTTTTAAGTCGACCCTGGTCTTGACCCGACCCGGCCCGGCCTGACCCTGCCCCGCCCAATAACCAGGTCTAGTGGTGGTGAATGGTGATTGTTTGGGAATGTTGGTGGTGAATAATGTTTGGGGGTTGGTTGATATATTTATTAGTGGTTTGGTTTAGGGTCATATTAATGTCTTAAACCTGTATTATGATTATTTTTTTTCTAAGAGTCAGCAAAAAATACAATTCTTGAAAATTTTACGTTACGGAGGGAGTAACTAATTTATAAACCAAAGTATATGTGATCAAGTTAATCCACCGGCTTGAGAAATATTACGGTGTCCTTGAATTTTATTATTATTTAATGCAATATATATAGTACTTTAAATGTACTTAAAATATTTTAAATTACAAATCATAAGAAATATTTTCATTAGTACCAATTTAAAGCAAATAAATATTGTTGTAATCTAACAAAACTAATGTTTTACATCAATCGATAGTTTTTTGACAAATTCTTGTATGTGGCCAGCCACACTTTAAGCCTATGGTGTGGCCAGCCACACTCTAAGTTTATGGTGTGGCCACTCCTAATTCCCTCTCTTCAAACTGTTATTGAGTTAAAAAGAAAAAACACAAGCCCATTAGTTTACGCTTCTTTTTACATTTCAGCCAATTATATTAGGAGAGAGAAAATATTTATTTTTTATTTTTTTTCAAATGCATGTATTACAAAAAATACAGCTCAAAAAAATAAAATGAATATACTAAAATTTATATTTTTAAATTCTCTATAAATAGAGACCCATATTGATATAGTTTTATGGAATTAAATTTTTAGGCCTTTTTAAAACATCGAACTGAGAGGAAAGAGATGTTTGATCAACTAAAAAAGCTATTTTTGGGAGTTTGGTAGTTAGAGGTTTGGAATAGAGTTTTGGGGTGAAAAAACTCTTTTTCAAAAAGCTCATATGTGGAGCTTTTTTGGAAGAACTTATAATTTTTTGGTTTTTTTTTTTACTTTGAAACTTTTAACAACTAACCGCTATTTACCAAACACCTTTATACAAACAGCTAATATAATCAGTTAGTCAAATCAACTATCACATAGAGCTAGTCAAAGCAGTTAATTCAATGAGCTAGCATCTAAAAACTAACTCTCAAACAAGGTCTTAGTAATTCACAAAAATACTTAGTACCCCTTCTCTATAAATAGAGATCCATATTAATATAGTTTTATGAAATTAATTTTTTAGCCCTTTTTAAAACATTTAGTAATTCACAAAAAATACTCAGTACCCCTAAAATAATTAGTAACCCAATATAAATAATTGGTAACCCCAATGAACATATTTAGTAACCCAATATAAATATTTGGTAACCACATATAATTTATTTAGTAACCTTGTACATTTTATTTAGTAAAGTTTCGTATAATATTAACTAGTAACCCATTAAAACATAATAAATAACCCCACTAACTCACACTTGGTAACCCTACTGATTTAGGTCTAGTAACCCCATTGACTAAGCTCTGGTAACCCCACCGACTCACACTCGGTAACCTCACTGACTCAAAGTTAGTTATCCCTATAAACCATAATGGTAACCCCAATATAAATATTTAGTAACCCCATATATGTACTTAGTAACCCCATATAAGAATACTTAGTACCCCTATATAAATACTTAGTAACCCTTATATAAATACGTAGTAACCCCATATAAATACTTAGTAACCCCATATATAATTTATTTAGTAACCCCTATATAAATACGTAGTAACCATATATAATTTATTTAGTAATAACATTATAAAATTAACTAGTAACCCCACTGACTCACTTCATTCGGGCCTAGTAATCCCACTGACTAAGTTTTAGTAACCCCACCAACTCACACATAGTAACTCCACTGACTAGCAGTTAATAACCCATCTAAACTATAACTGTAACCCCAATATTTTCTCCATTTGTATCACTTTGAGCTCATTCAACCTTCAACTTTATTTCCCCCTTAAATTCCTGTTAAATTGCAAGAACCCTAAGAATCATTTCATAAGCTCCATTTTACAATTTTTTTTTCGACTCAGATTCGTACGTACATTACCAAAATATTTTCTCCTGCAACGTGAAATAAATCAAATTTACTTAGTCTCCTAAAAGATCGAAATGCAAATCAACTAAGTACAATTATCATCAAATGGAGTTTGCATTCGAATCTTCTCTGAAAACTTATAATTGCATTTTAATTAGCGTGACAAAGTATTTATATATGGGGTTACTAAGTATTTTTATATGAGGTTACTAAGTATGTAACGACCCGACTTTTGGACATGTCGATTTACGAAGGGAAATCGATAAACGGATCATTACCAAAACTATTTAAACTAAATATTAAATTAATTAATTAAATTAAACTACCTTTATTGAATTAAATAAATAAAACTATATCCAAAGTCTAATATTCTCAAAAGAAAAGCAATTACATTGTTGTCCTAAAAACTGTCCCAACATGCCGGGATCATAAACGAATAAATAAAGTAAAATTGTCTTAAAACATCTAGGAAACTCTAAGGTAAAGCTAAAACTCTGCCACGCTTAAGCCCAACTATCGGAAGCCCGTTCTAAGCTGCAGCATCGTCACCTGAAACTGAGGGGGGGGGGATCCACCGTCAGTGGCGAGTAACTAGGCTGTCCCGTTTAATCGAGGGACCGCTAAACACATAATATCATAGAATATCGCATGAAAACCATACAAAAATCTAATACATGTTATACAGAATTCAATACGAGGTACGTATAAAATACGTACAAAAATACGTATACGATTATGTACAAAATATGTATAAGAATACCTGCAGAAATACGGTTAGAATACGTACAAATCTACGTATAATGTACGTGTAATCATACCTGCAAAATACGGTTAGGAATACGTACAAATATACACTTACTATACATACGTTCATACATACTTACACGTATACATACATGGATACATACATACGTACATGCTTACATACAATCTTATACGAATACAGAAATACACAGCGGAAGTCTTATACCATTCTCAATACATATACTTATATAATTATACCCTTATAACCTAACTATCCCGAATTCATTCGATCATAACCTACATCTTAAATTATACATCTTATGTCATATTACAATATATGTCATAACTTATGTTACTCATCATCATCTTATCAAAACATATCATCATATCATATCTTATCATTCATATCTTTCATATCATATCATTATCATCTTTCAGCGGACCGGTCACTATAACTCGTTGTGGATCCCGTTTGCACCACAACTTTCCTAGAACATGCCGGGGTGAGCTCGTGTACTCAACCCGTAGCGGATCTCGTTTGCACCACTAAGCCTAAGCTATGGCCATAACCCCTAAATAGCAGCTCGTGTACTACTACTTAGACGACTACATATCCTAAGACCCAGAACTACTCGGGGGAACTCGTGTGTTCGTCCCATTGAGCAGTGGCTTCGACTTAACCCAGTCTGACTACTCGGGTCATCAGGTGGGCGTCCTTATCTTATCTTATATCTTTCAAATCTTATATCTTATCTTATATCGGGAAATACTAGGTGGCCGTAATCGGAAATGAACCGTTCGAAGTCCCAGGAAAGAGAGGTGCGGCACGTATATTGGCCACCTTAAATACCAAGTCTTTCCTAGCCAGAGATCGAAAGGATTCGTATTCCTTTTACTCTGTTTCCTTTCTTTCCCTATTAATATCTTATTCGTAACTTATATAACTTATCCCTACTGATTCCTAATATTAATAATAATACTAATAATAACACTAACATTATCCGAAATATTATTAATAATAATAATAATAAGCGTGTAAATAATAATAAAAATAATAATATTATTATCTGTTCCTTCTTGTTACAACTTATCCCTGATAATTCCTTTAACTGTAACTTTTATAATTAATATATTAATTATTCCGAAATTATTCCTAATATTATTATAAGTCAAAATTAAACTAAAATTGACTAATTAAATACTAGGCCATTCGACATTTTCCATATAAAACCAACAATTAAATAAGTTCACAATAATTCATATAAACAATTTAATTAAACATCTAAATTAACAATTAGCATCATATAATAATTAAATAAAGATAAAAATACTATTTTTCCATCCAAGAGGCACTCGACATTTTCATGTCAACATATCAAAAATTATACCTTTAATCAAATAAATACAATTATCCATAATTCATCATACAAACTTAATAATAAACAAGTAAATCATGCTTTGAACATTAAATTATCAAAATTGAATCAAAACAAGATTAAAATCATTTCCTTTTACATTCAAACCACACGGCATTCATGGCACAACAAATCAAGAACAACTTCAAGATTTAAACAATATCATGATTATTTAGGATTAACATAAAGATTGAATTAAAGATTAGCATTAATAATTCAAGAATCATCAAGATACATCTTAAAAATCATATTTTTAATTCCCTTTTAACACTAGGTTACTCGAAAAATTCAAGAAATTAATAATAACATATTTTAACAATTCAATTACCCTATTTTATACAATCTGATTTTTAAAGAATTAAATCAAGACCGACCATCTAAAGGTCTCTAACAATCTGGAAATTTTATGGGAGCTAAATATAGATTCAAGGTTTGACGTGCATGAATTTCGTTTAAAAATAACATCATTTACCAATTTTAAGTGATTTTATAATTAACAAATCAGATTAGAAAGAATTCGGTTTCAGATTTTTCTGCCATAGCAATCGATCTTTAAAAATTACGAAAATTTAACAAAAGCTGAAAAAACCTATTACTGACTTCCACCTAAAATTTCGTAGCCATACGATTTGATTAAGTATATTAATAAATTCGTAAACTAAATCTGGACAGTTTTACCGGTTTAAAAGATTAAATTTTTATAAGCAATAAAAGGACGAATTTTGCCACGAAATAAATCATGATTCATAATCAAACAGTAAAGAAACTGCCACGAAAAATTCATCAAGAAATAACGAGATTTGATTAATAAATAAATTCATACAAGTAATTATTCAACAATTAAAGATTTCAAGAAACTACATAAAATAATCTAGAAAAAATAACATGTACATAAATTTCATGTAGTTCGAAAAAAACCCTAACATGATACTAATTATTTTTATAATTTTCATGCTTCTAATCCTAATTAACTATGTGAAAAGGTTGTTCCGGAATTAAACGGGTTAGCAAAGTTACCTTAAATCGCTAAAATTTCCAAAGGAAAATCACCACTTTGGTGATGATAGTACACGGCCAAAAAGAGAGGAAAAAAAAAGAGTAATTTCTTTTAGGGTTTATGAACCTTTTGCAAATAGGGACCAAATAAATTACATAGGTCCTATTTATAAAGAGAGAAGAAAAAAAAATAAATAAATAAATAACAAACCCTAATTGTTAAAGGGGGGTTGCCGTGAGGAAGGGAAAAAAATAGGGGGAGTTGAGCAAAAATCTTAGGTTAGTTAGCTTAGGTTGAATTAGTTTAGGAGTTTTTTTTTAAAATAATTAATTAATTTAATTAATTAAATAACATAATTATTAATTAATCAAATAAATCAAAAAGAAAAATAACACTTGGCCCATATAAAAGGAAGGACCGGCCCTGACATAAGGGGAAGGAAAAGTTGGGTCATTGGCCCAATTCTGAGATAAGGAATAAAATTAAGCAGTCCAAATAAGTGGGCCCTTTGCACTTAGAATAATAAAATAATTAGGAGAAAAAGAAAAAGAATAAAGGGGTCGTGCAACACCGACTCTAAGGAAATAATTGGGCTCGGGTTTTGGCAAGAGAAAATGAAAAGGTTAAGGCTAGGCTCAAAATAAATAGATTGCTACACAAAATAATAATTAATTAAATAATAATCAATTAAATAGTTAATTAATTATACATTTAATTAATAAATAAAAATTTTAAAATATTCCAAATTTTCGGGGTATTACAAAGTACTCTCTCCATTTTTTTAAAATTTACTCACTTTTCTTTTTTGAATTTTTTTAATTTACTCACTTCTTACATTTGTTCTCCTACATTTAATATTTTATGATTCCCAAATGCTTTTTTCATACTCTCTCTTTTGCTTTTGACTGACTTCAATAAAATTACCTTATTTTCACTCTTTTCCATACTCTCTCCCTCTCTTATTTTTTCTCCTACTTCCAATAATTTCTTGGTTTTGATGAAAACTCAAGTGAGTGGGTAAATTAAAAAAAAAAAAATTGGGTATTTTATAGGGGTTACTAAGTATTTATATGGGGTTACTAAGTGTGTATATAGAGTTAGTAATTTTTATATGAGGTTGGTTACTAAGTGTATATAAGTATGTATTTATATAGTGGTTACTAAATATTTTTATATGGGATTAGTGAGTTTTTTATAGTGGTTACTAATTAATTATACGGGGTTACTAATTGTTTATATAGGGGTTACAAAATATTTGTATAAGGGTTACTAAGTATTTTTATACGTGATTACTGAGTATTTTATAGGGGTTACTAATTAACTATATGGGGGTTACTAAGGCTTAGTCTGTGGGTTACTTAGCCTGAATCGGTAGGGCTACCTAGTGTGAGTCAGTGGGGTTACCAAGTATGAGTCAATGGGGTTAATTATTATGTTTTAATGGGTTCCTGGTTAATTTTATAGCATTACGAAATAAAAATTATAGGGAAATTCCCAGTGGTATACCCGAGCTTTTTCGAAATCCCACTGGTATACCCGAGTTTATTTTAATCCCAGTGGTATATCTGAAATTATGTCTAATTCTCATCCGTTACATTTAGAAGATATATTCCGTTAAATGTAATGAAATATACCTATTTTAAGGTTAGATTTAACTTTGGTTAACAATTTTTTTAATTTTCTTTAAAAAAAATAAAATTTAAAACTAATAATATATTAAATTAATGGGTTTTTGCAAAAAATGATCCGATTGCCCCCAATTTGCGTTCCTGATTCGCATCGATTTGCTCGCATTGATCTACGTGAAAAAAAATCGTCCGCTCATGGTTTTACGGGTCATTTTTATCCTTATGAGATCCGATTTGAGGTCGGATTTTGCAAAAAATGATCCCATTGCTCCAATTTGCGTTCCCAATTCGCCTCGTTTTACGCGCATTAATCTACGTGAAAAAATAGTCCGCTGAAGGTTTTACGGGTCATTTTTATCCTTAAAGGGGCCAATTTGAGGTCGGATTTTACAAAAATCCGATTGCGCCCCCCCAATATGCGTTTCCGATTCGCCTCGTTTTGCGCGCATTGATTTATGTGAAAAAAATGGTCCGCTCAAGGTTTTACGGGTCATTTTTATCCTTAAGGGTTCCGATTTGAGGTCGGATTTTGCAAAAAATGATCCGATTGCCCCAATTTGTGGTTGTTTTTCCTTTATTTATTATTTTTTTTCAATTTATTAACCATGGTTAGTTTTTTTTTAACAATTTTTAACCAATAAGGTTACTTTTGGGAATTATGTTTAACATTAGGTACACCACTGGGATTAAAAAAAACTCGGGTATACCAGTGAGATTTCCAAAAAATTCGAGTATACCACTGGGAATTTCCCTAAATTATATGGGGTTACTAAGTATTTATATAAAGTTACTACATGTTTATATGGGGTTACTAAGCATTTATATAGGGGTTACTAATGATTCATATTGGGATCACTAAGTATATATATGGGGTTACTAATTATTTATATTGGGGTTACTATTATGATTTAGAGGGTTTACTAACTTTGAGTCAATGGGATTACTATGTGGGATTACTATGTGTGAAGCGGTAGGGATATTAGGCCTAAATCAGCGGGGTTACTAAGTTGAGTCAGTGGGGTTACTGAGTCAATGAAGTTAGTAGTGTGGTATAAAGAGGTTACTAGTATCGTATAAACATGTTACTTACTAAATGAGTGGGTATAATAAGTGGGAATATCATCATGGTTTAGAGGGGTCGTTACTAACTACAATATGGGTCAGTAAAGTTATTAAGTGTGAGTCAACGCGATTACTAGGACTAAGTTAAATAGTTAATATGGTTACCAAGTATAAGTCACTGGGGTCACTTATTATAGGTTATCGGTTAATTTTTTATACCGTCACTAAATTAATTATACGTAACTACCAAATATATATATCGGGAAGGGGTTACCAAGTATTTATATTGAATTACCTAAGTATTTTATGGGGTTGCGAAATATTTTAAAAGGGCTAAAAATTTAATGCTATAAAACTATATCAATATGGGTCTCTATTTGTAGAGAATAAAAAAATATAAATTTTGGTTGTTTTATTTATTTTTTGAAGTTGTATTTTTTGTAATATATGCATTTGAAAAAAAAATAACAAACTACTTACTTTCTCTCTCCTAGTAGGATTGGAAAAGTTAAAGAAGTATGTATTTGTTGTAGAGTGCACCCGTGTTTGTTTGTTTTTTTTTTACTAACTGACAGAGTGACAGCCACATGGATAAGATCATGTGGCTGGTTGTACCAGAGACTAGATGTAGTTTTTTATCTAAAATTTTACATAATATGATAAATTTACTATAATAATAACAATTTTTGGGTCAGGTCAAAATAGAATCGAGTCTATTTTTGTCCCATAAATATATAAGTTGTCTCTAACACGTTCAAGACAGATTGGAGTTGTAAGTTTTCTATTAAAATTTACTAATTTCAAGCAGGTCGATTTTTAACAGGTCTAGTTGCAACAAATCATACACTAAATATAAATGTATTAAATGGGCTTCATAGAATTATTTGGAGTTACATCCATCCATCCATCCTCATATGATAAGAATTCAATGAATGAAGAATGTAGAGTGAGAACACATGTTTCTTGGTACCAAAAGGCAAAAGTGGAGAAATGTGCTACACACATGTTTAGGAGGGGGTAAGAATGAAAATGATAAATTGATGTTGATAAGTCATGTATAAGAATGGTCCATGCCAGTAATGGTAATGCGGGGGTTCATGATTGCCAGTAATTGATCGAACCAAGTCATGGTGGGATCCAATTTTACGAACCCAAGCCATCTTTCCTAGGTCCCCCCCCCGCCCTAATTTCTCCACCCTCTCTTTGTTCCAAATCAATAATCACCTCTAACACAATTATAATTATAAAAAAAAAAGTAAATTTGAATTGTATCTTTTTACTTCCCCACTAATTTCCTTTTCTCAAACTTATTTTTTTACTTTTCTTTTAATCTGATACTTATTATTCAGTCATAGCTGGAGATAGCAATTGGTCAGATTAGTCTAACGTCAGACACCACTCCACCTAATAGCCGACATCAACAAAACATAATACTGCAAGACATGAGGCAGACACAACATGGCAAGAGACTATTCTATGTGTTCCAAGCCATTCGGTGAGCATTTTTTTTCTTCCTTTTTTCTCCATTCAACAATACAATCTAACAAGATAAAACACGTTACAATAAGCAACATTTGGGTTAGGCTACAGGTACCACACATTGTAGTAGTACATGTGTATTTGGGTTGTACTTAAATTACACGATCTTTACAAATTTCGATACAAGATGTAGCTAGTGACCTGAGCTAGGCTTAACATAGCCTCAAAAGACATGACCTTACATGAGACATGACTTAGCCTCACACAGGCAAGATTTGAACTCGATCTAATCTATAATGCAAAGTAATACTATAGCTTAATTGCAATCTCATGATAATTACGAATATACATTAGTTTTTTTGTTTTTTTTTTTGTTTTTTTTTTTACCTAGACAATGCCCAGGCCACTAGAACAGATAGTATTGGATGCTAATTGTGTAAACTTGATTAATATCTACTTGTATATTTTTTACCTATATAATGCCCAGGCCACATTAGTTTTTTTCTACTTGTATATTTTTTTAGTTGGATAATGTGGGTAGCAATAGGCCTTGAACCAGGTCCTACTGTAGGACATCCGATCCAATTTAGCCGATATGCACATCTGCAAGGAGAAAGATAAGAAATCCTTGTAAATGCGTGCGGTAAGGTTCGAACTTAAGACCTCAGGCTCGCCATTCACAAGTCTTAATCATTAGGCTAAAACTCATACCTTAGTTTCTACTTGTATATATTAAAGGTAGGATACAAGTATATAACTACGTCGTATATGAAATCCAATCTTCGAAGTATGGCTGTATGGGTGTTCAACGATTGGTCCATACAAATTTGTAAAAGAAGCAGCCTGATCTTTGAGTTGGTCCAGTTGGAACATATAAAACATAATGCCTATCCTTGGACTGGTTAAGCCTAGCCCAATATTGATTCGCATCAATTCTCTTCAATTAGTTAAAACTAGCCTAATGTGCTGTAATTTTGAACATGTGTATTAATAATTATTATAACTTTATCAATATCACAAATGAAATAAATCTTAAGTTTTGAACTTTTTTGTTGTTGTTGTTGTTTAGGGAACCACAAGGACAGGGATGAGAATCAATCTCATGATCTTTTGGAACCGGGAGAGAAGCGCTTATCAACTAAGCTATCCATCACTCTCAAAGTTTTGAACATTAAATATAAGAGAATGTATTGTGTGAGACAAATCTGGTACAATACTAATAGTCAGAGGAGCAAACAATTGACTTGGACAAAATTATAACTAATATGCTGATCTGGATAAAATTACAACTGGCTTGAAATTTTTTTAACTGACTTCAAAAAAAAATTATAACTAACCTGAAATAAAAGTAACTAACCTGAACAAAAATATAACTGACATGGGCAAACATATAACCAACCGTCCAGCCTGGACAAAATTAAAACTGACATAGACCAAATATTAATTTCAGGTGATACAAAAAAAAAAAACAATTCTTGATCTCTATTATATAAGCAAGAAGGAGCCATGGTGTCCCCCTCGAAAAGACCATATTACCCCTCAAAACTTTCTAAAATCTCACCCCTAATTATTAAGGAAATTTTTTACAATTTTTGAACTTTTTAAAATGAAAATAGTACAAAATATAAAATTCTAAAAAATAAAACAAAAATATCAAAAATCATATTTTTAAATTCTATATAAATAGATATCCATATTGATATAATTCATCAAAAAAAAAATTACATTTTGATTATCGTACTAATTTGGTAGCCAATAGAATATGATAAATAATCTTTTCTTTTGTTTATTGTTGTGGGATGATCGAATAAAAGGTGAAAATTTTGCTTTCGATTATATGACTGAGTGTGAATTTGACAGATTTTTTCGAACAAATAACCTTTATTTGTTTTTTGTTTAAACAGATTAATAAATATATTTAAAATAACTATCACACGCAAAGCTTATACCTAAGTTATTCAAGACCTTTTAAGGCGTTGAAGTTGGGACAGTTGCCTTCTAGCTTTAAAGATGAAAGGAGTTGAAATTGGGACAATTGTAAAGCAGAATTGCCAAATTGCTATGGTTAATTGGAATTAGTAAATAAATTACAATAAATTAAATTCTAATCAATCAAATTCCTAATTGCTGTGATTGTAATTGCAATTTGGAAATTCCCAGTTGTAAAGCAATATCATCTTTACTGCGTCTACTCTGACCACCACCTGCGTGGCTGCGTCCACCACGCCAACCGTCATATGGATGGTGAGGGTGAGGAGTCGCAGCCATGGCTCAGCAGTGATATCGATGGTCTGACCTAATACTTTCACTTAATATAATCATAAAATTATAGGTTCTACAGAATTGTAGACCTAAATTTTCAATTTGTAATATACTCTAATAAATTTTCAATTTATTAGTTTATCAAGCTACCAAAATGACAATTTTTTTTTTTTGTAATATACTTTATAGTTAACATCTTAAACATGTCAAAACAATTAATTTATATATTCAATACGAGGGCTTCCCAGTATATCAAATTGATTTTTGTAACTCACATATCAAATGGCATTTTAAGGTATGAAGTCCTAACCACTGAGCTATGACTTCATCCTCTCATGTTATGTATACTTAAGCTAAGAATAAAAGTGTTATTTCATGTAGACATCATTCCCTCCCTTTTTAGCTTATATAATAGAGTTTTACTCAATATCTTTTGGGAGATAAAAAAAAAAAGAAGAGTGAAAGATTATTAACTGTTCATGTTATGTATAACTACCTCAAGTTCTCATTATTTGTAATAGTCAAAATTTGCGTTTTTCATGTTATATGTATTTTGAACAAGACTTTAAAGTTTAACCATGATAATATATATATATATATATATATATATAGGAAGGATTGACTAAAAACCAAAAGATGGTTGAAAACCAGACATAAAAATTAAAATGGTTTAAAGGGGGTACATTAGCAGTCGCATGGGGTACATTAGATGTTTAAAGGGGTACAAATGATTTTTAGCGAAAGTTACTAATATTTACAAAGATTGTCATTAGTAATCACACATGTACCCCTTTAAGTGTCTAATGTAGGGGTTTTTAGGTTGAAAACGTTTTTAGTTGATCTCTTCCTATATATATATATATATATATATATATATATATATATATATATATATATATATATAGAATTAGGCTCACATGAGAAGCTATATTAGGGTGAGAAACGATCTCAGCCGTTAGATCTGATTCATCGTAGCATCCACTAACATCATATTGTAATTCAACCATCTTCATCCATCGCCCAATTCTATCTTCAACCTGCAAACTCTACATCTTAAATCATCCATGTCAATACCTCTCTGTCATTTCACCGGATCCGATGGTAGGTGGAGTCAATAACTACCTATTGGCGACCAGCATCACCATCGCCGGTAATATGTCGCCCCAAAATCCACCGCTATCAGTTTTTGAAGTTTTTTTCGATCTCTGCTTCAATTTTTGTTGTGGACTGGTGGTTGCATTTTTTTAATGTCTAATTGAACGGTTGATCAGATCAATGTCACGAGATTTGAGAAAGAAATCACATTCAATCATCACTGTCTTTCATGCTTGAATTTTTAGAAATACATCCCATGATATAGGAGGATACTTCATTTTCGCTTACATCAAGGCTTTGATTTCTATGAAATCTTTTGGACATTGAAACCTTAGCATTTGAGGAATTGTTCATACCCTAAAATTCCCCTCCTAATTTAGATTAAAAATTAGATTAATCTGATTTTAATACATTGTTCACCATCAGATGTAATCGATCATTGAAGGTTGCTATTTTTAATTATTTTTTTAATTTTTTCGATGTACCCAAATGCTTAATGTATTTATAAGGGTGACTTAATGCATTTTAAGTTATTTTTCAATGTACCTACAATGATCTATCTAATGTATTTGATGTGTTTGATTGATGTATTTGTTGTACATGTTTGATGTACATCCAATTACTTCATGATGTACCTATATCCTTCTCACCTTCTCACCATAAGCATCCTTCTCACGGAACCCAACCCTTCTCACCATAATTAAATGAGGTCTCGTTAGATTCGTCTAAACATGCAGTTTTTTTTTTATGTTATACTTTAAAAATATGCAACTAATTAATCTTTAAAGTTTTGTCTCAACAAACGTGAAAAATAGTGTTGCAAATAATAAGAATCAGAGGTTGTAAATGTTTTACCCCCTCCATCCCAAGAAAAACTGTTCCACTTTCCTTTTTTTTTGTCTCAAAATAACTGCTCCTTTTTTTGGTAGCATGGCTCACAAACAGCTTTACATTTATACCCTTATTTTTTATTTACAACTTTAATTTTTATCCTTGTTATAAAATGTGAGACCCCAAAACTTAACGGAACAGTTTTTTCAAGATAGTGGGAGTATTAGCCTATAATAAAAACGCCATAAACAAGTATATAGCTCTCTCTTCCCCCTTAAAATTTAGTAAAAGAGTTTTTCAATAGTCAAAACTCTAATAAAGTTGTTTGTTAAGAGTTTCAAGAGAGTAAAAAAAATGACTTTTTGGTCCACAGTTATATACTTCGTATAATACGAACACATAATTAAACATGTACATAAATGTCATTGTATACACAAAAGGGGAATCAACTTTTAGCAACCGGCTAAGTTTTACTAAACACATTTTTGTGAAAAGTTCGTAAAATTTGCAGTTATATCTTTTAAACAAAAGGTAAAAACTTTATATTCTAACTCTAAACTCTAAGTTCTATTTGCCAAACATGGCCCACGTCTAATAAGTTGAATATAACTCAATCTTAGTTTATTTGCATCATTCTTTTTGCTTAGTTTTCCATACATAAATATATATTTTTTTTAGAAGAAAAGGTAAAGAGGGAAGTCAAAATTTCTTTTCTCCAAAAAATATTTTGATTTATCACTAGAAAAAAAAATTGAACTAATGTATACATGCAAAAATACATACATACACACATTTTTTTTTAAGGAATGGTATACAATAGATATGTGTGAAAAATATAATAAAAAAAACTCAAACCAATTTTAATAACTAATAAGTTTATAAGAGACATTAAAAGTCAAACAAAAATGCTTAGTTCAGCAATTTTTGGACCAGCAAATCAACCCAATTCAATTTCATCTCCACACAGCTGATCTGATCTTGAATGTTCAAGTTTAAATATCCAATCAAGCTTTGTTCAGTTTCAAACCGACGAACTATCCTACTCTAGTAATGTATAAAAAAAGTTTATATAAAACTATAAAAGACATTAAAAGTAAAACAAAAATGCTCTAGATCTAAGAAAAAGAGTCTTTTACCAAAATAATGTTGAGGCCAAAAGTATTTACCAAAATACTGTCAATGAAAAAATAATTACAAGAATGCTGTCCACGTAGGAGAGAGAGTGTTCACGTTTTTTTTTAAAAAAATTTGTAGCTAAATCGCTATTTGAAATAGCAATTTTGTTATATATGACAAATCGCTATCTCAGATAGCGATTTCCCTTGTAACTTAATAACATCTCAACTTTGTTCATTATTCTCTACAATACAGGCATTATTTAAGTTTTTTTAACCTCAACAACATCGCTATTTGAGATAGAGATTTTGTTAAAGAAATCCCTATCTCAAATAGCGATTCATGCTGCGTAAAAAAATTTAAAAATAAGGCTGACGTGGACAGTATTTTGGTAAATATTGTTGGTTTGGCAGTATTTTGGTAAATACTTTTGCTCCCAACATTATTTTTGTAAAACACTCCTAAGAAAAATGGGGCGTAAAGTTGAATAAATTAACAATATAAGCTTGAGATAAGACATTCTCATAAGAAAATTAAATAGCATGCAAAGATTGTGATCGATCATGCTAAAGGTGTCTTCAGATAGATTTAGATAAGTTTAACTAAAGCCTAAAAGTATAATAAGTGAAAAAACTTTTGATATTCCAATAAGATGGTGATAAGGTCCAATTATTTACTATAATCACGCTAATCACGTCCAATAAGTAGAAGACAACGCAACCTAAATCTTTCACTAACACACGCCAATTAGGGCAAATAAAAGCTCAATATTATAACTTCAAAACAAAAGAGGCTCCAAAGAAACCCTATCACTTTGTTTTCTATACAAAATAAAGAAAACATTGGAATTCATGATCTGCCCAATATCACTAAAACAAATTTAAGACAAAACATTAAGGGTGCGTTCTCTTCAACATATTTTTTCTGATCTAATCTGGTTTGATCTACTTTTATTAGTCTTTTAACTTATCTCACAACTGATCTGATCTGGTCTGGTCTGATATAAGTTGAAGAGAACACACCCTAAATTGATTGAGCATTGTAAGCTGAAAAGTTCAGCAGCATGAAGATGTAGAATGTACAAAGAGTAGACAAGAACAGTCAAATAATGAAGCATGCATCAAATCAAGTTTGACACATAACTAACAATATAAATCAAATCAAAACCACCAATAATGTGAGCCAAATTACCTTCAAAAAAATCTTCATTCTGTAATCAGCATAAATAACACAATCCTGATTTGAAAGCTGACAAGATTCAAAGAAAAAAAAAAAACAGAGCAAATAACAGATATCTGCATTAATCTGCAGAAGGTATACAGGGCGTGGTGCCGAGAATAGCGCTCCCTTTGTCCGGAATAGTGATCAGATTATGATGATTTGTCCCAGTGTTACATAGTTCCCTAAAGTTCCCGCGAAGGCGCGAATTGTGATCCGAAAAGGCCAACTATAGTTGTTTTGGACTAATTTTGGCCCATATTGGGCAAATCGTGAATTATAAAAGCTGACTACAAGACGAATTATGTAACATTGGGTTTTCCAAGCATACCCCCACGCTGATTACAAAGTGTAATCTTAATAGAATTAAGGTGAATACTTGATTACCATGTAACAACTAACAACTAATTCCACTGTTGTCCAAAAAAATCAAATCCACCAGGGAATCAATCAAACATTAAGCAAGATACCGACTTCAAGACCGTGTACACAACAGAAATTCACACATCCACTGAATTCAGCCTAATACTTTCAGAAAATAGGATGATTTCATGCCCTTCCATTGTTTTTTTTTTTTTTAAATATAACATGAACCAAATTCTAGAAGTTTTTATCCAAAAAAAAAAAACTTACTAGGAGGAGGGCACACATAAGCTCTTTTATTCACAGTCCTCATCTCTCACTTCTCCAGTTTTCTCTTCCTTGATACTTTCTATTCAACAGAGTTGCAAATTTACAAACCATCCTACAGAGCTATATTATTCTATATAACAGAGTATCTTGAACCAAAAAGGAGAACTAGGATCCATGAACTTCATAAATACCCCAAGCTCGATGACTAAAGACAAACCAATTCCAATGAGAGAGAAGACAAAATCACATAATTGTCAGCATCTAGCCAGTATTAAACCTAAATACAAACACATCAGAGGTTATTTCAGATTAGTCCTCTAGGGAGTTGGTTCACACATAATTCCAATGGAATTTGAATTTCCTAGGAAATGACAAATTGGGAGGTTGTTTGGTACGCAAGAAATAGGCATAGGCTATTTATAGGAAATTGTAATCTCAAGGGAAATGGAATTTCCCATCAGATGTAGGAAATAAATAACCAACTCCCTCTCTTGGTGATTATAAATTACTATGTCAATTACAAATTGCCATGACCAACCAAACGTAAAAGATTATTTCCTAGGAAATATACAAGGGAACTCATTTCCCGTGAAACGAGGCTTTCAATGGGAATTAAATTCCCATGGTAGATCATTTCACATGAAATGAGACTTTCAATGGAAATTAACTATTAACTTAACATACGGTAACAAAAAACAGCAAAAGAAAACGAGGGCTGAACTCTGTAGATAAGAAAGAGGCAACTTTAATAATGGGTTACCAGCTTTAAGCTGAACTTAACCAGGTAAGAGGGGTCAACTAGTTGAGAAACAGAGAGATGAAGCATCTGAAAAAAAGAGCAGCAAGGTTAAACAACATGTCTCCTAGCTTAATACATCTACTTCATTGTAAGGCTAAGATGTTTGCAGTAACAAACAATGGCAAAAGGTAACTTAAGTGCGTTAAATCGATTTACAAGACACAATTAAAATAACGCAAAATCACGTACAACCACTTCAGAGGGGGTTTTATGTCTTTCTTCACAAGCATTGTATACAAAAAGCACACATAAGGCACAACTACGCAGGTGACCTAGGCTATGCACATTTTTTGGATTTTTTGGTTTATATGAGAGAGCTGTGATGAGACAAGGAGACTTAGCTAGAGGAATACCAATTTTTTAACTATTTGTCAAGTGCACCAAGGCACGCTTAAGGCGTTAAAGAATAGCTATCACCTATATGCGCACTTGAGCGGTTGAGCTTATTTATAAACTGTTGATAAACATGTAATCATGCCATTTAGTAGATGGTTATACTTCATACTCAAGTACTGAATATCTAATGTGTAGTAACATCAAAGAATTAACATGCTTTCTAGATTTTTTGAAGCAATTCCTTCAATAGTGTCAACAAGCTTATCCAAAAGGTCGCATCGTGTTCCCATTTGCCCATATTATTTAATTAAAAGTCTATAACATCTTATCTACCCTCAGTCTACAAAACTAAAAACAACAAGTGTATAGTTTAACCTGCTACGAAAAAGGAAACCCTAGAAATTAATCCAAGAAACAGCAGAAACACTTGCAACAAAAAGGAAACACAATCTGCTCATAACAAAAAGGAAATTAAACCAAGTTTTCTTTACTTATAACACATATCAAATCTCAAGTCAGATTCATTGTCCAATTATAGCTCTTAACCTTGGAAGTAACATGTTCATTTCATATAACACTTTCACTCTATGACTCATCCTTTTCCTCTCCCCAAAAAATATCCTTAGAAATGACGGGTAGATGAGCCTTTCTCTGGGTTTAAAGGTGACGCAATAAGTAATAAACCCCACCTCCTAGCTCCGCTTTCCAATTAATCTAAGTACCAAAAAACATAGCTCATTTGTTATATTGCAAAAATTCAATACATTATCACAAAAGGCGTGATAAGCATTTTTAAATTTTTATGATAAAACCAAAAGGCGTGATGACAATATTTGAATGACTAATACATCATAACCGTGACAAGCCATTTATTAAGAATGGCTTCTCAACATCATAACTAGCTAAATATTAAGCTAGTAATTTCCCTTCCAATTTACAGGGCTACAATGAGTATACATTCATCTTCAAGCAAAACAAACTACCACTATATTCACTTCTAAAGTTCTAACAATACCTAACCTGAGTCCTAACCAATGTTACATAAGCTGCATTTTAGTTCGTTTCTACATCAAAATGGGCAAAAATCAACCCCAAAGCCGACCATAAATTCTTATTTTCGGTTCACAATTGGCAGGGAGCTTAGGGAACTATGTAACACTAGTCCTAACTCATACTGTAACTAAAATGATAACATTGAGTAACCCAGCTATGACCATGAAAGCGAATCATCATCTTCTTGACGAAACCATCAATGCCTAGAAAATTTCAATAGGGTCAAGTCCTCTAATCTATATTAATAGTAACCTCAATTCTGTTTCAACAAAACCATATTATAAACGGGAGACATCATTAAACAACATTGTTACTCTTACTGTCACTCAGGAAATCAGATTACTACTAACCAAACCATCAAATTCCTGCATTGCATACATATTTTCATCACATAGATACTAACTAAATTGCCTGCAAATATACTCCATTTTAATAAACCCAAAATCCTGAACTTGCCAAAAGAAAAACAAATTGAACAATGCACCCATTCATAATCAATAGAGAAACAAAGGTAGGAAAAATTCATTGACTAATATTATCTAAAAATCTAAAAGTTTACTGTTTCCCACATCCATATTTTCAAACTTACACCCTACCTTAAAGAACTGTTACCTCGATCAAGAGCTACAAATTAATTTTTTTTTCCCCATTCATCAATTACTCAAAAACCCACATAAAGTTTTTGGACTAACCTCGAGAAAAATCGAAAAAAAACTAAGCATCAGGGTCATCACTCTCATCAGAATCTTCTCCAGGAAGATCATTTCCAAGATGAGAACCAGGATCAATTGTTCTTCTCCGAGTTCTCGAAGGAAGAATGTTATCAAGGTTAACTTCTGCGAGAGGATCATCAACGAACTCACCGTCTTCAGACATTGCATCAACTGTAGGAGAATCGGAATCAGAATCAGAATCGGAATCATCATCGTCGTCGTCGTCGTCTTCTTCATCGTCATCATCATCTTCTTCAATCAAAATACCTTTACCTTTTCTGTCAATTTCTGCCTTCCCATTTAGCCGCTCTATTTCTTCTTCTTGTTGTTCTGTTTCTTCTTCTTGTACCAATTTTTGTTTACCTTTTTCTTTCTGTGTTTCGGTGAGCGGTTCTGGAGTTTCAAGGGTTTCTTTGACAGTGGTGTTGGAATTGCTTTCTGGGTCTTCGACTTTCTGCTTTTTGGGGGCTCCGATGAAGTCATTGGTGGTTACATCAGGTATACGCTTGGTGGGAAATGTGGGTTCAGGGCATTCATTGACATCCGCCATTTACGGATTTGTGGCTTAAGCTTCACTCAGTGAAAGAGAAGAAGGAAGGCTATGGTAAAGGACTAAAGGGTTCCTATGTGACGGAGGTTTTTCTGTTGGCTCCCTTGTGAGTTGTGAAGTGTTCTAATTTCTTCTTTTTTTTTTTAATTCTTTTTAAGGAAAGATGTGTAGGAAGATAAGGAAATCAAGAATTCTTTGTTGTCGATAAAACAACTCCTCCTCTCTCCCAAATTAAATGATACATTTTAACTTTTGACATTATTCATTTTATAGCTTTGACTCTATTTGATTTTATACATATAAAGTAAAATATAGTCATGTGAGATCTCGTTTGATTCGTATCGAAACATATTTTTTAAATATATAATTTTTTATTATACACGATTAAAGATATTAATTTGTAAAGATGTGTCTTGGTGATATGAAAAAGTAAATGAAGCATTTATTTTAGGACGGAAGGAGTAAAAAAATTACTCTGTAATAGCATTTAGCCGATGTAAGTATCAATAATCCAGGGGAGCGCTCCAAATCCGGATTAGCCCAAACGGATGAACTGACTGGGTACACCAAAAATAAGTATAGGGTCCAATATTCTTGAGACGTGACATAATCACTAATCAGCAATCTCATTAGCTTCACAATATATATGAGCTGAGGATAAAACATCAAAATCTTGAAGCAACAAACGAATATGCATAAGAAATTATTACGGTTCGATTACGGTTAGCCAAAAATAGTTTTATAATTTTCAGGTTGAGCAACGACTAACTTGTAAATTATTTCGATTACGATTCAACTACGGTTAAAAAACTATTTTACAGGTTAAACATAAATTATTTGCAAACAGTTCGATTACAGGTTAATCGTAAATCTATTAATTATTATTGTAAACAATAACAAAAGTCGTCCTAATCACTAAATATTAAAATTATACTTGGCGAATTGGTTTGTCAGATTGGTAATGGTCGGTCAATGCCATGTGAATTCAATCGTTTCCATGTTGATTATTTTTTGGTAATGAGTGGAATCCTTTGTTCATGACCCAAATTTTTCTTATTAGGTGGATCGACCAGACAAGTTTTTTTAAAAGGATTTTTTTTCTTCATTGTTTCACAAAATATAGACAACTATTTGGGCTTTAGGAGTTAAAAAAATACATAGTGTAACTAAACTAAATAGGAAATTTTTACCGAAATACTTCATTCGTTTCTTTTTAATTGCAAAAGGTTGATATATTATATGCTCTATTTCTTTTTATAACTTTGATTAATATTTGTGCTTTGTACATAATGAAAAAATATTCAAGTGAGATATTTTTGGATATGTCTTGTGGCCTCATATTATATACTTGTAGGTGTGTATGTGTAATACCCCGAAATTTCGGGATATTTTAAATTTTCATAATTAATTAAATATATAATTAATTAATCATTTAATTGATTATTATTTAATTAATTATTAATTATAATTGTAGCAATCTAATTATTTTAATCCTGGTCCGAACTGTAATCTTATCTTGCCAAATCCCGAGCCCAATTATTTCCTTTCCCTCTCTTTTTTTCCCTTATTTCACACGGCCCATCCTATCCTTTCTTTCTAATTAATTTGTTTTAGCCAATATTATTAACTAATACATCTATTTTGACTTATTCTAAAAACCCTATTTTTCTCTTAACCTCACCTATCTTTCCTACTAAATTATAGAAAACCAAAACCCCCTCTTGATACTCATTCTACACGGCCAACCCTAGTAAACAATATCAAAATTGTTTTATTATTCTTTCTTTCAAGAATCAACTACTGCTTATCCCTAATTCTTTCCTATTGTTCCAACCCTTAAAGATTGATCAAGAAACCAAAATAAATCCAAGAAAACCGTGTAACCTTGAATAATTCGAACTCCCTATTCCATCAAAGGTAATTAGATTGCTTTATTTGATCAATAGGATAGATTAGTTACATAATTTTTAGAATAGGTTTAATCATGTTTAGAGTAGGTTTAGAATTATGTAGAATCATGTTGAATATGTTTTAAATCTTTTGATGACATGTTAAGGAGGGTGCCGAGTGGTTATTGTCCAATTCCATGACGTTTTGCTTAATTATTTACATGTTTTATTATTGATCCGTGCTTGTTTTATGAATCTTGTTAATTTAAAGTTGATGAAAATAATTATTGGATGTTTATGTAAGGGAGCCGTGTATTTCATGATTGTGTCGAATAGGTTCTTGATGAAAAATATGATTTTTATGGTGTAATTTTGATCTTTAATTATTCTCGGATGAAAATCTTGAATAGAATATTTGATTTAAGTGTAGTATGCTAGGTTCTTGAAATTGATCATGTTATTCTTGTTAGCCTTGAAGGGCCGTGTATTATATGTACATATTAGGGATTTATTTTGTTCTCGCTTGGTCCAATCTTGATGATTTATTGTTTAAAGTATAATTAATGATTTATTGTTAAGTTTATTTGATTAATTGTGATGATTGTATTTAATTAATTTGAGATGTCAATTTTGGTGTTGTTAATGGTGAATGTCGAATGGTAGCAATTATTAAAAAGAAGATTTTTATCATGATTTAAGCATTATTAGTTGATGATTGTTAGTTTATATGATTATTGGTTTATTTAATTGATTTATTAAATTGTTTATAAGTCTATTCTAGGAATTGATTTGATTATTGTTTACTAAGGGAGATTGTCGTGTGGTCAAGTATTAAGTTAGAGTTTTGGGTCAAGTTAAGATGAACTAGAATTGAATCGAGGATAAGTTGTGTCAATAAGGAATTGAATTGTGAACTAAAAATGAGAACAAAACAAAATTGAAATGGAAAGATGATTAACTATGAAGTGACCGCCTATCTAGTGGCTTAAGTTGCCATGAACATAGGTTTAGTCGAAGCCACTGTCCTATCTTCGGATTTGGGACAGTTCTTGATCCCAGTGCCGGGAAGTAGATCTAACGTGGTTGACCCGGCATGAGCAAGGAAAGTTGGGGAAGAATTAAGGTTTCCCCTTCGAGCATATGACTGGTCATGGATTATGTAACGACCCGACTTTTGGACATGTCGATTTACGAAGGAAAATCGACAAGCGGATCATTACCAACTTAAAATAAACAATAAATCAGATTATTCGAATAAATGAATTAACTTTTATTAGTTAAACTACTAATTATCCAAATATTTCAATATTCACTAATACATAAGTTGTCTTAAAACAGTCCCAACATGCTGGGATAATGAAATAAGCTAAGTTAAATTGTCTTAAAACATTAAAATAGTCTAACATGAACTAAGCAACTAAGGTCTACTAAACTAAGTCCTCAGCCACTCAAGCCCATCCACGAAAGCCCGTCAATCAGCAGCATCACCTTCACCTGAAACTGAGGGGGGGTCCACCGTCAGTGGCGAGTAACTAGGCTGTCCCATTTAATCGAGGGACCATCAAACACATAATATCATAGAAAAGCGCATAAAAACCGTATAGAAACTTAATACGTGCTTTACATACAATCATAGAAAATACGTATCAAAAATACGTACAAACATACGTATACGTACAAAATACGTATAAAAATACCTGCAGAAATACAGTTAGAATACGTAAGGTCTACGTATAATGTACGTACAATCAACCCTGCATTATACGGTTATAAATACGTACAAAAATACACTCACCATTCATATACATACATACGCATTCATTTATACTTTCATACATACAAAATACAGAATCACAGCGGAATTCTTATATCATTCATATACTTATAATTATAGTATAATACCTTCATAACTTGAATTATCCCACATTCCTTAAGTCATAACCCATACCTTATCTTATATCTTATGTCACTTCATAACATGAATATATCTTAACCCAAACTTTATAACTTATCATATATTATATCCTATGGCTTCATAATCTTATCTTATCATCTTCATTTCATAACCTCTCGTATCTTTCATTCATTTCCATATCTTAACTTTCATTTCATTTCGTATCATAATCATATCAATTCATATCATTCGTTGGACCGGTCACTATAACTCGTTGTGGATCCCGTGTGCACCACAACTTTCCTAGAACATGCCGGGAGGAGCTTGTGTACTCAACCCGTAGTGGATCTCGTGTGCACCACTAAGCCTAAGCTATGGCCATAACTCCTAATAGCAGCTCGTGTACTACTACCAGACGACTACATATCCTAAGACCCAGAACTGCTCGGGGGAACTCGTGTGTTCGTCCCAATTGAGCAGTGGCCTCGACTTAACCCAGTCTGACTACTCGGGTCATCAGGTGGGCGTCCTTATCGTATCTTATATCTTTAATTAATCATACCATATCATATATTGGGAAATACTAGGTGACCGTAATAGGAAATGAAATGTTCGGAGTCCTAGGAAAGAGAGGTGCGGCACGTATATTGGCCACCTTAAATACCAAGTCTTTCCTAGCCAGAGACCGAAACATAACATGTATAGCTATTACTCTGTTTCCTTTCTTATCCCTAGTAATATCTTATGCAACTTCAAACCTTATCATATCTTTATAACTTATCCTTTCGGATACTAACCTTAATATTATTACTAATATTAACTTGGAAATATTATTATTAATAATTGTAATAGCCGAATACTATTAGTAATAATAATAGTCATATTATCTATCCCTTCACTTTACAACTTGTCCCTGATAATTATTTTATCCGTAACTTTTATTGTTAATTATTCCCTAAATTAATAATAATTCTAAATTAACTAAATTTGACTAATTCAACTAATTCCACACGACATTTCCTATTTTTAAACAATAATTAATTAATTCTCAAATTATCTTAATTAATTAATTAATTACAAAAATTACCAAAAATTATGATAAAAAATCTATCTTTCCTATTTGCTTTCACTCGACATTTTACACAAAATATAACAAATTTTATCAATTAATTCATAATTCCAATCTACAACAATTAATTGAATTAACTAACATTAATCATAAAAATCATATTTTTCAACATCAATCATCAAGACCAAATTAAAGACCAAGATCAAAATCATGCTTTTATTCAATCACAATATACACGGCATTTTCAAACATTATGAGCAAGACAAATTTCAAGAATTAAAATTTACATGACATAATTAATGGATAAATTAAAGATTTACATAATTAATTCAATATGATCAAGATTAACATAAAAAAAATTAGATTTTTAATCTTTCTTTTAGCTATTTCATCACTCGACAATTTAAAGGAAAATAAACATGATAAATTTTCAGTTCAAGATTTAATTTATACTAACTAAAATAATCATAATCATGCTTAAAACAATTAAAGAAAATCATCAAAACATAATTGAATCACTCGAAAATCAAGAACATAAATCTAACAATTTCATATGAAAATTTCGAATGATCATACTATTACTACAAATTAATCTATGCAATTTTTATTGATTAATTATACAAGATTCATGCCAAAAATCAAGAAAATACAAGAAATAAATCAAGAATCAACATCATCATCACTCGACATTTCCCTTTGCAAAACAAGATTTAATCCCTACAATTTTCATGCTTCAATTCCTAATTTACTATATGTTTTTCTACCCTTTAATTAAATAAGAAAGCGAAGTTACCTGGATTCGCTTATTAATTCCAAAAACTCGAAAAATCAATTCACTTTTGTGAATTGTTTCACTCGGCACAAAGAAAGAAAAAGAAGAGAGAAAGATGATTTGTTTAGGGTTTATGAATATTTGACAAATAGGAACCAATGTGTAAATGAGGTCCTATTTAAAGAAAGAAGGCCAAAAGAAAACAAACCCTAAATTTTGTAGAAGGGTTGCCGTGGGAATTAGGTAGAATAAGGGGAAAAGATTAGGTTGTTACAACCACATTTGAATGGGTTTTGAAATAATTAATTTAATTAATTAATCAATTAAATCAATAATTAATTTACTAAATTAAAGAAATTAAAATGGACCCAATATGAATAAGAGGGCCGGCCATGGGGTGAAAAAAAAGGAAGAGAATTTGGGTCTTTGGCCCAAATTTGAAGAAAAGATTGGGACAAAAAGAAATGTAAACAGTCCAATTTAACGGCCCAATCGGACTTAGAATTAGTAAACAACGTTAATAACCGCGAAATTTTCTGGCCCAAAATTTCGGGTTATTACAGATTAGCACCTGAATTGAATAGAATTGAAGAGTCAATAGTGGTGTCAAGAAGTTTAGAACTGAATAACTTAGTATAGAAGGTCTTGGTTTATTGTGATGTTATGTTTGTTTCCGCTGCGTACTTGAACGATGATGTCTATAAATGATTTCCGGATGATTTGTTTGACTGTTTTGTTGACCTGTTCTGATTATTATGTTTCTAATTGTGTTCTACTGATTAAGTAGAACAATCTAATTACTCACCACTGACTGTGGACCCAAAACCCTTTTCAGGTACAGGTGATGATTGATTGAGTTACGCAAGGGTTGGGATTGTGTGCAAGATAGCTTAGTAGTAGTTTATCCTGATGACCATTTCTAGCCTTTGTATTATTAATATTAGTGGACTTTTCCTTATTTTGTAGTAATAATGGACTTTGGAACCTTATTTATTTTGGATTATTTAATGGTTTTAATGAATAATATGAACTAAGTTTAGAGCTTCCGCTGTAATTGATGAATCTGATATTAAAGGTTTATAGATGTTAATGATCTGCATTGTTGTTTTCCTCGAAAACAACGCTGCTAAAATACCGGTCGTTACAGTATGACTATACTAGGAAAAGCGGATGGACATCTGACTCATCTCAGTAATGGGTCGATCGGTCAATTCTTAAAAATAGGTTTTCCAGTTTGGTCCAAAATAGTTTTTTGGTTCTATTTTTTTGTTCATAATTAACCCAATTTTCTCGGGTTGGTTTTCAGGTTGGTATTGGGTCAAGTTTTTTTTTTCCAATTATAATTACAATAATGCAAGTTTCAAGTTTCTAGCACTTAATATGCGATTGAAATACAATAAACCATATTATAAACTAGGGCTCGTTCAATACTTTTTTTGTTCTCACTTTTCAGCTTTTTCAAAGTAAAACAAAAAACATACAGGAATCTAGAAAAAGTGATTTGCATTTTTTCTATTGTCAGTTTTCAAACTTATGATGAGCTAAATAGATTTAATTTACTTTTGGTTCCTTATTTAACAGATATCATACTAGTATTTTATGCATGTGATGTGTGTGTTAAATAGACCATTCAAATATTCATTATATATACACAAATACATAACAATAATAGACATATAGTATTGAATTTAAATAGTGTTATTGAGTTATGGACATGGATTATTCGACATATATAAATAGATTAATATTCATTATATATGCAAATACGTGGCAATAATAAACATATTGGTTTGATTTGTATTGAATGGTTGCTGATGTTTTTTTGAAGCATACATTTATTCTATGATTGTTTTGTTGTTTGATATAAAGTATGATATGGATTGTGTTTTAGAAATATAAACACTTATGGTATAACTTTATTTTATACTAAATGTGATTTTATCAGTTTTCGAACACTATTAATTAGCTTCCTAATTTGTTTGATTTTAATGTTGTATTCATGCATAATTTTAATTAAGACTCAAAATTAAATTTTAAGGAAGGTAGTTGTACATTGTTAATTAGAATTATAAAGGAATTTGAAAAAATAATCAATTAATGATATACCATATGTAAGTTACCTATTAATCTATGATTCCCACATTAATTGTATTGAACAAATTTCATTAAGAGTATGATAGTAATTTCATATGGACACCACCACTACCACCGTCCACCGCCTTCCCTCTTCCCTTATATAATAAAGGTGACTATCAAAAACAAAAAACTTAAAAATTGAAAACCACAAGTTTGGCAAACGGGCCCTGATACTACAAAATTTTAAATATGACAATCGAAATACAAATTAGTTAGTTAAACTAGTAAGATTTTAATAAGTAACCCTTGGCCTAGTAAAAGTTAAAATTGTCCATAAATTTTATTAAAATTATTATTCTTTTTGAAAAAAAATAATGGTTAATCGTTTACAAAAAATTATTAACCGTTAAAAGTTAAATGTTAATGGTTCGGTAATCATAACCGTTAAAAATTTAACGTTTTGTTAATTAATCGCTAAAATTTAACGGTTACGGTTGACCTTTAGGCTTTTCACACCCGTAGCTTATCTATTTAAGACGTCAAAGTTTTAGGCAAATGACTAAGAATATTGAGACAATTATGAGTTATGAATTTATGATTGATGAGGGACGTTTTACAATGAATCTCATTTTCCACATTGCCACATAAAATGAATCTCATTTTTCAAACAACTTTTTCACTGTTTAGTAGCAATGAATATAACTTTCCATTTTAAGTATTTTGGGAAAATGTTTAGTTGCAAGAAAAATGATTTTCCATTTTAAGCATTATCCATTGTAAACATTTTCCTCCCAATTTTGTCGAAAAATGTTTTCAATTAGATGTAAAACAAGTTTCAGCCCTAAATTTCCATGTAACAACTTTCCAGCCCAAACTAAACTATGTATGCAAACACCTATATATGTCCCCCACCATAAGCTGATGATTAAATCATTCACGCCGCAATAGGTCCAATCATAAACCTTAATCGCCAAAGCACTGTTAAATTATTTTATTCATCAAGAAATATTTTTATACTTTGAAAAATAAATTTACTAGGGTTCGAACATGAGCCAAAATGCGCCAAAAATATTTTAAATAATTTCCATCATATTTTCCATTAATTTTAGTTGTCCACAATTATTTTCCTATTTAATTAAATAGTTTTTGAAAAATAATAAATAATTCATGATGATTTCCAAAAAAATATCGTATCCAAAAAATTATAAAAGAAATCAAATTTCAAAAGGCAAGAATTGTCAAACTTTTAATAAATGCGCAATTATGACTGGATTCATTCAGGTTTCGAAATGTCCTGAAAACATAATTCTTGATTTAGAATATGCCAAACGGAAGTCTGAATATACTGGACGAAATTAAAGGGGCCTACATAGGCACACCAAACAATGCATACCCATGCTGGACCACCACAACGCATGTAGGTGCGCACATCTTTGGCATATGTATGCTACCTTCTGCGTCCTTAAGAAAATCTAACCCTTGTGTCTATTTTTGGTCAACGAAAAGGAAAAAAATGTTCGGAAGCTCGAAAGTTTTAAAAAGCAAAAAATACTTTTATCTGATCTCTCTCTAATTTCTTTATCTCTGATATATCTTTTATCATTCAACAAAAAAATTCTCATACAAAAATTATCTTTAAAAAATAATATTCAGACACAAAAAAGATTTGATTTTTAAAGTTTATCAGTGCAAAAAGGCTAATATTATTGGTCACAGAGAATTTTAAGTTTGAATATATGGTAGCAAAATAAAGTAGACAAAATGAAATTTTATTTATTTGAATTTATGAGTACAATCTTTGTAGACAATTTAAATGCAGATTAAATTAAGCACTATGATTCTGGTTAGGTAGACACGTGTTAGAAGTCGATCTGAGCTGAATGTTTGAACGAATTTGAATGCATTCAAATATCTGTTTGAGTGTACTCGCGATCGAATACTTATTTGAATTCAATTGAATATTTGTTAAAACAAGGGATGTTGGAACTTGGAACTTGAATTTCGATCAATATTTTTGAGTCTAATTGAATAGTCGACACAATTTGTGGTGCTTATTGACTATTTGCAAAGAGATTTTTGGAGAAATTTTAGAAGAATTGATTTATTTAATTTGAATATTTATATAGAAGGTTTAATTTAATTAAATTGAGTTAATATAATTTTTGTATAACTTAAAAAATTACTATATTCTAATTTGACATAATTTTTAGTGTCTACAATTACAAAAAGTATTGTTTTAACTGTCTCAAGCTTGGTATCATACATGAGGCCAAAACAATTTTATCTATTATGTTTATTTTTATTAGTATCATGATAGTTTTAGTTTTATTTTCATTATTAGGATAAAGATATGTTCATCAATTAATTTTTTCTCAGTATCATGATACGTTCATCTTATTTTAATTAGCTTCATGATAGAACTGTTTATTTTTTTTTTCCCATAATATATTTAGGCTCTATTTTTTAGGACTGATCTGGTCTGATCTGATCTAATTTGTTTTGAGTTTGTCTGATCTGATCTGATTTAAGTTTTTCTGATTTGATTATATTTATACTTATACTTATACTTATACTTATACTTATATTTTTATTTTTGTTTTTATTTATATTTTTATTTTTATTAGGGACAAAAATTTAATGAGCCCAAAGCCTCAAGCTCATTTCATTTCACCTCTTCAATATTTTACTTTTCATTCTTTTCAAACCCTTCATTCAATCTGACTCCAAAACCGTCACCGAAAAAGTCGACCGAATAATCACCGCCGGAAAAGTCATTCCGAAAACCGTCGTCGGACAAGTCGTCCCGAAAACCGTCCCGAAAACCGTCGTCGGAAAAGTCGTCCCGAAAATCGTCGCCAGAAAAGTCGGCGTAATAATCAACGCTGAAAAAGTCAGTCAAAAAACCGTCGTCGGAAAATGTCGAGCGGAAAAACAATGCTCGAAAATAATTATAAAGAGTAATAATGTCTTATCTGATCTGATTTGACTAAGTCTGATCTGATCTGATTACTGTAGCTTTTAAGTCCAAAAGAACAAGGCCTTAGTTCCTTTTTATGCTATGTTTTAGGGTAATACTAGATACTTCCTCCGTTCCAAAATAAATGCAACAATTTCTATTTCAGGAAGTTTAAAAATAAATGCAACAATTTTAATCTTTCCATTTTTGTAAGTATTTTATTTCTATCTCTCACATCCACTTTCTCTCTCTATCCCTTTTATTCTCACAACAAAAAATGCCTAGGAGTCCGTGCATCCTAATTTGTTGTGTTTTTTTTTTATAACCGGAGGAAGTACATCTTTTGGAAAAATTGTCAAAAACCATCTTTTGTAGGTTAGGTTTTGCAGAAAACATCTTATCTAGAAACTTTTGTAAGAAAGCATTACTTGTTGGCAACCAGAATATTGCCGGAATCCGACGTTGACTATCATGTGTTTTCTCTCATATTCTTTGCGTTTTCCCTCCCATTTATCCTATTTTTAAAATCCTAGATCCGCTGCTGAGTACATTCGGTCATGCTCAACAAAAACTAGCCAATAAGCATGGTTTCTTCATCATATAATTATGGATAACAAATACAGAAGATGCAAATAGTTCATTCAAGTTTACAACAAAAAATTACCAAATGCTTCACTTGGAGCATCCATGACACACAAGTTACAACAGATGAAGCTTAGTTAATTCCCTCCCCCCTCTATTTTCCTTTCCAAAAACCCATTATTTATACCAACTTTTTCCAACCCAAGAAGAAAGGAAAAAAAAAACCCTGAAACTGTTTGATTGATCCTGACAAAACAAAGACAAGGCAAATATCATCTTATGTTTTCCGGTTACTTCAATTCAGAAAGAGCAACATTTTTTCTATTTCAGATCAATAGAAGTCATCAAGGGACAAATTGTCAACTGATCCGAAGCTCTCGAAGCCATGTCCCATCCTCGAGTAGCTCGACATGGACCCACCAAGAAAATCGAAGGGGGAGTCGTTCAAAAAGCTGGTTGTCTCATAAACAAATGACATGCATGTGTTATTAATATCCTCCATATTTCCAGGGTCATTCCAGCTCAATTGATTGTACCTGTTTATCTCAAAATTATGAACTTGAAAGTAATCACTCACTGCATTGCTTGTAATGTCATCAAATAGCTCTTGCTGTGAACTCTTCTTGGCTTGAATCACCTGCATAATATATATCGAAATCATCGAAATTACTAATAAAATTACTTATAGTACCATGATTAAAGGAGTTTGAGAAAAATGTAATTACATAGTTAAGGTTAATAATGTCTTGATAGACCATAATGAAGTCTCCGAGCTGCAAACGGTGTGTGTTAACAAAGTCCCCTGAACCAAAACAGAACATAATCAGTAAAACGCGAACAATAAAATGAAACAAAATTATCAAATGTGGATTGTTTATGGTCTTACCGGTGTTTTCAAGGACATACATTCTACTGTTGTTATTAGGCCAAAACCTGAATAGATAGGAACACAAATATATTCATGTAAACAACTGATTTGACATAAAGTAGAGAAGAAAAGTGTCAATTCGTTGCAAATAAATTAGACCAGAGAGGTAGTATGTTGTAATTTAAGAACCTCAAATATTCATATAAGCAACGTTTCATATATCTAATAAGATTTTGGTTGTAACAAATGCATATCGTTACTAATGTGATGTATGTGTACCTGTACTTAAAGTTCCACACATGCATCCCGTCCATATCATTCATGCTAATATATATCCCCTCCTTCGTTTCTAGAGGCGGGAGGTGTGATTCGGCTGCTTTCTGAAATCATAATAAAGATTTCTTGGTGAACATTTCATTTTCCGATCTTTACATAATGTAAACATCAACAATGCCATGATTTGCTACGGATTGTCTTTCATCACCGTTAATTATTGGAGAAAACAATTGCTTTCGCGAGCAATTGATAGATCAAAATATGAAAAATTAGCTTCATGATAGGAATAAGTTAGGTATCAATATTAAGAAGTTGATGGAACAAACCTTTGGTAGCACCATCCTCCTCAAAGAGCTAACATCACTATTTTGAAGCTGCTTTTGAAATAAAAACCTCAACCTCCTTGGATCGATCACCTGAAAATTATCAAGGGAACGAATGAACATTTGCTAGAAAAATGTGGATGGGAGAAGGGTGGGGGGAGTGCGAATACTTGTCAAGTTTGTGGCATCACATTTGCCATGAGAATGAGAGCATCTTCCTAACATACAATTTTCGCTGAAGAGATTACATTTTCTTGACTAATAACCAAAGTTAAAAGAACACAAGAACATATCGAGCAAAACAATTATTCCGTAATGTAATTGAAAACTAACAATTAGCTCAAACACAAAAGAATGGTAGTGTATGCATGTTAGGTAAACATTTCCGTAACCAATGTAGACTTGCAATGCTTTGCCCAATTATCATCAATGGCAAGGGGTTAGATTGTGCTAACATTCGAAACACAATCGATTCATTTTGATGTCCGAAATTATCTATATGTGATTAGGTAGCGTCCTAATCATCTTTTCAATCAATCTAATCTTGTTACATAACAACCATAGTTCAATTATGGTATAAGTGGTATGGTATTGTGTGATTTTAACTCGATATCTATGTGATCAGGTTCATATTATACTAGAATCTTTTCTAATTTGAATATCTTAATAAAAAGATCTATAGAGTTATTGTGTAGATAATACTAGTAACAATCTAATTAATCATCTTCCTTCTATTGCATTCCCTTTCTACAATTAAAACTTAGATATTAATTTTAGTTGTTCATTGTAAAATTCTTTACTACACAGACAGGCTCTAAGGGAATAATATCTTCCTTATTTCTCAGTTCTCACCTTTTCCGATGAATACTAGGGTTAGACAAATCAAAATACCATCATCCCAAACTAATGACTTATCGAGTAACTTGTCATTGTATTGAATATGTACAACTTGTGTTCTTGTATTCTCATCTCTCTAGTATTTTTCACATATTGGCCATTCTGCTCATCTTATTTTTACTTAAAATAAGTTCAAATAAGTACAAAAAGTACATTGGGGTAAAATCTGATACACAAAATGACAAAAATAATGGTTTGACCTCTCACAGAATAAGGTATAATAAGTTTTAATAAGTTCAGATACGCAGAAATAAGCTGAAAACTATCACAATGACTTTTAGCGTGAAATAACAATTATGCCCTAAACAGGAGCTCCAAATGGAGCACAATTGAATCTACCATCAATTTATACTAGGTAATTATTGGTTATAGCTAGACTTATAGTTATCAAATCATATAGCACCAACAAAGCACAAAGCAATCAATCAATTGGCGTACTTTTATCCCCCTCTCCCTTTTCACGTGTCGTTTAGTGTATAAATGTCGCCTAGCATGACGTACAATCCATTTGTAACATGATATTCCGTCAATCAACCATCAAACTGGCGCGCTAATAGGAGTTCAGGATTCAAAAGTCAAATGTGGACCCAATCAAACCGTACTATCCATAATTGACCGCTTTTGAAAACGACAAAAAAAAGACATGACATTGGTAACACGAGGACGTGACATAACTAGAGCCAACTACGGTTAGTTTCATGATTATTCCCAAGAAACTCGGACCTTGACTTAGCCATCTTTTCATTAATTATTTAAAAAACAAAATCTCAAACATTCTGCTTTTTCGAATATAAACCGCTCTATTTAATACGTCATACTTTTATGTTTATAACAATATATATATAACGACAAACCAAATAAAATAATCAATTACAAATATGCATCTACCCGACTTTTCCCGAATATAATTACATTCAAAAAGGAAATTAAACAGCCAAAAAATCCCACACCGGAATATTGTCAACACTAGCTTCAAAAACCCTTCACAATCAAAATGGTCATTGATAATAGAAAGAACAACAATAACAACAATATATATATATATATATATATATATATATTTTTGATAATGTGTGACGGGCCTGGATCGGAGGACCTACTACGTACCAGGCAACACACCCTAGCCCATTAAAACCCAAAGCCCTTAACCCTTCCCCCCCATCCCACACATGACTCTCCCAGGACTCGAACACAAGTAAATACCCTGAGAGGTACATGTAGTACCGCTAGAGCACATCTCTGCTGGTAACAATAACAACAATATGCATACATAGTAAACAACATCATATGTCATGTCACACATTACTACTTTAGTATCAAGTAAATCAAGTTAATAGTATCTATTTAATTAATCATTTAGCTAGCTAGGTGAAAGTGTGAAACCCTTAGAAGTCTAAGTGAACTATATGCTTTTTAAATGCAAATGTGTACAATACATTTTGTAGGGGAAAAAATCACAAATTTGATTAGCAAGTAAAAAAAGAAGAAAAAAAGGGAGGTAGAAGACAGTTGTAAGATGTTGTAAGCGTTGAATGAAGGACGCAATGAAGTAAGCCAAATAAGCACTACCAAACACTCTTCACCGTTTGGGGCCACCTACACTGAGACTCGTGCTACTTTTACATTTGGGAGAACCAAACCCCACTTCTTCCTCTATTACGAGGTCTCCTATTTCTTTTTTTTATCTTTCATTTTTCCCAATTATGGTATTCTAATTAATTTAATTTATAATTTAATTAAATTAATTTTTTTACCCTAGGTGTCTAGTTGACGTCATACATCTTCATCATATTTACCCAAAAGTAGAAAAAACTGAATCCAAGTTCTAATATCTTCAAGTGTATCCTCCTTTTCTATTTTGATTTTACTTACATTCTTATATCTTCCATTCGTCTCGAATTAATTGTTCCTATCGGTTAGTTATGTTTGGTATTTAGCGTGCTAATAAAAAAAGTGTTAGTGGTTTTAATTATTATATTGGTTTTGTTATTCATAGCCCTAAGAATAAATATATTTTATTTATTTATTATATGAAAATATAACATAGAATATTAAAATATGTATTTAATATATGAAAAGAATTTCACATTTCAATGAAAATTTTTCATATAATCATTGTGTAAAACAAGTTTCAATGTGTTTTTCACATTAATTAATGCATTTGCTAATTTTATGCATAGCCCTTAGGGCTATGAATAACAAAACCCATATATTTTTATTGGAATTAAAATTCAGATTTAACTTGTGGAAAGATCGGGGGAGTAAATTAATTTTGATTTTATAATTTGAGAAAATAATAATTAATGAACCTTTGGTACCCCACAAATCGAATTTAGACCGTATAAACATCAACCTTCCATAAATTAATGGGTTTTTTTTCTATAAAATTATCTTTTATGTTATAGGTATAAATGATATAAACAACAAAAGAAAACACCAAAATGAAATATGTAACTAACTTATCGAAAACGGAGGGGGTATATCTTTCAGTTTATAAATAAGGAAATTGATATCCACACCCCACAAATTGATTTTTGCACCCCTCATTTTTCACATAAAAACAATATAAACGCACGTTTATATTAAAGACATGGTGTGCGGATATCAGTTGGTGGTTTGAGGATATCAATTCCCTATAAATTAGATGTACTGGTGGAGTAACTTCCTTATGGGTCATACCTCATTCCTCGATTTCACTTAGTATCATGTATCATTAATTTAGATCAATCACCAAAACTACTTAAAAAAATGAAAAATAATAATTAAAATCATGTTCGGCATTTTTTTTGTTTTCAGTTTTTTTTTTTAAACAAAAAATCAGAAAAAGTGGTTTCCACTTTTTAGTTGTAAATTTTCATTTTTCATATGAAAAACAAGTTTAATTTTTGTATAATTATATAACTAATGTCATATAACTCTGAACAATAAAAAAAACCCGCGGAGTAGAAAACCAGAAAACCACGTCGTTACTGAATGGACCCTTATCTAATCCACTACTATCTTATTCAATTTTTCATAAACACAATTGATTTGATCTCAAATCTTTGGTGCCAGATCGACCTAATTGACATCCACAATCAAATTGATGAATGCTTGTGTAGGTAAAGTAGTATGATTTTTGTCTCATTTAAGATTATTTTTTACCAAATCAACCTTTATATGAAACATGATTCTCTACCAAAATGAAAATAGTTAATTTTTTTAATAATAAAAAAAAACTTAGCAAATCAAATGTAAGCGTCAGGAATGAGATATAGAGCAGTGACTAATTAATTGTTACGCTTTATTACCATTTAAAAATAAAAACTAGAAATGTACCCTTTGTCAAATCAATGAAGGAAACATAGAAAGAAGATAAGAAAATAAAACAAAATAAAATAAATCCCCTCATAAATCAGATCTCCTTTTATAAAGAAAAAAAAAAACGTACATAAATCAATTAATTAGGAAACAATAATTATTTAGGAATTAAAACAACAATTTTAATTTCCCAAACATCCAAAAGTATCAAACTTATGACACAAGAGTCAAATCTCAAGTATTTATTTTACTTCCAAAAATGGACAACCAAAGACATTTCCTTTTTTTGTTAAAATTCATCCAACGGCTAGTTCCAATTCACCCCCTAACCTAATCTTTTAATTTGTGTCAATTCACATACAAATCCACATCCACCACCATCATCACCATCATCATTCTTGGTTCATATATAAAAATAGTAAAATTAAAGATCATATATATATATATATAAATTAGACTAGGTGGGAGCTAATAATGATTTAACAAGTATGTCTCTAGCCTCTAGGTGCTTACTAGTGTACCTGAACGAAATCGTAAATTTCTAGAGAGAGAAAGGGAGCAGGAGCTTACACGTGCGGGAAGAGAGAGAGGAGGCACGTGAGAATGAGAAGATGTAGTAGTAGTAGTTGGAGAAGCAAAAGGCAAGAGAGTAACAGAAGATCTTCTTTGCCTAGCCATTCTTTTCTTCCTTTGAATTTTATTAATCTCCCCAAAACAACCCAATCCATCATGACTCGTTTGTTGATGAGGGTGAGTCAACTCATTTGAAGCGCCCGAGTTTTCACTCTCTTCCATCATCATCATCATCATCAACTCACTCACTCACTCACTCACTCACTCACTCACTCACCCTCTCTCTCTCTCTTCTTTTTTAAGGGATCTTTTCTAGAGAGAGAAAGTCTCACTACTATACAAGTAGCTAATGCTAATTTTCAGACTGACTGACTTCTCACTGAATAATGTGTTAATTTTTTTAAAAAGAAAAAAAAAAACTGATTTACTGCTAAAAATAGCAATGTCTATAAATCCAATAATCTTTTTTATTTTTTATAATAATAATTAAAAAAAAAAAAAACCAGCAAACAAGTCTTAGCGTATTGCTTGTTTCTGGGTTTTGAGTGACATTTGTTGCATGACAGTTGATCACCATAACAAGTTGTAGGTGATATTTCCCATAATTTTTCATTTAATTTTTTTATTTTATAAAAATTAATTGTAGTATGGTTATGGAACTACTATTGTTTAAGTAAGAAGTAATGAATGTGGCCGGGTTTGAAAATTAACCATGGTTAAGGAGGGGCGGTGGGTGGGAGAGTGGAGAAGTAACCATAGAAAGCATGACGAATGGTGTAACAAGAGAGAAGACAACAGGTGTTGATAAAGTTCTGTTTCATAAACTCATGAAATTCAATGGCGCTTCTTTGCTATTATTATTATTAGTAGTATTATTATTACCTGTTTTTCCTCATTTTCCTCTTTTTTTTTTTTTTTTTTTTTTTGGGTTTTTGTGTTTTGATCTTTCCTTACCGAAAAAACTTGTCATACTCACGAGTAAGTCTCCACTCTTAGTTTTCATATGCATTTAGCAGCTGGGAGACTAATCATATTGCTCCATTTGTGTTAGAAATAAATGAATGTGGTCCCCGTACAAGTGAAGCTAAAACAGTACGTGGACAATAAACGAAATCATTGGGACAATAATTGTGTTACACAAGACAATAAATGCGTTGCACGAGACAATAATTAAAACATTCATTCAAAAATCGCTAAGTGCATATAGCAGCTAATAGTTTATCATTCCTCTCATACTCATCGGGTAGACTACACACTATTAAATAAATTAAATGTTGTGATTAATATTGATATTGAATTTCAACTCATATAATAAATAATATTTTAATATCTTTATTAGTAGTAGCCAAGTGGGTAATCTACCAACGGATTGATGTAGCAAATTAGCAATGTCCTTACTTACCTTACTAACGAGTCTCACGATGTTAGATTAAACTAACCAATTTACTTAATTCTTTTTTTTTTTTTGTTAACATTAATGCTCTCTCCTTCCTTTTTTTTTTTCCTCAATTAGGATTTTTTTAGAAAAAATTGTCAAAAATAAGTCAATCTTTAGCTGATTTGCTCAAAATAATTCAATTTTTTTATTAACTCAAAATAAGGGTGTGTTTGATTTAACTTAAATAAATATTATATCAGAAAATTCAGATCAGATCAGAAAAATTATAACTACAATAATAAATACAATAATAAAATTCAAATCAGATCAAAAAATTTCAGATGAATCAAACGCGCCCTAATTAAGTCAACCTTTTGATTAAATTAAAATAAGTCAATCTATTACAAATATCTGTTCAAATTAAGTTTTTTGTACAATTTACCGGTTGCGAAAATTAACAATTTCAATGAAATCAAAGCGGTGCATTAATATGTTGTTTATATAGTTTTTTTTTTATTGAAAATATTAATTTAATCAACAAGTAAATATTAAACAAAAAAAAACTTATTTTGAGAAGACATGGATATGGATATATTAGGTTGACTTAATTTGAGAAGATCAACTAAAGGTTAATATTAAGATCAGATAAAGGTTGACTTTTTTTACAATTTTTCCTTTTTTAATCAATACGAACAAATAAATAGGGAGATTTGAGAAGTATGTAGAAAATAGTAAATCATCGTAAAAGGTTGTGCAAAAAAGTAAGAGAGAGAGTGTATGAATAATACAAAAAAAATTAATTTTACAACCTCTGTTTCCAAAAAACGCAACAATTTTAGGTTCATAGATTCCTAAGCATTTTTCTATAGTGGGTAATTAGAAAAACCAAGAGTTAGTTGCTTAAAATAAGTGGAGAGAGAAGGTGGGGACAATTAAATAATTGATGAGAGAAGATGATCAGTACAATTAACGACTTGGAGAGAGTAAAAGTGAGGACAATTAAATAATCAATAAGGGCATTTATATCTATTCATTAGCAAATGTTTACCATATAAAGAAAGAAAAAAGTTTGCTGCATTTATTTTGAAATATCCCAAAATGAAAACTGTAGCAATTTTTTTTTTTTTTTGGAAAGTAGGAAGTATTGAAGTTATTTAAAAAGCCATAGAGAATGTGCAAAAGCAGCTTGAGAACCATTGATAAATCTATCTATATCTATACTATGTACTAAAACTAAGTACTTCTTCTATATATTTTTTTTTTATTTACTCACTTGGGTTTTTCATCAGAATCAAGAAATTATTGGAAGTATGTAGGAGAAAAAATAAATAATGATTAATAATTGTATAAAAAGTAAGAAAGATAGTGCGGAAAAGAGAGAAACAAGAGTAATTTTATTGAAATTAGTCAAAAGTAAGAGACAAGGTATGGAAAAAGCATTTATGAATCATAAATTAAGAAATATAGGAGAATTAATATAAGAAGTGTGTGAATTAAAAAAACAACAACATCCAAACAAGAAATGTGAGTAAATTAAAAAATAAACGGAGGGAGTATTTTTTAAGTCATCATTTTACAAGTGTCAAGTTACATTGTCATTAAAAAATTTCCCTCCAAAATAAACTAATTGATGATGTCATTTTCTTTCTTTTTTGCTAATTATATCCTTGCACAAATTCCAATGTTGACAAAATCTTTCTTTGAAATTAATAAACTTATAAATTCAGGTTTTGTATATATAGAATTTGAAAAATTTATTAAAAAATAGTATTATCTAAATCGTACAACACAAGGGACCAACCTAATAAGTGTATAAGACTAAGGGTGCATCTGATTCATCTGAAATTTTATGATTTGGTCTGATCTGATATGAACTTTTAAAATTTGATCTGAATTTTTATGATTATTATTATAGTTATAATTTTTGTGATATGATCTAGATTTTTTGAAAATAAGCACATAAATGGTTATTTAAGTTGATTCAAACCCACCCTAAAACTTTACTAAACATAATATAATTTAGAAGCTAAGTGAGCAATTTTATTCTAAAAAAGGAGCAAAGTATTTTTATTTTTATTTTTTAAAAATAACAGAGAGTAGGGGTGGACAACAATTTCCAAATCAGATTTCCAATCTGAAATTGTCAATTCGATCCAAATTGTCGATCCGAAAAGCCATAGATCTTATTCTGTTTTTTTAGATTTGGAAATCCGGGTCGGATATCAGATATTGGATACAAACTAGGGCCCAAGAAATTTGGATAATCTGAGTATTGGAATTTAATACATATTGGATTATCTGGTTTTCTGAATCGAAATTTTAGAACTTAAAATCGGATTTTCCGATTTTCCAATCTGGATTTCAGATATCCAAATTTCCTAAATTTTGGTTTTCCGATCTAGTTTTTCAAAAAAAAAAAAGAATTTACAAATTGGATCCACATTTTTATATACGAACTTTTGGTTTTTCTGGATCGGATCCAGATAAAAAATTCATGATCAAAAAATTCCGGATATCTAGATTTTAGGATCGAATCTCATTCTATGTCCTAATTTGCCCGCCCCTACCAAAGAGTAGTTATGTTTGAAATATTCCGCGGTTATTAAAAAGTGATACTTCCCCAATCAAGTGAGTTGGTTACGTTTGGAGTATTGGGTAGTACAAAGATGAGTAACTTGTTTTTTTTTGCAAAGATAGTCATGCTATATTTTAACATAATCTTTATTTTAACCTGTTTGCGAACAAGCCAGATTCATTATCACCCCTAAGCTCAGCTAACATTTCTGAAACACCTATTTTTTTTAGGATAATGTGTGAGATATCAGGCCTTGAAACTGGGCCCTACTGCAAGTCACTCGGTCCAATTTTAGCCAATACATACATCTGTAAGGGGGTAATAAGGAAACCTCGCAAATATGTGCGGTGAGAATCGAACTCAAGACCTCGTGCCTGAAATTCTAAAGTCCTAACCACTAGGGTATGACTTCATCCTCTCTGAAACGCCAATTAGCTTTTGCCTTTGTATTTGTATTTTTTGTATTTGTATTTGAATGTGTATGTTTTGTACTATATTAATTATGACAATGTACGGTTGTAATGGGAGGGAGGTGTTACTTGCTGAATGAGAGAAATGTGATGAAGAATAGTGGATTATTCAAATTTATTTTTAATTTTATACTCCATGTTTTGGTTAGTAAAAATTATATTAAAAAAAAAAAGATGAAAGAGGTTTTGGCTAGCTAGGTGAGGAAGAAGACAAGCAAAATTTGTAACTGCTTCATTTTGTCGCGCGCAAGCTTCGTGCCCCACGTCATGTGTAACGGTGGATCTTGTTGTTGTGCTTATTATACTTCACGCTTTACTTCACTCTTATTCTACGCCATTTATTGTTGTGCTTATATGTATTTAGCGGTTTTTAAATGAATGTCATAATTATTGTCCCGTGCAATGTAATTATTGTCCTGTGTAACATAATTATTGTCCCAATGGTGTCGTTTATTGTTTTGACTTCACTTGTACGCGAGACCACTTCCATTTATTTCTGACACAAATGGAGCAATATAATTGGCTAAAAAGCTGTTATTTGCATATAGCTGCTAAGAATAAATACTTACTCTTACTCCTCACGACCCTCTGTTTTCTTTTGTTTGTCTTGTTTGAGATCGGAAATTAAATTAAGAAAAATGAATCATTAATTATGAGAGGTAATTAATATAATAATAAGAAAACTACTTGGAAAGAGAGTTGTTGATTTTTTTTTTTTTATTTAGTGTAATGGAAAAAGGTAACAAATGTGTGTCGAAAAAAGTGAATTTTGAGGAATAGTTTAGATAGTGGATAAACATTCATTAAATGTAATGGTAATAAATATGGATCATTATACTATAAAAAAGATGGATAAAGTTGAAGTTAAAAATAGAATGGATTCAAAACAAGACAAATGTTTATGAATTCCATTTGGGGAAACAAGATAAACAGAAGAGAGCGAAGAGAGTCTAATTTTATTCTTATCCAAATTGTGTATTGTTGAAGTAAGCATGATTTACAAGCGATTATATACATATACTCATTGACTCATTGTAGATGTGATCATGGACCAGGCCGGGCCCAATGGAGAAATTGAAGCCCATTAGTCGGGTCATGTTTGGATTGGGCTAAAGTTTCTTGGCCAAATTCGAAAATTTAATGTGGGTTTGATGGGTTTTTTGGCGGTTTTCGGACCGAGGCTAAAAAATAACCAAAAGCCTAATTTTATGTGCCCAAAGTCCGTACAAAGAATTGGAAAAAGCGAATCAGGTCAGGCCAAAATTATGGTCTAATTTGCATGTTCAAAGCCCACAAAAATCAGATTGAGCCAGGCCTGTGGACCGGACTACTTTTGATCATCTCTAATTCATTGTCTGTAGAATCTACGTAAAATGAGCAATAGGATTTAAAAACAAAATTGAATTGAGGAAAGAGAACAATATGGGGATTTTGGGACCTTAACCAATAGAAAATCATTATATGTGGCTTTCATACAACCATTGTATGTATAGTTTTATCCATGATTTAGATATGTAATATATGTCTTCTCTTTAGCTTATTACGCGAACCTGGCCGATATCTGAACTTATTAAACTTGAACTTATTAATGAATTTGTTATTAAATCTGATTAGGCCTTATTAGCCACCATAGTTATAGAAACATTTTGATTTTATCACACCTAATTGGACTTGACCAAATGTAACCTTATTGAACTTACATACTGCACGTCTGCACTTGATTATACTTATCTAAACTTATTAGAATTGAAACTTTTTTTTTAATGCAGAGACACATCTGTGAGATGAGGAGAGAGACTTTTCTATATGGATTTGAACAAAGGAGGCCGATACCATTATGTGTTATGTAGAAGATATTATTATTTACATGCAAGCAGTCATTGAGCTGAGAGCTTCCTTAACTATATAATTGTTGCAATATTGTAAAATAAAAAGTAATAGAAATTTGTCACTTTTTTCTAAAAAAAACACCACCAATTATTTTTCTTATTAAAAAATACCAACTAAATTTGTGTAAAAGTTTAAACAGCACACTGTCTTTAGCTTTCCATTCATTATCATATTACTAATTAGTTATTTTTTAAGGAAAAAATAAGCACTTCAATACATATCACACATTACTATTCACCACTCTATAGTATCAATTTAGTACTTTATTTTAGTAGACATGTTATATTTAGGAGAATTAGGACTGTATATGTGAAGCAACTCATGTGAACACTTGTAAAAAAAATGAATAGTTGAAACTATTTTTATGATTGTATATTGTTGGGACTATTTTTATTAATTTTTTCCTAATTAATTATGTATAAAAATAGGGACTGTTTGATTTGATTGATCATGAGGACCTAATTTTCACAAGAAATCAATATTTTTAGAAAATAATTAATTTCCCGACCCTTGTTCATTTCTAGGAAATAGTTATGCGTCTTTTTTTATCGTAAAGTTAAATTTTTAACTGACACAGTAATTTGTAAAAACCATAAGAGCATCAATTATTGATTTCTTTGCCCTTCATGGTATCTTTTATTTTCTTTGATTTTTTTTCCCTATAATTTTGTTATTTCTTGCCAATCGAACATAAAGGGAAATAGATAGTTGTTTTTTGAAAATTTATACATAAGAGAAAATAAGCTTCAACCAAACAACAAATTAAAATTAGAAAATTAATCCAAAATTATGATCTTATAAACCAAAATTTCAATTTGGATATAAAAGGTACATACTAACCTCTCATAGGGCGCAAATTTATTTTCTTTTAGTACCCAAGTGTAGAAGCTATATAAAAAAAACTATATAATTAATTAATTTAGAACCTAATAATGGCTAATATGTGAAGGCTAAAATTGAATTCTTCCATATACAACTAATTACTTAGGCAAAACTAGTGTTGAAAATAAGGAATTAACTTTATTTCGATTTATCTTAAATACATCTTAGTTCAATAATGTAACATCATTTAAAAAAGAAGAAGCAAATACTATGGAAAGGCATTTTAATGGAATACAAGGAAAATAGAAAAAGATGGTATTCATATATTTACAAATTAAAGCGATTAAAAGATTGAAAGATTCATAGAAATCATACCGCACTTTTCGCTTGAATGACATCTTCGTCGAGTATTTGATCGGATAGGGGTTTGCTTAATTAAAAACTAGTCTTGTATGCACGCTTTGCGTGTCATAATTTTTTAAATGTATCTACATGCTATATTCTAGTAGCTATCAAATTTCTACGATAATTGAAATATAAAATTTTTAAATGACAAACTATATCAATATGAATATCTACTTATAGAGAATTCAAAATTATGAATTTCTGTATTTTAATTTTATTTTTTTGAAATTTATTTTTTGTAATATTTTCATTTTAAAAAGTTCAAAAATTAAAATAACTTTCCATAACAGTTAGGAGTGATGCTAATTTATTTTTAAGAGGGTGACAAAGTCTTTTCCAGGAGGGACACCATGGCTCCGCCCTTGGCTTATATAATAGATATATAAAGATATTTGATTCAAGTACTTCTTAAAATGTACTCCCTCCGTAACGAATTAGTAACAACATTTGGACTAGCACACACTCCTAGATGAAATAAGTTAATTGTGGTATTAGGTAGTATAATGATAAAAGTAAGAGAGAGAAAAGTAAGAGAAGGAAAAGTAAATGGGGTATTATGTGGTATGATGATAAAAGTAAGAGACGGAAAAGTAAGAAAGAGAAAAGTAAGTGGGGGTATTGTATTGTTTTTTTTGCCAAAAAAAGAATAAAATGAAATTGGAAAAAATTGTTGCATGTATTTTGTTACACCTAAAAATGAAAATTGTTGCTAGTAATTCGTTACGGATGGAGTAAATAATAATAAAAAAAATCTTAATTTTGTAGAGAAGAACGTAGAGGGCGGTGACGTATTAGGATACGCGCATAAAAGGAAAATTATAAGAGAAATTGTTTGCATGTAATTAAGAAATTAACTAAGTAGAAGACCTCAATAAAGGACACTTCCAAGCAGGGTCAGAAGTAGAACAAGAACAAATATGATGAGAAATATCTAAGTTGGTTTCTAATGCTTACAACACATTTGGCACTGGAATTAGTGTTGAGAAATTTGAAAAACTATTAAAACTACTAACAACACCTAGAAAAGGGGCTGATGTTGATCTAAATGACGATGAATAGGAGGCAAATTTTGCTGAGATTGTTGCTTGCAACCTTGCACAAGATATGGCTGTTCAAAATAATCTGATCCAAATTTTTGGATATCTGACCCGATTTTTAAAGTTTTGGATATTTCGAATCGAATTTTTAAAGGATTTTCTTTCCTCCCACTTTCAAATTAAAGACCTAGGTACCTTGAGGCACTTCCTAGGCATTGAAATTGCTCAAACTAATCAAGGTTTCTTCTTATCATAGAAGAAGTACTTAATTGACTAGTTGCATTACCACCACATGGAACCCTGCATGCCAGTGAAACTTCCTCAAAACCATCTCAAGCTCTTTGAAACTATTGGAGTTCCTCTGATCTTGATGATCCTCCAGAGTATCGATCAAAAACTCATTAGCAATATGATTTACCTCACCATCAATAGACCTGACATTGCCTTCTCTATTCACATGTTGAGCAAGTTTATACATAATCCACAACACATATGCAGGTTGCCAAACACATACTGAGGTACCTTTCCAATTCCGTTGACCAAGGGATTTTGCTAGCTTCCACTAGTAGTACTAAGCTATTAACCTATCGTGACAACGATTAGCCAAGCCGCCCCACTACTAAGTGTTCCATGCCACATCATGCTTGGTTACTCCCTAATTTCTTGTAAAAGTAAAAGATATTCTGTTATAGCTCGATCTACTTACTATGTGTGAGGTAATGTTGCTAAAGTAATTACTCAAAGATTTGGAGCTAAAACAAAAAAAGCCATGCTGCTTTGGCCATCTCTACAAACCCTGATCATCATGAAAAAATGAAGCATGTTAAAATTGATTGTCGTCACTTCATCACGCACAAAGCTTAAGCTAAGATCATTCACCCCATCACTTACATTCCTCTTTTGCTCATCAACTAGCATACATCTTCAAAAAAAACTACCTACTACTCAACACAACCATCTACTAACCAAGCTTGGTGTGACTTTTCCTACTCAACTTGAAGGGGTGTGGGGGTGTAGGAACGAAATTATTGAAAGTAAGTAAAACTAAGCTAGGACATGTGATTTTTTGGGCCTTTTTAGGCCTTGTGTAATGGACTATAATATCCGTTTTATTTAATGCTTTTTGTATCTTTTTTGGATCAACTATTTTTATTAAAAGTCACATGTCCTTGTAGTTCTCTAAGGTAAAGTCATTTGTCTTTAGGGCATTCCATAGCTGCCAAAAAAATTTGTGCGTGAGTGTGAAAACTACTGAGGCAGGGGATATAATTTGGAAAACTTAAATGAAATACACCAACTTTGGGAGCTAATTAAATTGCATCATAGGCAGAATGTCTTCATCAATTTATACATTGTGACCTAATTGAAACAACTTTTTGGGAATCTATAAAATACCTCAAGAATACATATGATATCAGGGAAAAGTTCAATACATATTTTAAATTACTAAAAGCAATGCTTCAACTTCTCTCTAAAAAAAATTACTATAACAACCTCTACACATGAGTCTCAAAGGAAAAATTATGGGTTTCTCTATGTAGTGCCCCTGTGGTATAACGTTTTCTATGATGTACCCCTCCAAAATGGGACTTCTTCATGGTACCCCCGAGCAAGTACTTCTCACCACATAGTACTCCCTATAAATTATTAAACAGGTAATTAACACACTAAATATGATTATTAGTGCTCTAACTTTCATGATTAATATAAACAACTGCTAATTATTGTTATTTTAAAAAAAAACCGGTAGTTTTTTTTTTGTATCTTTTGGTAATAATTCATTGGTAATAATTAGTCATAATTAGTAATAATTAGCAGCAAATTATATTAATTATGATGGTTAGTGCATTAATAATCAAGTTTAGATTTTTAATTACATAATTAATAATTTAGAGGGGTACTAAGTGGTGAACAATAGTTTCTTAGGGGTACCATATAGAAGTCTCAATTTGGAGGGGTACATCATAAAAAACGCTATACCACAGGGGCACTACATAGAAAAACCATCAAATTAAAATACTAGTTCTTATTTTATAGACTGATACCCCACTGATGAAGGAGTTTCTAGGCTCCATAACCAAACAAATAACCTCGTTGTAGTAATAGTGGGGGTGTCGAACACGAGGAACAAGTCGTGAATCATGTTGCGCTACTTAAATCGATTGAGGGTCTTTTTTGAAGTTTGTCGAAGAAGTCTAGCTAAAACTACTACTAAATTAAGCATGGAATTAAAATAATTAAAATATCTAGAGTTATGGTTTCAGATTCTAGCAACCCACAAATGCATCAATGATTAATGCACTAGCATTTTCTGGAAAGGGGGATCGCTCATCTAGGTTGCAAGGACATCCTCTCGGAGTTATCTAAGCTTGAGCGGTGCATTTATCGATAAAACTTCCTCTTGGAATCATTTCATCGAATCATCCACCACACCCTTAGCTCCGTGAGCTTCCATAGAAGGTAGGTCCCTAGCTCAACCACCGACTCTCGTTGTAATGGTTTCACCATTGATCGAGGGCTTGGATTGCTTGTCATTGATTGAGGGCTTGGATTGCTAGTTAAAAAGTCTTCATGACAAGCAATCCTTGCTTGCAAATACTTGGAAGCAAGATTTTGCACCCAAAATCTGCTCACAAGCTCCAAGACACCACATTCAACCTATCCTCAACAAAACTTAGCTCAAATAACCATTGATAACACCAAAAAAAATCAACTAGAAATCCATCCCCAAAACTATAGTGAAAAATTTACTCACTAAGCATGAACAAGAGCATAAACTAAGAATTAAGCATAAAAACATGGAATTAAACTCTAAATCTACCAAAAAAATAAGTAAATAAACTAAGCAAACTTGAAATTGCATAAATTAAACACTAAACTACTTGCAATTAAAACATGAAGGAAACAAAATTAAAAGCAATAGAAAGTAAAGAACAAGCAAATAAGAGAAATTGAGAACTCATTGAAGTTGTTGAGCAAATTTGTGTGATTGGCCATGTCCCTTGATCAAGCCTTCAAATTTATTCACCATCTTTAACAATCACTCAAAATAACAAGCTAAAATTACATCTAAACTATGAAAATAAAGAATTAAACCTAAACATACACTAAAAACTAAAGAGGAAGAGAAAGTTTCTCTCTCCTCAAGAACCCTAAGCTAATCTAATTTTGATCTAAAATATACACTAAATTATGATCTCCTTTATTTATGGACCCTTAGAGCATATATATACAAGTGGGGAAGCAAGGGTCCAAAGCATAGAAGAGGCACGAGCCCTCATTAAAACCATACGAGCATCGAACGAGTAGTGAGAAAAAACAGAGTAGCAGCAACTTGTACAAGCGCGCAAGCGCCAGGGGATCATTGCGGGCGCAGCATTGCCTGTGTCGTAGGCGCGAACCTGGGCGGGGCGCGGCTGTGCGTGAAGCCAGGGCAAGGGTTGTGCGATCGTTTTCTCCCGCGACGTTAACAAATGTCGTGGGCAGGAATTTGCCTCGCTCTGTCTGTGACAAAGCATTGACCAAAAACCTTCCAACTTTTGCTCGGGCTTTTCGAGGTGGGTCGACACGCCTCCTGAGACATCGGGCCTGACAAGTATTCAAAATTACTAAAATGCCCTTGTAGGGTCTTTTGCCTTGTTTTGTGATTTGGTTTTACGACACGCTTCTCCAAGCTTCTCGGGACCTCTCACGACTACCCTTGTCGGCTATCGAAAATTGCTCGAAAACACGCAAAAAACCTACGTGAATGTACGCATGGTATAGGTAACACAAATTAGCTTAATTATTAACAAAAACAACTAGAAAACGACATTATTCGATGAAAACTCAAAATAATCCTAAACTAAGCTACAAAGGCCTAAAACATAGAAAATTAAGCTTAAAAAGCATGAAAAACAAGCGAAATAGCCCATAAAATCGGTCCAAAAATGGACATGCAGTTTTTTGACCCTTTTTAGGCTCATCTAATGTACTACTCTGTATAATAATTGTTTTATTCACTCCTTTTAGTATGGTTTTAGGATCACGTGTCTTCATTAAAAGTCACATGACCTTGTTGTTCTCTAAGGTAAAGTCATTTGTCTCTAGAGCATTCCATAGCTGCCATAAAAATGTGTCTGTGTGTGTGAAAACTGTTGAGGCAAGGGATGTAATTTGGAAAACATGAATGAAATACACCAAACTTTAGCAACTAAATTGCATTATAGGCAGAATGTCTACAATTTATATATTGTGACCTAACTGAAACAACTTTTTGGGAATCTATAAAATACCCCAAAAATTCATATGATATCGGGGGGAAGTTCAATACATAATCTAAATAAATAAAAGCAATGCTACAACTTCTCTCTAAAAAAAATTACTATTTCAACCTCTAACTTGAGTCTCAAAGGAAAAAATCATTCACCGAATTAAAATACTAGTTCTTCTTGTTTTATAGAATAATACCCCACCCTCTTGAGTACGAAGTGAAGTGTCTCATCAAGATAAAGCTACATGAGCAAGTTTCTTAAATTAAAAATGATCCTAATAAAACTTATCACGAAAATGGGACCAACACATGTTTATATAACTTCCTAATATTTTACCTTAAGTTAAATACATGTTCTCTTAAATGAATCGTGTTGACAATGATTTTGATTGAAAATTGTACTACCTCCATTTCTTATTATGTGCAACTTTAGAGGTTGCACATTCTCCAATATAAGTTTTGTTAGTGAGTGATTAATAGTAGTGGCGTGCATGTGATTATGTTTAAGAGAGAGAAATAGGGGACCACAAGCCACAAAAGAGTAAAAGGTTGTATAGTGTTATTTAAATAAGTGTACAAAGGTAAATGTAAAATATTGTACGGAATAAATAATATGAAGCATCCATTTTTTAGAAATTGTTGCAATTAATAAGAATCGAAGATAATATAATGTAGGGTTCATTTGGAGTAGTGTTAGCTATGACGGGGAGTACTGTGAGCGATCACTCAGGGCCCCCTTTTATGGGACCCACTTGATTTTTTTTTTTTTTTTGTGATTTTATAAATGTATACCTTGAAAAGTAGATGTAAGAAAATTGGGTGTTTAAGTTATAAGTTTTAAAAGGGCTATTTTAAATTCTTAACAATTGGGTATTTGGGTCTTTAAAATTGTAGAATATATATATAGAGGAAGGATTGGCTAAAAACCAAAAGATGGTTGAAAACCAGACAAAAAATGGTTTAAAGGGGTACATTAGCAGTCGCAGGGGTATATTAGACGTTTAAAGGGTACAAATGGTTTTTAGCGAAAGTTACTAATATTTACAAAAATTGCCATTAGTAATCACACGTGTACCCCTTTAAGTGTCTAATGTAGGATTTTTTAGGTTGAAAACGTTTTTAGTGATCCTCTTCCTATATATTTTAAATTTAGAATGTCATTTGCAATTCTGGATTCCAAATAACTATAACATTAATCTTTTTTTACTATAATTATAAGTTCAGGAAATAATTTATAAATGAATTATTTTGGAATTACATACATTTTCATTTTTGAGGCCCTTTTTTAAAAAATTCCTACAGACAATTAAAAGTTCAGAGACAGTAAGGCTACCGTCCAATAAGCCTCCATTCTCCCAGTAGCTTGTTTGGAAACCAAAATGTATACGAAGGAATTGATATGGAGCATCATAGATGTATAGGTTAAGTGTAGAAAACGTGTAGCTGAGGAATAAATTAAGTTATTTTAGGCGTGTGAATTGAATGTTCTCCGAGTATTCAACCAAAATATGTCATAACATTCAAAAAATAGTACTAAATTCATTAAAAACCATCAATTCAACATTTTTCGAAAAAATATGGTGATTTGGGCTTTGAGATTTACTTTCTTGAGGTTGAAGGTGCTTCAAACACACATCAGAAACCATACCAACATTGAATTATTTTGAAAAAGATAAAACTCAGAGACTAGTAATGAAAAAAAAATTGCTACAAAATTATTTTTGAAAATTTCTCCATAATATTTTTTGGTACTCCCTCCGTAACATAAAGATTTCAACATTTGTTTTTTCACGCATTTTGAGGAAGCGATTTAAGGGTCTAAACGACGAAATTATCCAAAATGGTTTTAATACAAGCTAGAATGTGATTGTAAGTTACTAATATCAAAATTATTTTGATTAATTTGGTCGTTTACACCCTCAAATCGCTTTCTCAAAATGCGTGAAAAAACAATTGTTGAAATCTTTATGTTACGGAGGGAGTATATAAAGTTTTTATAATATCATTTTCTATACAAGGTATGTGATCGTTTTTAACTTGGGTACCTTGAATTTTTGGGGCAAAAAGAAGCACACCATGTCCATGATTATGAATCCACGATCTTACCTTTTTCGGTCTTCAACAACTATGAAAGCAAGGTTTACATTATTCGACTTTGTTAAATAGTAGTAGTCCACTAATGATAGAATATTTAACCTCATTTCCAATGGCATTGGAATTTGGAAACCCGGAAAAAGCACTTTCTATTTTATTACAAGAGCAATCTCCAAATGTGCCCATGGTGTGTAAAGCACGAATGAAATATAAAAATTCATCCGAGTGTTGAAATAAAAAAGCAAGAAAAAAAAAAAAGATACAAAATTTATCCCTCACAAAAAGAAATAAAAATATTCTTCAACTTCTCCAGGAATAAGAAAACACATTATCTTTAGCTTAAACAGCAAGAACATCTCTAGTAAAGAATCAACAAAAGTATAATCCCCAATATCATCTGTTTTTGCCAGTTCCTAGAGGGGCAAAACCAATTATAAAAACCATGGACCTAGAAATAGTCTAAAACGCAATCTCAAAAGACTTTCAGAGAAGGATGATGAGAACAAAACCATCTCTCTCAAATGTATTTCCCCTTAGCTACTAGAAATTATAGATAATCAATAATGAAAAGTTATTCAAGGAAATTCATTACAAAATCCTCTCCCACCATCCAGTGAGCAATTATCCGGGGTCCTTGTTTGTTTATTGAAATCCAAAAATGTCTGACTAAAGCCAATTTTCTTCTCTTCATCATCATCTTCATACCTTAGCTGGGGCAGTCTCCGTGGCAGGAGGAGGGGTTACCCCACCAGTTGTTGGCCTGCCGGAAAAATAATCGGATAGAATTTAGCAAGTTATGCAAGATACAAACTACAAATGCAGCTGCAGACCAAGAAAATGAGTAACAGCGAAATGTCAAGCAAAAAATGTTCAGCAGGTATATTGTCACTTACAGTCCCACGAAAACTTTGAATGCGTCATAGATACCCCATTGTGCTCCTGTGAGAGTACCGATCATAACAATACGGAGAGGAAGCCCACGTGTACAAAGACCCAACAATCCCATCTTCTTCACAGCCTGCACATAACATCAGAATGCACATTATAGAAGGGCGGACAATATGCATGTGTTAGTGTGTGTTATATAGAGAGTCAAGATTGGCTAAAAACACAAAAATGCTGAAAACCAAATAAAATGGATACATGTTATGTTCAGTGTACATAAGAGGTTGAAAAGAGTAAGTGTGTGTGTGTGTATAGTCGTTTGCAAGCACTTACATCACCAACAGTAGCCCCTTTGGCATTGTTGAGGAAGGAGACAAGGTTGTCAGCAGGATGCGAAACTATAGCACAGAAAACACCAGCAATATACCCTCCAGCAAAACTCACACCAAGCTGCAAATTCTTGCTGCACTCACTCTTTGGCCTAGGGATTGCATACTTGTAAATCATCTCAACGACAGTCTCGAATGATGCAAATTTCATCATTGTGTCTGCAGAACAAATAAATGCATAATGTGAACTGTGCTTCAGCAGAAGTATTGAATATCAAGGACAAATGTAAGACACCAGAACCTATCTTAGCAAATGGTCAAAACCCGTACAGCTCCAGCACCATATCACTATTTTCCAAAGCTACCAAAACATTTAACAAAGCTAAACAAAAAAAGCTTCTTGAAAAAAAGGGAAGCAATCAAGGCCATTTAGATTAATACCCCTTAATCCTTTAGTCTTTACCCCATTTTTATTTACACATTTTTTTGGATAGAAGGAATTGGAGAGAAAGAAGGGGAAGGAAAGGAAAGGAAGGAGAACAAATCTTGTTTGGGAAATAGGTTGGAGAAGGAGAGGGATCCATTTTCCTCTCTCTTGTAAGTTGTAATAATCATTATCCCTCCAAAGTTGAACAGATTTGGAAGGAAATGGAACACATCTTTCTTCCTCCCTTTCTTTCCCCTCCCCTTCCTCATTTTACCCTCCCTTTCCTTTCACCTCCATGTTGCCATCCAAACATAGTGTTAATAATTGGAACTAACAAACTATGCAAAGTGAAACACAGTAAATGAAATCCTCTACTTTCCTTGCATTGTTGAAATCAAGAAAGAAAGCAAATATTAAATGAAAACAATAGAAGCAATTTCAATCAAACCGGAAAACATTTGAGCTGAGAAAAATGTTTCAAATGCACCTAGTAACTTCCCAAAAAGGAATCACATGAGAAACTTGCTAACAAAATTAAGCCATGAGGCTTGAGAGGGGCAAAGGAAAAAATTACAGGAAAAAAACAGAAGACATTGAATCAGACTAATATCAAAGATATAGACCGTAAAGAATTAATTAAGAAACTTGTACACAAGGACATCAGCGCTAAAACTGTAATGGAAATAGTAAACCAAAATGTCTACAAAATTATGAAATCACAGAAGGCCATAGATTCATAGAATTATCATGGAAATACAACAATTGAAAAGTTAAAGAAGTCAAGGGCATCAACTGTTATAACTTACATGGAATCTGGCGACCCCAAAGTGGAGTAATTCCCTTGTACAATCTGCAATATCGAGAATATCACTTAGGTAAATGGTAATACAAATGTCAGAGCAAAAAGATAATGGCATTGAGCCAATGTATCAAGTGATATGAGAAATGAAATGAAAGAGCAGAAACAAGACACCCACCCGCCAACTCCGTCAGACTTGATGAATTTGGGGAGCCCATCAGACAATCCTTTAGCAAAACCAGGTTGGGTTTGCACTCGGACCTTTACTGCCTCCATGGGGCAAAGAGCAACATCCGCTATTACTTCAGCTGATGCTGAACCAGCAAGGTAGATAAATGTCTTATACTTGGCAGCATTCTCTGGGCCAGCAAGATCAGAATAATATTTCTTGAAGAATTCATAAAATCCGAATTTGCATGCCCCCTGAGCACTGTAGCCAAAAAGCGTAGGCACCCAACCCCTAAAGAAGCCTCTAGCTCCCTGCTCCTTGAACAAGACACCAAACCCAGAAGTAATGCTCTTGTATTTCGCTGGGTCAATCTGGGGGAAAAAAATCCAACCAGTACAAGTTATTCAACTATTCCGTACTACATATTGAGGGAAGATTAACCAAAACAAACGACCAGCAACACCTCTCAAGTCACTACTGACAATAAATTCAAGAGTAAGGCAATTTTAAAATTGCAGGCAGCAAAAAATGAAATGAAAATTAGAATGACGTAGAATTGGAGATGCAAAATAAGGATGTAGCCAAACTTCCAAGCAGTCCCAAATCAATACAACTCTTGGGCAATGCTCTAATAATAATTTCAGAGACACATCAAAAGGAATCGCAGATCACGGACAGGAATGATATAGATGTCAAAATCAATGTTTATACAATTCCAGGAAGGTCAAATTGCACGTTTAATCTCAACTTAATTCCAACTACAAATTCTTGGCCAATTAGTATAATCTAGCAAAACTGCAGTAGCTGTTTCCATGTTCCACTTCATTCCTTCTCCCCATAACATACAGATCAAACAGCACACCAGGAATCTATAACTTAGGAGCTAATCGCACCTTACTCCCCATAACATACAGATCAAACAGCACACCAGATAACACACAAACTTAGACTAAAGTGAATCATAAAATTATACGAAAAGAAAATCTTCATCAACAAATCAATAAATACCAAAATAAAAACTGCGACAACGGATCTAAAAGATCCAGAATCATCAATCAAAGATCTAACCAAAAACAACAACAACAAAAAGAGAACAAACAATATACCTGCATGTTACATTTGACAAGGTCAAGAGGAGTGACAGCCATGTGAGTAAGACCGCAACTAAGGATTCCACCAACAGTACAAGCCGCATAAAACTGAGGTGAATACATCTCTATCCTCTTCGATGGCTCACTTGCAGAAGGAATCATAAAGTTGCTGAATTTTGAAACTCCATTTTCCGACAAATTAGGGTTAGAAGTCATGTTATTGACAGCAATCTGCTCAAGTCCTGAAAAAGACTTCGATGTGTACAAATAGCTTGGAAGAAGTGATTTTCTAGGGTTATCAGTGAACGCCATGACAGCTGAGATTCAAAGCTAGTTTTATTTTTCCTTTTTTTTGAGAGAGAGAGAAATGAAGATTTTTGGGATTCTTCGTATTTCTCTCTCCTTGCTCGATTACTGGCTAGCTGATAGGCGAAATGCTCAAAAAATGAATTGGCGTTTTTTATACGGGTTTTGTTCGTGTAAAAGGTAGGGTTGAACTTTAAAATGGGTCGAAAGTTTATATTAATTACGACTACTAACACTTACCAAAAGACCAATAGTTACGCAAGGTTTGTTTGAACGATTATTTGAAGATGTTATCTACAAATAATTTTTCTGATTTGAATTTATTTTTTCATTTGATTAAATTTCGATCGTGTATATACACTAGTTCATAAAGAAAAAATATATTAAATATGTAATTTTTATAATATTTTTGATTTGTATTAATGACTAATGAGTTATTTTCAAATACTTGTATTAATGAGTAGTTTTTTAATACGTAATTTTTCAAAAAAAAAACATTTAAGGGTTTCTTCTAGTGGTATATATGGTTTTAAAAATTCTCAAAAAAATACGTAGGTTGCTAAAATAATTCTAACAGTTCTAATAGTTGTTTTGAGCTAATTAACCACTATTAATCAGTCATTACCCCTTAATTAACTATAGTTAGTGTATTCTGGTAGGTGTTAAAAGTTGATGTATTGTATCTTTTGTTTAATTTTTTAATATTTTTTCCCAAAATAAATTAACAATTGTTAACTAAGAACTGATTAATGTGATTAATTGGCCGGAAACAACTGTTAGAAGTGTTAATTAAATAATATTAGCAACCTTAGTATATTTCTGGGATTTTTGAAACTCAGATATACTATCGGGAATATGCTAATACACAGGTATAACATTGGGAATAATCCAAAATTTTATTACTGAATTAAAAATATTTAAAATTTAAAAAATCAAACACGAATTAAAATTTACAAAGTTAACGTAAAATTATTTTTTCTGATTTGATGTGAAAATGTTTTTTTTTCTGATTTAATGTGAACATCTTTTTTCTTATCTAAATTGATTTGAAATAAATAATGATCTAAAATAAGTTGGAGCATACCTAAAATTCTAACAAGTTGTACATCAAGTATGGGATGAAAATGCCCGGTATGCCATAAGCCCAAAAGTATGGGGTTGTCAACTTGAAGGAATATTCTTGGGTTAATTTGAACAAGAAGTTGCGTCAACGATCTTATTTTGCATTTAGGTTGTTTGGCTTATTTAGAATGACTTGTGAAGTTATGAGATGTTGATTTTCTTTATTCTACTCTAGTCAAGATATAACTATATAAGAATCGCAGTTCGATGAAGAATATGCTAAGTTTCTTTAATTCAACAGAAATGATTTGTGTTTTTTTAAAATAAGAAAACAGTTTTGGACTTTTTTTAAATACGATGCACGGTCTTTAAAGTTGGGGGGGGAACGGCGATCCAACTCCTACCCGACGGAAAGACCGGAAGCTGGAAAAAGATGTTTTGTGGATCACCGACCTTATAGGAATGAATGATAAATATTAGAATTCGAGTGACTCACAGGTGATAATCCGAGCTGAAACACTATCCCGATGCACCAGTCCTGCGCGTGATCTGTCCAAAAGCTTCGCTTTTTCTTAAACTCGCTACGCCCCTCGTTTACCTACTGTGAAAACACCCAATCCCATTCTGACCGGGTCGTACCTGCCCCACAGAACTCATATGTGCTCATGAGTCTGACACCCAGTCCGATAGCATGCAGCTCGAGAATCGTTCGTTCGTGTAGATTCTAAACCTTAATGGGCCGCCTTACTCTCTGCTTCACCTCCCTCTGCTAGACTGAATTTTTGAAATGGCCAAGCAGAAATGAAAGAATAGGGTGAGGAAAAAGAAAAGAAGCCGACCTGAGCTCGGAGCATGAGCGATCGCGCGTCCGAGCTAGTGACCTTCATACTACGTGAAAAACTGGGGGTACGAGAAGGGATGCCCCATGGTGGGTGTTGGAGATGTCATGGCTGCCACCTGCGTGTTTATTGTTATTTGACATATATTCCTCAATTTATTAGAGATTCAAATACCGACCTATAAGCCTACATCACCATTTTTTTAGGAGTTCCCTATCCGATTTTCAAAATTCATTTTGGATTCGACTAATCCGGATTCGAGTCGGGTCAGACCCCAATTGGGGAGAAATCTCTCCCAACACAAACTGCTACATCACCATTTGGTTGTACATAAAGGGGGTGAGGATTTTACGCATACACCTCATTTGCAAGAGGTGAGAAACTCTACCATTGAGTTTAATTTCTACTAGGATCCTGATATGGTGCAGAATTGATTCTTGCTGCACACACACAATGCTTAAACAAATTGACAGAATATAGACAGAAATTAGAAAAGAGAAGAGAAGGAAGAGAGAATTAGAGAATAGGAGAAATTGTATTATTAATCAAAAATCATAATCTACAAGTGAGAAGTTAATTGTATTTATAGAGAATTGATCATTATTTGATCAATTGCCAACAATCACACGACAATACAGCTCACAAAACAACTAATTCTAACTGATTCTTAAATTGAAAATTTGGCGGGAAAATTAGTTAAAAACCAATTAAATCAATTAAATGGATTTAAGCTAATTAAAAGGGAAAATAGTCCAATTAAATAATTAATTGGCTTATTTCCATAACAGATCCTCATATTTTTGGATTTTACGAATTGAAGTAGTAAATGAGAAACAATTAGAGAAAATCAATCTAAGAAGATTAAGGAATTATTCCTAACATCCTAAGGCATATACTAGATGAATGCCTTGAAATAATCAAAATCCTAAACTAAAGAGTTCTTCCAAAACTAATTCAATCAAAACTTGTTCAATTTATAGTTTCTTATATCTAGGTAGATGTCAAGTACATATATCATGAAGTAATGGTAGTCCACCAGCAGAGTAAAGAATTGACTATCAAGGTTGGGCTCGTCGATAAGGTTATCGAGACATATACGAATTATTTTTTTAATAAAAAAATAGTTAATCTTATAGTCTTATATATTAAAAAAAATATTAAAAATAAATACTCCATCCGTAACACAAAAATGTAAACTTTTGCTAAATATGGGTGTAACACAAAAATATCAACTTTTACAAAACTTTTTATATATGGCAAAAAAACTTCATACAATTTACACATTTGCCATTACTTTTACATGGGAGTCCGTGTTTTCTTATTTATTTCTCTCTTCTCTACACAATTACAACATAATTAACCTACATAAAACTTTTACATGGGAATCCGTGTTTTCTACAAAGTTTACATTTTTGTGTTACGGAGGGAGTAAATAGTTACTCCATTATTTTAAATGTTGTCAATTACAGAATGAAAAGCTTGATAATTAGACATCATTTTTAATGTTGTTTATTACAATACTTTGTAATACTTTTTTTTAGAACATACTTTATAATGCTCTTAAAATGATGTTGAAGTGATGATTTTGGTGGAAATTATTGGAGCCAAGTGATTTTTAGAGAGAAGGTTGGGGGGAGGGAGACTTTTTTTTTTTACAAAAAAAAAAAGTTAAAATGACCGACCCCATATAATTATATAAATAATAATAAAAAGATATCTATCAAATTACTTAATACACCGAACTAAAAATTTGCCTAGAAGTCCATAATTTAAAATGTATCAGTTATTCTGAAACACATAAATAATTTTTTTAACGAAGTTCTTTTATGATTAGTGATGTCAATGAGCAGAGCCGATTAGTAAGTTGTTCGAGATAGGCTTGACTAATATTAATTGAGCTGGAGTCGAGTTCGGGCATAATCGAGCTTCCAAAAATCTTGTTCAAGCTTGGCTCGTTTAACTTTTTTCATGTTCGAGCTCGACTTGAGCTGCTTGTTTACATATTCGAGCTCGAGCTGAGTTATAAACGAGCGTATGTTTAAATGATCTTTGTATCTATTGTTTTATTAGTTATTTCTAATTTTACCTTTTGGCCAAGCAGAAGTAATATAAAAAATAAAAATTTAAAAGTATAATACTTCCTCTATAACATACTAATGGCAACAAGTCATTTTGCACGCACTTTAAAAAAACGATTTAAGGGTGCAAACGAACAAATTGATCAAAAATAAATTTAAGATTAGTAACCTATGATCTCAATCTTACTTATATTAAAACCATTTTGATTAATTTGTTCATCTACCCCCTTAAATCGCTTTCTTAAAGTGTGTGTAAAATAACTTGTTGCCATTAATATGTTACGGATGAAGTACAAAGTATAATATTATTCCAAATTTATGATCAAGACAAAGTATAATATCTAAATGATACATAATATAAATAAAAATATTTTAAAATTCGAAGTATATAAATGAGTTTTTAACGAGTGTTAAATGATTACAAACGAGCTTATTAACGAACTTGGACGAGCTGTTCACGAACTTTAACGAATCGAATACTACCTTGTTCGAGTAAAACTTCTTTATTAATCGAGCTTGAAAATTTTGCTCAGACTTATTTATTTATATATGAATGAACTTTAACCGAGCTTTGACCGGATTTGTTCGCGAGTTGTTCACAAGTGTATTGACTCATTAACGTCCACATTTATTACACCAATTTTTAAACCTTGGTTTATTGTTGTAACATTAATTGAACATGGTATGGGCTTCTCGATTGGACTCCCCGCTCTAAAAAAAAAAGATTTATTAATTGGCTTAAGCATTGCCGGGGTTCAATACTACTTCTCCAAGACTCCAAAGGTTCAAAACTGCATTAATGAAATTCAAAACTAACAATTTGGCTCTATAACGCAAATATGAATTAAACCAACGGTTACATACCAAATTTAAGTAACATTAGCAAAAATCAAGCACCCCAATAACGGAAATCAAGCATCATTCAAAAAACAAACAAACAAACAAAAAAAAACCTTTCAAAGTTAGTTTATTTATCTATTTATATGAAGAAAACCATTTTGCATACTTGAAAGTGCCTCTAAACTCTTGAACATATCAACCTTATTCATCATCACATTACCGGATGAAGCTTACCACGACAGAAATAATGGATGCCCCAGCAGGGAAGCCCGCCAGTTTCGCTCATCAGTCTGATTGCCTTCGGTCTACAGTCACTGGTATCATCTCTGTTTTTACATTTAGATTTCAATCATTCAATAAGGAAGTTGCATTTCTTAAATTAATTTGAAGTAACAATGTGACAAATTTCTCATTAACTGCTATGATTTCTAAGGATTTAACATGGTTTACATGAATTGAGAAAACATCATAATCTATGATTACATTTTTTCATCTTTATGGGGTGGAATTTGGCAGGTGTAAATAAGAAAATGAAGGCCATTCTGGATGTATTGGAAAACTATGATTCTCCTTTGCAAACTGCTGAAATAGAGAAAATCACAGAAATAGTTCAAAATCTCTGCTTATCTTACCACTCCTTGGCAGAGGAATATGATTGCTTAAAAACTGGTTCAATTGAAGCCTGTAAACTAGAATCATCGTTACCTTTGAATTATAGAAGCGAGAAAGACATCGATTCATGCCCGGAATCCACTGTAGAAGATGCTGACAATGAATGTGAAGATACTATGAATGAGCCTGAACATATACAGGGATTTGTTGAGAATCCAGTATCCAACGACAGCAAGTCTGAAAGTGCTGCTTCAGATGGAGTGAGGTATCAAATTGCAAAGCTTGTTGAAGAAAATGCACAGATACAGGTTGAATTGATCAGAAGAAATTCAGAGAAGAGAGATGCCATCAGAAAGCTGCAAAACAAGGTGAGCAGACTGAGCACCGAAAATGACACCCTAAGGCGTACTCTGAGTTACTATGATCGTAATAATCATCATATCCAGGAGACTACTCCAAGGAGGAAAGCAACACTCTTTGAAAAGTTTTTCAGAGGATGCTTTGTAATAAGATAATACTAAATCTCATGCCAAACCGTCTGACACAACTTTTAACTAAAAATTTGTAATTTTTGACCATAAGTTTATAAAAAGTTATGGTATTATGCTAAAAAGTTCCAATATTTTAGTGAAAACTGAATAGTTAGTGTGTCATTTAAATAATCCATAGTGTAGTGCATCGAATAAACCTAATCGATTGGAACTTTCAGTATCTCTTGTTCTTAAGTACCTCTGTCATTACCAAGCTTTTCATTCTGTAATTGGCTCATCTGAAATTCAGTCTTGCTAAACTTGAGTAGTGTCCATGATCAGAAGTTACCATTCTTGTAAGAATTCCTACAGCTCAAATGGAATTTCCAATGTTTGCTTCTTGAATTTTTTACTTTCAATTACCAGTAGTCACCACATGAACAAACCCCATCTTTAAAATGATGAAACCGTTTAGAATCCCTGACAACAATCTCCCGGTTGACAATTTTCGATATCAGCTTTATCACAGTGTGACAATCACCACAAACTCTTAGGTTTTTGATAACATGGATTACTGAACCAGGAACGGTATTCATAATACCAAATGCAACTGCAAGCTTCTCACTGTGAGCTCGTAAGATGAATTCCTTTTCTTCATCATCAACATCATGGAGAACAGAAGTCTTATCAGATACATACCCAGCTTCCTTCAGTTTCCTATATAGTTTGTCCAGGTAATCATAAATTTCTTCATGTTGAGGATGCTCTTTATCTCCAACCAAAAACACATGAACCCTCCCTTTCACTTCTAGCAAGCTAAATCCGGGTGGCTTGATCAACCCATTTTCCTTCATTAAAATTCTGACTCTTTCAACATCTTCCCACCTTCCAGCATCGGCATACATATTAGAAAGCAAAACATAATAACCACAATTAGTCGAGTCTAATTCAAACAATTTTCTTGCTGAAATTTCTGCTAGGTCTAAATTTTTGTGCATTCGACACCCAGCTAAGAGAGCTCCCCAAACCACAAAATCAGGCTCAACTTTCATTTCTTTGACTAAATCATATGCTTTCCCTAAAAATCCAGCACGGCCAAGAAGATCAACCATACAACCATAGTGCTCGACTCCAGGTTCTACCCCAAATTCCCTTTTCATGCTACTGAAGCATTCCCACCCTTCATCAACAAGACCAGCATGGCTACATGCAGCTAGAACTGATACATAAGTTATGTAATTTGGTTTTACCCCCACCCTTTTCATATCATAGAAAACATCTAACGCTTCTTTGGCATACCCATGCATCCCGTAACCAGCTATCATTGCACTCCAAGACTTGACATTCTTTGCATTCATGCGTTCAAAAGCTCTTCTAGCCATTGCAACTCTACCACACTTACAATACATGTCGATAATTGATGTGCCAACAAATACATTCTGCTCCAAACCCATCCTAACCACCTACAAAATGATTTTATGCAACATTGTTTAGATATAAAGCCTGATTCTTAAGAAAGCAATTAACAAACATTATAAACAATGAGAATGTCAAATCAAAGCTATTTATTGTTTATAATCATCAGTACCTGATCATGTATGCACTTGCCATGTACCAAAGCCCCAGCATGAGAGCAAGCCAAGAGAACAGCGGACAATGTCACGGCATTATACCTGACATCACCGTCATTCACCATGTCATGAAAGACTTCTATAGCTTCAGTAGACAACCCATTTTGTGCAAAAACTGCAATCATAGTGTTCCAAGAAACAACATCTTTCTCCAGCATCCCATCAAACACCTTCTTGGACATTCCCAATTCGCCACACTTAGCATATGCATCTACCAAAGTATTCCCAGCTCCCACAAACTCTTCCAAACCCCGTTTAATTGAAAACCCATGAACCCCTTCAGTCACAAACTTATTCGACACCCGGGCACACGCTGACAAAACAGAAACCAAAGCAACTTGATCCACACAACAACCCTCCTCTCCATCAATCACATTTTCCTCAGCCAGAAACTCATTAAAAAGCAACAAAGCCTCATGGGGCTCATCATTCTGCACACAACCCGTGATCATAGACGTCCAGGACACAACATTTCTCAGGGGAATTTCGTCGAACAGCTTGCGTGCATCCCAAATCTGACCGCATTTCGAGTACATATCAATCAAAGCAGAAGACACAAAGAGATCATAATCATAACCAAACACAAATGCTTGTTGATGAGCTTGTTGACCTGATAAAATGTTACGTAGAAAAGAACATGACTTGATTGTACAGGGGAATGTGTTGCGGTTGGGGAGAAGAGAGAGTTTTCGCAGCGACGAGAAGGCTCGAAGTGCTTCCAGCGAGTCGCCGCTTCGAGCCAACTCGGCGATGATCGTGTTCCAAGAATGTACATCGGTGGGATCAACGTATTGGTTGAACAATGGCAATAGATTAGAATTGGAAGTTGATGAATGATAATGGAGTTTATGATATTTGGGTTTCAAGCAAAATTTGATGATCGAATGATAAATCCTCATTCATTCAGTTGGAGCATCAAAGTGTTTACCAGTTTGCTAACTCTGAAGATGAAAAATCAAATGACTTTGGTTTTTATTCTCCAAAGCACGGCGATGCGCGGGGAGAGGTGACATGTACTCCATCCGCTCCATTTAACCCGACCCGTCTGCTTTGTTGTTGTGGTATCATGATTATACTTGGCAAATCGGGTAGTAGGCCAGTTTCTGTCGGTCAAAAACGGGTTTATGTTATAACGGGTTTTGGGTTCTAGGTCTAATTTTAGGCTATTTAATAGGTTTTGGGTTAGTTTTTCTTGTTCATAATCCATTTTTTCCGGGTCGGTTTCGGGTGACCAACGTGTTGGGTTTATTTTTGTCAGGTCTAATTAGGATACTCTCCATTTCCAACTTTAGAATGTGACACATAATCTAGCATAAATATATATTTTTTTAAATAAATCTCCTCTATTTTTCCCTTAATGCATCTCCAACCGTTGATTAAAGAAATGGGCTCTCCTCCATGCATTATTTAGATATCTATAAGTGAAATTAGAAAATTATATTTGGCACTCCAAAAATCGATTTAGGCATTGTTCTATGTGAGTAGAGACTTCAAATTGTGTTTTCATAATTAGAATAACAAAATTCATTTTTGAAGTGCCAACACCATTTGATGTGTAATTGTATCGTATCCACCGTTGAGTTGGCGATCATGTAGGTTGAACCTCTAACTCTAATTAAATTCATGTAATAAGTAGGGCATTTTGCTTGTTTAAAGATGTACTTCTCCCCGGACTCCCGTAGAGATAAGAATGCAATAATTTTGCTTTTGTTACTATTCACAATTTTGAGTTTTATCATCATTTCATTGATTTGTGATTTATACACAAGGAAAATTATAGTCATATGTGCAGACTCATTAGATTCGTTTCAACAAATATTTTTTATATTAAATTCTTAGAATTTTAAAAAATACATAATTATATATATTCATGTTTGTTATATAATACATTATAGGTGGATGACCATTATACCCCGTCCATATATTAGGAACATTCTAGAACTAGGGTTTGGATGTACTTACTATTAATAGCTTGTATATATATCCTTTACTGAATGAAATGATAGACATAATTTCCCACTTTTACAACACGTTATCAGCACGAATTGCTCTAGGGTTGCAAAAGAAAAAGAAAAAAAAGAGAGAGGAGCCGTCATTTTTTTTTACACATTCATCTTCCTTAATTCATTTTCACATTCTTTTTTTTCCCAATTCAACTTCACAGCCATCTTCAACCATCATCTTCAACCATCATCTTCACCGTTCGTTGCAGTCCACACCTCACCGTTCGTTGCGCCACCAGCGAAAACCGTCGCAGCACCGCCTCAACGCAGCCTTTTCCTACAATATCCATATCTATATTTTTTTTGGTCTATTTTTTTCTCTCTGTTTTTGTTTGAATATTCGTTTAATTCTGTCCATTTGTTTATTTTTATCTCCACTCCATTTTGGGAGTTTCTCTGTTCATTATTGGAGCATTGTTTTACGAGTTGGAAAAAAAAAAAAACAACATGAATGAACGAGTTGAATTTTTTTTTGGAAAAATTGTTTTAAAAGTATCAACTATTAGCCTTTCTATTTTATCAGTACCAACTATCAATTATAGGTATCAACTATTAGATTGCTTTTCAACTAAAGGTATTTGACCTGAAGTAATCTGTTATACAAGTGAAAACCCATAGGTGGCAGAATTATATTGGCTATTAAATAAGAAATATAATCATTTTTTATTATTATTATTAGTAGTATTATTATTATTATTACTACTTTTATTGTTTTATTTATATGAAGAACAAAATTACCCTGACCACCATCCCCACAGCAACCACTAACACAGCTGCCACAACCACCACAACCCATTAACACCAGAACCTCCTACATCACCATAGCCACCACTACCATTACCATAACCCAGTAACCCCTCCTGCACAAACCAATTACCTTAATTTCAAAGCCACCTAGAACATCTGCAACCATCGTTGTTAGGATAAATTAGCCATCTGCAGATTTAATAAATGTAGATATAGCCTTACCGTAGATAGTTGTTGGCATTCCCATTTTAAAATGGCTAACGGTTGTACCAATGTCCAATACCCATAAAAACTCTTGACAAATCAGTAACTACCATTAAAAAAACTCACTGTTCCCCGAAAACGCAACTCCAACTCAGAAACCTATCCTCAATCCTCGAATCGAATCTGGAATTAGAAAAACCATCCCCAAACAAATCCTCCTCCGATCGAATATCAGACGGTGAGAGGGAAAAATGACGAATGCCAATGGTGGTATAGAGCTGCAAACGTGGATTTTGCAGATTGACGTTTTTTTTAAATAAATAAATAAAGTGGGTAATTGGGTGAAGTGATGGAAATGGGGGTCAATGAATTGAGAGGGATGGTAAGGAAGAAGACGGTGGATTAAGATGAGGGGTTTATTTTTCCTTTTTTTTTTACTTTAACTTTAATTGTTTTTTTTTTTAAAAAAAATTAACTGTTTTTTTAAATTTACTTGTTTAGTAGGTAACAGGTCACATGAACCTTCTTATAAGGTGTAATTGATAGTTGGTACCTATAAAATAGAAACACTAATAATTGATACCTTTTAAAACAATTTTTCCTTTTTTTTATCGATCAAATCATCTAAACAGTTTACAGTTTGTTAATTCTATTCCCCAAATTAATTATTGAATAGATGCTTTAATTTACTAAGTCAGAAAGTTGCAACATTATCCTGCTAAGTTGTACCAATTCATAGCTTATTAATTTATGGTTTGAAGTATTAGTCCAATTCACCACGGTTAATTTTATATGCATATTGGCTGTTTTGGTTTATGTTAAATTGAAATCTCTTCCATTTTGTTGTTGTTGATTGATTAAGAGATTTTTGTATACAACTAACACATCAATAAAATATCTCGATTCAAAAATGGCTGCCAATTGTACATATTATGAATAACTTTGACTCATAAATTGATATTATTAATTTTTGTCTAGTGAAATATGACGAATCTCGCAAAGCTTGAATTCATGGCACTTGATATCACCGGAAATAATTATTTGTCTTGGATATTGGATGCCAAGATTCACTTGTCGGCTAAGAGTCTTGGTAATACTATCAAGGTCGGAAATAAAGAATCGGACCAAGATAAGACAAAGGCGATGATATTTATTCGCCATCACCTACATGAAGCTCTAAAAATTGAGTATTTAACAGTTAAAAAATCAGAGGAACTTTGGTCTAACTTAAAAGAACGATATGATCATCAGAAAACTGTGATACTTCCCGCTGCCCGTAATGAATGGATTAATCTAAGATTGCAAGATTATAAAACTGTTAGCAAGTATAACTCCGCCATGTTTAGAATCACATCTAAACTACGATTATGTGGAGAGCCTGTCACACATGATGCAATGTTAGAAAAAACATTTACAACGAAACTTTTCACAAGGATACTGTTCTTTTCAGCAGACAATATCGTGAAAAGGGTTTCACTAAATATTCTGAATTAATATCTTGCTTGTTAGTGGCCGAGCAAAATGATCAACTATTAATAAAAAATCATGAGTCACGACCCACTGGTTCTACAGCACTCCCTGAAGCGAATGCTGCGACTCATAACACAAAAATGATAGAATATGGTAACCCTGCCAGCAACAGTGGACGAGGTCGAGGTCGTGGCCGGGGCGGATATGGACCTAGTAGAGGTCGAGGCGGATATGGACCTAGTAGTAGGGGTGTTAAAAAAAACCCGACCCGCTTGACCTGACCCGATGACCCGCCGACTCGATAATTATTGTCGGGTATTTTTTGAAAGATGTTCAAATTTTTTGGGTCGGGTACCCGGCCCGCTAAAAACCATAAGTGTCGGGCCGGGTAATGGGCCGGGCAATGCGCTAATCAGGTACCCGGTTGACCCGAATTTTTTTTTTGAAAAAAAAATTCAAGTAAAAATATTTTTTTTAAAAAAAAATTTATGGAATAATAATATATTCTAAATTACATTTCTTTAATTTGGTAGTTAGGAAC